>OU612067.1:19119161-19774161 GCA_914767715.1 Membranipora membranacea
AAGATAAGATGGGCTGATCAAGTGAACCTCATAACAAAGGGATTTATTGAAGTCCCAGGGAGTCGAAACAGTTCTAGGATTCAACATCACTGAGTTAAAGTACCTCGATCTGGATAGATTTTGCCACCAAATTATACTGCTTTATCATTAGTGTGGCAGAGCTACACTTCAAGCTACATGGCCTGTTAGCTTGTGCATAAAACCTGATACAGACTTTGCACATGCAGATCTTGTCCTGGCTCTGTTGCATGTTAACTTTGTTAGCTTGAAATGCATTGGGGGGGGGGGAGGCCATGATGGCAATGTTTATCTCCAGAAAACAATCTTTGAATTCTTCCCGCGCGAAGCCTCAAAAAAGATAGGATGGACTGATCAAAAGTGACCAAGTATTGGGAATGGTTTTTGCAGACTTGCAGCATTACATAGAGTCCCCACAGGACCAGGGACTTAGAATGACACACCAGGGCTGCCTGACAACATCGACTAGTTATTCACCAGAATGGTATGTTACAAAGGAAGTGACACAGGACCACCGGTAGCAGCAGAGGGTGGAAATAGAAGGCACTGTGAAGATAATATCTAATGACTGGCATGAAGGGACTGTGGAGAAAGAAGTTGTAGTGAATACAGGTATAGGAAATTGGTTATTGGTTATAAATTTCCTGATGAATAGATTATAATTATTGCAGTCTCAAGCCGGCAAAAGCATTTCAAATTTGAACTAGGCTGTAGGATCAAATACGGGCTTCTCAGATTGAAAAGTACAGGTCCCGTCTAATGACGAACAGACAGATGAGGGAGAACTTAAGTCTGCAGTTGACTCAGTACTGCAGTCAGCAGTAATGTATTGTGTCAGCAATATTTTTGAATTCAATTTTTAGACCTCCTGCTCGATATAAAATGTATCCAATACGTAATATTTGTTAAAAGGCTTTACATGCACTAATAGACCTGAGGAAAAAAATAATTGAGTATACAGAAAGGCATTTTGTATTTTATTCTATTTAGGATAATTCTGTCTTTTTTCTCTGCATGCTTTCAACATAACATATTCCTAATTAAAACTGGTATTTACAGATATACTAATCGAAGTACAAAGAACTGCTGAACATGCTAGACTAAATGACAGGGATGACAACTCCGAAGACCAGGTCAGGGATTAGAGTTCTATTAATTCAGGTGAAATAACCGAAAGTATTGATACATGATAAATAATATTGTGAATAACAAGTACATTGTATTGACCATGAACATATTATTATTATTCTTCCTCTTATATTATTATAACACCTTTGATATATCTTAACTTTATCTTTATAAGTTGCTGCATGTTTATGGGCTTGACATACTGAAGAGGCTCACACAATGGCATTGTGTTATCAGAGAAATCCAGTAAAATGCGCTCTAGGGATTTCTCTAAAACATAATAAATTACTAACAGAAAGTGATGTGATATTATAATCATACAGATGCGATGTTTTGAGAAATTCGGATAGATATAGGAGTTATATACTGATGGCAGATCAACATATGGTGGAAAGAGTGGAAAGAGTAGGGAGCAAAAAGAAGGGTGAAGACACACTGAACTCAACTGGTCACCAAATGATGATAAGCTTCGTTTTCACTTCCTAAGATTTAGCTCTCTAAAGAGTTATGATAATGGTCACTTGATGAATAGTATAACAATAAGACATAGCAATGCTAGACGAACCCTAAAAAAAGGTCATCACTGTAAAATTACGTTCTTTATTCAAGTTTTACTTCGGATCAAGTTGAGGCTATTGGGTGTGAGCTGGTCGGGAGGAAGAAGAGAAAAAGATTGAGAGATACTTTAATTATGTGCTATAAACTAGACACTAACTGTGGTGGACAAGGACCGATTACTGCCTAGGTATCGCCCTGTATACGAAAACTTGAACAGTCGATTTATTATGTAACCTACCTCTAGAAGCCGTGCCTTCAAAGTTTCCATCCTGAGTTTTCTTTCTATTCTCTGAACTGTGACTATCTAGCGGAGCTCTCATCAGCCTTTCTCTCTCCTCAACGGACACAAATATGTTCCCCGCAGTGCCTCTAGTTAGAGGTGGAATCTCAGGCGGTGTAGCCTCAGTCCTCATGTATTTAACTGTAGGGAAGGGCTGTCCATGCAATGTATCTCCATCATACTCGTCTGCAAACAGAATATAAATTTGTTGAACCTTTATGTCAAAAAACATCACAGATGTGAGAAATACTTGACTAACACACATTCAAACTACCTCGATGCTCAGTCCAGTATTCCTCACATCTGGAATGATTTTTGAGCTCTCACACATCAAAACAACCTGGTGACAGAACAGAATAAATAAATAAATTTCCACGCCAAGTAGACAGAGGGTATTTCTTAGTTATCAAAAAGATAAATTCAGGATAAATTCTACTATTTGAGCATGAACCTCTGGAGAACTCGGGTGCAGACATTCTTGACGGTATTTCTCCTCTTGCTAGCATCTCTCTATCTGTGACTGTCACATATCCTGTTGGGCGTGGCCTATCAATCACATGGTCATCTCCTGCAGTCACATGACCAGCACCAGGCTCCGCCCTATAGACAGGTGGTACAAAGTACATGTTTTGTCGCGCCTCAGCAACCTGTGACTGGTTAGCCATCTGATTGGATGGCTCCTGCTCGAGTCTGATTGGTCGATGAGACTGTTGAAGACAACTTTGGTCAGCAGTATTTTCTAGTCTGCTGTCCATCTCATAACCTTTGAATAAGAGTTAATGGATATAGAAAATGCACTGTGTTACAATTTGAAAATCAGTAACAGGTACTTTGATCTCATTGGCCTATTAGCCTAAATCATGCTGACTCTCATAATGATAGACATGACTCATGTCTATGCTCCTAATGTTGTTAGTACCAGGTTTGAGGGCTACGTCAGCATTGACGGACTCGAAACTTCATTCCAATATATCTCATATTATATGTTTGAATATTTAGTTTTCAGTTCTGTCACTGGTTGGTCATTTTGTATGTCAAGTCAATTTTCACAAATTGAAAAGATCTTTATCCAAGTTTTGAGAAATCGTTCCCATGTTACTGTGATTCACAAATAGAGAAATCAGTTTCTTATAAACAAAATACAGGATGAGGGTTTCCATAGACTTAATAATACTATTAAGTCAATGGGGTCTTTCCATCATGTTACCCTCTTCGGTCAAAGTTCATAAAATCCTGTGTCACTGCTCATATTTTTGTTTCGAAATACAGCAAAAAAATCAAATCGATGCAGTCTACACTGTGTGCCAAATGGCCTGATACTATGGTTTTTTTGTCTCACCTCTCTCAGAACTGGTGATCTGGTTTAGTTTATGTTTGATACTCTCACCAAGTGATGATTTCTGTCTCAGATACCAGTCCCATGTTGATTCTCCTGGTCTTCTAGCTTGAGTATCAGTGGATCTCGCCGACCTACCAATAACGAGTTAAATTTTCATGAACAAAATTTCAATAACTATCAGCAGTTTTGAGTTCGAATTGAAATCACAGCTCTGACTGAAATGAAAATCTTGAGTTTAAAAATATCCAGCATTTATCAAAATATCCAAAAGTTTAAGATCAGAAATCACCTGTCCAGAGATAAAGAGTCTCTGTTAGCAGGGCAATCGACATGTGGTACAGTACTGTCTGTTAGATCATACGTCTCCGCCTCCAGATTCTCCTGATTGGTCAGTTTTCTCTCTAATCTATCAGCTAGCTGCTCCTCTTTGTCTAGTAACGATTTCTCCGACTGTCAACAACAAAAGGTTTATGAGTATAATAAGATGGCACAGAAGCAGGCACCTCAGGAAATTAGCTCTTCCGTCAAATACATAAAAAGGAAAAAGTGTCTTATGAATCACCACCCTCTGCAGGAGGAGTAAAGTTTATCAAAATTGTTTGTCATTTTTGCGACCTGTGGAATGTCAATTCAAATAAAAAGAGTTGAAAAACCTAATAATGTGCTCCAATGCAAATTATTCTGCTGGCAAAAACAATCTGTTGAAGCGTTCATTGGGAGTTATCTCCCTTGATGATAGGCAGCATCCCCCTGCTGCTCTGCAGTGTCTCAGGACTAATCTGTATACAGACGGACTTTTATATATAGATTACCTTGAGAGTTTGCAGTTCACCGATCTGTGTCTCTAATGATTTCATATATTCCATCAGTTCCTTCCTCTGTTTCTCTATAAACTGAGAACTTGTGGTTGTGTCCCCCTCACTGCTTGTAACTCTACACAGAAGATAAATAAGTTTGCGACACACAGATAACAAACACCAACATGACAGATGACCTGAGAGGTAATGTATTACCCAAGCCAAGCATCTTGGCCTGATGCTTTAAATATGTATTAGAGCAAACGTTTGAGTTACCCCCTCCCCCTCGACCAGGTAAGACACTGGGTCTGGTTTGGTGGGTTTCCAGCTCAAATCAATCCCCTCTCGGATGAACCAAACCAGCAAAAATGGAACTCGAGTGGCAGCAGTAAGATCATCAATTTCTTTATTTAATTTATTATTTAAACGTAATTTTTTTGATTTATCTTTTTCATCATTTTGATTGAAATTTTTTCCCCCCTTTTTTTTCTCGATGGCTGATTTTGCAAAACATTGTCATCGAATGAAACTTATGCCAATAAAGTGTAAAAAAAATGTAATTGTCTTTTTAATATTATTACCTGGTCTGACTGATGGTCTCATTAGTAGATTGATTACTGGTAGCTTCCTCGCTATATGTGACCTCATATACTTGTTCTAGACTCTGATTGGACGTCGTCTCATTACTAGTCTTAGCCTCGATGTCAACAACAGCAGGTAAAACTATCACATCATCAGTCTTGCCACCCTGTGAGATAATGAGAACAAATTAGTATGGAGCAGCCGTGGGCAAAGTGCCTTAAATCTATTCAATAGCTTCTAGATCTTTCTTCGTTGTTCTCGGCTCATATAATCGGGGCAATTGTCATATTGTCAAATATCATAAACATTATCAATCTGGGCAAAAGATTGTGTTCTGTAATATTTTAATTTCATTTTTCAACATAAATGGCTCGATGAAACATCATATGGACAGGAGAAAACCATTGGCTGGATTGGAGTAGAAAAACTTTATGACTGATTCGGAGTTCTCAGGTTTCCCAGACATCTGGGCTTCACATTTTAATTATATCAAGTTACCTTTCCATGCGAGTGAGACACGTATACACTAACCAACTGAATATAAATCTTTGATGAAATGAATATACTACCCACACACCTGATGACGTCCTGTTTGGACTTGGTCAGCTGGTAGAGCCACATCCTCATCATCCTGACCTTCGACCTCCTCGCTGACCCACTGCTCCTTTTGATTGGCTATTCTCTTCATCATTTTGTTCAGTACCTTTCAAAGAAAGCAGCACGTAACATGCAGAAATATACTGGTACTGAGATTTGAAACACTTTTGTAAGGAGTTTTTTTACAGAATTTGAATGAAAATGAATACTAAGACTATGGCCTCGTTAGGAATTTCAAACTCACAAAATTCAATATCAAAAAATTAAAAACATTCATCATCACAATCATATTATTGAGAAAAATAAAGTGCTGCATCTAAATTTAGCAAGTTTCTTACGATTGAACTTGGCAATTATTCTAATGAATGTTCTTCTGAAAGCTGTTTCAACTCCTATTGTATCATCCAGTGGATTGAGGCTTTGACGCTTGGACATGTAGGTAAGTAGCTGCCCTGTCACGCGGCTACTTTTTTGTTACTCCCAAAACCGCGTGACAAAGCTAGGTATGTAGGTCTTATAGGAACCATAGTACTCACGGCTTTCCTCTTTTTCTCACTGCCAGTGGCCTCAGTGTAATCGCATGTAGCCTCAGAGGTAGTGACTGGGGTGATATTAGTGACATTCTGGAACGGGACGCGTCCTCTGACAGAGTCACCATCTCGTACTCTGCTGATAGGAGGACGTGGTTCCGAGTCTGAGGGACTAGATGTACTAGTAGCTTCAGTTACTGTCGGTGTGAGGTCATAGTTCAGAGGTGGAGCATTGGCTGAAACAAAGCAAATATACCTCTTATGAATCGAAGTCATAAAACCTTTATGAAATCTAACACCATTTAGCTTAAAATTTGACAGGCTTAGAAACATGAGTAATGTCCGCAATCTATTACTCCTAAAAATAGCAAATCAGCACAATTCTCCCAATAATTATGATGGTACACAAACGTTAAAAAATCGGGATAATAACCATGAACTATTCCACAGATTGATCAATTTCCATGTGTGACAGTCATCAGTGTGTCATTGTTGTGTATTTGGAAATCAATCCTTCGCAAAATCAAGACCAATATTCGCAACAACAAAAAAAACCGCTGACATCAATGGAAAATATCATGAAAACATCACAATAATAATGAAAGATATTAGAAATGATGATTTCTTGCTGACAATTAATGTATTTTTATTAATGGTACAAACCTTTGAGATCCACTGGATCATAGTCATGGGAGAATAACTCCTCTACTTTTCTCTCCATCTGTACCTGTCTGTCCGACTCTCTCTCCATCACGACATGAGCTGGCAGGAACAGAGCCTGTGGTATGTGCTCCAGATTCTGCTGTCTGAATAAATGAGCAAAGCAAGTAAACACGTTGGTAGCTTGATAAGCAACGTTTACTGTGCTGTTCCAGACCATGCCGTCATTAAATCATATAATAACTCTACTAGACTAAGGCTTGGTTCACATTGTCCCAGATGACACTAGGATGCCATCCCAGATGCTTATCCCAGTCACATTATAACATTCATCCCAGATAGCCATCCCAGTCAATATGATCCAGAAAATGACACAATTCCAGACTGTCTGGGTCCGTCTGGGATAGCATCGGGAAAGTTCGTAAGCGTCAAACTTTCCCGATGCTATCTGTCTGGGTCCGTCTGGGATTGTGTCATTTTCTGGTTCACATTGACTGGGATGGCTATCTGGGATGGCTATCTGGGATGAATGATATAATGTGACTGGGATAAGCATCTGGGATGGCATCCTAGTGTCATCTGGGACAATGTGAACCAAGCATAAATTACCAAACCATTGCAAAACAACAAGAATACAATTTAACACAACCTATCATCTGCTTCATTTGACTTCAGTTTACCGCATTCAGTTGAGCACATGAGAATTCAAAAGAGAAGCATCGTCAGATTGACAATCCCTGTTCGGATATATATAAGGTATTATGTATAGAGCAGTCGCCAGACACACACTGAGCCACTCTACATGACTATTTATAGCTTAGATTATGACAAAGAAGGCAAGTTTTTGCGGGTCGGTGGTTCACATTACTTTACTTATACGTTTGTTGATTTATTCAATTTGGTCATGCAAGACAAAACGATCAAATTGAGAGATAGAAAGTTGGATGATTTATACCTGTGTTTTCTGTCGGCTTTCTCGAGCACATCAAGTTCGCTCATCATATTATTATAATGTTGTCTCATCCTTTCTCTCTTTAGTGCATGAGCTCCTCTTACTCGAGCCTTCTCCAATCTGTCAATAATATACAAGAAAAGTGTTTATTGCAACTCAAGCAGATTAATAATGAAGTAATTTAAATGAATAAAAGAAAAAAATTCAAAAAAGTAGCGTGACCCAAAACTAGATAGCATATTTTACAAAAAAAAGCTAGTGGCATACTTTGCAGTGTGGCACATAATATACAAGATAATTTGTCGTTGATGCATCAAAAATTATGTTTCTTTTACCATGGTTGGATTCTCAATAAAACAGTTAAGTCTTATGTAAATAGCCAGGGTTCCGAGGCTGCAAGTTATTGCTCACAAGCCACAGAGGGCCTAGTACATGTGTTCAAACTCTGCCCTGGTAGTGGTTTTCCATAACCAAACCCTTAATGGAACGCCACAACCAACAAAGTTTATTATGCAACGTACTATTGTAACAGGTTCTAACGCTATGTAAAACAAATCTATTGTCTTCCTTATGCCTAGTCGTTTTTATTCACATGAGTTCCATTGTTGACCATTACCCATATCATAACCTCAAACCCTAACAAAAGTGTCAATAATACCAAGATAAAATAGAGTCGTTCTATGAACGCTATTTTATTTTGAAGACAATTTATCATCCTGGACGGATGTTTTCCATAACGAGCCAAATTACGGCAAAAGTGGGGGAGGATAACTCTCAACTGACCTTTCGTTTATGTCGCACTGGTTATGATGAGTTACCCCCTCTAGCCTATCATTCTCTAGCTCCGCCCCTGTGAGCCCCTCACACACTGAGTCATTATTTCTCTCTACTATACACTCCTCGGCTTGTATCGTATACGGATAAGTGTATGTGTCCGCATCTGTGAGCTGTCACAAACAAATAAATAGTCGAGATTTTTAAACCAATTCATTTCATTTAATAAAGTGTTATATCTACCAATCAATAACATACAAAAAGGCTTATTCTCCTAACTAAGGCCACACCAAATTAATGTCTTGATCTAGATGACGAGCAAGAAGGAATTTTGGAGGAGGGAGGAGGTATATTATTTTTCAATTTATGCCAAAATACTAGAGGAGGCTGGAGGGAATTCCATTTTATTGTTTTATTTTTGGCAATTATGGAGAGGACGCTGGAGAGAAATTCATTTTATCACACATTTTGTGTTATTTTTACAATAATTTAGAGAATGATCAGCTGGAGGCTATTTTAGTTTATTTCTATGATCCAGATAATATTTTAGAGGAGGGAGGTAAATCTAGATCAAGACATCAATTTGGTGTGGCCTAATTATTATTTTTGTATGTATATATTTCTTTCTTCTTTTTTTTGTTTATGAACACAAAAAACAATTTTTATTTGCTTATAACATATATATACATATGAAAACCTCAATAATAGTGATATGACAAGTGAAAGCAGCTAATCAAAAAATAATATTTATCAGAACAAACAGTTTTTCTATGTCAGATGGTACACACACTCAAACTTGTGAGGAGTGGTAGTGAGTGCCCTTTACATTGTGAGGATCTCAGATGTCTAGTAAAAGTTTGATGTGTTGGGTGGCAGGACCCAGTAAAAGGAACTCACACCCCCACCCCCTCTCATCTTTTGAGATATGGTACTCTTTACGCCCACTACTCTAGGCAAATATGATTGAATCAAGGAAATGGGTCATTTAATCAGTTGACTAATCTTGGGGCTTTCATCTGTGTATGTTTTATGTGAGGTCATCGAGACAGGATATAATGTAAAGCCTCAATCAAAGAACAAGATCACTCATCAGGTTAAGGGCTCAAACGGTTGCGGTTAGCCAACGCTCACTCGTTTTCGTGTTGATACTGGGATACAACAGTCCCACTTGCAACCTGTTTTAACCTCCATACTAGTCAATGGTCAGATATCGGCCAGAGAAGATTAGTGTCTTCTTCTCCATTAGATAAACCCCTAATCAAATACATCAGTCTGTATCGCTGTTCTCAAAGATTACCACAGGCCATAAAACATAATCCCTCGATCATGGCAGTGAAGGTACTCGATTACACAAACATACATACAAAGTCTAGGTGTTACACCGCGTAGCCTACCTGTACTTGTACAGCTTTAGCCTTGTTCAGCAGCTCTTTGAGATCAGGTCTTACGGGTGGAGGTAGACTAGCGACTTGTTTAGCTCTCATCTTCTCCTTAGCTAAGGCTAAGTTTCTGGCTTGTATTACTTTAGTTGACTCCGCCTCTTGTATTAATTTATCTTCGTACAACTAAAACGGGAGCAAATCAGTTGAGTTTGTAAAAAGTTAAGGTTATGGTTCTTTACTCCTCAAACTTGTATTGAGACCAAGATTGATCAAATTTGCCCATACTCCAGTTCTACCAATTGTACTCAGCAAATTTTTATTTTTATAGGCGGCTCAAGCGTGGTGGCATCAAAATACATATTATAACCTAATGATAACAACAATAATTTGTGTTATCCACAATCATATAATACTGAACATTGTAACTAAGAGGTTTCCTATCCTCATTCCACAAATGTGCTGACGACATATCCAATTGACCAGTTTATGAACACTATAAACACTTATATATATTTTTATGTTTATGATGAACACACATATCAAGTTGGGAAAAAAGAACCGATTTCCATGAAGGATGAGAAAACAGGCTTAAAATGATGTAACATCACAGGAGGCAGTAGACTGGGATTCAGTCCAACAATTTAAAGTTATCTACCCAGGTAGGGTGTGTTGGTTCGTTGTTCACACCAACAAACAAAACCCGACATGAACAGACGACTCAACAACAAACCAAAACCCATCGGCCAATCAAAACAAAACACAAGCACATGGGTTTATTTAGAAATGCACGATAGTGACCTATGAGTAGATAACACCACAGAAGCAATATCCAACATAAACCGTAATACAGACAAGGCCCCATTGTTGGCCTGAATCCCAGGCTAGAGGAAAAGGAGAACCAACCTTTTCTAGAGCTGCCTCGTGTCTCTCCTCGGCTCTTCTGTTGTTCTCCATCTCAGCTGCAGCTTTTCTCTCTAGCCCTAGATCCAGCTCATCAGCCTGGGTGTGCGCCGTCCCTATGTTCTTCAGTGACTCTGCATAATCACGCTCTAACTGTATTACCTAAAATCAGCCAAATTATTATACATGTATGATTCTGTCAAAATAGTTGAAGTACATGTGGGTAATTATGTGCTTTTTCTCAATAATGTTGCATATTGATAGTAGCAGCCAGGACCCACCTAGCATATTTGGTCGTTGGTGATAGTTGAGGCAAGAGCCAAGCATAGAACCACAGCCACTTAATAACTGTTACAAGGAATCTTCTAGGGCAAGTATCATCTGATTGCCTGTATCTTGAGTTCATGTCATAGAACCACTCTCAATGCAGGCAAGTTTAATAAAGAGGTGTACCAGACCTATGTATGCCTTGGATAAAAGTGGTACACTCCTGCAGGTTACTAACCCTGTTCTGTTTTTCCATCTGCCATTCTGACTCAATCCTATCAGCCAATAACTCCAGCTGCTTAACCTTCTCTTGTCTGACGGCCTCCAATCTCTTCTTAGATATCTCCTTCGCTTTCTCTCTCACCTAGAATCATAATCAATAACATTTCAGTGCTGCATTTCAACACACACATTATAGATTGATCAGTCAAAAGCAATGTATATCCTAAACACACACATATGCTAGGAGAAAAATAAATAAAAAATTAAATTTGGTGATCGAGCCAGGAATCGTTGAGTTCACAGGTTCAAAATGTTGGCAAAATTTGATTAAAATGATATTCATACAGTGTCAATATCCATTACAAAGGCCTTTTTAAACTGCATGACATAACACTTGATGGCACAGGCCAAAATTGTAAACCTTTACTTCCAACAGCACCTGGACATGGTTCATGAGATGAGATACATTACTCCTAGCTGGGCCTACTACACTACAGTGCACTTCATCATACAATAATAGTTAAAATAATTACCATAGGTAGGCATATTAAATAAATTATAAAATAAAACTTACTTGACTGTGAGGAATAAATAAATAATAATACTAATAAATAACCTACCAAACAAATAGAACAGGATTTTCTCCTGTGTTCATTCTTAATTCTGTCAGTGCAAATGCACACAGATTCTTCTTGAGCTATCCTGTTCAAGGAGTGTTTCAGTGGAGTGGTGTGGCTCTCTTTCCTCTCTCTCTCTCTCCCTCTCTTCCCACCTCATCTCATCTGTGATTGAGTTGGTGTATGGAATATATTTATTTTCTTTTGCTTATTTCTATCATTAACTTTGAAAAGAAGAAGGATTCTGCAGTATTTCCCCAGCACTTGACTTACTTATTGGATGACAAAACACAAGCTATTTTGAGATGGCCTGCCTTTGACCTTGACAAGGAATTACCTTCTCTTTTCAGAATACTCTACAGTCAGAACAATAGAAGACAACTCCTAAAATTACGCAAATTCTAAAATAATATAATTACACAAATTATTACACATAATACGGCAGCAACACTTTGTGAACTCATAGTGACTAGCTAGTTTATTAGCAGGCAAATTAGTCTGATTTATGAGAAAACATGATTTTCTGTTTTTAGCAGAATAAAATGTTACATCCTCTCTCTTATTCCAAACAGGGAAACAAATTCAAGTTTCTTTTTTCGTAAATGTGATAATCAATCAACCACCAAATAGTTCTTAACACTTTTCCCTGCCAATGAGCAGCACAGCAGGAGAAATTCTGAACGTGCATTTCCCCATTTGAGGGTATTGACGATAACTGGGAACGTTCTCAACTCGCTATTTGGTTGCGAATTTTCTATGCTGCCGACTAACATTTCAAAGTTCATAATAATATTATGTCATCTATGCCATTTATTAATGTTCTGTGTTTAATAAGTCTGACAGTGGAAAAAATCTATTGGTTGCGCATAATCAAAAATCCAAGGAGAGAATTTACCTATGAGGATGAGAGCATCTAAAATCACTAATGACAAGATTAAAGAATTCTAAGAACCCCTTCCAAATATACTTTTGCTGGAATAAAGGGTCATACCAGAATTTTTGAGTACCGTCTTAGCTCTATCTTTGTGTTCCTTTGTGCGTTCTCCTAACGATGTCGGCAATGTATGTATACCTATTTTAGGACGTTTATGCCAGGAGTCTGTTATCAAAAATTATTGATGTGATGACCATAACCATGTAGATTAAAGTTAAACATTAACATATAGCTTGAACAAGCTGTATTTCACCAATGATTGTCTTTTGTGTAAATTTGAGCACAATTAATTTAACAAGGCAGTGTTTGATATGCAGACACGCCAATGGCACGACAAATATTATCTCTATAGAAACTTTCCCTAACTTTTCACGAAAAAGAACAATCTCTAGGATTTCTAGGAGTTCTAAAACTGAAAAGTCACCACATCTGCAATGGGAAAATCTAACTTGTATATAGACAGAAAGTAAATAGGTCAATTGGGCTTATTTTGGCGCCGTCGCTATGGAGCAGAGATACTCTTATCTCACATCTAGAACAGAATCGATCCCTTTGGTAGCGCAGGGATATTAGTTACTCTTCAGCTACGCTAGAGGCATCTTGATTCATTGCTTATAGATATTCAAGTATACCAAACATGTTTTAGATGTTAAGTCGAACCCACGCGGAAGAGGAGATTTATTATAGATTTTTGGGCTGTTCAAAAACTGTTGGTACTTTGCTGGGCAGGTAACATCCATTTTACTTTTTCCAACAAGCTTCAAGGTACGTACCCAGTTGTGGGCTAAAGTAAACCAACCCCTGCATATCCCATCCTATGCCTTGATTCAATAATTTCTATATTCGCATGCACAGTGACTATTTTGGCAGCATGGACAGGTACAGTATGATCTCCAAATTTCAGTCCCTATAGGACGACATAGTCGTCCTTATATAGACCACTGTATGCCCTATAGGCCGACTATGCAAACTGATAGGCGATGTGAATTAATGATGTAAATAAACATTTGATTTTAGCTATCAGTCACATCGCATCCAATAATCTATCAACCGTGACAGATTCTTGGCAGTTGAAATTGTCCTAACATATCCTTGTACAGTTAAATTAAATGTTTTTGAGGTTTATGAACAACATTGAATTAGTTTCAGAAATAATTTCGGCAGAGATACACATTTGCAAAGTCCGCAGGTCAGCCACTTTGCCTAGCGAAGCATAGTTGTGAAAACAACAGTAATAGCATGAGTAAAGCTCTTGTTATTTGTTTTTTTTGCGCATTCTCAATTCTTGCGCTGCTGTACTCTGAAGTTTAAGTTTAATTTTGCATCCGATATCATATTGTTTATAAAAGTGAATTCTTACAATGTTATTGTGTTTTTTTATATTAACATGTCTGATCACTTCTGATGGTTTGAAAAGTAGTCACTAGTTAATCCAGGGCTAGAGTTGACTAAAGCAGTTAGGATTAGTTTTGTGGAGACATAAATCTATCTGTAGTTTATTAACATTTACATGATACATACTTATTTATCAATTAGACTAGCCTGCCAAAATGTCATGCTGTGACTGCTGTGACTGCTGTGACTGCTGTGACTGCTGTCCCATGCTGACTTGGACAGGTTATTCTCAATCCTTTTACCATTCACATTTCCTTTCACCATTCAGATTCAATGTCAACAGCATGCTGACTGGATATATCATGATGGATAAAATCAATTGATCGGTTGACCCGTAATGTGTCTCGTCTATGGGTTGATCTATCATCTTATAATTATAAGAGGGCAGACAAGTCTTAGCAGTTTGGAAAACGAATATTGTCGAACTGAGATCCAGAACGACAGAATGTGTTTCCTATCCCAATCTCTCTTCCCAAATGTCGTGATACATAAAATCGAAGACCGCGACTTCATAGGTCGCTCCATGAGGAAATCAAAGAGTGTTTTAAATTAACCAGAACAATTTTCTTGACAATTTTTATTACAAACAGCCATGAACTGATCCCCCCCCCCCAGTTTTATGGTATTAATACCGTTGATGAAGCTTTGGATGACATTTTAAACAACTCTACACTATATTTAATGGCAAGTACTGTCACGTTTGCTTTTGATGATGGTTGGGCATGGAAGGGAACAATTGCCGCAGGGTACTAATTTCTTGCTGTCTGACACCTAGTCTTATTGTACGGCTAGTAGATAACTAGCAGAAACCAGCATAAACTTACCAAAAACCTGAGCATTACAGGTCGTGGGAACTTTTTCTCTGTAGAACCATACAGAATGTGCGAGCTCCCTCCTCATGGCATATGCAAGCCTAAGCAGCAATCCCCAATGTTAGGAAATAGCCAATGATGTTCTATCTGGTACATTTCTAACATCCTGGAAGATTTGAGGAACAGAAAATACAAGCTAAGGTCTTAAAACTACATTAAACTACTAAAACATCCACACCAGCAACCTCCGTCAGCTGTAAGGCAACACTCACACTTCCTTCCTCCACTGTCGTCGTGGAAACCACATTGTCTTTTACAACCAATATGAGACATCGGTGTGGTTGTAAACACAGCAGAGCCACTGCAGGATGATACAAAGTAAGGCATGTTCATAAGGCCCGTAGTCCAAAGGGAGGTGGGACGCTCTAACTCCCTTAGACCACTCAATAGAGAGGCATAAAAATGTTGAAATGGAACTTTCCAAGTCAGAATCAGCTCATTTGGGACGTCCATTTGCTATTTGTGTCATTACAACGCTTTGGAGGCTGGGGATTGGCACCCAATTCGGTGTTACTTCAAACCCTCAAGGATTTTTGCCTCTCCGTTCAATTTTCCTTAACTATGGCTCTGTTAATAACCAGGTGTGATATACAATGGAATATTTCAAGCTGAGATCAGATTTCGCAATCATACTCAACTCTAGTCAAACGTAGCAGACAAATATAAAGTTGGATTCAGTGACATTGTGGAGACGGCTGCCAATGCTAGGTTGAATATGAGCATGTGTGGTGGTGACTGAGGATAACAACTAATCTGAATCTAATACACTAACAATAATCCAGTAAACATTTCACTTACATCTAGTAAGCTATATGTGGTCCTTTAAAAAGTGAACCAATCTACACCTTTCAATAATATTGTAGTTGTAGACCAATAAGCAGCCTGTTGCACCCCTCCTCAAAGCAAAATAAATCAATTAACAAACAACTACATATGTGCATAGAGACTATAAATTAGACTTGCTTATGTTTTCCGTGATAGAAGAGAGTGTTTGTATTCTCAACGCCAGCATGTTCTATTTTGTTTTGTGATGAGCGGGAGTTGCTCGTCCATCTGGAGTCAGTATAAAACCAATCTAGGTATTAATCTGACGGTAAAAGAGCAATGAGTTCCCCACTTTGTTAATTTTTTCCCATTTTTTTTAATTTTTGTTTTTTTTCGAGTCAGCATAATTACCCTGCTGGTTATCTCAGGATATCAATGTTCTAGAATTTGAACAAGGTCAACTTGGGCTCTAACAAGGTCGAGTTTGAAACAATTCGGACAATCTTTTAAATTTTGAATGCTGCCGTTTTTATTGGAAAAGTGATCCTCGTTAAAAAGAACGCTGAAGGGCAAAATGTTTTGGCACTAAATGTTAAACATTTTGCCCAAAGTGATTTAGACTGCCAAATGAAGTATTAAAAAAAAAACCGGTTTCCAGTTGTGTGATGAACAGGAGTTGCTTGTCCATTTGTGGTAAGTTTGAAACCAGTCTAGTTATTAATCTGAGCGTAAAAGAGCAATGAGTTCCCTCCTTTGTTCATTTTTTCCCCATTCTTTTAATTTTTCGTTTTTTCAAGTCAGCATAATTACCCTTCTTATTATCTCAGGTTATCTATATTCTAGAATATGAGCAAGGTCAATTTGGGCTCTAACTGGACCAGTTGCGTATATTACCACTCACGGCCCACGTTCCTGTGAGTGGATGAATAGCTCAGTGTGTAGAGTGTCCGCCTTTTAATCACTGTTAATAAGACTGTTGTGGGTTCAAATCCCATCAAGGTCAGTTTTTTTTCAAATGGGTGCTTTATAACTGGAGCATTTTTACCGTAATCTTCTTCTGCTATTGAGTTGTTTTCTGAAAGTACCCAACAGCTCAGTGAGCTATTGAAATACCTCTCTGCTTGCACTATTTTGCTACCGATATGCAAAAATTTCCGTGGTGCCCCTCCCACACCCTCCCCGCCACGCCTACGGCTCATCTCTGAAAAGTCAGTGAGTGAAATTTTTTTGAATATACGCCCCTGAACTGGACCTAGTTTGATAAAAGTCAGAGAACTTCTAATTTCTGAATGCTGCCGTTTTTTATTGCAAAAGTGACCGTAGTTAAAAAGAATGCTGACGGAGAACGAAGAGCCGCAGATCCAAACAGTTTCCAGTTATATGTTGAGCAGGATAATTATGACCTGCAGAATCAGATTTTAGATGCTTTTGTTTTTTTTCAGCTCTTTCCTTTTTGCAGCGATTTTTGGCAAATGAAAATATCTAGCAATAAACTGTCAAAACCTATCCACCCAATTAGATATATGTGAAAGATAGGAAGCTGCCACTGGACTCCAATGAGAAATTCTCCATTCATTTGCAAGACCCCAACGAAGCAGATACTTTTTTTATTTGAAAGGGACTTTTTTTGCAAAATGAGAGACAAGTCAATGATCAATGAAGAATTAAAGACGGTTCGCAATTAACTTCAGATGGAAAGCAGTAGGAATCTTGCAGAGAGGAAACGATTCATACATATTTCATTCGAATTCATCTGCAAATAATGATGATGTCACTGGAATGAACTTATGCAGTACTTTATGTTTGATCAATAAGTTCTACAGTCAGTCAGAGTCAAACTTAGTTACAAATTGCCAGTTCAGCATCAATTGTATTCATACACATTATATTGAGAGAAATGGAAAACCAATCACGTCTTTAGGTTCTGTATTCATACATTTGATCTTTACCTGATAGGTAAGTCTAACTGCGGCACGATGAGTTCTCTGTTGTTGCAATGGGTCATTATCGGGGATTATGTCATAAATACTGTCAACTGTCTGTGAGGGTTTTCATGACTCTGATCTTTTGCCAGCCTCAATCGACAAATTATAACTTATGTATCGAAGCTGACGGATTATATCTGGTCATTTCTAGGCGAGTAAGTCAAGAACATCATTTCAGTCTGCTTCATTCAGGGATGAGCCTGACATGTAACTGCACCTTTATTTACACATCACCTTTTTATTGCATTCAGATCTCATTTTTAGCATAATATATATTATCACCTTTGAAGCAATGATAGTGATTGCCTCTTGGGTAAAGTCACGTGGACCCATATTGTACTAATGCCCCAAACTTTACCGATTCCGCCGGAGACATGGATATTATTTATATCGAAAAGGCAGAGGGGGTTCTTCTTAATATGTGTGTCGTGCTCACACACACTGTACCTCGGGTATCTTTAGTCTTGTTCTGCAAAGACCAGGGTAGGAAGAACGGTGGGCCAATTCCTAATCAGCTTGTGCCGTGTATGAACTGAACCTCAAAAATAGCAAGTCTGTCCCCTTTATCATCAGATCACGCCTGAACGAATCATGTTATACAACATTATTCAGTAGGACATCTCTTAAAGTGCTTTCTATCGCTTCAATTCTTAAATATAAATTAACCTGGAAGCCCTGTGAAGATCAGGTCGATCTCACATGATTATTTCATCATTAGACCTGAGCTCACTGGGAATTCCAGAAAAGTGCATTGTGGGATACGTATTGACAGGCCTCAACTCGTTGTCCCACACAGCATAGTGAGATAAAGCAGTGTAGTTGAGAGGACAGGTTTTAGCCCCAAAGGTCCTAATTTGTTTCTTTTTAGTGTTGAGAATAGGAATCACTCATTTTGTGCTTTCCAACCGGACCACCTGATGTAGCAGCAACGCTAAGATTTTGGGTTGATGGCGGAATATTAATCATGACAACAAGTGACATCATTACTGATTAAACACACCTCTGGCAGTTTACTATCCATTGAGAACTTACTTTGCGCAACTATCTTATCATCATTTGCTTCAACATTCAATTCCTTTCAACAATTCTTTATGATTTGATTATAGATCTGAAGGTCAAGGCTAAGTTGATGCCGGGACTGAGTTGTTCAGGGAGAAGTAATAGGTGCCTATCCCCCAGCTTCAATTTTAACGTTTTTGTTTTAGTATCGTTTTAATAATGTATCAGGGTCATTGTCAGAAATTTTGAATGGTTATGCTGAGTTTTTAGGTGATTATGCATTGTCATTGTTAATTGGTCAAGTTCAGTTTGAAAATATAATTTATATTTTTGTAAAATTGCAAAATTTTGATCCCACGTTGACAGTGATATGGAGTCAGCGCAAGACAACAGACAGCGGTAAATATATCCTAACTCTACCTCCAATCAAGGTAAAGACTAGCTCCAGGCCAGAAACTACAAAATAGAATAATGCTTCTCAAAACTTATCGTTATAAACCTTTCATGCGAAGCTTTCCACAGAACAAAAATAATTTCAGATTTTGAACTCTGTCCATCTACCTTATTATTATCTTTACTTAGCATGGACAAATTTTGTGTGAAGTAATAAATTTTTTTGTCTGTGCTTGATAAAACAACAGTGCATATTTTTACGCTGAGGTCCGTTTCCATGTTAATTTCATATTGAATTGCATCGCAATGTTTTTTTATCGGCTAATAGTTATTTTTCCTTTTGTATCTCGTGTAAACCACGTCATCTTACAGTCGAGTTTAGAGCAGGGCTGAAGATAAGCAGATTTTGGTTTGGCCGCCTGTCATACCAGAAACATCTCCACAAGGCGTTGCCTTTTCTTTCAACTGTTTAGCGTAACTCATCTCCATCATCCACTGCTGGAAACCCTTGTGTCAGTGTCCAAGTCCTGCATTTCAATTACATTACAGCCACTTACAGATGCCATATTTTCACACTTTTCTGTACTTCGATAACTTTCATGATGATAAACATAACACACCGTTTCACTTCTCAGCCTGGTCATTTTGCGAACAGTGAGAGTATCACTGCTCACAAAATGACCAGGCTGAGAAGTGAAACGGTGTGTTATGTTTATCATCATGAAAGGTATCGAAGTACAGTACAACAATCATATCAGATTTTCGAACACTATCTATCTAGCTGAGCTCTCATAGACCTTACTCTCACCTTAACGGGGGTCTAACATGCTCCACTTCTGATATAAAAACAATTAGAATCTAAGCCTGAGTTTCCTCAGCTATTCTGTATTTATCTACCATAAATATAAAGTTTGATCAAACTTGCTAGAATTCAGAGTTGTGTCCCTCTACAATTCATCAGATTATCAGACTTAACATAGCAGACGTTATGTCTGAGCTCAAAACTTTCACGCATGTTAGAAATGACTGTTTTCATTCTGGTATTGCTGCGATTGATTATGCAAGATTCGAGGGTAACATTCGGGTGTCAGTATGACGCCCCAGTATAATCTGTTCCCGTTATACTTGTGCGATGCTAAATTCTGGTACACCTTACAATAATTGAGTATGGATTTGGAAAAACACACAACACTTTGTGAGCTTATAGTGCCTAGCTAGTTCATTAGCAGGCAAATTAGTCCGATTTATGAGAAAACATGATTTTCTGTTTCTTAGCAGAATAAAATGTTACATCCTCTCTCTTATTCCAAACAGGGAAAAAAATTCAAGTTTCTATTTTCGAAAATGTGATAATCGAACAGCCCCCAAATAGTTCTTAACATTTTTCCCTGCCAATGAGCAGCACAGCAAGAGAAATTATACATCTCCCCATTTGAGGGTATTGACGATAACTGGGAATGTTCTCAACTCGCTATTTGGTTGCGAATTTTCTATGTTGCCGACTAACATTTCAAAGTTCATAATAATATTATGTCATGTATGCCATTTATTAATGTTCTGTGTTTAATATGTCTGACAGTGGAAAAAATCTATTGGTTGGGCATGATCAAAAATCCAAGGAGAGAATTTACCTATGAGGATGAGAGCAACTAATATCGCTAATGACAAGATCAAAAAATTCTAAGAACCCCTACCAAATATACTTTGGTTGAAATAAAGGGTCATACCAGAATTTTTGAGCACGTCTTAGCTCTATCTTTGTGTTCCTACATGCGTTCTCCTAACGGTGTCGGCAATGTATACCTGTTTTAGGACGTTTATGCCAGAAGTCTGTTATCAAAAATTATTGATGTGATCACCATAACCAGTAGATTAAAGTTAAACATTAACATATAGCTTGAACAAGCTGTATTTCACCAATGATTGTCTTTTGTGTAAATTTGAGCACAATTAATTTAACAAGGCAGTGTTTGATATGCAGACATGCCAATGGCACGACAAATATTATCTCTATAGAAACTTTCCCTAACTTTTCACGAAAAAGAACAATCTCTAGGATTTCTAGGAGTTCTAAAACTGAAAAGTCACCACTCCTGCAATGGGAAAATTTAACTTGTATATAGACAGAAAGTAAATAGGTCAATTGGGCTTATTTTGGTGCCGTCGCTATGGAGCAGAGAAATTCTTATCTCATATCTAGAACAGAATCGATCCCTTTGGTAGCGCAGGGATATTAGTTACTCTGGAGCTACGCTAGAGGCATCTTGATTCATTGCTCATAGATATTCAAGTATACCAAACATGTTTTAGATGTTAAGTCGAACCCACGCGGAACAAGAGATTTATTATAGATTTTTGGGCTGTTCAAAAACTGTTGGTACTTTGCTGGGCAGGTAACATCCATTTTACTTTTTCCAACAAGCTTCAAGGTACATACCCAGTTGTGGGCTAAAGTAAACCAACCCCTGCATATCCCATCCTATGCCTTGATTCAATAATTTCTATATTCGCATGCACAGTGACTGTTTTGGCAGCATAGATAGGTACAGTATGATCTCCATTGGATTAAAATGCAAACTGATAGGCGATGTGAATTAATGATGTAAATAAACATTTGATTTTAGCTATCAGTCACATTGCATCCAATAATCTATCAACCGTGACAGATTCTTGGCAGTTGACATTGTGCTGGTATAACCTTATACAATGTAGTTATTAATGTCAGTGAATAAAAAGATGAACAACACTGACATTAGTAGGCAGTGATACACATACACATAGTTGGCATGTCAGCTTCTTTGGCTGGGGAAGCATAGTTGTGAAAATAACTGCGACAACATAGCCTGCTCAGCTTTGAAAACATCTCTGTTAGTACTAGTAGTGCCAGCATATTGGCAATACAGGTACTCTGCTTGTAGTGTAGGTGAAAGCTGCAAAAACTAGAATTACATTTTGAGCGACCCAGAAGCTAAGAGAAATGGATTAAACACTGTAGTAGATGACAGAGGTAAGTGAACTTCTACTTTGATCGTGATGTGGTTTTGAATATTATGGATTTGGCACTAGCTAGGCCAACATGAACTCATAGGAGAATTTGATTACAATGTACAAAGTTCAGTATGAATCTCACACAACGACAAACTGATAGGCGATTAAATTGCAACTGATAGGCTATACTACTATGTGAATTAATGATGTAAACAGACATTCCATTTTAGCTATCAGTCACATTGCATCCAATAATCTATCAACCGTGACAGATTCTTGGCAGTTGAAATTGTCCTAACATATCATTGTACTGTTAAATGTTTTTGAGGTTTATGAACAACATTGAATTAGTTTCAGAAATAATTTCGGCAGAGATACACATGTGCAAAGTCCGCAGGTCAGCCACTTTGCCTAGCGAAGCATAGTTGTGAAAACAACAGTAATAGCATACACAGCTCAGCTTTGAAAACATCTTTGTAAGTAGTGTCAGCATCTTGGCAACACAGGCTTTCTGCTGCTGGGTGAAAGCTGCAAACAACTAGAATAACATTGTGAGTGACTCAAGGCAGCTAAGAGAAATGGATTGACACTGGGGTAGATGACAGAGGTAAGTGAAATTCTACTTTGATGGTGATGTGGTTATGAATATTATTATTGCTGTATGATGCTTTGACAATAGAAATATTTTGGCACTATCTAGGCAGCCATTCTCCCTGATTTAGGCAATGAACTGAAGGGAGTTCATTGATCTAGGTCACCAGGAACTTATATTACATATTACAAATATATATTGCCATGAAGGACGTTTTGAAAATAATGGCAATGCCAACTTCAGTGAATGTAAGCACAAAGCTGCCTTACAGTCGGCCTTTGTCCGATATAGTTGGGATGATACGCACCCTGTCTTGACAAGCCCCAACAAAGCTTGTCAAGACAGGCTAGGATGATATAGTAGCTAGTAGAATTCAGATCATCAACAGGTGTTAGATCATGGCTGTGTTGATTAGAATATCGGTAGTACTTGTATCCATGCTGAGTTGCCTCAAGTTGAGCCCATCAGCCTTGTCAATGACATCTCAGGAGGCGTAGGTAGGCATCAAATGATCCACAGTTATCGTTATATATGTAATCAATCAATCTTCCGCCAAAGTAGTGAGGGCCAATTTAATACTGTGAGGTTTTGTGGACGGATGTAATGAGACATAAAACGGTTTGAAATGTTCTTCTAAAATTTGATTTGCTTGACTTGCTGGTTCCCTACAGGTCACATGACTTTGGATCTCCCCCTGAGCCTACTTCCTTGTTTTAGCTAAACTTTAAGGCTTAATTATACTAAAGCGTATCGTAGGCCGTAGACCGTAATAATTCCAGAATACAGTCGTAATCCGTAATGCACTGGTGAGCCCACTGCAACGTATACAGCCTTAATAGGTTTGGTTAACAAACACCAGATCAGTAAATGCAAGTGTGCTTTCTTGGGAACAAGATGAGCAGTAGTGAATAGAGCGAAATAGAGATAGTGATATTTGAGTTCGTTTGGTATTTTATATTCTCCCTGAGTAATGCGGTTTGTGGGTATTGAGAGTACGAGGGGAGAATACGAGGGGAGAATCCCATGAGACAAGAGGGGAACCCGGACTCGAGACCTTGCTTTATAGTTCTAAATGTGATTAATTGCTCCATCAAATCCTCATTCCAGTGATGTAATCTAACAGGATATTCTGATATCTCTGTTCTAACTGCTGACCTGTGACTTTATCAGTAAATAAATAATGTACTTCATACAGTGTGTTTCCTGTTGATCCAGTAATATCTCATTGTCATACGGAGTCGGAGCACTCGTAGATTAGACTATGGCGGAAGTCGGAGATGGAGGTACTGCCAAAAGACGCAGGACATCAGATAAACAAATGCTGACTAAAGATGGTTTCCCTGTGACTTCTGAAAGTGAGGCATGTAAGTGGTTAAAAGATACTTAAAGTGAGATCACTATAAGTGTAATAATTGTCGTTACTTTTATCTACAACATTTTGTAAATTTGATGACTTACAAGAATAGCGCTCAAGAGACAGTTTTCTGAGCTTTTGAAAAATTTAAGCCGCTCTTTAGAGTTGTCTTCCCGTCTGTCTTGAAACACCATTATTTTGCCTGATTTTTGCTGACCAACAAAATCTTTATCACAACTGGGAAAACATGCAATTATGGGCAAATTATATACTTACCTTGACTTGTCTTAAGTGGGGGAAGGGTAGTGCTATGATACTGTATTTTCTGGGATATTGACAGCTACAGATCTTACTTAACCCTGGACAATTTTTGCCTATTAACTAAACACATCCTTGCTGTCAGTATGGTCAGCATGTTCCAAACAGTATGCCAGTGTATCCATGATTATGAGAGTTGTCTGTATTTGAGATTCGTATGAATTGAAGCGATCGGTTGCGCTATTTAAAGCTGCTCCTGATTGCTGTTAATATAATAAAAGCTACCCTGTAGAGTTTTAAGGTTTTTTGAGACTTGAGGAAATAATTAATTTTAGCCTTTCACTTATGTTTTTTTGCAGGTTATAGAATATGGTATAAACATAGTTTGGAGCCAGAGTGCACTGACTTCCTGATTAATGACCCTCATCTAACCCAGATATCACTGTCAGATCTGACAGCTGCTATTGATGGCCTCGATATCACTCACATGATCATCGGCGGTGATATCCCACCTACTCTTGGTCAGATTGCTCCTGATCTGAAACAACTCAGACTAGGACAAATACGACACCCAGATCAGCTACAGAGGTGAGCGTACCTTTTGTGGGATATGGTATGGTGTGTCTGTATCTGATTTGTGTGAGTGCATTTAGTGAAGTGATAGTATGTCCAAGGAAAACTATTGCTGAGATTCTTAAATCTCCTATCATGTGAGTTGTCTTCCTATTATCAGCACTATAATGGTGTTGAGTGAAAAATTGAAATTTAATATCATGTGAAATTTATTTCAGTGCAAAACTTAGATCCCATTTTCTCGTAGGGTGTTTTGATGACCGATATCAATAACCATGGCTATTCGTTATCACCAGCAGTAAGCCCATTAGTTTTATGTGATAGTTATTTCCTGATCACCTCACATGTAATTTTAATATATTACAGCATTTTCTCACTGACAGCTCTAGAGGGGTTATCTGTATCAGGTAATAAAAAACTTCAAACATTACCTGATGATATAGGTATGATGAAGTTACTGAAGGTGTTAGATGTGTCAAACTGTGATTTGACTCATTTACCTACAAGGTTAGTAATGTTCTCATGATCAGGACTATAAAAGCAATATATTAGTGATGTTACATTATTTATGACAGATAAGCCCATTAGTTATATGTGATAGTTATTTCCTGATCACCTCACATGTAATTTTAATATATTACAGTGTCTGTTCACTACCAGCTCTAGAGAAGTTATATGTAACAGATAATAGTAGACTTCAAACGTTACCTGATGATATAGGCATGATGAAGTCACTAAAGGTGTTATATATGTTAGACTGTGATCTGACTCATTTACCAACAAGGTGAGTAATGCTCTTATGATCAGAACCATTGTAGAAATATATTAGTGATGTTACATTATTTATGATAGATAATTTGGATAAAATGCAGGAATCTATAATAAAACAAATTTTCATTTTATATTAGAAGAAAATATTGATGACAGAAATTCACACTGTGGCTATTATAACAATAATCTGTTACTCGTAGTTATCTCCTTGTTACACTTCATATTTAATATTTATTATGTATATTATAGTATTTGTACACTGACAGCTCTAGAGGAATTATCTGTATTCGGTAATAGGAGACTACAAATTTTACCTGATGATATAGGTATGATGAAGTTACTGAAGGTGTTAGATGTGTCATACTGTGATCTGACTCATTTACCTACAAGGTGAGTAATGCTCTTATGATCAGAACCATTGTAGAAATATATTAGTGATGTTACATTATTTATGATAGATAATTTGGATAAAATGCAGGAATCTATAATAAAACAAATTTTCATTTTATATTAGAAGAAAATATTGATGACAGAAATTCACACTGTGGCTATTATAACAATAATCTGTTACTCGTAGTTATCTCCTTGTTACACTTCATATTTAATATTTATTATGTATATTATAGTATTTGTACACTGACAGCTCTAGAGGAATTATCTGTATTCGGTAATAGGAGACTACAAATGTTACCTGATGATATAGGTATGATGAAGTCACTGAAGGTGTTAGATGTGTCATTATGTGATCTGACCCATTTACCAACAAGGTGGGTAATGCTCTTATGATCAGATTTATGAAAGTGATATATTAGTGATGTTACATTATTTATGATAGATAATTTGGATAAAATGCAGGAATCTATAATAAAACAAAGTTTCATTTTATATTGGGAGAAAATATTGATGACAGAAATTCACACTCTGGCTATTATTTCAATAATCTGTGACTGGTAGTTATCTCCTTGTATTACTTCACATATAACATATTATGATGTATGTTACAGTGTCTGTTCACTGACAGCTCTAGAGAAGTTAAATGTATCAGATAATAGTAGACTACAAATGTTACCTGATGATATAGGTATGATTAAGTCACTGAAGGTGTTATATATGTTAGACTGTGATCTGACTCATTTACCAACAAGGTGAGTAATGCTCTTATGATCAGAACCATTGTAGAAATATATTAGTGATGTTACATTATTTATGATAGATAATTTGGATAAAATGCAGGAATCTATAATAAAACAAATTTTCATTTTATATTAGAAGAAAATATTGATGACAGAAATTCACACTGTGGCTATTATAACAATAATCTGTTACTCGTAGTTATCTCCTTGTTACACTTCATATTTAATATTTATTATGTATATTATAGTATTTGTACACTGCCAGCTCTAGAGGAGTTATATGTATCAGGTAATAGTAGACTTCAAACGTTACCTGATGATATAGGTATGATGAAGTCACTAAAGGTGTTATCTGTGCGGCTCTGTGATCTGACCCATTTACCAACAAGGTAAGTAATGCTCTTATGATCAGATTTATGAAAGTGATATATTAGTGATGTTACATTATTTATGATAGATAATTTGGATAAAATGCAGGAATCTATAATAAAACAAAGTTTCATATTATATTAGAAGAAAACATTGATGACTGAATTTCACACTGTGGCTATTATATCTATAATCTGTTACTGGTAGTTATCTCCTTGTCTTACTTCATATTTAATATTTATTATGTATATTACAGTGTCTGTTCACTGACAGCTCTAGAGAAGTTAGATGTATTCGGTAATAGGAGACTACAAATTTTACCTGATGATATAGGTATGATTAAGACACTGAAGGTGTTATATGTGTCTAGCTGTGATCTGACTCATTTACCTACAAGGTAAGTAATGTCCTTATGAGCAGAACCATTGAAGCAATATGTTAGGGATGTTACATTATTTATGATAGATAATTTGGATAGAATGCAGGAATCTATAATAAAACAAAGTTTCATTTTATATTGGGAGAAAATATTGATGACAGAAATTCACACTCTGGCTATTATTTCAATAATCTGTGACTGGTAGCTTTCTCCTTGTTACACTTCACATATAACATATTATGATGTATATTACAGTGTCTGTTCACTGCCAGCTCTAGAGGAGTTATATGTATTAGGTAATAAAAGACTTCAAACGTTACCTGATGATATAGGTATGATGAAGTCACTAAAGGTGTTAGATGTGTCATACTGTGATCTGACTCATTTACCAACAAGGTGAGTAGTTCTTATGATCAGAACCATTGAAGCAATATATTAGTGATGTTACATAATTTAAGATAGATAATTTGGATAGAATGCAGGAATCTATAATGAATCAAAGTTTCATATTATATTAGAAGAAAATATTGATGACTGAAATTCACACTGTGGCTATTATATCTATAATCTGTTACTGGTAGTTATATCCTTGTATTACTTCACATATAACGTATTATGATGTATATTACAGTGTCTGTTCACTGACAGCTCTAGAGAAGTTAGATGTATCAGGTAATAGTAGACTACAAATGTTACCTGATGATATAGGTATGATGAAGCCACTGCAGGTGTTAGATGTGTCAGGCTGTGATCTGACTCATTTACCTACAAGGTGAGTAATGTCCTTATGATCAGAACCATTGAAGCAATATATTAGTGATGTTACATAATTTATGATAGATAATTTGGATAAAATGCAGGAATCTATAATAAAACAAAGTTTCATTTTATATTAGAAGAAAATATTGATGACAGAAATTCACGCTGTGGCTATTATATCAATAATCTGTTACTGGTAGTTATCTCCTTGTCTTACTTCATATTTAATATTTATTATGTATATTACAGTGTCTGTTCACTGACAGCTCTAGAGAAGTTAGATGTATCAGGTAATAGTAGACTACAAATGTTACCTGATGATATAGGTATGATGAAGTCGCTGAAGATGATAGCTGTGTCATACTGTGATCTGACTCATTTACCTTCAAGGTGAGTAATGTTCTTATGATCAGAACTATCGAAGTAATATATTAGTGATGTTACATAATTTATGACAGATAATTTGGATAAAAATGCAGGAATCTATAATAAAACAAAGTTTCATTTTATATTAGAAGAAAATATTGATGACAGAAATTCACGCTGTGGCTATTATATCAATAATCTGTTACTGGTAGTTATCTCCTTGTCTTACTTCATATTTAATATTTATTATGTATATTACAGTGTCTGTTCACTGACAGCTCTAGAGAAGTTAGATGTATCAGGTAATAGTAGACTACAAATGTTACCTGATGATATAGGTATGATGAAGTCGCTGAAGATGTTAGCTGTGTCATACTGTGATCTGACTCATTTACCAACAAGGTAAGTAATGCTCTTATGATCAGAACTATCGAAGTAATATATTAGTGATGTTACATTATTTATGATAGATAATTTGGATAAAATGCAGGAATCTATAATAAAACAAAGTTTCATATTATATTAGAAGAAAACATTGATGACTGAAATTCACACTGTGGCTATTATATCTATAATCTGTTACTGGTAGATATCTCCTTGTATTACTTAACATATTACGTATCATGATGTATATTACAGTGTCTGTTCCTTGACAGCTCTAGAGGAGTTATCTGTAATAGGTAATGAAAAACTTCAAACACTACCTGATGATATAGGTATGATTAAGTCACTAAAGGTGTTATCTGTGTCACACTGTGATCTGACTCATTTACCTTCAAGGTGAGTAATGTTCTCATGATCAGGACTATAAAAGCAATATATTAGTGATGTTACATAATTTATGATAGATAATTTGGATAAAATGCAGGAATCTATAATAAAACAAAGTTTCATTTTATATTAGAAGAAAATATTGATGACAGAAATTCACGCTGTGGCTATTATATCAATAATCTGTTACTGGTAGTTATCTCCTTGTCTTACTTCATATTTAATATTTATTATGTATATTACAGTGTCTGTTCACTGACAGCTCTAGAGAAGTTAGATGTATCAGGTAATAGTAGACTACAAATGTTACCTGATGATATAGGTATGATGAAGTCGCTGAAGATGATAGCTGTGTCATACTGTGATCTGACTCATTTACCTTCAAGGTGAGTAATGTTCTTATGATCAGAACTATCGAAGTAATATATTAGTGATGTTACATAATTTATGACAGATAATTTGGATAAAAATGCAGGAATCTATAATAAAACAAAGTTTCATTTTATATTAGAAGAAAATATTGATGACAGAAATTCACGCTGTGGCTATTATATCAATAATCTGTTACTGGTAGTTATCTCCTTGTCTTACTTCATATTTAATATTTATTATGTATATTACAGTGTCTGTTCACTGACAGCTCTAGAGAAGTTAGATGTATCAGGTAATAGTAGACTACAAATGTTACCTGATGATATAGGTATGATGAAGTCGCTGAAGATGTTAGCTGTGTCATACTGTGATCTGACTCATTTACCAACAAGGTAAGTAATGCTCTTATGATCAGAACTATCGAAGTAATATATTAGTGATGTTACATTATTTATGATAGATAATTTGGATAAAATGCAGGAATCTATAATAAAACAAAGTTTCATATTATATTAGAAGAAAACATTGATGACTGAAATTCACACTGTGGCTATTATATCTATAATCTGTTACTGGTAGATATCTCCTTGTATTACTTAACATATTACGTATCATGATGTATATTACAGTGTCTGTTCCTTGACAGCTCTAGAGGAGTTATCTGTAATAGGTAATGAAAAACTTCAAACACTACCTGATGATATAGGTATGATGAAGTCACTAAAGGTGTTATCTGTGTCACACTGTGATCTGACTCATTTACCTTCAAGGTGAGTAATGTTCTCATGATCAGGACTATAAAAGCAATATATTAGTGATGTTACATTATTTATGATAGATAATTTGGATAGAATGCGGGAATCTATAATGAATCAAAGTTTCATATAATATTAGAAGGACATATTGATGACTGAAATTCACACTGTGGCTATTATATCTATAATCTGTTACTGGTAGTTATCTCCTTGTATTACTTAACATATAACGTATCATGATGTATATTACAGTGTCTGTTCACTGCCAGCTCTAGAGAAGTTAACTGTATCAAGGAATAAAAAACTACAAACGTTACCGGATGATATAGGTATGATGAAGTCACTAAAGGTGTTAGATGTGTCATACTGTGATCTGACTCATTTACCTTCAAGGTGAGTAATGTTCTTATGATCAGAACTATCGAAGTAATATATTAGTGATGTTACATAATTTATGACAGATAATTTGGATAAAAATGCAGGAATCTATAATAAAACAAAGTTTCATTTTATATTAGAAGAAAATATTGATGACAGAAATTCACACTCTGGCTATTATATCTATAATCTGTTACTGGTAGTTATCTCCTTGTATTACTTCACATATAACATATTATGATGTATATTACAGTGTCTGTTCCTTGACAGCTCTAGAGGAGTTATATGTATCAGGTAATAGTAGACTTCAAATGTTACCTGATGATATAGGTATGATGAAGTCACTAAAGGTGTTATCTGTGTCAAACTGTGATCTGACTCATTTACCTACAAGGTTAGTAATGTTCTTATGGTCAGATTTATGAAAGCGATATATTAGTGATGTTACATTATTTATGATAGATAATTTGGATAGAATGCGGGAATCTATAATGAATCAAAGTTTCATTTTATATTAGAAGAAAATATTGATGACAGAAATTCACACTATTGCTATTATTTCAATAATCCGTGACTGGTAGCTTTCTCCTTGTTACACTTCACATATAACATATTATGATGTATATTACAGTGTCTGTTCACTGCCAGCTCTAGAGAAGTTATATGTAACAGATAATAGTAGATTACAAACGTTACCTGATGATATAGGTATGATGAAGTCTCTAAAGGTGTTATATGTGTTAGGCTGTGATCTGACTCATTTACCTACAAGGTGAGTAATGTTCTTATGATCAGAACTATCGAAGTAATATATTAGTGATGTTACATAATTTATGGTAGATAATTTGGATAAAATGCAGGAATCTATAATAAAACAAAGTTTCATTTTATATTAGAAAAAAATATTGATGACAGAAATTCACACTGTGGCTATTATATCGATAATCTGTTACTGGTAGTTATCTCCTTGTATTACTTAACATATAACGTATTATGATGTATATTACAGTATTTGTTCACTGACAGCACTAGAGGAGTTACACATCAACAGTAACAAGAAGCTACAAACGTTACCTGATGATATAGGTATGATGAAGTCTCTAAAGGTGTTAGATGTGTGGGGCTGTGATCTGACTCATTTACCTGCAAGGTAAGTAATGCTCTTATGATCAGAACTATCGAAGTAATATATTAGTGATGTTACATAATTTATGGTAGATAATTTGGATAAAATGCAGGAATCTATAATAAAACAAAGTTTCATTTTATATTAGAAGAAAATATTGATGACAGAAATTCACACTGTGGCTATTATATCTATAATCCGTTACTGGTAGTTATCTCCTTGTATTACTTCACATATAACATATTATGATGTATATTACAGTGTCTGTTCACTGACAGCTCTAGAGAAGTTATATGTATCAGATAATAGTAGACTTAAAACGTTACCTGATGATATAGGTATGATGAAGTCACTGAAGGAATTAAAAGTGCAGTACTGTGATCTGACTCATTTACCAACAAGGTGAGTAATGCTCTTATGATCAGAACTATCGAAGTAATAAATCAGTGATGTTACATAATTTATGATCGATAATTTGGTAAAATGCAGGAATCTATAATAAAAAAAAGTTTCATTTTATATTAGAAGAAAATATTGATGACAGAAATTCACACTGTGGCTATTATATCTATAATCTGTTACTGGTAGTTATCTCCTTGTTACACTTCATATTTGATATTTATTATGTACACTTCACATTTAATATTAATTATTATGATATATATTATATTACAGCATTTGTTCACTGACAGCTCTAGAGCAGTTAAAGGTATATGGTAATAATAGACTACAAACGTTACCTGATGATATAGGTATGATGAAGTCACTGAAGGTGTTAGAAGTGTGGGGCTGTGATCTGACTCATTTACCAACAAGGTGAGTATTGCTCTTATGATCAGAACTATCGAAGTAATATATTAGTGATGTTACATAATTTATGGTAGATAATTTGGATAAAATGCAGGAATCTATAATAAAACAAAGTTTCATTTTATATTAGAAGAAAATATTGATGACAGAAATTCACACTGTGGCTATTATATCGTAATCTGTTACTGGTAGTTATCTCCTTGTATTACTTAACATATAACGTATTATGATGTATATTACAGTGTCTGTTCACTGACAGCACTAGAGGAGTTACATATCAACAGTAACAAGAAGCTACAAACGTTACCTGATGATATAGGTATGATGAAGTCTCTAAAGGTGTTAGATGTGTCTTACTGTGATCTGACTCATTTACCTTCAAGGTGAGTAATGTTCTTATGATCAGATTTATGAAGTAATATATAGTCAGGAAATTCACCCTCTCAGGATAGCCAGCATGGGTGTAGCTTACTTTATTCTGATTGCCAATATTGGATGCGTAAAGTCTAATGGCACTCCAAGACGAAAAGTCAATTTAAATCAAGACTACCACCAAGGCATAAAAAAGAATAAGTTCATTTACTATGATTTGATTTTGTACTAATAAACTCAACACTTACAGATAAACAACGATATAATTTGATGAATAAGTAAAAGTAATAAGTACACATTATTAGTCTGGACCGCCAGCAAACATGAAGTGATAAGTTGTAAGAGCGATGGTTTTAGGTTGTTAAAACAGGTACAGTCTGATCATTTAAATGATACATTAAAGAATTGTTATAACAGTTAGAACATAGTGAAGGAATTGAATATAATATATATATATATATATATATATATAATGTAGTGACATACCATACCATACCATTCTTATAACAGTCAACCACTATAAATTCCCCACATTATAAGTGGTGTTACATAATTTATGGTATTTATTAGATAGATTTTACATAATATTTGATGTGCGATTGGCAAAAATCAGTATTTACATAGCATCACAATTTTAAAAAACTATCTCCAAAGCCCAATTTGAGGATCTGTGCTGTACTTTTATACACCACAAACGGCAATTTGGATCGAATCACACTATACAAACATAATCACCATGCCTCAATTATCCATTCAGTTAGATAAATCACCAAATTCAATAAAAGTAGATGATTGCTTCCTGATATTCGGAGCTTTCTGTTAGACATGAATAATTAATTTTTCTTGCAGTATCGGTCAGCTGATCAACATAGAGAGCTTGGATATCCGTTACAACAGGAGACTAACTACGATACCTGAGAGCTTAATCAGTACCAATGCAGTACGGCGAGTCAAATTTGAAGGTTGTGATGGGCTAACATCTCCACCTCTGAGCGTCTGTAAACTTGGCCTTGAAGCTATGAGAGGACACTTGAAACATCTGAAAGGTAAATTTATCAATCAAACTTTTGACGGGAGTCATCAGCTCAAGCTTAAAATTTTGTTTGAAAAAGTGCAACAAAAATTAACGAATCATCGCTATCAATGGGTTTAAAAACTTGAAAGATTAAACTTGTGATGAACGTAGCTTTCCAATAACACTATTTGACAACTGATATTTGATTGGAGAGATTATCTTTATTTAATATATTAATAGGTTTAGCAGTGTGGCAACCTAGTAATAATTTGTTGAAAATCGGTGAATCACCTTTTGATATAAAATATGACAAAATAATATAGGCTTCTTTGGAGTCGTGATCTACTCATTCAATAAAAGGTGTATCCAACAATAATCTGCCACAAATGCGAGGAGGACTGACACTACATACACATCAAGTTTTTACAAGGACATCATAAGGTGTACTCTTGAGTTTTGGCATCTACTTGTGTTCCTCTCTTTTAGTCTGGTACAGGCATACATTGGAACCAAAGATTGACGCAATTCCATATATAGATGAGGAACAACTGACTCAGATCTCATTGTCAGAGTTGACAGCTGTCACTAAAGGGCTTGACATAACACACATGTATACCAGTGGCTATATCCCACAAAATCTACACCAGATTGCCCCTAAACTGAAACAGCTCAGACTGAATGTGATACCGAAAGAAGATCAACTAATGAGGTTGGTTTTACCATTATTATCATCACTATCAGTTTATAGAAAAAGCAGAGGCACATGTCAGTTTGGTAGTGTAGAGCATGACTTAGTCCTTGACTTGTAATTAGTCAATTGCTCATTATTCATTATTGGAGAGGTATACACCCAAGGGTGCTGGGGGATGGAACAATCAACCTTGAAAGTTCTCCAAATGGGACTCGAACCCACAACTCCTGCCGCACTAATCGCCTGGCTGTGAAAAGCAAGCGCTAACCAATTGCGCATCTCACAATCATCAAAAAATAATGGCCCCAATTAGAAAGCCTGCTATTCACTACTCAGATTTGTGTTGTCACATCTAACAGCACATACCAAACCACTGCTGCCACCCTATGAAACACAGCGCACTCGTTAGGGTTCTTGGCCTCACATAGCTCATTGCTGGAATCCCTGAAAGTTAATTCATTACCATGCCCTTACACATGGCAGTCATATATCAAATAAGTACTCACGTATTATTTGGTATGTATATCGCTACAGTAGCTCACTGACATATCTGGAGATGTTGGATGTGTCCTGGAACAGTAAAGTAGACACTTTACCTGACTGGATATGTCAGATAAGATCACTTAAGGAGTTATATGTTCGAGATAATGAACTCAGCAAACTACCAGACTCGTGAGTGATGCAATCAGTTTATGTATGGAATATGATGAAGAAACCAGTTTTTCCTACAATACGCTATATTTATGCCTTCACCACATTTACATGTGTGTGGTAACATGATCACTTGTGTGCAGGCTGGTCAGCACCATAATGAAATAAAAAGTGTATAACTTGTTCTAGTGCTATCTAGACTAATCAATATTTCCACCGTATTACAGGATTAACTCACTAAAAAACCTGGAGAAATTGGATATATCAGGCAATAACGTGGAGACATTACCTGAATGGTGAGCACTTTTACATGTTCATATATATATATATATTTGGAGCCGATTTTATATATTCACTACTAAAGATTCACCATATATGATAAGTAGTGAATCTTTGAGGCCTCTAAACTTATAATTGAATGTTTGTGACTCTCAATGTTATGTAATAAAAGGTTTCTGGTTTTAATTTCCAATTCCGTCTGCATTAAGGGTAATATAAATCTGCGATTCCTTGTTGACCCAGAATTAGCTTAACCTTCATACTGATGATTCAGAATATTGCTTGACATTCCCTTATCAAAATTTGATGCTCCACCAAATAGATCTAAATGACAACAAAGATTTCACCAAATTTCTGTTCCCATCGGTATATCAGCATCAGCTTGATGAAGAAGCTAGAGAAGCTAGTTGTATCTCGTAATCAGATTCAAACACTGCCTGAGGGGATAGCAGAGATGATATCACTAAAAGAGTTATCTGTATGGAGGTGTAAACTCAGAGAAATACCAGACTGGTGAGTGAATAAAGACTAGTATGAGAAGGTAGTGTGATACTAGTTTGTTCATATAGCCAGTGTTCACGTATGTTTACACTAAGTCACTATTATTTCACTTCAAACTTCATCTGTATGAGAAAATGGTAACTGTTTGATTGTATTGTCCTGCATAGAGATATGAAATAGGAATATGTGAGCAAATTTGAATATCGTGCATATCGACCAATATCGATCAATATGGGATTACATATACATATATACATATCAGTGGCGTATATTAGCAATCACGGCCCACGGAATGCCGTGAATGGCTGAATAGCTCAGTGTGTAGAGCTACTGCCTAATAATCACTGTTAATAAGATTAATGTGGGTTCGAATCCCATCAAGGTTCAGTTTTTTTCAAATGGGTGCTTTATAACTGGAGCATTTTTACCGTAATCTTCTACTGCTATTGAGTTGTTTTCTGAAAGTACCCAACAGCTCAGTGAGCTATTGAAATACCTCTCTGCTTGCACTATTTTGCTACCGATATGCAAAAATTTCCATGGTGGGAGGGCGCCCCTCCCACACCCTCCCCGCCACGCCTACGGCGTGTGGATCGGGCTGCGCCCATTCATTATGCTCATCTCTAAAAAGTCAGTGAGTGAAATTTTTTAGAATATACGCCCCTGATATATATATATATATATATATATATATATATATCCCTCATCACCAGCTCATTAACCACCATGCTTTTCAGCGTGGTAATTCACTCATAACGCCTGAGCTATTTTGCCCACCACCTTTCTCATAATATCGCTCAATGTCGCATATTACATGCTGTAAAATTTCAAAAGTGGAGCCTTGGGCACATTACGTAAAATTCCTGCTGTCAAATGAATTTATGGTTTTTGATATATTAGCTTTCATGGTTAGGTGCAGTAATGCTTACATTCAAAGTTATGTTCTTTTACTTGCAGCATTGGACAGCTGACCAATCTCATCAAACTGGATGTCCGATACAATGACAAGCTAACCAGCATTCCTGAGAGTCTGTACAGTGTTAGTACATTACAAGAAGTCCTGTGTGATGGCTGTCATACACTAACCTCTCCACCTCTGGCTGTCTGCAACCTCGGAGTTAAAGCTGTGAGAAAGTACTTATTTGATCTCCGTGTGGAACGAGGAAGTAACCAACTGCTTTTTCCTGTCACAGTAATCGGAAAGAGGAAGGCAGGTAAAACTAGCCTTGTTCAAAGTGTCCAACAGAACAAAAGAGTGCTGACACAGCGTGAATCTTCTGAAGAAGGTCTGGTTGATGCTGCCACCAAAGTATTCAAAGTATGTGAAGCTGATATAGATAAGACAACGAAACTGATATTTACTGACTTTGGGGGACACACAATGTACCACTTTTCTTATCAGCTGACCTTCAAGACTCAGTGTGTGCCACTGCTGGTAATAGACATAGCTGAGTTTGACAGGTTGGCTGATAAGAATGGTGAGGAGTCAGCTTGTGAAGAGCTATGTCTAACATGGCTAGCTCATCTGTATATCTCATCACCAGGTCTCAACCGACCAGTAGTAGTCCTCACTCATCGTGACAAACTTAGTGATGAATGTTTCACCCGCCGAGAACAGCAACTCATTGAGGTCACTGAAAGGTTACGACAGCACATCATTGAAGCTGAGAGAAGTGTATCCCCAACACTAAGCCCTGTTTTTACTATGACTACCTTTAGTGATACCTCGGAACCCTTCATAGGACACATTGACATTCTTGATTTATCAGACACATCTGATCTGACTGACATTAGTGACTTGAAGGATGCCCTCCTCATTGCTGGCTCAGAGCTGATCACAGAGATCCCAGGAATATGGTATCTAATGCTTATCAGAATCACTGAACGAGTTGACCAACCATTCATTCACCTGTCAGAAATAGATAAAGAGTTTCCTGATGACAAAGAGCATGTGACCCTTCAATATCTCCACGAAACAGGATGTATCATGTGGTTTGGGAAAATAGACAAACTTTCAAACTACATATTCCATCATTCAGAGGTTTTGACAGGTCTCATAGAAATCCTATACAGTCATACCCTAGATGATACCTGGAGCAAACGCCTGAACCTCTTTTCTCCTTTCACCTCTGATGGGAAGAAGATAGATAAAAGGAAATACACTGCTATGATTGACAACTTCAACGCGACAGGAGTAATAGAGGCTTCTTTGCTCCTAAATCTGCTGGAAAAGGAATCTACAATCCCAGCTGATATCTCAGTAGAAATCCTGAAGACATTTCACCTCATTCATCTATGTGGACCAACATCTGATTTAAGTCATGAGAAATACATCGTACCATATTTTGCGAAGGAAGAGATAAAAGCGCCTGAGGTCTTTGATAGTCTGATCCCACTGAAGGTAGATCTATGGCTACGAGGTCTCCCTATTCCGGGCTACGTCTTCTCCCTCATTACAGCAGCCTACCTGGACATAAACTCAGACCCCTACAACTACCCTGAGGTTGGTAAGAACGGTGTAACAGTGACCAACCACACGAACAAAAGTGTCAAATATCTTCTACATGATGCTACAGAAAAGCGTCTCTCCCTGATTACTCTCGCACCCCTGAGGAGAATCGGTGATGCATGGTGTGATCATCTCGCCTCACTCCGACAGCTCATCTCAGAACTGCGTTCAGTTTGGAAAGCAGTTCGCTATCAGAATGTCTTCGTTTGCTCCCATTGCTTACTCTCAAATAAGCCAACTCCAACTACTGCTGTCGATCCTGATTGGTTTCAGCCAGAAAACCTGGATGGAGATCTAGATGTTTGCTATACGGGAAAGGAGACTCGTGTATGCAAAGCTACAGCTGCCATCACGGAAAGTGAAACCGTTCCAACACCACTGATTTCTCCGTGTGAGTAATATCTCAAAGACAGCCAAACAGCTGCTCCTCTTTCCGCTCTGCAAAAACTGTTGCTAGAAATACGAACCTGATTGTCAATAAACAACCATAAGCCCATGATGTGATCAAATGTCACTTTCTCTCTGCAACCCCGCTTCATTCCATTTTGTTTATCAGACAGTTGATTGTTAGGCATCATTTCAATGGAGGCTTTAGATTATTTTGTTTTATCTGCAGGTTCTGACATATCTGAAACTGGATATGACGTGCTAAACGCTTACATCTCAAACCTCCGAGTTCTGTCTAGTAAGTTGTTTTACACCAATCTTTCAAGTGTAATCCGGATAATTGTAAATAATTTGGTTTGTCATATGTTACGACGACTTTGTTCTCAGAACTGTCTGTGCTGATCTTCAATTACTATCTGAATCGATGAAAATACCCATCATTGATCGAGGTGTATAATATTCATCTTTATTTTCTCATAGATGAGTCAAAGATTCTGAAGGAGCTCATAGAGAAACATCCACTCGACACAAAGGACATCAAGCTGCTGTTTGACCACAGTGATCAGTATATAATACCACATCAGGAAACTCATGTGAAGAGATGTGGATTAGTTCTGTTCAACTCTGACAACAGAGAGGGGGCCGCAAAAGAAGCTAATGCTATGAGTGAGAGCCTCACCAAATCTGGAATTCAGACTAAGACAGTGGAATGGAAGCGGGACTATGATCTGTTTGCTGAAATCCATGATGAGCTGACTGGGCTGATTTCTGATGGACTATCACTGCTCATCGTCTCAATCATGTCACATGGTACAGCTGGAATTCTGACCGGAATCAACGACTCCAAAATAGCTATTTCTGATGTGCTGAAGACGTTAAGAGTCAAGCTACCTAAACATATCCCTCTGGTAAGTTGTATCCCCACTGAATTTCCTAGACCAGTTTTCGGAGGCTGCATTTTTCTATAGATATTTGATCATAATATTGTGTGTTTTGCAGTTATTACGGCAAACCTTATGAAATTGATAATTAAGGAGTAAATCCTTCAATCTTTTGCAGATTCTCATATTGCAGGCTTGTCAAGCCTATTCCGATTCGGGATCTCAGAGTCATATAGACGCTGGCCGCGCAGAACCACCTAAGTCTTATGTAGTTCTGGAGAGGCCTCATACTCTGTTACTGATGTCATCAGTTGTTGGAGGGATGGCTGTAAGAGGAGCGTTCACAGGGGCCATGGCTAGACAGTTCGCTAAGGCTAATGGGAAGATAACTATAAACGATATGGTGACTAATGCAGTCATCGACATGAAGAAGAATGAACCAGATGAGTACAATCAGTCCCCAGAATCAAGGAACACTCTACAGAAGAGTCTGATCCTCCCACCAGGTATAGATACACCAGATTCACAGCAACACAGTGAGGGAACATCTAAGGAAAGCCTCCTGGAGAAACTCTTAGGCAAATGAGTTTTCAAGTTATTTCTGGTCTATGCAAGTGACCTTTCACAGACTTTCCATGTGGAAGTATTCTATAAACCATCATTCAGGTCAAGATATACAATCATCTCGTAAGATTGATCAGTTCCACAAATCAACCTGATCATTCTCGCTGTGTTCAGATGTTACGTCTGTAGCGTATCAGCATAGTGACTGGTGAAGTCATTTTCTGTAAATTCGTTGCATGTTTGACTCAGGCAAGACTATGAGTTTTATGTAAATGTGGCTGATCACATTTAACACTTTCAGATATTGGTAGATCATTAATTCTGAATCAATGTTTGAAGATGATTTGGATAGCTAGAATTATTTTTTGTTGACATTTACTTTTGTACTTTTGTATAACTTGAGACTTGAACATAAGTTTACATCTGGTAATCGCGCCTGCAACTTAATGGTTCTGTTCCATGCCACTGCTGACCGAGAGTTTTTTATTTCTTATATTCTTCATTTACAAGTTTATGCTGTATTTTAATATAGAGAGGGATGATTTCTTGTGACGAGTCTTCAGTGTTGGTTGTATTTGAATCTATAGCTGTTTATTAATTAGTTTGTGATTCACTGGTATAGCGTGTCCTTGGAATTTCCTACATTAAAAAATTATATTCAACAATGCCACTAAATTGTCGGGTCTTGTGACATCCAATACTAGCTTTAGTTTCTGTGGATTGTTAGTCAATGTTATCAGGTATTGCCTAAATCTTATCAAGGAGGTAAAGACAGTCTTTAACTCCTTGATATTATCATGTAAATTTCACCAGTAAAGTGAGAGGTGAAGAGACATAGATTCCCTGAAGGAAACTATTGGGCTGATCACGTTTTAACTTGTAGGTCACCCTACGGTGTAACAGCAAGAAATGCTGTCCAGTGGTTCAGAGAGAGTTGCGATATCAAAGGGATGCTGCTCTGCGAACATTTCAATGCTCACAGAGATCAGACTTAACTACATGAGCCCTCACACTAGGGTAGCATATCACTTCAGTTGACATTTAGAAACTAGTTCAACATTCGAATACTTGGTATTAATTTACAATCGCAGCTTGACTTAATATCATATCACTCAATCAATCAAAAGTGGCAGAAAAACAGACAATTTTCAAAGAAAACTTCTAACCATAGTAGTAATATTTCATCATCTGATAAAACAATATGCAGGGGTAGATAACTTGTAAACGAGATCAATTTGGATAAAATTAATATGGTATAAATGTCACATAATATAGAATTGTCAAAACATTCACATCCAGTTCACACAGACACTCCATCAGAACAAATCATATATGAAACTAGTTTTAGTTCTCAGACTACATTAGAAAACACATTCATATATTAATATAGAATTATGAACTATTATTTCATCATGACGATTTTATACTCCTAGCCAGTAATTTACTCCCATATTCTTTTCTGCGAGCCTGTACATCTACTTTCTGTGCCTCTCTGGCTTTATAAGCTCTCTTCTGTTTTACTTCTTCTAACTGACCATACAATCTGTGTATAAGATAAATAGTAAGTGAATAATAGCCTGTGTCCCACACTACAAAGTGGTGGAGGTGGGAGGAGTCCCTATGTACTTACATCAATCAGAATTTCCCAATTGGTTTAGAACGTAAGTTTCTAAAACCAAGAATGATTGAGTTGCAGCCAACAGGACATGAGAGCAGAGGATCTTCGTAACAGTGCGGTAAGATATGACAGTTTTTTCACAATCTGCTTTCAGATAATAATCCGTTGGGGGTTACCTCATCTCAGTGGCAGACAATGTCATCTATGTTCTGTTATATAACATGAGGCCACTCCAAATTAATACCTTGATCTAGATGACAGTATGAGGATTTGTAGGTGGAGGGAGGTGATTTTTTATTTTATATTTTAGCCCTACAAAACAGCTGGAGGTAAAATAGTTTTTTTATTTTATCTATCTACCCTGAACTCAAGTGGCTGTAAATTCTATTTTATTTTCTCTCTCCAACTCACATGCACGAATCTTAAATGGTTGAGTTTGCCACATCATGAGTGTTTGATAATGTAATGCCACAAACTCACATTGCAAGCCATCAAAGTCTAGTATAAGGCATATATGATATAAACTTTTGATATAACCATATGCTTGCTATCACAATATTTGTATACAAATAAGTAGCCAATGACCCAAGAGTAGCATGCCACGCCTCCTACCCTGAGTAAGTCTAATTTTATTATTTGTAAAATCCACGATGGACAATAAAGGAGGGAGACAAAATTGCAGAGAAAGTATTCCTATTATATTTCTTGTTCTCTTCATCCATATTGAGTCACCACTCACCATAGGTAATAAAATTATATATCATGCATACCATGTGCATACATATAGGGAATTTACAGGCGTTTAGGGGTATATGTTTTATATTTTACTTGGTCAATTGACCAGGAGGTAAAATATTTTATTTTTTTATGACTATTCCCAGCTGGCATCTGGTGGTATCTTGATTTGATCAGGGCTCTGACAAGGCGGTGGGCGTTCATCTAGATCAAGGAATTAATTTGGAGTGGCCTGATAATGCAAAAACTACTCAGAAAATCATAACTGACCTTTTAGTTCTCTCAGTCATCTCTTTCTTTTGTTTCTTTCTCGCAGCAGAATCTAAAGTTCTCACAGAAGTCTTCGGTCTGACATCTGGGTCGGCTCTAGTCTGTGCTTCTGCTATAAAGTTATATAAATAGTTATAAGTGTTGTTGGCTATAACTCAATATTGTTATTGTGTGGCTCATAATATTTATGATTTATTATTTATGACCAATAACCACACATTAAAAACTTCTGCAATATATAGAAGCCTATTTGATATTGGAGCATACTACATAGGATATGATTGTGACCAGCATGAGAATTAGAACAGTTACGCACAAAAGATGATCATGATCATCAAAATTCTAGCTACCTTCCATTTATTATTACATCTTATATAAACACATATAGAAATACAATTTCCAGTATCCTAATAATTCAATATACATAGATGAAGCCGGAAGTCATGAACAAACCTGTCAAAGGCTCCTCCTCAATCCACTGTAGTCCAGGTACAGCTGACAGCACCTCACCTACATTCTCAGCCTGTTCATCATCACCACTACCTGCAGTCTGTGGTTCCTCTACTAATGTTAGATTGGATTCATCAGGTATAGTGCTGGCGAATGTGATCTCAGGTTCTTCTAATAGACCAGTAGAATGTTCTGTGTCCTGAAATGTAATGACATGAAACCGGTAAGAATGCAGTATAAAGGTATGAATATGAAGGTATTTGCTGAAGTGTAACTATTTTATTTCCATCTTAAAACTTAACAATTTGTTGTATTGTCCTTCGCAGCTCTCCTCAGTGGAAACTTAGGAGGATTTATCAAACAATGAGATAGTTGACAGATCACAAAACTACAAGCGATTGCCGGGTGATAAAATACAATGCAAGTATTTTACATACACCCTGGTCGGTCTCGACCAGCTTTGTTTGGATGGTGCTAAGACAGGCTATATACACTCTAAGTTTATACAAACATAGTACATAGTACATATAGAACAGCACCTGTAATGGTTTTTGAGGAGTACTACTTGAAGGTCTACTACTGATAGTTATCTTCATAGGAGTAGATTGCGAGATATCAGCATCACCAAGCAACATATCATCTACAAAATAATCATACCTTCTCATGTCATACCAACTTATCGAGCCAAAAGGAAGTTAGACCATAGGAATTCGGAATTTGATATAGCAATGTTGTTCAAAACTTGCTCAATCATTTTCCAGGTCTGAAATGATACATGATACAGATGACCTTTGATCTCTACTACAGTATGGATAATTAGAGGATAACTGGCAGCTTTTTCGAGGCTATAAAGAGCATTTAGTCAGGAAGCAGCCCCCACTTTCACTTCTACCAAATGACTGGGGTTTAATTGTGCTTAATGTAAGGAGTTTTTGGAGCTGATCACAATGGTGGCACAATATGCGGCTGTTATTGACCTTACATGGCCCATTGCTGCGAAAATAATATTTGTGTTTGACTACTCTTACTGTAATAAAAGCTATTCAATAAGAAGGTCATGTCTCCTCTAAATATACTCCCCACCCCCACCCACCGCAGTTTGTCACACTGATCGGCGGTGTCTTTGGAGAGCCTTATAGTAATAATAAACACCTACCGACAGAAAATCTAGTCTCTTCCTGGTCTGCTGCTAATGTTTTCATCGGTGATCCAAAGGAATCTAAAATCATAAAAATATATATGTTCTGCCATGAGAGGTACAAATGACAATGGTTGATTACAATTGACACAGTTTAATTAACAGGATATACCCACCCTTGGAAAAGGTTTTCATTGAATAAGACAAGCTGATTAAGATGTTTATTTACTGTTATATCTGTGTGGTGTTACAATGTATATTTTTTGTGCCGCGTGTAATCACTGCTCGAACGAATCAGCATTATCCCATAGACTAGAACATTGTAAGTCTGTTGTTGACAGTTTGTCCCTAGCAGTCAACTATGACCCCCAAATGAAGATTATTCATCTAATTTTGGGTCAGCTGCGCCAAAAAATATTGCAGTGTTTTCAAAATTGCAAACAGAAAAAAAAGGGTTAAGGTCAATGCTACAATGGACCTGTGACTTTACCAAGTCCTTGAGTCTGTCAGAAGAACATATACTGTCCCAGATAAGGAATCAGCAGGTGTAGTATTCATTACATAGACGCAGAGTGTTTGATCTTACAAGCAGTGAGTATGTACACTCACAAAACGAATGCACGCACACACAGAACATGCATACACACAAATCGTACACACACACACACACATCCAGAATGTATGTACACACACACACAGAATGTACATACATACGGATGGAACATACACACACAGAACATACACACACACAGAACATACAGACACACAGAACGTACTTACACACAGAACATACACACACACAGAATATACACACACACAGAACATACACACACACAGAACGTACTAACACACAGAACATACACACGCACAGAACATACACACACACAGAACGTATGTACAAACAGAACATACACATAGGAAACGTACATACACACCGAACATACACACAAAACGTACTTACACATAGAACTTACACACACACCGAATGTACACACAGAACGTACACACACAGAACGTACACACCCAGAACGTACACACACACAGAACGTACACACCCAGAACGTACACACACACAGAACGTACACACCAAGAATGTACATACACACACACAGAACATACACACACAGAACGTACACACACACAGAACGTACACACACACAGAGCGTACTCACATAGAACTTACATACACAGAATGTACTTACACACAGAACATACACACACAGAACGTACACATACACAGAATGTACTTACACACAGAACATACACACACAGAGAGCGTACACACACATAGAACGTACACACACACAGAACATACACACACAGAACGTACTCAAACACAGAGCGTACTCACACAGAACGTAAATACACAGAATGTACTTACACACACTGAATGTACACACACAGGACATACACACACAGAACATACTCACACAGAACGTACACACACACAGAACGCACGTACGTACACACACCCACTGACCTGCAGTAGATGAAGTATCTGATTGTCCAGCGCTGACAGTCTGTGGACTTTTCTCTGATTGTACTAAACTCTGTACTCCTACACTCTGATCAGTTACTGAAAAAGTATGGTGTGTGTGTGAACAGGACGACTAAACCACGAGGGAATGAAGCTTAGCAAGGGTATGAAAAATCAATGAAAATGTGAACAATGAATCGAAACCATAGTTTGATTTCAGTGAATAATCTTTTGAGAACCAAAAAAACATGACCATATTTTACCTTAGATCAAGTTTGATCCATTTTGCCCACATTGGAGTCGCCCCCCTCTACTGACATGCCTTGACTTGAAGGGCAACTCCAATGCAGGAAAAATGGATCAAAATATTATTCACCTCACTTCATGAACCGACGAGTAAATAATTCAAGTCAAGTTTCAACTTACGACTCCTGGCTTAGGTAAGTATCACTTAACTGGGGGAACTTTACCTTGGGTTAGTTCTCCTGCTCGGCTGGGTGTGGAGCTCTGTTCTGAAAGCTGTGACATACTGTGACCTTGACCTGGTTTCTGACCTTGACCTTCACAATGACTGGACACATTATCATCACTGCTTATAGTCTGTAATATGTCTTCTATGTTCTGAATAGTTTGGGAGTTTTCAGTTTCTGTTGATGAAGAGATCTCAGCTCTTGGTGTTTTAGACTGGTTTGAACCTTAAACAGACAAGGATACTAACCATGGAGCAGATCAAATCATGAGTTGATAGTTTTATTTGGATACGTAAAGGGCCAGAACGCAAACATTATCATGTTGCATAATCAACATTCCAGTTGTGGAAAGCCACATAATCCTGAAACTAGGAGGTCAGTATCAATCGTTAATAACCCTCAAAGCATTTTGGTGTAGATTGCCATTTTCACTGTCGACATTAGCATCAAGTTGTTTTGATCAAAAAATTTCCTGCAATTTTGATTTCTACTTGAGCTTGAATTTTACATTGATGTATGCTATCGAGTGATATTCTTGTACAAAATAGACAACAGCTATACACTCATCAGTAGCAGAAAAAATATAATTCATTCTACCCTCACCACTGCTCTGATCCGCTGCATATTGCCTCTCATCAGATGATGGCGTCTCCCCAGCCTCTGCAGAAGGAGAGGTAAACTCTTCAGCTACATGCTCAGGTACAGATACAGGTACTCCTCTCCACTGGTGACTGATGTGTCGCATCTGTCTTGTCAGAGTGTCACCACTGGGTGTCGACTCCTGACTGTCGGTACTATAGGAGGGAGCAGCCGCAGGAACAACAAAGCTATCTAAAGGGGACATAAGCAGAGTAATGAAAGTTCTGTACTTTGTTAACATCGGCGGTAATGTTTTGGCTGGGGGACTTAATCTTAGTATTATGTATTATTTTGCATTATATTATTTTTTGTCCAACATACTGGAATCAAGCTCACACCATACTATTCTGTATATTCCCAATGGTTTGGTGCTTACAAAGCTCACATGATGTTGAAAGGGTAAAATTGTTTAACCAGACCTGCTGAATCTGAAGAGTAGAGATCTAGTATAGTAGGGCTCTGCTGATTTGCAATCAGTCCCTGTGATGTCATACCTCCGTCAAGTGTCATCAACTTTTCCTGTTCCAGAAATCTGTGAATGGGAGCAAAATAATAACCACTTAGAGATAGTGGCGATGAAGGCTTCAGTGTTGGATTGATGGTAACAGCAAAAAAAGGATCAAAGGTACCCAAGTAGTGAGTAGGCTTTATTTTTCCTCCAATTACCTGAGATAGATGTACTGGAGTTAAAACAGGAAAAAATCATTAGAAATGGAAATAACACACAATTGATTAGAATTTAATAAAGTTTGATGCACAAAATCATTTGAACACAACCTTAACGCCACACCACATGCAGCACTCACTTTTGTCTTTCTGCTCTCCTAGATTCGAGCTGCTGCAGTAACTGATTTAGTACTCTGATTCTCTCCCCATCTGGACTATTAGCTTCTACATCCGCTCTTGTATGCTCAACATCACCAGGGGTGGATATGATAGGGGCAGCACTTGTCATGAGAGTGGTGAAGCCGGATAAAGGAGGAGTTGGGGAATCTGATGATGTCACTGATTGTACCTGGTTACAGTGAATATAAAACAAAAATAAAATTGAGCATCTTAATCGATGAAGTGCAATCAAATAAACATGGCCACCCTGCAGTAGCCTTGTCACATGGGCGCATAAAACAAAAAACAACCACATGACAAGGCTAATACTACAGTATATGAGGGAATTATACACTGAGAGCCAATTATGACAAATTGACCTCAATGACATAGCGTTCGAAGGATGTTGAATTTTGGGATTGAAGACAAAAATCATATGTTGATATTCGGAATAGTCGCGATATTGATTAGATATTATGTCTCATATTGGAATAAACACAATGTTTTAATTCATTACCTTTGATGGAGCTCGCTGTGGATCACAATCATCAGCGCTTGTTGATGTGCTAGATAAGTGGGTATCACTATTAGGCTGAGGAGCCCTGATTGGCTGATGGTAATAGTGTTGATCTGTGATTGGCTCATTTGCAAAGTCTGTGATTGTGATTGGTGGAACAGCCATAGATGAGAGAGAAATTGAGCTCTGCTCAGCCAGAGATCTGCCAAAAAAAGTTCTGCAATATATTGATTTATGGTTCTCTTGCTAAGCCTGGTTCTAAAATTTTCAAATTGGTCTAAATTCGCATGTAAAGAGTCAAAATTAAAGTAATCGTCAAAGCACTTAGCATACCTGCTATATTCCTTTCCTCTTGCGTTGGAATTCATGTTCATGTGAGTAGGCGTGTCCACTTCCTGTATCACACTGAGCTCATGGAGGTCAAGGTCATCCACTCCAGCCTTGGCTGTCACTGGTGGCCGTAGTGGTATATCTCCTAAGACAAAAATGGAATAAAAGCTTATTTTGCAGCTAGTTCCATAGGATTCAAGGTGTTTGTACTGATTGGCTGTTGGGAGGGAGAGAGCCAACCCGAGGTCCGAAGGTAATTCTCTGAAAATATCAGTCTATTAATACATATTGAATGTGAAAGTAATTTTTTTTCACTTTTACAATCGCATCTCAATAGGTACTTGCAGTGACCTGGCTTAGCATTGAAAACTTAGCAATATGTATTCAAAACGAACAATATGGTGTTGTTCAGGATGCTACCTACATGATCACCATGTAATATCCCCTTCATTACATGGTAGAAATATTTACATCCGCTCAAATGGTAGAGTACTGACATTGAAGATAATGAACAGTCTCCGCATGTGCGAACTGTTGAGGCATACGTTCGTCTCTGCAGCATAGGGCTTGAACTAATTCACCTAGTCTGAGTACCAAAATTGGGAAAACAATGGAAACCCATAATTTGGAAATATTTGGGCCTTAATGGAACACTGGTTTTGATATCTCACAACCTTGAACCCTGGGTGTTGCCTTTCTTGATGGAAGGCAGCGCCACCACTGCTGTGCTGCAGAGATAGACTATGTCACAAGGCTATCCTGCAAGCAGAATGGATAATGAATGTGATATTCTGAGATAGTTTATAATTGGACTCACTACTTGGAGTACTTTGTCCTGACTGCTCCTCATCTAACTCTATACACAGACTATGTAGCGTATGTCTCAGACTATTCTGTGTATCGAGTAATTCTCTCTGAGATGTCGAGGGAGACAATAACTTCCTTTTCTGGTCCTGAATATCAGCCAGCTGTCGCCTCAGCTCTTCCTGTCTCCTTAAACAACAAACAGCCAGTTGTAGGAAAAGACAACTCTCAACACAATATTCTCTGATAAGTAGAGTCAACAACTTAGATAGGGAGTCAACTTAGAAAGGGAGACAACTTAGAAAGGGAGTCAACTTACAAAGTCTACAATATGTTAGAAAGAGAGCTCGGACATGCAAGTCTTATATTATATGGACTGACCAACAAGCTGGAACTACATACCATCATGAGCATACGGAACCAGGATAGGGTCACTAACTTGTTAAATTCTTGTTGTTTAGCCAACATCTGCTGATGAAGTGGAGACCATTCAGAATCTGTTTCATCCTGAGGTGCAGAAGCACTAGACTGAGGAACTGCAGAAGTAGGCTCGGTTAGATGTATGCCGCTCCTAACTGGTGAGGTGTCAGATGGACCAGAGGCTAAGGCTTCTGCCCAAGTCAATCCGCTTCCAGCTGACTTTGCGCTATGATAAAAAGAAAGACTAACAATAAAATCACCTGTTCAGCAATGTTACTCTATACAGTAAAGCTACTCGTGATTAGCCATGTTATTTTATAGTGGTCTGAGAAAAAGACACTAAACATCAGAAACTATTGAGGAATTCGGTATTTTTATCAGATTCAGATCCATCTTACCAAAAATAACCATCAACATTTTGTAACAAAGACCATTGTGAAAAGCAGAACTCTGAATGGTGAACAAAGTTCTAGAAACAGCATCACTGCTTAACTAGAGTGCTCAAAGTCTGCTGTGGTTGACACCGGGATGCCACAACTAGCAATTCTCGTAAAGTTCTAGCACTAAAACTACTGGATAACACAGGATTGTAAGACTGACTGCAGGACACACAGACATAAAAACTCCACTTACTCTGTTTCTTTAGCAATGAATCTCCTTGTGACAGCGTGAAGTAATCTCTCTCTTTCATCTATAGACATGTAGGTGGGTTTTGATTGGCTGGAGGCTGATGATCGAGTTGGCAGAGCTTCTTGGGGATGGGTATCAGACCTCGATTGATTATCAGCATTGTTGGAGATGTTCGGTCGGACAAAACGATCCAATTTTACAGACGACATCATATCCTGTAATCGTTCTAACCTTCTAGAATGTTCCTGTAGCTCTGATTGTAGCGCTGATGGCTCCTTAGGACCTATGAGTAGAGATATTACCCGGTCTTAATCACATTGTCAGGAGGCTAGACTCTCTCATTTTTAGGGCAGAAGGTAATGTTTATCATTACATCTTGCAGGGCAGCTCAAATTATAATATTAATGTTTTATTTTATAATTATTATCAAAATTTAGTATTATTATTACAATATTATTATCATTGTACAGCGTAGTCGAGGTTACCTCCACAGATTTAATTTTAGGTACTGCATTTTAGGGCAGTGTCACTTTTAAATTGTAACAATGGTTTCCAGTTCACAGCCAGTCAGGAGTAAAACTTTATTTGATAATATTGATTCAGACTCTTTGCTTGAAACTTTGATATTATTGGCAGAAACATTTATCATGTATGAAAGACAGTATACTATTTGGAAATCAGGGAGGATGAAAACATTCCATGCCAGAATGTTTTAGACGAAAAGGAGCGCTAGTTCAGAGTGTATCTGTATGGTAAGTCTTGTAACATTCGGTCATATCAGCTTGTTCAGAAAACTGTACAACTACTCAGTCTATTGTCGTGCAGAAGAACATAAGAGACAAGTAAATGTATGTAAGGGGATGATAGTCGGCGTCAAAGAGGGAGAGAAAGTAAAACAGATTAATCTCACTAATATAATTAAGGAAAGAGACATGGAGATAACAACACTGAAGTGGTGAGTTCTGTGTGCACCTATCAATAATACTAATTTAAAATGATCCATGAAATATTTAATAGAACTCAAATTGATGTTTTATAGTTTTTAAATCAGATAACTTTTAGCCACATTTATACTCTGAAATTAAAAGGACCACAATTATTACCACATAGCGACTGACTCTCATGTACAAACACAGTCTGGTTTTGGAACATAGTTTACATTCATTGTTCTTTTGTTTTTTTAATGCATGCAGGGCTTTTCCACTGTTGTATAATTTGCGAAGACATACAGTTTTATATACAGATTAATGGTAACTAAGCAATCTAATAAAGTATACTTGTACCTTATATTACTTTTCACTTGAACAGAAATTTTCATTGCGGAAAGAAGACTGGATGAACTAGAAGAAATACCAGAGGAGTAAGTTCACAATCAACAACCATTTCAAGGGCAGTTATAACCATATTACCCTTATTTCAGTTATCAAAAGTAATGGGAGTTGCCTCATTTATATTCAATGAGGAGATAACTTTCAAGTCCGGAATCCCATTCAGGTATTTCCATCAGGGAGAATTCTCCCTGTTTCCATATACTTATTATGAAGTGTTTGATTTTTTGATAGAAATAAAAAAGGAAAAATCTGATATAAATCTTGCCTGCCCTCATTATAAAGCCTCAACTGATGCTTCAGTGTGATTTGGTCGCTTTACCAACAGCAGTGATGCAAAACATGTACATGACCATTACAAGACATGCTAAGGAGATCGGAGAAATGAGTAGATGCTATCACGACATGACGAAGCTAACAAGACTAGGATGGAGTTTGTTTGGTTTCTAATGTAACTGGCACAAGGTGGGCTGCATAAAGAGACACACATACTGCAACATGACATATTTTAATGCTTTGAATAAAGAAAGATCTATATACTAACTAGTTTACTTATTCGCCTGGTTTAACAAAAAGTCATAATTTTTCCAAATCATTGCAGATAAAATTAGGATCGACAGAGATGGCAGTGAGGAGGATTAAAGAAAAAGTGAAATATTTAGAAACAGCATACAAATACAGAGGTAGAGGTAAGTCATCAACTCTTGATATTTGACAGAACGTGACTGATTGAAATAAAGGGATGAACATTTATCCTGACCTTATGAGTTGCCTCCTTTTCTGAATTTCCATATCTTGTGATTGTGGACAACAGGGACTCGTAGTTACAATAAATTATTTTTATTTTGATACAGAGCTTGATAAAAAAGAAACAACGGTAGCGGGCGCTGAAGAATCGAAGAAGGAGGAAGAGGTGATCGGGGATGGAGCCAGATATAAGGAAGAAGATTCAAAGTAAAGCAAGGTACTGTACCAAATATATGTTTATGGTTGAGGCTGATAATGATGGTAACACAAACTGTCTTAATTGTCTTGCTGTTACCTGTAAGAGGCAAATAAGACAATTTTTACTTCCAAGAGAATCACATAAAAAAATACTTCCAATGCCTCAAAAAAGATAAAACAGGCTCATCAAATGACCTTCATAACAGAGGATTTTATTGCAGTCTCAGGCATTAAAAAAGGCAAAGATTTCAACATTTTGTAGTTCAGGTACCTCAATACAGGTAATCGATTTTACAAAAAAAAAGAGTAGCCGGTGAGGGTGGACAACAATCCCTTCACGAGCATCAGGCGGGGCATGTTGAATAGAACGGTTATATACTGGTTAAAAAAGAAAAAATAAGATCCCTTGGCTTCCTTGCAACTAACTTTGTTAGCTGGAATCCAATATACACACTTGCTGGTACCCTTTATGGAACCAATAAGACAATGTTTGAAAAAATTAAAAATCGATTTTTCAACTCCAACAGCCTAAAAAAGATAAGATGGGCTGATCAAGTGAACCTCATAACAAAGGGATTTATTGAAGTCCCAGGGAGTCGAAACAGTTCTAGGATTCAACATCTTGGAGTTAAAGTACCTCGATCTGGATAGATTTTGCCACCAAATTAATCTACTGCTTTATCATTAGTGTGGCAGAGCTACACTTCAAGCTACATGGCCTGTTAGCTTGTGCATAAAACCTAAAAAATCTTTGAATTCTTCCCACGCGAAGCCTCAAAAAAGATAGGATGGACTGATCAATAGTGACCAAGTATTGGAAATGGTTTTTGCAGACTTGCAGCATTACATAGCGTCCCCACAGGATCGGGGACTTAGAATGACACACCAGGGCTGCCTGACGACATCGACTAGTTATTCACCAGAATGGTATGTTACAAAGGAAGTGACTCAGGACCACCGGTAGCAGCAGAGGGTGGAAATAGAAGGCACTGTGAAGATAATATCTAATGACTGGCGTAAAGGGACTGTGGAGAAAGAAGTTGTAGTGAATACAGGTATAGGTAATTTGGTTATTGGTTATAAATTTCCTGATGAATAGATTATATTGCAGTCTCAAGCCTGCAAAAGCATTTAAAATTTGATGAACTAGGCTGTAGGATCAAATACTGGCTTCACAGATTGAAAAGTACAGGTCTCGTCTAATGACGAACAGACAGACGAGGGAGAACTTAAGTCTGCAGTTGACTCAGTACTGCAGTCAGCAGTAATATATTGTGTCACCAATATTTTAGAATTCAATTATTAGACCTCCTGCTCGATATAAAATGTGTCCAATACCTAATATTTGTTAAAAGGCTTTACATGCACCATAGAGCTGAGGGAAAATAAAATAATTGAGTATACAGAAAGTCATTTTATATTTTATAGCTATTTAGGACAATTGCTGTCTTTTTTCTTGCATGCTTTCAACATTACATTTATTCCTAATTAAAACTGGTATTTACAGATAGAAAATGGAAAGAGTGGACAAAAGGTTGGTGAAGAACGGAGAGATGTCACCAGTTTGGAGACTCCAGCAGATGAGATGCACAAGCAAAGTAAACAAATCTCAAGTGTAGAATTTGCGTTCACCATCAGAGTTAAAACATTGGGGGAGAATATTATGGTAACTACATCTCACCGCAATGATTGTCTGAAATATACTAATCGAAGTACGAAGAACTGACGAACACGCTAGACTAAATGACAGGGATGACAACTCCAACGATCAGGTCAGGGATTAGAGTTCTATTAATTCAGGTGAAATAACCGAAAGTATTGATACATGATAAATATTATTGTGAATAACAAGTACATTGTATTGACCATGAACATATTATTATTATTATTATTATTCTTCCTCTTATATTATTATAACACCTTTGATATATCTTAACTTTATCTTTATAAGTTGCTGCATGTTTATGGGCTTGACATACTGAAGAGGCTCACACAGTGGAATTGTGTTATCAGAGAAATCCAGTAAAATGCACTCTAGGGATTTCTCTAAAACATAATAAATTACTAACATGGTTGTGAATGGATGAATGCTCAGCCTGTACAGAAAGTGATGTGATATTATAATCATACAGATGCGATGTTTTGAGAAATTCGGATAGATATAGGAGTTATATACTGATGGCAGAGCAACATATGGTGGAAAGAGTGGAAAGAGTAGGGAGCAAAAAGAAGGGTGAAGACACACTGAACTCAACTGGTCACCAAATGATGATAAGCTTCGTTTTCACTTCCTAAGATTTAGCTCTCTAAAGAGTTATGATAATGGTCACTTGATGAATCGTATAACAATAAGACATAGCAATGCTAGACGAACCCTAAAAAAAGGTCATCACTGTAAAATTACGTTCTTTATTCAACTTTTACTTCGGATCAAGTTGAGGCTATTGGGTGTGAGCTGGTGGGGAGGAAGAAGAGAAAAAGATTGAGAGATACTTTAATTATGTGCTATAAACTAGACACTTACTGTGGACAAGGACCGATTACTGCCTAGGTATCGCCCTGTATACGAAAACTTGAACAGTCGATTTATAATCTAACCTACCTCTAGAAGCCGTGCCTTCAAAGTTTCCATCCTGAGTTTTCTTTCTATTCTCTGAACTGTGACTATCTAGCGGAGCTCTCATCAGCCTTTCTCTCTCCTCAACGGACACAAACATGTTCCCCTCAGTGCCTCTAGTTAGAGGTGTAATCTCAGGCGGTGTAGCCTCAGTCCTCATGTATTTAACTGTAGGGAAGGGCAATCCATGCAATGTATCATACTCGTCTGCAAACAGAATATAAATTTGTTGAACCTTTATGTCAAATAACATCACAGATGTGAGAAATACTTGACTAACACACATTCAAACTACCTCGATGCTCTGTCCAGTATTCCTCACATCTGAAATGATTTTTGAGCTCTCACACATCAAAATAACCTGGTGACAGAACAGCATAAATAAATAAATTTCAAGTAAAGTAACAAAGTAGACAGAGGGTATTTCTTAGTTATCAAAAAGTTAAATTCAGGATAAATTCTACTATTTGAGCATGAACCTCTCGAGAACTCGGGTGCAGACATTCTTGACGGTATTTCTCCTCTTGCTAGCATCTCTCTATCTGTGACTGTCACATATCCTGTTGGGCGTGGCCTATCAATCACATTGTCATCTCCAGCAGTCACATGACCAGCACCAGGCTCCGCCCTATGGTCAGGTGGTACAAAGTACATGTTTTGTCGCGCCTCAGCAACCTGTGACTGTTTAGCCATCTGATTGGATGGCTCCTGGTCGAGTCTGATTGGTCGATGAGACTGTTGAAGACAACTTTGGTCAGCAGTATTTTCTAGTCTGCTGTCCATCTCATAACCTTTGAATAAGAGATAATGGATATAGAAAATGCACTGTGTTACAATTTGAAAATCAGTAAAAGGTACTTTGATCTCATTGGCCTATTAGCCTAAATCATGCTGACTCTCATAATGATAGACATGACTCATGTCTATGCTCCTACTAATGTTAGTACCAGGTTTGAGGGCTACGTCAGCATTGACGGACTCGAAACTTCATTCCAATATATCTCATATTATATGTTTGAATATTTAGTTTTCAGTTCTGTCACTGGTTGGTTATTTTGTATGTCACGTCAATTTTCACAAATTGAAAAGATCTTTATCCAAGTTTTGAGAAATCGTTCCCATGTTACTGTGAGCCACAAATAGAGAAATCAGTTTCTTATAAACAAAATACAGGATGAGGGTTTCCATAGACTTAATAATACTATTAAGTCAATGGGGTCTTTCCATCATGTTACCCTCTTCAGTCACAGTTCATAAAACCCTGTGTCACTGCTCATATTTTTGTTTCAAAATACAGCAAAAAAATCAAATCGATGCAGTCTACACTGCGTGCCATATGGCCTGATACTATGTTTTTTTTGTCTCACCTCTCTCAGAGCTGGTGATCTGGTTTAGTTTATGTTTGATACTCTCACCAAGTGATGATTTCTGTCTCAGATACCAGTCCCATGTTGATTCTCCTGGTCTTCTAGCTTGAGTATCAGTGGATCTCGCCGACCTACCAATAACAAGTTAAATTTTCATGAACAAAATTTCAATAACTATCAGCAGTTTTGAGTTCGAATTGAAATCACAGCTCTGACTGAAATGAAAATCTTGAGTTTAAAAATATCCAGCATTTATCAAAATATCCAAAAGTTTAAGATCAGAAATCACCTGTCCAGAGATAAAGAGTCTCGGTTAGCAGGACAATCGACATGTGGTACAGTACTGTCTGTTAGATCATAAGTCTCTGCCTCCAGATTCTCCAGATTGGTCAGTTTTCTCTCTAATCTATCAGCTAGCTGCGCCTCTTTGTCTAGTAACGATTTCTCCGACTGTCAACAACAAAAGGTTTATGAGTATAATAAGATGGCACAGAAGCAGGCACCTCAGGAAATTAGCTCTTCCGTCAAATACATGAAAAGGAAAAAGTGTCTTATGAATCACCACCCTCTGCAGGAGGAGTAAAGTTTATCAAAATTGTTTGTCATTTTTGCGACCTATGGAATGTCAATTCAAATAAAAAGAGTTGAAAAACCTAATAATGTGCTCCAATGCAAATTATTCTGCTGGCAAAAACAATCTGTTGAAGCGTTCATTGGGAGTTATCTCCCTTGATGATAGGCAGCATCCCCCTGCTGCTCTACAGTGTCTCAGGACTAATCTGTATACCGACGGACGTTTATATATAGATTACCTTGAGAGTTTGCAGTTCACCGATCTGTGTCTCCAATGATTTCATATATTCCATCAGTTCCTTCCTCTGTTTCTCTATAAACTGAGAACTTGTGGTTGTGTCCCCCTCATTGCTTGTAACTCTACACAGAAGATAAATAAGTTTGTGACACACAGATAACAAACACAAACATGACAGATGACCTGAGAGGTTATCTGTTACCCAAGCCAAGCATCTTGGCCTGATGCTTTAGATATGTATTAGAGCAAAAGTTTGAGTTACCCCCTCCCCCTCGACCAGGTAAGACACTGGGTCTGGTTTGGTGGGTTTCCAGCTCAAATCAATCCCCTCTCGGATGAACCAAACCAGCAAAAATGGAACTCGAGTGGCAGCAGTAAGATCATCAATTTCTTTATTTAATTTATTATTTAAACGTAATTTTTTTGATCTATCTTTTTCATCATTTTGATTGAAATTTTTCCCCCCCTTTTTTTTCTCAATGGCTGATTTTGCAAAACATTGTCATCGAATGAAACTTATGCCAATAAAGTGTAAAAAAAATATAATTGTCTTTTTAATATTATTACCTGGTCTGACTGATGGTCTCATTAGTAGATTGATTACTGGTAGCTTCCTCGCTATATGTGACCTCATATACTTGTTCTAGACTCTGATTGGACGTCGTCTCACTACTAGTCTTGGCCTCGATGTCAACAACAGCAGGTAAAACTATCACATCATCAGTCTTTCCACCCTGTGAGATAATGAGAACAAATTAGTATGGAGCAGCCTTGAGCAAAGTGCCTTAAATCTATTCAATAGCTTCTAGATTTTTCTTCGTTGTTCTCGGCTCATATAATTGGGGCAATTGATATCACAAATATCATAAACATAATAAATCTGGGCAAAAGATTGTGTTCTGTAATAATTTAATTCCTTTTTTCAACATAAATGGCTCGATGAAACATCATATGGACAGGAGAAAACCATTGGCTGGATTGGAGTAGAAAAACTTTACGACTGATTCGGAGTTCTCAGGTTTCCCAGACATCTGGGCTTCACATTTTAATTATAACAAGTTACCTTTCCATGCGAGTGAGACGCGTATACACTAACCAACTGAATATAAATCTTTGATGAAATGAATATACTACCCACACACCTGATGACGTCCTGTTTGGACTTGGTCAGCTGGTAGAGCCACATCCTCATCATCCTGACCTTCGACCTCCTCGCTGACCCACTGCTCCTTTTGATTGGCTATTCTCTTCATCATTTTGTTCAGTACCTTTCAAAGAAAGCAGCAAGTAACATGCAGAAATATACTGGTACTGAGATTTGAGACACTTTTGTAAGGAGTTTTTTTACAGAATTTGAATGAAAATGAATATGAATATGAAAAGTCTATGGCCTCGGTAGGAATTTCAAACTCACAAAATTCAATATCAAAAAATTAAAAACAATCATTATCACAATCATATTATTAAGAAGAATAATGTGCTGCATCTAAATTTAGCAAGTTTCTTACGATTGAACTTGGCAATTATTCTAATGAATGTTCTTCTGAAAGCTGTTTCAACTCCTATTGTATCATCCAGTGGATTGAGGCTTTGAAGCTTGGACATGTAGGTAAGTAGCTGCCCTGTCACGCGGCTACTTTTTTGTTACTCCCAAAACCGCGTGACAAAGCTAGGTATGTAGGTCTTATAGGAACCATAGTACTCACGGTTTTCCTCTTTTTCTCACTGCCAGTGGCCTCAGCGTAATCGCATGTAGCCTCAGAGGTAGTGACAGGGGTGATATTAGTGACATTCTGGAACGGGACGCGTCCTCTGACAGAGTCACCATCTCGTACTCTGCTGATAGGAGGACGTGGTTCTGAGTCTGAGGGACTAGATGTACTAGTAGCTTCAGTTACTGTCGGTGTGAGGTCATAGTTCAGAGGTGGAGCATTGGCTGAAACAAAGCAAATATACCTCATATGAATCGAAGTCAAAAAACCTTTATGAAATCCAACACCATTTAGCTTAAAATTTGACAGGCTTAGAAACATGAGTAATGTCCACAATCTATTACTCCTAAAAAATAGCAAATCAACACAATTCTCCCAATAATTATGATGGTACACAAACGTTAAAAAAATGGGATAATAACCATGAACTATTTCACAGATTGATCAATTTCCATGTGTAACAGTCATCTTTTGTGTCATCGTTGTGTATTTGGAAATCAATCCTTCACAAAATCAAGACCAATATTCGCAACAACAAAAAAAACCGCAGACATCAATGGAAAATATCATGAAAACATCACAATATAATGAAAGATATTAGAAATGATGATTTTTTTCTGACAATTAATGTATTTTTATTAATGGTACAAACCTTTGAGATCCACTGGATCATAGTCATGGGAGAATAACTCCTCTACTTTTCTCTCCATCTGTACCTGTCTGTCCGACTCTCTCTCTATCACTACATGAGCTGGCAGGAACAGAGCCTGTGGTATGTGCTCCAGATTCTGCTGTCTGAATAAATAAGCAAAGCAAGTAAACACGTTGGTAGCTTGATAAGCAACGTTTACTGCGCTGTTCCAGACCATGCCGTCATTAAATCATATAATAACTCTACTAGACTAAGGCTTGGTTCACATTGTCCCAGATGACACTAGGATGCCATCCCAGATGCTTATCCCAGTCACATTATAACATTCATCCCAGATGGCCATCCCAGTCAATGTGAACCAGAATATGACACAATTCCAGACTGTCTGGGTCCGTCTGGGATAGCACCGGGAAAGTTCGTAAGCGTCAAACTTTCCCGATGCTATCTGTCTGGGTCCGTCTTGGATTGTGTCATTTTCTGGTTCACATTGACTGGGATGGCTATCTGGGATGGCTATCTGGGATGAATGATATAATGTGACTGGGATAAGCATCTGGGATGGCATCCTAGTGTCATCTGGGACAATGTGAACCAAGCATAAATTACCAAACCATTGCAAAACAACACGAATACAATTTAACACAACCTATCATCTGCTTCATTTGACTTCAGTTTACCGCATTCAGTTGAGCACATGAGAATTCAAAAGAGAAGCATCGTCAGATTGACAATCCCTGTTCGGAGATATATAAGGTATGATGTATAGAGCAGTCGCCAGACACACATTGAGCCACTCTACATGACTATTTATAGCTTAGATTATGACAAAGAAGGCAAGTTTTTGCGGTCGGTGGTTCACATTACTTTACTTATACGTTTGTTGATTTATTCAATTTGGTCATGCAAGACAAAACGATCAAATTGAGAGATGGAAAGTTGGATGATTTATACCTGTGTTTTCTGTCGGCTTTCTCGAGCACATCAAGTTCGCTCATCATATTATTATAATGTTGTCTCATCCGTTCTCTCTTTAGTGCATGAGCTCCTCTTACTCGAGCCTTCTCCAATCTGTCAATAATATACAAGAAAAGTGTTGATTGCAACTCCAGCAGGTTAATAATGAAGTAATTTAAATGAATAAAAGAAAAAAATTCAAAAAAGTAGCGTGACACAAAATCTAGATAGCATATTTTACAAAAAAAGCTATTGTCATATTTTGCAGTGTGGCACATAATATACAAGATAATTTGTCGTTGATGCATCAAAAATTATGTTTCTTTTACCATGGTTGGATTCTCAATAAAACAGTTAAGTCTTATGTAAATAGCCAGGGTTCCCAGGCTGCTGCTCTTCCTCATAATCCTATCATTAGTAACCTCATCACACACAAGTTATTGCTCACAGGCCACAGAGGGCCTAGTACATGTGTTCAAACTCTGCCCTGGTAGTGGTTTTCCATAACCAAACCCTTAATGGAACGCCACAACCAACAAAGTTTATTATGCAACATACTATTGTAACAGGTTCTAACGCCATGTAAAACAAATCTGCTGTCTCCCTTATGCCTGGTCGTTTTTATTCACATGAGTTCCATTGTTGACCATTACCCATATCCTAACTTCAAACCCTAACAAAAGTGTCAATAATACCAAGATCAAATAGAGTCGTTCTATGAACGCTATTTTATTTGGAAGACAATTTATCATCCTGGACGGATGTTTTCCATAACGAGCCAAATTACAGCAAAAGTGGGGGAGGATAACTCTCAACCGACCTTTCGTTTATGTCGCACTGGTTATGATGAGTTACCCCCTCTAGCCTATCATTCTCTAGCTCCGCCCCTGTGAGCCCCTCACACACTGAATCATTATTTCTCTCTACTATACACTCCTCGGCTTGTATCGTATACGGATAAGTGTATGTGTCCGCATCTGTGAGCTGTCACAAACAAATAAATAGTCGAGATTTTTAAACCAATTCATTTCATTTAATAAAGTGTTATATCTACCAATCAATAACATACAAAAAGGCTTATTCTCCTAACTAAGGCCACACCAAATTAATGTCTTGATCTAGATGACGAGCAAGATGGAATTTTGGAGGAGGGAGGAGGTATATTATTTTTCAATTTATGCCAAAATACTAGAGGAGGCTGGAGGGAATTCCATTTTATTGTTTTGTTTTTGGCAATTATGGAGAGGACGCTGGAGAGAAATTCATTTTATCACACATTTTGTGTTATTTTTACAATAATTTAGAGAATGATCAGCTGGAGGCTATTTTAGTTTATTTCTATGATCCAGATAATATTTTAGAGGAGGGAGGTAAATCTAGATCAAGACATCAATTTGGTGTGGCCTAATTATTATTTTTGTATGTCTATATTTCTTTCTTCTTTTTTTTGTTTATGAACACAAAAAACAATTTTTATTTGCTTATAACATTTATATACATATGAAAACCTCAATAATAGTGATATGACAAGTGAAAGCAGCTAATCAAAAAATAATATTTATCAGAACAAACAGTTTTTCTATGTCAGATGGTACACACACTCAAACTTGTGAGGAGTGGTAGTGAGTGCCCTTTACTTTGTGAGGATCTCAGATGTCTAGTAAAAGTTTGATGTGTTGGGTGGCAGGACCCAGTAAAAGGAACTCACACCCCCCCCCCTCTCATCTTTTGAGATATGGTACTCTTTACGCCCACTACTCTAGGCAAATATGATTGAATCAAGGAAATGGGTCATTTAATCAGTTGACTAATCTTGGGGCTTTCATCTGTGTATGTTTTATGTGAGGTCATCGAGACAGGATATAATGTAAAGCCTTAATCAAAGAACAAGATCACTCACCAGGTTAAGGGCTCAAACGGTTGCGGTTAGCCAACGCTCACTCGTTTTCGTGTTGATACTGGGATACAACAGTCCCACTTGCAACCTGTTTTAACCTCCATACTAGTCAATGGTCAAATATCGGCCAGAGAAGATTAGTGTCTTCTTCTCCATTAGATAAACCCCTAATCAAATACATCAGTCTGTATCGCTGTTCTCAAAGATTACCACAGGCCATAAAACGTAATCCCTCGATCATGGCAGTGAAGGTACTCGATTACACAAACATACATACAAAGTCGAGGTGTTACACCGCGTAGCCTACCTGTACTTGTACAGCTTTAGCCTTGTTCAGCAGCTCTTTGAGATCAGGTCTTACGGGTGGAGGTAGACTAGCGACTTGTTTAGCTCTCATCTTCTCCTTAGCTAAGGCTAAGTTTCTGGCTTGTATTACTTTAGTTGACTCCGCCTCTTGTATTAATTTATCTTCGTACAACTAAAACGGGAGAAAATCAGTTGAGTTTGTAAAAAGTTAAGGTTATGGTTCTTTACTCCTCAAACTTGTATTGAGACCAAGATTGATCAAATTTGCCCATACTCCAGTTCTACCAATTGTACTCAGCAAATTTTTATTTTTATAGGCGGCTCAAGCGTGGTGGCATCAAAATACATATTATAACCTAATGATAACAACAATAATTTGTGTTATCCACAATCATATAATACTGAACATTGTAACTAAGAGGTTTCCTATCCTCTTTCCACAAATGTGCTGACGACATATCCAATTGACCAGTTTATGAACACTATAAACACATATATATATTTATATGTTTATGATGAACACACACACACATTCAAGTTGGGAAAAAAGAACCGATTTCCATGAAGGATGAGAAAACAGGCTTAAAATGATGTAACATCACAGGAGGCAGTAGACTGGGATTCAGTCCAACAATTTAAAGTTATCTACCCAGGTAGGGTGTGTTGGTTCGTTGTTCACACCAACAAACAAAACCCGACATGAACAGACGACTCAACAACAAACCAAAACCCATCAGCCAATCAAAACAAAACACAAGCACATGGGTTTATTTAGAAATACATGATAGTGACCTATGAGTAGGTAACACCACAGAAGCAATATCAAACATAAACCGTAATACAGAAAAGGCCCCATTGTTGGCCAGAATCCCAGGCTAGAGGAAAAGGAGAACCAACCTTTTCTAGAGCTGCCTCGTGTCTCTCATCGGCTCTTCTGTTGTTCTCCATCTCAGCTGCAGCTTTTCTCTCTAGCCCTAGATCCAGCTCATCAGCCTGGGTGTGAGCCGTCTCTATGTTCTTCAGTGACTCTGCATAATCACGCTCTAACTGTGTTATCTAAAATCAGCCAAATTATTATACATGTATGATTCTGTCAAAATAGTTGAACTACATGTGGGTAATTATGTGCTTTTTCTCAATAATGTTGCATATTGATAGTAGCAGCCAGGACCCACCTAGCATATTTGGTCGTTGGTGATAGTTGAGGCCAGAGCCAAGCATAGAATCACAGCCACTTAATAACTGTTACAAGGAATCTTCTAGGGCAAGTATCATCTGATTGCCTGTATCTTGAGTTCATGTCATAGAACCACTCGCAATGCAGGCAAGTTTAATAAAGAGGTGTACCAGATCTATGTATGCCTTGGATAAAAGTGGTACACTCCTGCAGGTTACTAACCCTGTTCTGTTTTTCCATCTGCCATTCTGACTCAATCCTATCAGCCAATAACTCTAGCTGCTTAACCTTCTCTTGTCTGACGGCCTCCAATCTCTTCTTAGATATCTCCTTCGCTTTCTCTCTCACCTAGAATCATAATCAATAACATTTCAGTGCTGCATTTCAACACACACATTATACATCGATCAGTCAAAAGCAATATATATCCTAAACATTCACATATGCTAGGAGAAAAAATAAATAAAAAATTTAATTTGGTGATCGAGCCAGGAATCGTTGAGTTCACAGGTTCAAAAAATTGGCAAAATTTGATTAAAATGATATTCATACAGTGTCAATATCCATTACAAAGGCCTTTTTAAACTGCATGAGGTAACACTTGATGGCACAGGCCAAAATTGTAAACCTTTACTTCCAACAGCACCTGGACATCCAATTTTATTGGTACATGGTTCATGGTACAGCTATGCCTTGATCATATGCTGAGCGCAGAGGCTGTTGCCTTGATCAGTTTTTCGTTGGCTCACGAATACTTGATGTCCCTAATGATGTTGGACGGAGGCTATGATTAAACTCTCACCTGAATCAATCTGAGTTTGTGCCTTCTCTGGTTCACTTCTCTCAGTATTCTCTCCACTTCTCCAGGACTCAGTCTGAGTCGCGATACTCCAGTCTGCTAAGGCATGCCTGCTGGTCACACGCCTTGCAGCTGATGACACTTTGGACAGTTTGGATAAATCCGTCTCTGATGATATTTATCACCCTACAGTGAAGTTGCAAATGAGTTATCCTTTTTTTGAAACCTAAGCAACATTCTTTCACCAAACTCTAAATGCAGGTCAGGTTCATTGGGTCATGCTAGATCTAGGCCTACCTAGTCATCATCAGGCGCTGTTAATCAAGGAGTAAACGTGTTGACTATATATATATATATATACACATGTGTCACTTTCACTTCAGTCAATTCCACTGAGATAACACAAAAAGTAAGTTAGCCCGGGCCTCCTCTTTCTACTGCCACAAACCAGACATTGTGATTGTGGGCTGAACATGATGAAGCAATTACAACCATAGAGCCAGAATGATGAGATACATTACTCCTAGCTGGGCCTACTACACTACAGTGCACTTCATCATACAATAATACTTAAAATAATTACCATAGGTAGGCATATTAAATAAATTATAAAATAAGACTTACTTGACTTTGAGGAATAAATAATAATACTAATAAATAACCTACCAAACAAATAGAACAGGATTTTCTCCTGTGTTCATTCTTAATTCTGTCAGTGCAAATGCACACAGATTCTTCTTGAGCTATCCTGTTCAAGGAGTGTTTCAGTGGAGTGGTGTGGCTCTCTTTCCTCTCTCTCTCTCTCCCTCTCTTCCCACCTCATCTCATCTGTGATTGAGTTGGTGTATGGAAAATATTTATTTTCTTTTGCTTATTTCTATCATTAACTTTGAAAAGAAGAAGGACTCTGCAGTATTTCCCCAGCACTTGACTTACTTATTGGATGAAGAAAACACAAGCTATTTTGCGATGGCCTGCCTTTGACCTTGACAAGGAATTACCTTCTCTTTTCAGAATACTCTACAGTCAGAACAATAGAAGACAACTCCTAAAATCACGCAAATTCTAAATTAATATAATTACACAAATTATTACACGTAATAGTAATACGGCAGTTACGCAAATTCACAAACCCGCAACACTTTGTGAACTCATAGTGCCTAGCTAGTTTATTAGCAGGCAAATTAGTCTGATTTATGAGAAAACATGATTTTCTGTTTTTAAGCAGAATAAAATGTTACATCCTCTCTCTTATTCCAAGCAGGGAAACAAATTCAAGTCTCTTTTTTCGAAAATGTGATAATCAATCAACCACCAAATAGTTCTTAACACTTTTCCCTGCCAATGAGCAGCACAGCAGGAGAAATTCTGAACGTGCATTTCCCCATTTGAGGGTATTGACGATAACTGGGAATGTTCTCAACTCGCTATTTGGTTGCGAATTTTCTATGCTGCCGACTAACATTTCAAAGTTCATAATAATATTATGTCATCTATGCCATTTATTAATGTTCTGTGTTTAATAAGTCTGACAGTGGAAAAAATCTATTGGTTGGGCATAATCAAAAATCTAAGGAGAGAATTTACCTATGAGGATGAGAGCATCTAAAATCACTAATGACAAGACCAAAGAATTCTAAGAACCCCTACCAAATATACTTTTGCTGGAATAAAGGGTCATACCAGAATTTTTGAGCACCGTCTTAGCTCTATCTTTGTGTTCCTTTGTATGTTCTCCTAACGATGTCGGCAATGTATGGATACCTATTTTAGGACGTTTATGCCAGGAGTCTGTTATCAAAAATTAGTGATGTGATGACCATAACCATGTAGATTAAAGTTAAACATTAACATATAGCTTGAACAAGCTGTATTTCACCAATGATTGTCTTTTGTGTAAATTTGAGCACAATTAATTTAACAAGGCAGTGTTTGATATGCAGACATGCCAATGGCACGACAAATATTATCTCTATAGAAACTTTCCCTAACTTTTCACGAAAAAGAACAATCTCAAGGATTTCTAGGAGTTCTAAAACTGAAAAGTCACCACATCTGCAATGGGAAAATCTAACTTGTATATAGACAGAAAGTAAATAGGTCAATTGGGCTTATTTTGGCGCCGTCGCTATGGAGCAGAGAAACTCTTATCTCACATCTAGAACAGAATCGCTCCCTTTGGTAGCGCAGGGATATTAGTTACTCTTGAGCTACGCTAGAGGCATCTTGATTCACTGCTTATAGATATTCAAGTATACCAAACATGTTTTAGATGTTAAGTCGAACCCAGGCGGAAGAGGAGATTTAATATAGATTTTTGGGCTGTTCAAATCTGTTGGTACTTTGCTGGGCAGGTAACATCCATTTTACTTTTTCCAACAAGCTTCAAGGTACATACCCAGTTGTGGGCTAAAGTAAACCAACCCCTGCATATCCCATCTTATGCCTTGATTCAATCATTTCTATATTCGCATGCACAGTGACTATTTTGGCAGCATGGACAGGTACAGTATGATCTCCAAATTACAGTCCCTATAGGACGACATAGTCGTCCTAATATAGACCACTGCATGCCCTATAGGCCGACTATGCAAACTGATAGGCGATGTGAATTAATGATGTAAATAAACATTTGATTTTAGGTATCAGTCACATCGCATCCAATAATCTATCAACCGTGACAGATTCTTGGCAGTTGAAATTGTCCTAACATATCCTTGTACTGTTAAATGTTTTTGAGGTTTATGAACAACATTGAATTAGTTTCAGAAATAATTTCGGCAGAGATACACATTTGCAAAGTCCGCAGGTCAGCCACTTTGCCTAGCGAAGCATAGTTGTGAAAACAACAGTAATAGCATGAGTAAAGCTCTTGTTATTTGTTTTTTTTGCGCATTCTCAATTCTTGCGCTGCTGTACTCTGAAGTTTAAGTTTAATTTTGCATCCAATATCATATTGTTTATAAAAGTGAATTCTTACAATGTTATTGTGTTTTTTTTATATTAACATGTCTGATCACTTCTGATGGTTTGAAAAGTAGTCACTAGTTAATCCAGGGCTAGAGTTGACTAAAGCAGTTAGGATTAGTTTTGTGGAGACATAAATCTATCTGTAGTTTATTAACATTTACATGATACATACTTATTTATCAATTAGACTAGCCTGCCAAAATGTCATGCTGTGACTGCTGTGACTGCTGTCCCATGCTGACTTGGACAGGTTATTCTCAATCCTTTTACCATTCACATTTCCTTTCACCATTCAGATTCAATGTCAACAGCATGCTGACTGGATATATCATGATGGATAAAATCAATTGATCGGTTGACCCGTAATGTGTCTCGTCTATGGGTTGATCTATCATCTTATAATTATAAGAGGGCAGACAAGTCTTAGCAGTTTGGAAAACGAATATTGTCGAACTGAGAACCAGAACGACAGGATGTGTTTCCTATCCCAATCTCTTTTCCCAAATGTCGTGATACATAAAATCGAAGACCGCGACTTCATAGGTCGCTCCATGAGGAAATCAAAGAGTGTTTTAAATTAACCAGAACAATTTTCTTGACAATTTTTATTACAAACAGCCATGAACTGATCCCCCCCCCCAGTTTTATGGTATTAATACCGTTGATGAAGCTTTGGATTACATTTTAAACAACTCTACACTATATTTAATGGCAAGTACTGTCACGTTTGCTTTTGATGATGGTTGGGCATGGAAGGGAACAATTGCCGCAGGGTACTAATTTCTTGCTGTCTGACACCTAGTCTTATTGTACGACTAGTAGATAACTAGCAGAAACCAGCATAAACTTACCAAAAACCTGAGCATTACAGGTCGTGGGAACTTTTTCTCTGTAGAACCATACAGAATGTGCGAGCTCCCTCCTCATGGCATATGCAAGCCTAAGCAGCAATCCCCAATGTTAGGATATAGCCAATGATTTTCTATCTGGTACATTTCTAACATCCTGGAAGATTTGAGGAACAGAAAATACAAGCTAAGGTCTTAAAACTACATTACATAACGGTGCTGCTACCGGATTTTACAGAAAATAATCAGGTAGAAAAATCTCATGTTCAACAAGTTTCCTATTCACATTACCCATGGCCTACAATGCAAGCCAAGATAAATTGTAAATAAGTTTGTGACACAGCACGGCAAGATGAAAATCCAAGAGCACAACAATATCGCTGATTGCGATTTTTAAGTCTGCTAATGCTAATCATCTGAGCCAGGATTTAATAGCCATCTGCATTAAACAATGCTAACTACATCCAGCAATAATTGTGGCTGATAGCTTAATATCCAAAGAAAGCTGACATTCTTTATAACATGATGTTGCTGAAAAACAACCAAACCTACACTGGAAGCAGGGCATCTCAACACACAATAAACTCGACATTGAATATAGCCAACCGATTACCAGGGCACAATTACCGATAAGTTGAGCAAAACATACTCTACTGTCGTCAAGCCCCACCTCACGGGACCCCTTACACCTTTGAAGCAAACACAGCCACAGCTACCCATGGAGTTCGAGACTTATGAGATTTGTGGATCTTGTTATAATGATGCAGCGAGGAGTTAGTTGCAGTAAGTAACAAATTTTGGTGTATTAAGGTTATGATACCAACGCTGCCGAGTTTGGATACTTTATATATCATAGGGAGGCTTTTCAAACGGTGATTCTTTCAGCATGACATCATGTCATGGCGTTGTAGTAAACGAAAATGATTAGCTAGTCACAAATGTGCTATTGGTAAAACATCCACACCAGCAACCTCCGTCAGCTGTAAGGCAACACTCACTCTTCCTTCTTCCACTGTCGTGGTGGAAACCACATTGTCTTTTACAACCAATATGAGACATCGGTGTGGTTGTAAACATAGCAGAGCCACTGTAGGATGATGCAAAGTAAGGCATGTTCATAAGGCCCGTAGTCCAAAGGGAGGTGGGACGTTCTAACTCCCTTAGACCACTCAATAGAGAGGCATAAAAATGTTGAAATGGAACTTTCCAAGTCAGAATCAGCTCATTTGGGACGTCCATTTGCTATTTGTGTCATTACAACGCTTTGGAGGCTGGGGATTGGCACCCAATTCGGTGTTACTTCAAACCCTCAAGGATTTTTGCCTCTCCGTTCAATTTTCCTTAACTATGGCTCTGTTAATAACCAGGTGTGATATACAATGGAATATTTCAAGCTCAGATCAGATTTCGCAATCATACTCAACTCTAGTCAAACGTAGCAGACAAATATAAAGTTGGATTCAGTGACATTGTGGAGACGGCTGCCAATGCTAGGTTGAATATGAGCATGTGTGGTGGTGACTGAGGATACCAACTAATCTGAATCTAATACACTAACAATAATCCAGTAAACATTTCACTTACATCTAGTAAGCTATATGTGGTCCTTTAAAAAGTGAACCAATCTACACCTTTCAATAATATTGTAGTTGTAGACCAATAAGCAGCCCTCCTCAAAGCAAAATGAATCAATTAACAAAACAACTTCATATGTGCATAGAGACTATAAATTAGACTTGCTTATGTTTTCCGTGATAGAAGAGAGTGTTTGTATTCTCAATGCCAGCATGTTCTATTTTGTTTTGTGATGAGTGGGAGTTGCTCGTCCATCTGGAGTAAGTATAAAACCAATCTAGGTATTAATCTGACGGTAAAAGAGCAATGAGTTCCCCACTTTGTTAATTTTTTCCCATTTTTTTTAATTTTTGTTTTTTTCAAGTCAGCATAATTACCCTGCTGGTTATCTCAGGATATCAAGGTTCTAGAATTTGAACAAGGTCAACTTGGGCTCTAACAAGGTCGAGTTTGAAACAATTCGGACAATCTTTTAAATTTTGAATGCTGCCGTTTCTTAGTGGAAAAGTGATCCTCGTTAAAAAGAACGCTGAAGGGCAAAATGTTTTGGCACTAAATGTAAAACATTTTGCCCAAAGTGATTTAGACTGCCAAATAAAGTATTAAAAAAAAAACGGTTTCCAGTTGTGTGATGAACAGGAGTTGCTTGTCCATTTTTGGTAAGTTTGAAACCAGTCTAGTTATTAATCTGAGCGTAAAATAGCAATGAGTTCCCTCCTTTGTTCATATTTTCCCCATTCTTTTAATTTTTCGTTTTTTCAAGTCAGCATAATTACCCTTCTGATTATCTCAGGTTATCTATATTCTAGAATATGAGCAAGGTCAATTTGGGCTCTAACTGGACCTAGTTTGATAAAAGTCAGAGAACTTCTAATTTCTGAATGCTGCCGTTTTTTATTGCAAAAGTGACCGTAGTTAAAAAGAATGCTGACAGAGAACGAAGAGCCGCAGGTCCAAACGGTTTCCAGTTATGTGTTGAGCGGGATAATTATGATCTGCAGAATCAGATTTTAGATGCTTTTGTTTTTTTTCAGCTCTTTCCTTTTTGCCGGTTTGCAGCGTTTTTGGCAAATGAAAATATCTAGCAATAAACTGTCAAACCCTGTCCACCGAATTAGATATAAATGAGAAAGATAGGAAGCTGCCGCTGGACTCCAATGAGAAATTCTCCATTCATTTGCAAGACCCCAACGAAGCAGATACTTTTTTTATTTGAAAGGGACTTTTTTTGCAAAATGAGAGACAAGTCAATGATCAATGAAGAATTAAAGACGGTTCGCAATTAACTTCAGATGGGAAAGCAGTAGGAATCTTGCAGAGAGGAGACGATTCATACATATTTCATTCGAATTCATCTGCAAATAATGATGATGTCACTGGAATGAACTTATGCAGTACTTTATGTTTGATCAATAAGTTCTACAGTCAGTCAGAGTCAAACTTAGTTACAAATTGCCAGTTCAGCATCAATTGTATTCATACACATTATATTGAGAGAAATGGAAAACCAATCACGTCTTTAGGTTCTGTATTCATACATTTGATCTTTACCTGATAGGTAAGTCTAACTGCGGCACGATGAGTTCTCTGTTGTTGCAATGGGTCATTATCGGGGATTATGTCATAAATACTGTCAACTGTCTGTGAGGGTTTTCATGGCTCTGATCTTTTGCCAGCCTCAATCGACAAATTATAACTTATGTATCGAAGCTGACGGATTATATCTGGTCATTTCTAGGTGAGTAAGTCAAGAACATCATTTCACTTGGCTTCATTCAGTGATGAGCCTGACAAGTAACTGCACCTTTATTTACACATCACCTTTTTATTGCATTCAGATCTCATTTTTAGCATAATATATATTATCACCTTTGAAGCAATGATAGTGATTGCCTCTTGGGTAAAGTCACGTGGACCCATATTGTACTAATGCCCCAAACTTTACCGATTCCGCCGGAGACATGGATATTATTTATATCGAAAAGGCAGAGGGGGTTCTTCTTGATATGTGTGTCGTGCTCACACACACTGTACCTCGGGTATCTTTAGTCTTGTTCTGCAAAGACCAGGGTAGGAAGAACGGTGGGCCAATTCCTAATCAGCTTGTGCCGTGTATGAACTGAACCTCAAAAATAGCAAGTCTGTCCCCTTAATCATCAGATCACGCCTGAACGAATCATGTTATACAACATTATTCAGTAGGACATCTCTTAAAGTGCTTTCTATCGCTTCAATTCTTAAATATAAATTAACCTGGAAGCCCTGTGAAGATCAGGTCGATCTCACATGATTATTTCATCATTAGACCTGAGCTCACTGGGAATTCCAGAAAAGTGCATTGTGGGATACGTATTGACAGGCCTCAACTCGTTGTCCCACACAGCATAGTGAGATAAAGCAGTGTAGTTGAGAGGACAGGTTTTAGCCCCAAAGGTCCTAATTTGTTTCTTTTTAGTGTTGAGAATAGGAATCACTCATTTTGTGCTTTCCAACCGGACCACCTGATGTAGCAGCAACGCTAAGATTTTGGGTTGATGGCGGAATATTAATCATGACAACAAGTGACATCATTACTGATTAAACACACCTCTGGCAGTTTACTATCCATTGAGAACTTACTTTGCGCAACTATCTTATCATCATTTGCTTCAACATTCAATTCCTTTCAACAATTCTTTATGATTTGATTATATATCTGAAGGTCAAGGCTAAGTTGATGCCGGGACTGAGTTGTTCAGGGAGAAGTAATAGGTGCCTATCCCCCAGCTTCAATTTTAATTTTTTTGTTTTAGTATCGTTTTAATAATGTATCAGGCTCATTGTCAAAAATTTTGGATGGTTATGCTGAGTTTTTAGGTGATTATGCATTGTCATTGTTAATTGGTCAAGTTCAGTTTGAAAATGAAATTCATATTTTTGTAAAATTGCAAAATTTTGATCCCACGTTGACAGTGATATGGAGTCAGCGCAAGACAACAGACAGCGGTAAATATATCCTAACTATACCTCCAATCAAGGTAAGACTAGCTCCAGGCCAGAAACTACAAAATGGAATAATGCTTCTCAAAACTTATCTTTATAAACCTTTCATGCGAAGCTTTCCACAGAACAAAAATAATTTCAGATTTTGAACTCTGTCCATCTACCTTATTATTATCTTTACTTAGCATAGACAAATTTTGTGTGAAGTAATAAATTTTTTTTGTCTGTGCTTGATAAAACAACAGTGCATATTTTTACGCTGAGGTCCATTTCCATATTAATTTCATATTGAATTGCATCATAATGCTTTTTTATCGGTTAATAGTTATTTTTCCTTTTGTATCTCGTGTAAACCACGTCATCTTACAGTCGAGTTTAGAGCAGGGCTGAAGATAAGCAGATTTTGGTTTGGCCGCCTGTCATACCAGAAACATCTTCACAAGGCTTTGCCTTTTCTTTCAACTGTTTAGCGTAATTCATCTCCATCATCCACTGCTGGAAACCCTTGTGTCAGTGTCCAAGTCCTGCATTTCAATTACATTACAGCCACTTACAGATGCCATATTTTCACACTTTTCTGTACTTCGATACCTTTCATGATGATAAACATAACACACCGTTTCACTTCTCAGCCTGGTCATTTTGCGAACAGTGAGAGTATCACTGCTCACAAAATGACCAGGCTGAGAAGTGAAACGGTGTGTTATGTTTATCATCATGAAAGGTATTGAAGTACAGTACAACAATCATATCAGATTTTCGAACACTGTCTATCTAGCTGAGCTCTCATAGACCTTACTCTCACCTTAACGGGGGTCTAACATGCTCCACTTCTGATATAAAAACATTAGAATCTCAGCCTGAGTTTCCTCAGCTATTCTGTATTTATCTACCATAAATATAAAGTTTGATCAAACTTGCTAGAATTCAGAGTTGTGTCCCTCTACAATTCATCAGATTATCAGACTTAACATAACAGACGTTTGTCTGAGCTCAAAACTTTAACGCATGTTAGAAATGACTGTTTTCATTCTGGTATTGCTGCGATTGATTATGCAAGATTCGAGGGTAACATTCGGGTGTCAGTATGACGCCCCAGTATAATCTGTTCCCATTATACTTGTGTGATGCTAAATTCTGGTACACCTTACAATAATTGAGTATGGATTTGGAAAAACACACAACACTTTGTGAACTCATAGTGCCTAGCTAGTTCATTAGCAGGCAAATTACTCCGATTTATGAGAAAACATGATTTTCTGTTTCTTAGCAGAATAAAATGTTACATCCTCTCTCTTATTCCAAACAGGGAAAAAAATTCAAGTATCTATTTTCGAAAATGTGATAATCGAACAACCCCCAAATAGTTCTTAACACTTTTCCCTGCCAATGAGCAGCACAGCAGGAGAAATTATACATTTCCCCATTTGAGGGTATTGACGATAACTGGGAATGTTCTCAACTCGCTATTTGGTTGCGAATTTTCTATATTGCCGACTAACATTTCAAAGTTCATAATAATATTATGTCATCTATGCCATTTATTAATGTTCTGTGTTTAATATGTCTGACAGTGGAAAAAATCTATTGGTTGGGCATAATCAAAAATCCAAGGAGAGAATTTACCTATGAGGATGAGAGCATCTAATATCACTAATGACAAGATCAAAGAATTCTAAGAACCCCTACCCAATATACTTTGGTTGAAATAAAGGGTCATACTAGAATATTTGAGCACGTCATAGCTCTATCTTTGTGTTCCTACATGCGTTCTCCTAACGGTGTCGGCAATGTATACCTGTTTTAGGGCGTTTATGCCAGAAGTCTGTTATCAAAAATTATTGATGTGATGACCATAACCAGTAGATTAAAGTTAAGCATTAACATAATTATAGCTTGAACAAGCTGTATTTCACCAATGATTGTCTTTTGTGTAAATTTGAGCACAATTAATTTATCAAGGCAGTGTTTGATATGCAGACATGCCAATGGTACGACAAATATTATCTCTATAGAAACTTTCCCTATCTTTTCACGAAAAAGAACAATCTCTAGGATTTCTAGGAGTTCTAAAACTGAAAAGTCACCACACCTGCAATGGGAAAATTTAACTTGTATATAGACAGAAAGTAAAAAGGTCAATTGGGCTTATTTTGGCGCCGTCGCTATGGAGCAGAGAAATTCTTATCTCATATCTAGAACAGAATCGATCCCTTTGGTAGCGCAGGGATATTAGTTACTCTGGAGCTACGCTAGAGGCATCTTGATTCATTGCTCATAGATATTCAAGTATACCAAACATGTTTTAGATGTTAAGTCGAACCCACGTGGAAGAAGAGATTTATTATAGATTTTTGGGCTGTTCAAAAACTGTTGGTACTTTGCTGGGCAGGTAACATCCATTTTACTTTTTCCAACAAGCTTCAAGGTACATACCCAGTTGTGGGCTAAAGTAAACCAACCCCTGTATATCCCATCCTATGCCTTGATTCAATAATTTCTATATTCGCATGCACAGTGACTGTTTTGGCAGCATGGATAGGTACAGTATGATCTCCATTGGATTAAAATGCAAACTGATAGGCGATGTGAATTAATGATGTAAATAAACATTTGATTTTAGCTATCAGTCACATCGCATCCAATAATCTATCAACCGTGACAGATTCTTGGCAGTTGAAATTGTCCTAACATATCCTTGTACTGTTAAATGTTTTTGAGGTTTATGAACAACATTGAATTAGTTTCAGAAATAATTTCGACAGAGATACACATGTGCAAAGTCCGCAGGTCAGCCACTTTGCCTAGCGAAGCATAGTTCTGAAAACAACAGTAATAGCATACACTGCTCAGCTTTGAAAACATCTTTGTAAGTAGTGTCAGCATCTTGGCAACACAGGCTTTCTGCTGCTGGGTGAAAGCTGCAAACAACTAGAATAACATTGTGAGTGACTCAAGGCAGCTAAGAGAAATGGATTGACACTGGGGTAGATGACAGAGGTAAGTGAAATTCTACTTTGATGGTGATGTGGTTATGAATATTATGGATTGCTGTATGATGCTTTGACAATAGATATATTTTGGCACTATCTAGGCAGCCATTCTCCCTGATCTGGGCAATGAACTGAAGGGAGTTCATTGATCTAGGTCACCAGGAACTCATATTACATATTACAAATATATATTGCCATGAAGGACGTTTTGAAAATAATGGCAATGCCAACTTCAGTGAATGTAAGCACAAAGCTGCCTTATAGTCGGCCTTTGTCCGATATAGTTGGGATGATACGCACCCTGTCTTGACAAGCCCCAACAAAGCTTGTCAAGACAGGCTAGGATGATATAGTAGCTAGTAGAATTCAGATCATCAACAGGTGTTAGATCATGGCTGTGTTGATTAGAATATCGGTAGTACTTGCATCCATGCTGAGTTTACTCAAGTTGAGCCCATCAGCCTTGTCAATGACATCTCAGGAGGCGTAGGTAGGCATCAAATGATCCACAGTTATCGTTATATATGTAATCAATCAATCTTCCGCCAAAGTAGTGACTTGCTGGTTCCCTACAGGTCACATGACTTTGGATCTCCCCCTGAGCCTACTTCCTTGTTTTAGCTAAACTTTAAGGCTTAATTATACTAAAGCGTATCGTAGGCCGTAGACCGTAATAATTCAAGAATACAGACCTAATCCGTAATGCACTGGTGAGCACACTGCAACGTATACAGCCTTAATAGGTTTGGTTAACAAACACCAGATCAGAAAATGCAGGTGTGCTTTCTTGGGAAAAAGAGGAGCAGTAGTGAATAGAGCGAAATAGAGATAGTGATATTTGAGTTTGTTTGGTCTATCAAATTCTCCCTGAGTGATGCGGTTTGTGGGTAAGGAGAATACGAGGGGAGAATCCCATGAGACAAGAGGGGAACTGGAACTCGAGACCTTGCTTTATAGTTCTAAATGTGATTAATTGCTCCATCAAATCCTCATTCCAGTGATGTAATCTAACAGGATATTCTAATATCTCTCTTCTAACTGCTGACCTGTGACTTTATCAGTAAAAAAATAATGTACTTCATACAGTCTGTTTCCTGTTGATCCAGTAATATCTCATTGTCATACGGAGTCAGAGCACTGGTAGATTAGACTATGGCGGAAGTCGGAGATGGAGGTACTGCCAAAGGACGCAGGACATCAGATAAACAAATGCTGACTAAAGATGGTTTCCCTGTGACTTCTGAAAGTGAGGCATGTAAGTGGATAAAATATACTTAAAGTGAGATCACTTTTATCTGCAACATTTTGTAGATTTAAAGACTTACAAGATTAGCGATCAAAAGACAGTTTTCTGAGCTTTTGAGAAATTTAAGCCGCTCTTTAGAGTTGTCTTCCCGTCTGTCTTGAAACACCATTATTTTGCCTGATTTTCGCTGACATACAAAATCTTTATCACAACTGGGAAAACATGCAATTATGGGCAAATTATATACTTACCTTGACTTGTCTTAAGTGGGGGAAGGGTAGTGCTATGAGACTGTATTTTCTGGGATATTGACAGCTACAGACAATTTTTGCCTATTAATTAAACACATCCTTGATGTCAGTAGGGTCAGCATGTTCCAAACAGTATGCCAATGTATCCATGATTATGAGAGTTGTCTGTATTTGAGATTCGTATGAATTGAAGTGATCGGTTGCGCTATTTAAAGCTGCTCCTGATTGCTGTTAATATAATAAAAGCTACCCTGTAGAGTTTCAAGGTTTTTTTGAGACTTGAGGAATTAATTAATTTTAGCCTTTCACTTATGTTTTTGTGCAGGTTATAGAGTATGGTATAAACATAGTTTGGAGCCAGAGTGCACTGACTTCCTGATTAATGACCCTCATCTAACCCAGATATCACTGTCAGATCTGACAGCTGCTATTGATGGCCTCGATATCACTCACATGATCATCAGCGGTGATATCCCACCTACTCTTGGTCAGATTGCTCCTGATCTGAAACAACTCAGACTAGGACAAATACGACACCAAGATCAGCTACAGAGGTGAGCGTACCTTTTGTGGGATATGGTATGGTGTGTCTGTATCTGATTTGTGTGAGTGCATTTAGTGAAGTGATAGTATGTCCAAGGAAAACTATTGCTGAGATTCTTAAATCTCCTATCATGTGAGTTTTCTTCCTATTATCAGCACTATAATGGTGTTGAGTGAAAGATTGAAATTTAATATCATGTGAAATTTATTTCAGTGCAAAACTTAAATCCCATTTTCTCGTAGGGTATTTTGATGACCGATTCAATAACCATGGCTATTCGTTATCACCAGCAGTAAGCCCATTAGTTATGTGTGATAGTTATTTCCTGATCACCTCTGATACACTTGAAATGGTGCACTTTGGGGTGTACACTAACAACTAGTTAATGGCAGATGCTCAATTCATATAAATATACAACTCACCGAATTACACTATTCTACCTCTGAATTGACAACCATCAAAGTAATTTAATCCTGATCGACCTGTCCTGTTACGGTGGTATCGAACCTAGAGATAGACAAAAACATGGGTGAGAGACAACGTCATGATAGAAAACATATACAAATATAAACAGAACAAGATATCAACTCGCAAGCACAATCACGAAATCATGTTGTTGTTTGTTGTTGTTTGTTGTTGTTGTTTGTTGCTGTTTTTGTTGTTATTTTCTGGTGGTTTTATAATACTATCTAATACTGAATATGTGGCTAGATATCTGGGTCCTGCTGCCACATATTTCAGCTCCAATTAATATTTTTGTTGTGCTCAGTTCTCTCGGTGGATCAAGAGTCCTTGAGCTAAGCTCTTTACTTGCTATTAATACCTCACTCACTCTCCCTAATCATCCATGTTCATTCATGTATGAACTAGGGCTTCAAATTCATACTGTTTAACATATTTGTGATACTTTGTAGTTGTCTTCTCTTGTACACGAGAAGGCAACTAGCAAATGTAATACATAACATTCCTCATACTCACAATCTCTACTAGGATTCACATTACGCGTAACCACATTCATCTAAACTCGTTCACAACACCTCACATGTAATTTAAATATATTACAGCATTTGTTCACTGACAGCTCTAGAGAAGTTATATGTATCAGGTAATAGTAGATTTCAAACGTTGCCTGATGATATGGGTATGATGAAGTCACTAAAGGAGTTACATGTGTCTGGCTGTGATCTGACTCATTTACCTACAAGGTGAGTAATGTTCTTATGATCAGGACTATAAAATCAATATATTAGTGATGTTACATTATTTATGACAGATAAGCCCATTAGTTATATGTGATAGTTATTTCCTGATCACCTCACATGTAATTTTAATATATTACAGTGTCTGTTCACTACCAGCTCTAGAGAAGTTATATGTAACAGATAATAGTAGACTTCAAACGTTACCTGATGATATAGGCATGATGAAGTCACTAAAGGTGTTATATGTGTCAGGCTGTGATCTGACTCATTTACCTTCAAGGTGAGTAATGTCCTTATGATCAGAACCATTGAAGAAATATATTAGTGATGTTACATTATTTATGATAGATAATTTGGATAAAATGCAGGAATCTATAATAAAACAAAGTTTCATTTTGTATTAGAAGAAAATATTGATGACAGAAATTCACACTCTGGCTATTATTTCAATAATCTGTGACTGGTAGCTTTCTCCTTGTTACACTTCACATATAACATATTATGATGTATATTACAGTGTCTGCTCACTGACAGCTTTAGAGAAGTTATCTGTATCAGTTAATAGGAGACTACAAATTTTACCTGATGATATAGGTATGATTAAGACACTGAAGGTGTTTCATGTGTCTAGCTGTGATCTGACTCATTTACCTACAAGGTAAGTAATGTTCTTATGATCAGAACTATGAAAGCGATATGTTAGGGATGTTACATTATTTATGATAGATAATTTGGATAAAATGCAGGAATCTATAATAAAACAAAGTTTCATTTTGTATAAGAAGAAAATATTGATGACAGAAATTCACACTCTGGCTATTATTTCAATAATCTGTGACTGGTAGCTTTCTCCTTGTTACACTTCACATATAACATATTATGATGTATATTACAGTGTCTGTTCACTACCAGCTCTAGAGAAGTTATATGTAACAGATAATAGTAGACTTCAAACGTTACCTGATGATATAGGCATGATGAAGTCACTAAAGGTGTTATATGTGTCAGGCTGTGATCTGACTCATTTACCTTCAAGGTGAGTAATGTCCTTATGATCAGAACCATTGAAGAAATATATTAGTGATGTTACATTATTTATGATAGATAATTTGGATAAAATGCAGGAATCTATAATAAAACAAAGTTTCATTTTATATTAGAAGAAAATATTGATGACAGAAATTCACACTCTGGCTATTATTTCAATAATCTGTGACTGGTAGCTTTCTCCTTGTTACACTTCACATATAACATATTATGATGTATATTACAGTGTCTGCTCACTGACAGCTTTAGAGAAGTTATCTGTATCAGTTAATAGGAGACTACAAATTTTACCTGATGATATAGGTATGATTAAGACACTGAAGGTGTTTCATGTGTCAGGCTGTGATCTGACTCATTTACCTTCAAGGTGAGTAATGTCCTTATGATCAGAACTATCGAAGTAATATATTAGTGATGTTACATTATTTATGATAGATAATTTGGATAAAATGCAGGAATCTATAATAAAACAAAGTTTCATTTTATATTGGGAGAAAATATTGATGACAGAAATTCACACTCTGGCTATTATTTCAATAATCTGTGACTGGTAGCTTTCTCCTTGTTACACTTCATATTTAATATTTATTATGTATATTATAGTATTTGTACACTGACAGCTCTAGAGGTATTATCTGTATTCGGTAATAGGAGACTACAAATTTTACCTGATGATATAGGTATGATTAAGACACTGAAGGTGTTTCATGTGTCTAGCTGTGATTTGACTCATTTACCAACAAGGTGAGTAATGTTCTTATGATCAGAACTATGAAAGCAATATGTTAGGGATGTTACATTATTTATGATAGATAATTTGGATAAAATGCAGGAATCTATAATAAAACAAAGTTTCATTTTGTATAAGAAGAAAATATTGATGACAGAAATTCACACTCTGGCTATTATTTCAATAATCTGTGACTGGTAGCTTTCTCCTTGTTACACTTCACATATAACATATTATGATGTATATTACAGTGTCTGTTCACTGACAGCTTTAGAGAAGTTATCTGTATCAGTTAATAGTAGACTTCAAACGTTACCTGATGATATAGGTATGATGAAGTCACTAAAGGAGTTATATATGTCAAACTGTGATCTGACTCATTTACTAACAAGGTGAGTAATGTTCTTATGATCAGATTTATGAAAGTGATATATTAGTGATGTTACATTATTTATGATAGATAATTTGGATAGAATGCGGGAATCTATAATGAATCAAAGTTTCATATAATATTAGAAGAGAATATTGATGACCGAAATTCACACTGTGGCTATTATATCTATAATCTGTTACTGGTAGTTATCTCCTTGTTACACTTCACATTTGATATTTATTATGTATATTACAGTATTTGTTCACTACCAGCTCTAGAGAAGTTATCTGTATCAGATAATAGTAGACTACAAATGTTACCTGATGATATAGGTATGATGAAGTCACTGCAGGTGTTATATATGTCAAACTGTGATCTGACTCATTTACCTTCAAGGTGAGTAATGTCCTTATGATCAGAACCATTGAAGAAATATATTAGTGATGTTATATTATTTATGATAGATAATTTGGATAAAATGCAAGAATCTATAATAAAACAAAGTTTCATTTTGTATTAGAAGAAAATATTGATGACAGAAATTCACACTCTGGCTATTATTTCAATAATCTGTGACTGGTAGCTTTCTCCTTGTTACACTTCACATATAACATATTATGATATATATTACAGTGTCTGTTCACTGCCAGCTCTAGAGAAGTTATTTGTATTCGGTAATAAGCGACTACAAACGTTACCTGATGATATAGGTATGGTTAAGACACTGAAGGAGTTATATGTGTCAGGCTGTGATCTGACTCATTTACCAACAAGGTGAGTAATGCCCTTATGATCAGTACCATTGAAGCAATATAATAGGGATGTTACATTATTTATGATAGATAATTTGGATAAAATGCGGGAATCTATAATGAATCAAAGTTCCATATTATATTAGAAGAAAATATTGATGACTGAAATTCACACTGTGGCTATTATATCTATAATCTGTGACTGGTAGTTATCTCCTTGTATTACTTCACATATAACATATTATGATGTATGTTACAGTGTCTGTTCACTGCCAGCTCTAGAGAACTTACATGTATCAGGTAATAGTAGATTACAAACGTTACCTGATGATATAGGTATGATGAAGTCACTAAAGGAGTTACATGTGTCTGGCTGTGATCTGACTCATTTACCTACAAGGTGAGTAATGTTCTTATGATCAGGACTATAAAATCAATATATTAGTGATGTTACATTATTTATGACAGATAAGCCCATTAGTTATATGTGATAGTTATTTCCTGATCACCTCACATGTAATTTTAATACATTACAGCATTTGTTCACTGACAGCTCTAGAGGAGTTATCTGTATCAGGTAATAGTAGACTACAAACGTTACCTGATGATATAGGCATGATGAAGTCACTAAAGGTGTTATATGTGTCAAACTGTGATCTGACTCATTTACCTTCAAGGTGAGTAATGTCCTTATGATCAGAACCATTGAAGAAATATATTAGTGATGTTACATTATTTATGATAGATAATTTGGATAAAATGCAGGACTCTATAATAAAACAAAGTTTCATTTTGTATTAGAAGAAAATATTGATGACAGAAATTCACACTGTGGCTATTATATCTATAATCTGTTACTGGTAGTTATCTCCTTGTATTACTTCACATATAACATATTATGATGTATATTACAGTGTCTGTTCACTGCCAGCTCTAGAGAAGTTATCTGTATTCAGTAATAAGCGACTACAAATGTTACCTGATGATATAGGCATGATGAAGTCACTAAAGGTGTTATATGTGTCAAACTGTGATCTGACTCATTTACCTTCAAGGTGAGTAATGTCCTTATGATCAGAACCATTGAAGAAATATATTAGTGATGTTACATTATTTATGATAGATAATTTGGATAAAATGCAGGAATCTATAATAAAACAAAGTTTCATTTTATATTAGAAGAAAATATTGATGACAGAAATTCACACTCTGGCTATTATATCTGTAATCTGTTACTGGTAGTTATCTCCTTGTATTACTTAACAAATAACGTATTATGATATATATTACAGTGTCTGTTCACTACCAGCTGTAGAGGAGTTAGATGTAACAGGTAATAGGAGACTACAAACGTTACCTGATGATATAGGTATGATGAAGTCACTAAAGGTGTTATATATGTCGAACTGTGATCTGACTCATTTACCTACAAGGTGAGTAATGCCCTTATGATCAGAACTATTGAAGTAATATATTAGTGATGTTACATAATTTATGATAGATAATTTGGATAAAATGCAGGAATCTATAATAAAACAAAGTTTCATTTTATATTAGAAGAAAATATTGATGACAGAAATTCACACTCTGGCTATTATATCTATAATCTGTTACTGGTAGTTATCTCCTTGTATTACTTAACATATAATGTATTATGATGTATATTACAGTGTCTGTTCCTTGACAGCTCTAGAGAAGTTATCTGTATCAGGTAATAGGAGACTACAAACGTTACCTGATGATATAGGTATGATGAAGTCACTAAAGGTGTTAGATGTGTCATACTGTGATCTGACTCATTTACCTTCAAGGTGAGTAATGCTCTTATGATCAGAACTATTGAAGCAATATATTAGTGATGTTACATAATTTATGATAGATAATTTGGATAAAATGCAGGAATCTATAATGAATCAAAGTTTCATATAATATTAGAAGAAAATATTGATGACTGAAATTCACACTGTGGCTATTATATCTATAATCTGTTACTGGTAGTTATCTCCTTGTATTACTTAACATATAACATATTATGATGTATATTACAGTGTCTGTTCACTGACAGCTCTAGAGAAGTTATCTGTAATAGGTGATGAAAAACTTCAAACGTTACCTGATGATATAGGTATGATGAAGTCACTAAAGGTGTTATCTGTGTCAAACTGTGATCTGACTCATTTACCAACAAGGTGAGTAATGCTCTTATGATCAGCACCATTGAAGCAATATATCACATGTAGCATATTATGATATATATTATAGTATCTGTTCACTGACAGCTCTAGAGGAGTTATCTGTGTCAAACTGTGATCTGATCTAAAGCAATATATTATTGATGTTACATTATTTATGATAGATAATTTGGATAGAATGCGGGAATCTATAATGAATCAAAGTTTCATATAGTATTAGAAGAAAATATTGATGACTGAAATTCACACTGTGGCTATAATATCTATAATCTGTTACTGGTAGTTATCTCCTTGTATTACTTCACATATAACATATTATGATGTATATTACAGTGTCTGTTCACTGACAGCTCTAGAGGAGTTATCTGTATCAGGTAATAAAAAACTACAAACGTTACCTGATGATATAGGTATGATGAAGTCACTAAAGGTGTTATCTGTGCAAATCTGTGATCTGAGTCATTTACCTGTAAGGTGAGTAGTTCTTATGATCAGATTTATGAAAGTGATATATTAGTGATGTTACATTATTTATGATAGATAATTTGGATAGAATGCGGGAATCTATAATGAATCAAAGTTTCATATAATATTAGAAGAGAATATTGATGACTGAAATTCACACTGTGGCTATTATATCTATAACCTGTTACTGGTAGTTATCTCCTTGTATTACTTCACATATAACATATTATGATGTATATTACAGTGTCTGTTCCTTGACAGCTCTAGAGGAGTTATCTGTAATAGGTAATAAAAAACTTCAAACGTTACCGGATGATATAGGTATGATGACGTCACTGAAGGTGTTATCTGCGCGGCGCTGTGATCTGACTCATTTACCTACAAGGTGAGTAATGTTCTTATGATCAGATTTATGAAGTAATATATAGTCAGGAAATTCACCCTCTCAGGATAGCCAGCCTGGGTGTAGCTTACTTTATTCTGATTGCCAATATTGGATGCATAGTCTAATGGCACTCCTAGACGAAAAGTCAATTTAAATCAAGACTACCACCAAGGCATAAAAAAATTAATTTCATTTACTACGATTTGATTTTGTACTAATAAACTCAACACTTACAGATAAACAAAGATATAATTTGATGAATAAGTAAATGTAATAAGTACATATTATTAGTCTGGTCCGCCAGCAAACATGAAGTGATAAGTTGTAAGAGCGATGATTTTAGGTTGTTAAAACAGGTTCAGTCTGATCATTTAAATGATACATTAAAGAATTGATATAACAGTTAGAACATAGTGAAGGAATTGAATTTAATATATATATTAAAAATTTATGTGAAAATGGTAACTGTTTGATTGTAATGTCCTGCATAGAGATATGAAATGGGAATATGTGAGCAAATTTGAATATCGTGCATATCGATCAATATTGGATTAAATATACATATATATATATCCCTCATCACCAGCTCAGTAACCACCATGCTTTTCAGCGCGGTAATTCACCCATAACGCCTGAGCTATTTTGCCCACCACCTTTCTCATAATATCGCTCAATGTCGCATATTACATACTGTAAAATTTCAAAAGTGGAGCCTTGGTCACATTATGTAAATTTCCTGCTGTCAAATGAATTTATGGTTTTTGTTATATTAGCTTTCATGGTTAGGTGCAGTAATGCTCACATTCTATTCTTTTACTTGCAGCATTGGACAGCTGACCAATCTCATCACACTTGATGTCGCATGCAATGGCAAGCTAACCAGGATTCCTGAGAGTCTGTACAGTGTTAGTACATTACAAGAAGTCCTGTGTGATGGCTGTCATACACTAACCTCTCCACCTCTGGCTGTCTGCAACCTCGGAGTTAAAGCTGTGAGAAAGTACTTATTTGATATCCGTGTGGAACGAGGAAGTAACCAACTGCTTATTCCGGTCACAGTAATCGGAAAGAGTAAGGCAGGTAAAACTAGCCTTGTTCAAAGTGTCCAACAGGACAAAAGAGTGCTGACACAGCGTGAATCTTCTGAAGAAGGTCTGGTTGATGCTGCCACCAAAGTATTCAAAGTATGTGAAGCTGATGTAGATAAGACAACGAAACTGATATTTACTGACTTTGGGGGACACACAATGTACCACTTTTCTTATCAGCTAACCTTCAAGACTCAGTATGTGCCACTGCTGGTAATAGACATAGCTGAGTTTGACAGGTTAGCTGATAAGAATGGAGAGGAGTCAGCTTGTGAAGAGCTATGTCTAACATGGCTAGCTCATCTGTATATCTCATCACCACGTCTCAACCGACCAGTAGTAGTCCTCACTCATCGTGACAAACTTAGTGATGAACGTTTCATCCGCCGAAAACAGCAACTCATCGAGGTCACTGAAAGGTTACGACAGCGCATCATTGAAGCTGAGAGAAGTGAATCCCCAACGCTAAGTCCTGTTTTTACTATGGCTACCTTTAGTGATACCTCGGAACCCTTCATAGGACACATTGACATTCTTGATTTATCAGACACATCTGATCTGACTGACATTAGTGACTTGAAGGACGCCCTCCTCAGTGCTGGCTCAGAGCTGATCACAGAGATCCCAGGAATATGGTATCTAATGCTTATCAGAATCACTGAACGAGTTGACCAACCATTCATTCACCTGTCAGAAATAGATAAAGAGTTTCCTGATGACAAAGAGCATGTGACCCTTCAATATCTCCACGAAACAGGATGTATCATGTGGTTTGGGAAAATAGACAAACTTTCAAACTACATATTCCACCGTTCAGAGGTTTTGACAGGTCTCATAGAAATCCTATACAGTCATACCCTAGATGATACCTGGAGCAAACGCCTGAACCTCTTTTCTCCTTTCACCTCTGATGGGAACAAGATAGATAAAAGGAAATACACTGCTATGATTGACAACTTCAACGCGACAGGAGTAATAGAGGCTTCTTTGCTCCTAAATCTGCTGGAAAAGGAATCTACAATCCCAGCTGATATCTCAGTAGAAATCCTGAAGACATTTCACCTCATTCATCTATGTGGACCAACATCTGATTTAAGTCATGAGAAATACATCGTACCATATTTTGCGAAGGAAGAGATAAAAGTGCCTGAGGTCTTTGATAGTCTGATCCCACTGAAGGTAGATCTATGGCTACGAGGTCTCCCTATTCCGGGCTACGTCTTCTCCCTCATTACAGCAGCCTACCTGGACATAAACTCAGACCCCTACAACTACCCTGAGGTTGGTAAGAACGGTGTAACAGTGACCAACCACACGAACAAAAGTGTCAAATATCTTCTACATGATGCTACAGAAAAGCGTCTCTCCCTGATTACTCTCGCACCCCTGAGGAGAATCGGTGATGCATGGTGTGATCATCTCGCCTCACTCCGACAGCTCATCTCAGAACTGTGTTCAGTTTGGAAAGCAGTTCGCTATCAGAATGTCTTCGTTTGCTCCCATTGCTTACTCTCAAATAAGCCAACTCCAACTACTGCTGTCGATCCTGATTGGTTTCAGCCAGAAAACCTGGATGGAGATCTAGATGTTTGCTATACGGGAAAGGAGACTCGTGTATGCAAAGCTACAGCTGCCATCACGGAAAGTGAAACCGTTCCAACACCACTGATTTCTCCGTGTGAGTAATATCTCAAAGACAGCCAAACAGCTGCTCCTCTTTCCGCTCTGCAAAAACTGTTGCTAGAAATACTAACCTAATTGTCAATAAACAACCATTAGCCCATGATGTGATCAAATGTCACTTTCTCTCTGCAACCCCGCTTCATTCCATTGTGTTTATCAGACAGTTGATTGTTAGGCATCATTTCAATGGAGGCTTTAAATTCTTTTGTTTTATCTGCAGGTTCTGACATATCTGAAACTGGATATGATGTGCTAAACGCTTACATCTCAAACCTCCGAGTTCTGTCTAGTAAGTTGTTTTACACCAATCTTTCAAGTGTAATCCGGATAATTGTAAATAATTTGGTTTGTCATATGTTACGACGACTTTGTTCTCAGAGCTGTCTGTGCTGATCTTCAATTACTATCTGAATCGATGAAAATACCCATCATTGATCGAGGTGTATAATATTCATCTTTATTTTCTCATAGATGAGTCAAAGATTCTGAAGGAGCTCATAGAGAAACATCCACTCGACACAAAGGACATCAAGCTGCTGTTTGACCACAGTGATCAGTATATAATACCACATCAGGAAACTCATGTGAAGAGATGTGGATTAGTTCTGTTCAACTCTGACAACAGAGAGGGGGCCGCAAAAGAAGCTAATGCTATGAGTGAGAGCCTCACCAAATCTGGAATTCAGACTAAGACAGTGGAATGGAAGCGGGACTATGATCTGTTTGCTGAAATCCATGATGAGCTGACTGGGCTGATTTCTGATGGACTATCACTGCTCATCGTCTCAATCATGTCACATGGTACAGCTGGAATTCTGACCGGAATCAACAACTCCAAAATAGCTATTTCTGATGTGCTGGAGACGTTAAGTGTCAAGCTACCTAAACATATCCCTCTGGTAAGTTGTATCTCCACTGAATTTCCTGGACCAGTTTTCGGAGGCTGCATTTTTCTATAGATATTTGATCATAATATTGTGTGTTTTGCAGTTATTATGGCAAACCTTATGAAATTGATAATTAAGGAGTAAATCCTTCAATCTTTTGCAGATTCTCATAGTGCAGGCTTGTCAAGCCTATTCCGATTCGGGATCTCAGAGTCATATAGATGCTGGCCACGCAGAACCACCTAAGTCTTATGTAGTTCTGGAGAGGCCTCATACTCTGTTACTGATGTCATCAGTTGTTGGAGGGGTGGCTGTTAGAGGAGCGTTCACAGGGGCCATGGCTCGACAGTTCGCTAAGGCTAATGGGAAGACAACTATAAACGATATGGTGACTAATGCAGTCATCGACATGAAGAAGAATGAACCAGATAAGTACAATCAGTCTCCAGAATCAAGAAACACTCTACAGAAGAGTCTGATCCTCCCACCAGGTATAGATACACCAGATTCACAGCAACACAGTGAGGGAACATCTAAGGAAAGCCTCCTGAAGAAACTATTAGGCAAATGAGTTTTCAAGTTATTTCTGGTCAATGCAAGTGACCTTTCACAGACTTTCCATGAGGAAGTATTCTATAAACCATCATTCAGGTCAAGATATACGATCATCTCGTAAAATTGATCAGTTCCACAAATCAACCTGATCATTCTCGCTGTGTTCAGATGTTACGTCTGTAGCGTATCAGCATAGTGACTGGTCAAGTCATTTTCTGTAAATTTGTTGCATGTTTGACTCAGGCAAGACTATGAGTTTTTAAGTAAATGTGGCTGATCACATTTAAAACTTTCAGATATTGGTAGATCATTAATTCTGAATCCATGTTTGAAGATGATTTGGATAGCTAGAATTATTTTTCGTTGACATTTACTTTTGTACTTTTGTATAACCTGAGACTTGAACATAAGTTTACATCTGGTAATCGCGCCTGCAACTTAATGGTTCTGTTCCATGCCACTGCTGACCGAGAGTTTTTTATTTCTTATATTCTTCATTTACAAGTTTATACTGTATTTTAATTTAGAGAGGGATGATTTCTTGTGACGAGCCTTCAGTGTTGGTTGTATTTGAATTTATAGCTGTTTATTAATTAGTTTGTGATTCACTGGTATAGCGTGTCCTTGGAATTTCCTACATTAAAAAATTATATTTAACAATGCCACTAAATTGTCGGGTCTTGTGACATCCAATACTAGCTTTAGTTTCTGTGGATTGTTAGTCAATGTTATCAGGTACTGCCTAAATCTTATCAAGGAGGTAACGACAGTCTTTAACTCCTTGATATTATCACAGAGTAAGGATAAACAGAGGGAACACTTCAATGATTGTCATAGTGCCTGCGGTTTTTGAGCTACTGGGGGAAAATCATCATCTGGCCACCTGCCAATTTTCAATAAATATATAAGCTAATAAGGGATTTTCTCATACATACATGCCTACCTTTGTTTGGCCATCAGTCTTTCTGTATTCATCCCAAAGACTGATTTCCAACTTTTTTGAAATGTCCAACCTTCAAGCTATACACCATATTGTTGTCATTTTTTGCTAGGATACATAGGCTATGATTTATATGGGTTTTTAAAATGAGTTATATCATATAGATTAACAAGCAGCTTGGGTCAGTACACGGACATTTCCTAATTTTGATGACCAGCCATTCATCAATTGTCACATGTAAATCTATATGGAAAAACTCATTTTAAAATCCCATATAACTCATAGCCTATGTATCCTAGCAAAAAATGACAACAATATGGTGTATAGCTTGAAGGTTGGACATTTCAAAAAAGTTGGAAATCAGTCTTTGGGATAAATACAGAATGAATTATGACCTATCAAAGGTAGGTATGTCTGCCTTAAACCTCACATTGTAACTTATATAATTATTGAAATTTGCAGGTGGCCAGATTGATGATTTTCCCCCAGTGGATCAAAACCGCAGGCACTATAACGATCATTGAAGTGTCCCCTCTGTTTATCCTTACTCTGTGATATTATCATGAAATTTCACCAGTAAAGTGAGAGGTGAAGAGGCATAGGTTCCCTGAAGGAAACTGTTGGGCTCACGTTTTAACTTGTAGGTCACCCTACGGTGTAACAGCAAGAAATGCTGTCCAGTGGTTCAGAGAGAGTTGCGAAATCAATGGGATGCTTCTCTGCGAACAATTCAATGCTCACAGAGATCAGACTTAACTACATGAGCCCTCACACTAGAGTAGCATATCACTTCAGTTGACATTTAGAAACTAGTTCAACATTAGAATACTTGGTATTAATTTACAATCGCAGCTTGACTTAATATCATATCACTCAATCAATCAAAAGTGGCAGAAAAACAGACAATTTTCAAAGAAAACTTCTAACCATAGTAGTAATATTTCATCATCTGATAAAACAATATGCAGGGGTAGATAACTTGTTAACGAGATCAATTTGGATAAAATTAATATGGTATAAATGTCACATAATATAGAATTGTCAAAACATTCACATCCAGTTCACACAGACACTCCATCAGAACAAATCATATATGAAACTAGTCTTAGTGCTCAGACTACATTAGAAAACAGATTTATATATTAATATAGAATTATGAATTATTATTTCATCATGATGATTTTTTACTCCTAGCCAGTAATTTACTCCCATATTCTTTTCTGCGAGCCTGTACATCTACTTTCTGTGCCTCTCTGGCTTTATAAGCCCTCTTCTGTTTTACTTCTTCTAACTGACCATACAATCTGTGTATAAGATAAATAGTAAGTGAATAATAGCCTGTGTCCCACACTACAAAGTGGTGGAGGTGGGAGGAGTCCCTATGTACTTACATCAATCAGAATTTCCCAATTGGTTTAGAACGTCAGTTTCTCAAACCAAGAATGATTGAGTTGCAGCCAACAGGACATGAGAGCAGAGGATCTTCGTAACAGTGCGGTAAGATATGACAGTTTTTTCAGAATCTGCTTTCAGATAATAATCCGTTGGGGGTTACCTCATCTGAGTGGCACACAATGTCATCTATGTTCTGTTATATAACATGAGGCCACTCCAAATTAATACCTTGATCTAGATGACAGTATGAGGATTTGTAGGTGGAGGGAGGTGATTTTTTATTTTATATTTTAGCCCTACAAAACAGCTGGAGGTAAAATAGTTTTTTTTATTTTATCTATCTACCCTGAACTCAAGTAGCTGAAAATTCTATTTTATTTTCTCTCTCCAACTCACATGCACGAATCTTAAATGGTTGAGTTTGCCACATCATGAGTGTTTGATAATGTAATGCCACAAACTCACATTGCAAGCCATCAAAGTCTAGTATAAGGCATATATGATATAAACTTTTGATATAACCATGTGCTTGCTATCACAATATTTGTATACAAATAAGTAGCCAATGACCCAAGAGTAGCAAGCCACGCCTCCTACCCTGAGTAAGTCTAATTTTAATATTTGTAAAATCCACGATGGACAATAAAGGAGGGAGACAAAATTGCAGAGAAAGTTTTCATAATATATTTCTTGTTCTCTTCATCCATATTGAGTCACCACTCACCATAGGTAATAAAATTATATATCATGCATACCATGTGCATACATATAGGGAATTTACAGGCGTTTAGGGGTATATGTTTTATATTTTACTTGGTCAATTGACCAGGAGGTAAAATATTTTATTTTTTTATGACTATTTCCAACTGGCATCTGGCGGTATTTTGATTTGATCAGGGCTCGGACAAGGCGGTGGGCGTTCATCTAGATCAAGGAATTAATTTGGAGTGGCCTGATAATGTAAAAACTACTCAGAAAATCATAACTGACCTTTTAGTTCTCTCAGTCATCTCTTTCTTTTGTTTCTTTCTCGCAGCAGAGTCTAAAGTTCTCACAGAAGTCTTCGGTCTGACATCTGGGTCGGCTCTAGTCTGTGCTTCTGCTATAAAGTTATATAAATAGTTATAAGTGTTGTTGGCTATAACTCAATATTGTTATTGTGTGGCTCATAATATTTATGATTTATTATTTATGACCAATAACCACACATTAAAAACTTCTGCAATATATAGAAACCTATTTGATATTGGAGCATACTACATAGGATATGATTGTGACCAGCATGAGAATTAGAACAGTTACGCACAAAAGATGATCATGATCATCAAAATTCTAGCTACCTTCCATTTATTATTATATATATAAACACATATAGAAATACAATTTCCAGTATCCTACTAATTCAATATACATAGATGAAGCCGGAAGTCATGAACAAACCTGTCAAAGGCTCCTCCTCGATCCACTGTAGCCCAGGTACAGCTGACAGCACCTCACCTACATTCTCAGCCTGTTCATCATCACCACTACCTGCAGTCTGTGGTTCCTCTACTAATGTTAGATTGGATTCGTCAGGTATAGTGCTGGCGAATGTGATCTCAGGTTCTTCTAATAGACCAGTAGAATGTTCTGTGTCCTGAAATGTAATGACATGAAACCGGTAAGAAAGCAGTATAAAGGTATGAATATGAAGGTATTTGCTGAAGTTATACTTTTTTATTTCCATCTTAAAACTTAACAGTTTGTTGTATTTTCCTTCGCAGCTTTCCTCAGTGGAAACTTAGGAGGATTTATCAAACAATGAGATAGTTGACAGATCACAAAACTACAAGCGATTGCCGAGTGATAAAATACAATGCAAGCATTTTACATACACCCTGGTCGGTCTCGACCAGCTTTGTTTGGATGATGCTAAGACAGGCTATATACACTCTAAGTTTATACAAACATAGTACATATAGAACAGCACCTGTAATGGTTTTTGAGGAGTACTACTTGAAGGTCTACTACTGATAGTTATCTTCATAGGAGTAGATTGCGAGATATCGGCATCACCAAGCAACATATCATCTACAAAATAATCATACCTTCTCATGTCATACCAACTTATCAAGCCAAAAGGAAGTTAGACCATAGGAATTCGGAATTTGATATAGCAATGTTGTTCAAAACTTGCTCAATCATTTTCCAGGTCTGAAATGATACATGATACAGATGACCTTTGATCTCTACTACAGTATGGATAATTAGAGGATAACTGGCAGCTTTTTCGAGGCTATAAAGAGCATTTAGTCAGGAAGCAGCCCCCACTTTCACTTCTACCAAATGACTGGGGTTTAATTGTGCTCAATGTAAGGAGTTTTTGGAGCTGATCACAATGGTGGCACAATATGCGGCTGTTATTGACCTTACATGGCCCATTGCTGCGAAAATAATAATTGTGTGTTGACTACTCCTACTGTAATAAAAGCTATTCAATAAGAAGGCCATGTCTCCTCTAAATATCCCCCCCACCCACCGCAATTTGTCACACTGATCGGCGGTGTCTTTGGAGAGCCTTATAGTAATAATAAACACCTACCGACAGAAAATCTAGTCTCTTCCTGGTCTGCTGCTAACGTTTTCATCGGTGATCCAAAGGAATCTAAAATCATAAAAATATATATGTTCTGCCATGAGAGGTACAAATGACAATGGTTGATTACAATTGACACAGTTTAATTAACAGGATATACCCACCCTTGGAAAAGGTTTTCATTGAATAAGACAAGCTGATTAAGATGTTTATTTACTGTTATATCTGTGTGGTGTTACAATGTATATTTTTTGTGCCGCGTGTAATCACTGAATTGGATTCTGCTCGAACGAATCAGCATTATCTCATAGACTAGAACATTGTAAGTCTGTTGTTGACAGTTTGTCCCTAGCAGTCAACTATGACCCCCAAATGAAGATTTTTCATCTAATTTTGAGTCAGCTGCGCCAGAAAATATTGCAGTGTTTTCAAAATTGCAAACAGAAAAAAAAGGGTGAAGGTCAATGCTACAATGGACGTGTGACTTTACCAAGTCCTTGAGTCTGTCAAAAGAACATATACTGTCCCAGATAAGGGATCAGCAAGTGTAGTATTCATTACATAGACGCAGAGTGTTTGATCTTACAAGCAGTGAGTATGAACACTCACAGAACGAATGCACGCACACACAGAACATGCATACACACAAAACGTACACACACACATCCAGAATGTATGTACGCACACGCACAGAATGTACATACATACGGACGGAACATACACCCACAGAACATACACACACACAGAACATACACACACACAGAACACCCTTACACACAGAACATACACACACACAGAACATACACACACACAGAACGTACTTACACACAGAACATACACACACACAGAACATACACACATACAGAACGTATGTACAAACAGAACATGCACATACAAAACGTACATACACACCGAACATACACACAAAACGTACTTACACATAGAACTTACACACACACACCGAATGTACACACAGAACGTACACACACAGAACGTACACACCCAGAACGTACACACACACAGAACGTACACACCCAGAATGTACATACACACACACAGAACATACACACACAGAACATACACACACACAGAGCGTACACACACACAGAGCGTACTATCACAGAACTTACATACACAGAATGTACTTACACACAGAACATACACACACAGAGAGCGTACACACACACAGAACGTACACACACACAGAACGTACTCAAACACAGAGCGTACTCACACAAAACGTAAATACACAGAATGTACTTACACACACTGAATGTACACACACAGGACAGACACACACAGAACATACTCACACAGAACGTACACACACACAGAACGTACGTACACACACCCACTGACCTGCAGTAGATGAAGTATCTGATTGTCCAGCGCTGACAGTCTGTGGACTTTTCTCTGATTGTACTAAACTCTGTACTCCTACACTCTGATCAGTTACTGAAAAAGTATGGTGTGTGTGAACAGGACGACTAAGCCACGACGAAATGAAGCTTAGCAAGAGTATGAAAAATCAATGAAAAAGTGAAAAATGAATCGAAACCATAGTTTGATTTCAGTGAATAATCTTTTGAGAACCAAAAAAACATGACCATATTTTACCTTAGATCAAGTTTGATCCATTTTGCCAGCATTGGAGTCGCCCCCCCCCCTCTACTGACACGCCACAGGGCAACTCCAATGCAGGCAAAATGGATCAAAATATTATTCACCTCACTTCATGAACCAACGAGTAAATAATTCAAGTCAAGTTTCAACTTACGACTACTGACTTAGGTAAGTATCACTTAACTGGGGTAATTTTACCTTGGGTTAGTTCTCCTGCTCGGCTGGGTGTGGAGCTCTGTTCTGATAGCTGTGACATACTGTGACCTTGACCTGGTTTCTCACCTTGACCTTCACAATGACTGGACACATTATCATCACTGCTTATAGTCTGTAGTATGTCTTCTATGTTCTGAATAGTTTGGGAGTTTTCAGTTTCTGTTGATGAAGAGATCTCAGCTCTTGGTGTTTTAGACTGGTTTGAACCTTAAATAGACAAGGATACTAACCATGGAGCAGATCAAATCATGAGTTGATAGTTTTATTTGGATGCGTAAAGGGCCAGAACGCAAAACTTTATCATGTTGCGTAATCAACACTCCAGTTGTGGAAAGCCACATAATCCTGAAACTAGGAGGTCAGTATCAATCGTTAATAACCCTCAAAGCGTTTTGGTGTAGATTGCCATTTTCACTGTCGACATCAGCATCAAGTTGTTTTGATCAAAATATTTCCTGCAATTTTGATTTCTACTAGTAGAAATCAAAATTGCAGGAAATATTTTGAACTTGAATTTTACATTGATGTATGCTATAGAGTGATATTCTTGTACAAAATAGACAACAGCTATACACTCATCAGTAGCAGAAAAAATATTATTCATTCTACCCTCACCACTGCTCTGATCCGCTGCAGATTGCCTCTCATCAGATGATGGCGTCTCCCCAGCCTCTGCGGAAGGGGAGGTAAACTCTTCAGCTACATGCTCAGGTACAGATACAGGTACTCCTCTCCACTGGTGACTGATGTGTCGCATCTGCCGTGTCAGAGTGTCACCACTAGGCGTCGACTCCTGACTGTCGGTACTATAGGAAGGAGCCGCCGCAGGAACAACAAAGTCATCTAAATGGGATATAAGCAGAGTTGTGAAAGTTCTGTACTTTGTTAACATTCACGGTAATGTTTTGGCTGGGAGGACTTAATTTTTGTATTATGTATTATTTTGCATTATATTATCTTTTGTCCAACATACTAGAATCAAGCTCACACCATACTATTCTGTATATTCCCAATGGCTTGGTGCTTACAAAGCTCACATGATGATGAAAAGGGTAAAATTGTTTAACCAGACCTGCTGAATCTGAAGAGTAGAGATCCAGTATAGTAGGGCTCTGCTGATTGGCAATCAATCCCTGTGATGTCATACCTCCGTCAAGTGACGTCAACTTTTCCTGTTCCAGAAATCTGTGAATGGGAGCAAAGTAATAACCACTTAGAGATAGCGACGATGAAGGCTTCAGTGTTGGATTGATGGTAACAGCATGAAAAGGATCAAAGCTACTCAAGTAGTGAGTAGGCTTTATTTTTCCTCCAATTACCTGAGATAAATGTACTGGAGTTAAAAGAGGAAAAAATCCATTAGAAATGGAAATAACACACAATAGATTAGAAATTAATAAAGTTTGATGCACAAAATCATTCGAACACAACCTTAACGCCACACCACATGCAGCACTCACTTTTGTCTATCTGCTCTCCTAGATTCGAGCTGCTGCAGTAACTGATTTAGTACTCTGATTCTCTCCCCATCTGGACTATTAGCTTCTACATCCGCTCCTGTATGCTCAACATCACCAGGGGTGGATATGATAGGGGCAGCACTTGTCATGAGAGTGGTGAAGCCGGATAAAGGAGGAGTTGGGGAATCTGATGATGTCACTGATTGTACCTGGTTACAGTGAATATAAAACAAAAATAAAATTGAGCATCTTAATCGATGAAGCCCAATCAAATAAACATGGCCACCCTGCAGTAGCCTTGTCACATGGGCGCATAAAACAAAAAACAACCACATGACAAGGCTAATACTACAGTATATGAGGGAATTATACACTGAGAGCCAATTATGACAAATTGACCTCAATGACATAGTGCTCGAAGGATGTTGAATTTTGGGATTGAAGACAAAAAACATATGTTGATATTCGGAATAGTCGCGATTTAAATTATACAGCCCCTCCATTAATTAGATATTATGTCTCATATTGGAATAAACACAATGTTTTAATTCATTACCTTTGATGAAGCTCGCTGTGGATCACAATCATCAGCGCTTGTTGATGTGCTAGATAAGTGGGTATCACTATTAGGCTGAGGACCCCTGATTGGCTGATGGTAATAGTGTTGATCTGTGATTGGCTCATTTGCAAAGTCTGTGATTGTGATTGGTGGAACATCCATAGATGAGAGAGAAATTGAGCTCTGCTCAGCCAGAGATCTACCAAAGAAAGTTCTGCAATATATTGATTTATGGTTCTCTTGCTAAGCCTGGTTCTAAAATTTTCAAATGGGTCTAAATTCGCATGTAAAGAGTCAAAATTAAAGTAATCGTCAAAGCACTTAGCATACCTGCTATATTCCTTTCCTCTTGCGTTTGAGTTCATGTTCATACTTGGGTACAAAGTCTCATCAAACGTGGTGATGTGAGTAGGCGTGTCCACTTCCTGTATCACACTGAGCTCATGGAGGTCAAGGTCATCCACTCCAGCCTTGGCTGTCACTGGTGGCCGTAGTGGTATATCTCCTAAGACAAAAATGGAATAAAAGCTTATTTTGCAGCTAGTTCCATAGGATTCAAGGTGTTTGTACTGATTGGCTGTAGGGAGGGAGAGAGCCAACCCGAGGTCCGAAGGTAATTTTCTGAAAATATCAGTCTAATAATACATATTGAATGTGAAAGTAATTTTTTTTCACCTTTACTATCGCATCTCAATAGGTACTTGCAGTGACCTGGCTTAGCATTGAAAACTTAGCAATATGTATTCGAAACGAACAATATGGTGTTGTTCAGGATGCTGCCTACATGATCACCATGTAATATCCCCTTCATTACATGGTAGAAATATTTACATCCGCTCAAATGGTAGAGTACTGACATTGAAGATAATGAATGTGATATTTTGAGATAGTTTATAATTGGACTCACTACTTGGAGTACTTTGTCCTGACTGCTCCTCATCTAACTCTATACCCAGACTATGTAGCGTATGTCTCAGACTATTCTGTGTATCGAGTAATTCTCTCTGAGATGTCGAGGGAGACAATAACTTCCTTTTCTGGTCCTGAATATCAGCCAGCTGTCGCCTCAGCTCTTCCTGTCTCCTTAAACAACAAACAGCCAGTTGTAGGAAAAGACAAATCTCAACACAATATTCTCTGATAAGTACAGTCAACAACTTAGAAAGGGGTCAACTTAGAAAGTCTACAATATGTTAGAAAGAGAGCTTGGACATGCAAGTCTTATATTATATGGACTGACCAACAAGCTGGAACTACATACCATCATGAGCATACAGAACCAGGATAGGGTCACTAACTTGTTAAATTCTTGTTGTTTAGCCATCATCTGCTGATGAAGTGGAGACCATTCAGAATCTATTTCATCCTGAGGTACAGAAGCACTAGTCTGAGGAACTGCAGAAGTAGGCTCGGTTAGATGTATGCCGCTCCTAACTGGTGAGGTGTCAGATGGACCAGAGGCTAAGGCTTCTGCCCAAGTCCATCCGCTTCCAGCTGACTTTGCGCTATGATAAAAAGAAAGACTAACAATATATAAAATCACGTGTTCAGCAATGTTACTCTATACAGTAAAGCTACTCGTGATTAGCCATGTTATTTTATAGTGGTCTGAGAAAAAGACACTAAACATAAGAAACAGTTGAGGAATTCGGTATTTTTATCAGATTCAGATCCATCTTACCAAAAATAACCATCAACATTTTGTAACAAAGACCATTGTGAAAAGCAGAACTCTGAATTGTGAACAAAGTTCTAGAAACAGCATCACTGCTTAACTAGAGTGCTCAAAGTCTGCTGTGGTTGACACCTGGATGCCACAGCTAGCAATCCACGTAAAGTTCTAGCACTAAAACTACTGGATAACACAGGATTGTAGGAAAATTGACTGCAGGACACACAGACATTAAAACTCCACTTACTCTGTTTCTTTAGCAATGAATCTCCTTGTGACAGCGTGAAGTAATCTCTCTCTTTCATCTATAGACATGTAGGTAGGTTTTGATTGGCTGGAGGCTGATGATCGTGTTGGCTGAGCTTCTTGGGGATGGATATCAGACCTCGATTGATTATCAGCATTGTTGGAGATGTTCGGTCGGACAAAACGATCCAATTTTACAGACGACATCATATCCCGTAACCGTTCTAACCTTCTAGAATGTTCCTGTAGCTCTGATTGTAGCGCTGATGGCTCCTTAGGACCTATGAGTAGAGATATAACCCAGTCATAATCACATTATCAGGAGGCTAGACTCTCTCATTTTTAGGGCAGAAGGTAATGTTTATCATTACATCTTGCAGGGCAGCTCAAATTATAATATTAATGTTTTATTTTATAATCATTATCAAAAATTAGTATTGTTATTACGATATTATTATCATTGTACAGCGTAGTCGAGGTTACCTCCACAGATTTAATTTGAGGTACTGCATTTTAGGGCAGTGTCACTTTTAAATTGTAACAATGGTTTCCAGTTCACAGCCAGTCAGGAGTAAAACTTTATTTGATAACATTGATTCAAATTGACTCTTTGCTTGAAACTTTGATATTATTGGCAGAAACATTTATCACGTATGAAAGACAGTATACTATTTGGAAATCAGGGAGGATGAAAACATTCCATGCCAGAATGTTTTAGACGAAAAGGAGCGCTATTTCAGAGTGTATCTGTATGGTAAGTCTTGTAACATTCGGTCATATCAGCTTGTTCAGAAAACTGTACAATTACTCAGTTTATTATTGTGCAGTGTTCTCGGTCCTGCTCTGGTTTGCCATATATGTAACAATGTGAACTAATGTTAAGACGAAAGTAATTGAGAGCAAACATGTCAACAAGCATGGAAAGGTAACTCACATCAGAGGCAACTCCTAATGCTTACATTTAAGACCACAATAATAAACCTATTATATGAACATACAACTACACCAAGTTAGAACATAAAAGTTATTATTGCCACTGGCGACAGTCTCTGTTGTATTTATCCTCAAACTTCTGTTCTCCTTGTATGAGGGTAAGTAAGCTCACATGTCTAACTTACTTAACAATATCTCTGTACTACAAACTAAGATGTTCATTTTTGGTGGTCTAGAGGCTCATGAGTCCATGAGTGACTCATTTGGGATTGTTGCATGTTGCAGATCTAACAAAATATTCGATTTATATACTTGGATGTCCGTGTACAGCAGTCGAAAAGCTCAGAATTATTATGCTCTGGCTTATGTTACAAATTAAAAGTAATCTGAGATAGCCTTCAACATTGCGTTAAGTTGCTCCTAGAGCTTTTAAAAAATCAGAAACGAAGTAACTACTGGCAATGCATTCAACACTTCCGATTTCTATTCCACCATTTTGTTTATTACTTTTACTTCTTTTTTTTGGTACTTTTTCCGTCACTACACAACAAATGATCAAATATGACCATAATGTAGATTTCTTAGAGAAAAAAATATATAGTACACCAGGATTGATGTGAACTTGAATTTCGTTATGTTGATTTCAGAAAAAAAAGAACATAAGAGACAAGTAAATGTATGTAAGGGGATGATAGTCGGCGTCAAAGAGGGAGAAAAAGTGAAACAGATTAATCTCACTAATATAATTAAGGAAAGAGACATGGAGATAACAACACTGAAGTGGTGAGTTCTGTGTGCGCCTATCAATAATACTAATTTAAGATGATCCATGAAATATTTAATAGAACTCAAATTGATGTTTTATAGTTTTTAAATCAGATAACTTTTAGCCACATTTATACTCTGAAATTAAAAGGACCACAATTATTACCACATAGCGACTGACTCTCATGTACAAACACAGTCTGGTTTTGGAACATAGTCTACATTTATTGTTCTTTTGTTTTTTTACTGCATGCAGGGCTTTTCCACTGTTGTATAATTTGAGAAGACATACAGCTCTATATACAGATTAATGGTAACTAAGCCATCTAATAAAAGTTATTTGTTATTTATATTACTTTTCACTTGAACAGAAATTTTCGTTGCAGAAAGAAGACAGATGGACTAGAAGAAATATCAGAGGAGTAAGTTCACAATCAACAACCATTGTAAGGGCGGATATTACCATATTACCCTTATTTCAGATATCAAAAGTAATGGGAGTTGTGTCGTTTATATTCAATGAGGAGATAACTTTCAAGTCCGGAATCCCACTCAGTTATTTCCATCAGGGGGAATTCTCCCTGTTTCCATATACTTATTATGAAGTGTTTGATTTTTTGATAGAAATAAAAAGGGAAAAATCTGATATAAATCTTGCCTGCCCTCATTATAAAGCCTCAACTGATGCTTCAGTGTGATTTGGTTGCTTTACCAACAACAGTGATGCAAAACATGTAACTGGCACAAGGTGGGCTGCATAAAGAGACTCACATACTGCAACATGACATATTTTAATGCTTTGAATAACGAAAGATCTACAACTAACTAGTTTCCTTATTCGCCTGGTTTAACAAAAAGTCATAATTTTTCCAAATCATTGCAGATAAAAATAGGATTGACAGAGATGGCAGTGAGCAGGATTAAAGAGAAAGTGAAAGATTTAGTGAAACAGCAGACAAATACAGAGGTAGAGGTAAGTCATCAACTCCCGATATTTGACAGAACGTGACTGATTGAAATAAAGGGATGAACATTTATCCTGACCTTATGAGTTGCCTCCTTTTCTAAATTTCCATATCTTGTGATTGAGGACAACAGGGACTCGTAGGTACAATAAATTATTTTTATTTTGATGCAGAGTTTGATAAAAAGAAACAACGGTAGCGGGCACTGAAGAATCGAAGAAGGAGGAAGAGGTGACCGGGGATGGAGCCAGATGTAAGGAAGGAGATTCAAAGTAAAGCAAGGCACTATACCAAATTCATGTTTATGGTTGAGGCTGATAATGATGGTAACACAAACTGTCTTAATTGTCTTGCTGTTACCTTTGAGAGGCAAATAAGACAATTTTTACTTCCAAAAGAATCGCATAAAAAAATACTTCCAATGCCTCAAAAAAGATAAAACAGGCTCATCAAATGACCTTCATAACAGAGGATTTTATTGCAGTCTCAGGCATTAAAAAAAGGCAAGGATTTCAACATTTTGTAGTTCAGGTACCTCAATTCAGGTAAACGATTTTACAAAAAAAAGAGTAGCCGGTTAGGGTGGACAACAATCCCTTCACGAGCATTAGACGGGGCATGTTGAATAGGACGGTTATATACTGGTTAAAAAAGAAAAAATAAGATCCCTTGGCTTCCTTGCAACTAACTTTGTTAGCTTTGAATCCAATATACACACTTGCTGGTACCCTTTATGGAACCAATAAGACAATGTTTGAAAAAAATCAAAATCGATTTTTCAACTCCAACAGCCTAAAAAAGATAAGATGGGCTGATCAAGTGAACCTCATAACGAAGGGATTTATTGAAGTCCCAGGGAGTCGAAACAGTTCTAGGATTCAACATCTTGGAGTTAAAGAACCTCGATCTGGACAGATTTTGCCACCAAATTAATCTACTACTTTATCATTGGTGTGGCAGAGCTACACTTCAAGCTACATGGCCTGTTAGCTTGTGCATAAAACCTGATACAGACTTTGCACATGCAGATCTTGTTCTGGCTCTGTTGCATGTTAACTTTGTTAGCTTGAAATGCATTGGGGGGGGGGGGGGAGGCCATGATGCCAATGTTTATCTCCAGAAAAAAATCTTTGAATTCTTCCCGCGCGAAGCCTCAAAAAAGATAGGATGGACTGATCAATAGTGACCAAGTATTGGAAATGGTTTTTGCAGACTTGCAGCATTACATAGAGTCCCCACAGGATCGGGGACTTAGAATGACACACCAGGGCTACCTGACAACATCGACTAGTTATTCACCAGAATGGTATGTTACAAAGGAAGTGACATAGGACCACCGGTAGCAGCAGAGGGTGGAAATAGAAGGCACTGTGAAGATAATATATAATGACTGGCATGAAGGGACTGTGGAGAAAGAAGTTGTAGTGAATACAGGTATAGGTAATTTGGTTATTGGTTATAAATTTCCTGATGAATAGATTATATTGCAGTCTCAAGCCGGCAAAAGCATTTCAAGTTTGAACTAGGCTGTAGGATCAAATACTGGCTTCACAGATTGAAAAGTACAGGTCCCGTCTAATGACGAACAGACAGACGAGGGAGAACTTAAGTCTGCAGTTGACTCAGTACTGCAGTCAGCAGTAATGTATTGTGTCAGCAATATTCTTGAATTCAATTATTAGACCTCCTGCTCGATATAAAATGTATCCTATACCTAATATTTGTTAAAAGGCTCTACATGCACTAATAGAGCTGAGGAAAAAAAATAATTGAGTATACAGAAAGGCATTTTGTATTTTATTCTATTTAGGACCATTGCTGTCTTTTTTCTTGCATGCTTTCAACATAACATTTATTCCTAATTAAAACTGGTATTTACAGATAGAAAATGGAAAGAGTGGACAAAAGGTTGGTGAAGAACGGAGAGATGTCACCAGTTTGGAGACTCCAGCAGATGAGATGCACAAGCCAAGTAAACAAATCTCAAGTGTAGAATTTCACCATCAAAGTTTAAACATTGGGGGAGAATATTATGGTAACTACATCTCACCGCAATGATTGTCTGAAATATACTAATCGAAGTACGAAGAACTGACGAACACGCTAGACTAAATGACAGGGATGACAACTCCAACGATCAGGTCAGGGATTAGAGTTCTATTAGTTCAGGTGAAATAACCGAAAGTATTGTTACATTATAAATATTGTTGTGAATTACAAGTACATTGTATTGACCATGAACATATTATTATTATTATTATTATTCTTCCTCTTATATTATTATAACACCTTTGATATATCTTAACTTTATCTTTATAAGCTGCTACATGTTTATGGGCTTGACATACTGAAGAGGCTCACACAGTGGCATTGCGTTATCAGAGAAATCCAGTAAAATGCGCTCTATGGAGTTCTCTAAAACATAATAAATTACTAACATGGTTGTGAATGGATGAATGCTCAGTACAGAAAGTGATGTGATATTATAATCATACAGATGCGATGTTTTGAGAAATTCGGATAGATATAGGAGTTATATACTGATGGCAGATCAACATATGGTGGAAAGAGTGGAAAGAGTAGGGAGCAAAAAGAAGGGTGAAGACACACTGAACACAACTGGTCACCAAATGATGATAAGCTTCGTTTTCATTTCCTAAGATTTAGCTCTCTAACGAGTTATGATAATGGTCACTTGATGAATCGTATAACAATAAGACATAGCAATGCTAGACGAACCCTAAAAAAAGGTCATCACTGTAAAATTACGTTCTTTATTCAACTTTTACTTCGGATCAAGTTGAGGCTATTGGGTGTGAGCTGGTCGGGAGGAAGAAGAGAAAAAGATTGAGAGATACTTTAATTATGTGCTATAAACTAGACACTAACTGTGGTGGACAAGGACCGATTACTGCCTAGGTATCGCCCTGTATACGAAAACTTGAACAGTCGATTTATTATGTAACCCACCTCTAGAAGCCGTGCCTTCAAAGTTTCCATCCTGAGTTTTCTTTCTATTCTCTGAACTGTGACTATCTAGCGGAGCTCTCATCAGCCTTTCTCTCTCCTCAACGGACACAATCATGTTCCCCTCAGTGCCTCTAGTTAGAGGTGTAATCTCAGGCGGTGTAGCCTCAGTCCTCATGTATTTAACTGTAGGGAAGGGCTGTCCATGCAATGTATCTCCATCATACTCGTCTGCAAACAGAATATTAATTTGTTGAACCTTTATGTCAAATAACATCACAGATGTGAGAAATACTTGACTAACACACATTCAAACTACCTCGATGCTCAGTCCAGTATTCCTCACATCTGGAATGATTTTTGAGCTCTCACACATCAAAATAGCCTGGTGACAGAACAGCATAAATAAATTTCCACGCCAAGTAGACAGAGGGTATTTCTTAGTTATCAAAAAGATAAATTCACTAAAAAACTATTTGAGCATGAACCTCTGGAGAACTCGGGTGCAGACATTCTTGACGGTATTTCTCCTCTTGCTAGGATCTCTCTATCTGTGACTGTCACATATCCTGTTGGGCGTGGCCTATCAATCACATGGTCATCTCCTGCAGTCACATGACCAGCACCAGGCTCCGCCCTATAGACAGGTGGTACAAAGTACATGTTTTGTCGCGCCTCAGCAACCTGTGACTGGTTAGCCATCTGATTGGATGGCTCCTGCTCGAGTCTGATTGGTCGATGAGACTGTTGAAGACAACTTTGGTCAGCAGTATTTTCTAGTCTGCTGTCCATCTCATAACCTTTGAATAAGAGTTAATGGATATAGAAAATGCACTTTGTTACAATTTGAAAATCAGTAACAGGTACTTTTATCTCATTGGCCTACTAGCCTAAATCATGCTGACTCTCATAATGTTGTTAGTACCAGGTTTGAGGGCTACGTCAGCATTGACGGACTCGAAACTTTATTCCAATATATCTCATATTATATGTTTGAATATTTAGTTTTCAGTTCTGTCACTGGTTGGTTATTTTGTATGTCACGTCAATTTTCACAAATTGAAAAGATCTTTATCCAAGTTTTGAGAAATCGTTCCCATGTTACTGTGAGCCACAAATAGAGAAATCAGTTCCTTATAAACAAAATACAGGATGAGGGTTTCCATAGACTTGATAATACTATTAAGTCAATGGGGTCTTTCCATCATGTTACCCTCTTCGGTCACAGTTCATAAAATCCTGTGTCACTGCTCATATTTTTGTTTCAAAATACAGCAAAAAAATCAAATCGATGCAGTCTACTAACACTGTGTGCCAAATGGCCTGATACTATGGTTTTTTTGTCTCACCTCTCTCAGAGCTGGTGATCTGGTTTAGTTTATGTTTGATACTCTCACCAAGTGATGATTTCTGTCTCAGATACCAGTCCCATGTTGATTCTCCTGGTCTTCTAGCTTGAGTATCAGCGGATCTCGCCAACCTACCAATAACAAGTTAAATTTTCTTGAACAAAATTTCAATAACTATCAGCAGTTTTGAGTTCGAATTGAAATCACAGCTCTGGACTCAATGAAATGAAAGGCTTGAGTTTAAAAATATCCAACATTTATCAAAATATCCAAAAATCACCTGTCCAGAGATAAAGAGTCTCGGTTAGCAGGACAATCGACATGTGGTACAGTACTGTCTGTTAGATCATAAGTCTCTGCCTCCAGACTCTCCTGATTGGTCAGTTTTCTCTCTAATCTATCAGCTAGCTGCTCCTCTTTGTCTAGTAACGATTTCTCCGACTGTCAACAACAAAAGGTTTATGAGTATAATAAGATGGCACAGAAGCAGGCACCTCAGGAATTTAGCTCTTCCGTCAAATACATAAAAAGGAAAAAGTGTCCTATGAATCACCACCCTCTGCAGGAGGAGTAAAATTTATCAAAATTGTTTGTCATCTTTGCGACCTGTGGAATGTCAATTCAAATAAAAAGAGTTGAAAAACCTAATAATGTGCTCCAATGTAAATTATTCTGCTGGCAAAAACAATCTGTTGAAGCGTTCATTGGGAGTTATCTCCCTTGATGATAGGCAGCATCCCCCTGCTGCTCTACAGTGTCTCAGGACTAATCTGTATACCGACGGACGTTTATATATAGATTACCTTGAGAGTTTGCAGTTCACCGATCTGTGTCTCCAATGATTTCATATATTCCATTAGTTCCTTCCTCTGTTTCTCTATAAACTGAGAACTTGTGGTTGTCTCCCCCTCACTGCTTGTAACTCTACACAGAAGATAAATAAGTTTGTGACACACAGATAACAAACACAAACATGACAGATGACCTGAGAGGTTATCTATTACCCAAGCCAAGCATCTTGGCCTGATGCTTTAGATATGTATTAGCACAAAAGTTTGAGTTACCCCCTCCCCCTCGACCAGGTCTGGGTCTGGTTTGGTGGGTTTCCAGCTCAAATCAATCCCCTCTCGGATGAACCAAACCAGCAAAAATGGAACTCGAGTGGCAGCAGTAAGGTCATCAATTTCTTTATTTAATTTATTATTTAAACGTAATTTTTTTGGTTTATCTTTTTCATCGTTTTGATTGAAATTTTGTTTCCCCTTGTTTTCTCAATGGCTGATTTTGCAAAACATTGTCATCGAATGAAACTTATGCCAATAAAGTGTAAAAAAAATATAATTGTCTTTTTAATATTATTACCTGGTCTGACTGATGGTCTCATTAGTAGATTGATTACTGGTAGCTTGCTCGCTATATGTGACCTCATATACTTGTTCTAGACTCTGATTGGACGTCGTCTCACTACTAGTCTTAGCCTCGGTGTCAACAACAGCAGGTAAAACTATCACATCATCAGTCTTGTCACCCTGTGAGATAATGAGAACAAATTAGTATGGAGCAGCCTTGGGCAAAGGGCCTTAAATCTATTCAATAGCTTCTAGATCTTTCTTCGTTGTTCTCGGCTCATATAATCGGGGCAATTGATATCACAAATATCATAAACATAATCAATCAAAAGATAGTGTTCTGTAATATTTTAATTTAATTTTTCAACATAAATGGCTCGATGAAACATCATATGGACAGGAGAAAACCATTGGCTGGATTGGAGTAGAAAAACTTAACGACTGATTCGGAGTTCTCAGGTTTCCCAGACATCTGGGCTTCACATTTTAGTTATAACAAGTTACCTTTCAATGCGAGTGAGACGCGTATACACTAACCAACTGAATATAAATCTTTGATGAAATGAATATACTACCCACACACCTGATGACTTCCTGTTTGGACTTGGTCAGCTGGTAGAGCCACATCCTCATCATCCTGACCTTCGACCTCCTCGCTGACCCACTGCTCCTTTTGATTGGCTATTCTCTTCATCATTTTGTTCAGTACCTTTCAAAGAAAGCAGCACGTAACATGCAGAAATATACTGGTACTGGTACTGAGATTTGAGACACTTTTGTAAGGAGTTTTTTACAGAATTTTTAAGGAAAAAGAATACTAAGTCTATGGCCTCATTAGGAATTTCAAACTCACAAAATTCAATATCATAAAATTTAAAAACAATCATTATCACAATCATATTATCGAGAAAAATAAAGTGCTGCATCTAAATTTAGCAAGTTTCTTACGATTGAACTTGGCAATTTATTCTAATGAATGTTCTTCTGAAAGTTGTTTCAACTCCTATTGTATCATCCAGTGGATTGAGGCTTTGAAGCTTGGACATTTAGGTAAGTAGCTGCCCTGTCACGCGGCTACTTTTTTGTTACTCCCAAAACCGCGTGACAAAGCTAGGTATGTAGGTCTTATAGGAACCATAGTACTCACGGCTTTCCTCTTTTTCTCACTGCCAGTGGCCTCAGCGTAATCGCATATAGCCTCAGAGGTAGTGACTGGGGTGATATTAGTGACATTCTGGAACGGGACGCGTCCTCTGACAGAGTCACCATCTCGTACTCTGCTGATAGGAGGACGTGGTTCTGAGTCTGAGGGACTAGATGTACTAGTAGCTTCAGTTACTGTCGGTGTGAGGTCATAGTTCAGAGGTGGAGCATTGGCTGAAACAAAGCAAATATACCTCTTATGAATCGAAGTCATAAAACCTTTATGAAATCTAACAACATTTAGCTTAAAATTTGACAGGCTTAGAATCATGAGTAATGTCCGCAAACTATTACTCCTAAAAAATAGCAAATCAACACAATTCTCCCAATAATTATGATGGTACACAAACGTTAAAAATTGGGATAATAACCATGAACAGACAGTTTTCTGAGCTCCGATTTAGGCCTTAATTCAGAGTTGTCCTCTCTCCAGTTTGATCCTTTTTAACCCATGTCACATAGGAAGAACGTGCTGAAAAGAGGGTTATCTTGAAATCCGCTTATAGTTGGATAAAAAGGATTTTTGATTCAGAATATGCACCATTGAAAACTGATAGGGACATAGTTTGAGAAATATTTTTGGTATTCGGTTAGTCCATTATATCAATTTCTGCCAGTTTTGCGGACCATTTGGCAGAATTTTTCTTGAATTTCGTCACTAAAATTAAGATTTATCAACATTCAAGCCTCCAATGATTTGAAAACCCTGTCTCACAGGGTTTTCAATGGTGCGGATTCTGTATCAAAAATCAATTTTATCCTAATATCAGCGGTTTTCAAGAAAACCCTCTTTCAGCACGTTTTTCCTATGCGGCGTGGGAAAAAAGTACCAAACTGGAGAGAAGACAACTCCGAATTGAGGCATAAATCAGAGCTCAGAAAACTGTCTTCTATTCCACAGATTGATCAATTTCCATGTGTAACAGTCATCTTTGTGTCATCGTTGTGTATTTGGAAATCATTTCTTCACAAAATCAAGACCAATATTCGTAAAAACAAAAAAACCGCTGACATCAATAAAAAATATCATGAAAACATCACAATATAATGAAAGATATTAGAAACGATGACTTTTTGCTAACAATTAATGTATTTTTATTAATGGTACAAACCTTTGAGATCCACTGGATCATAGTCATGGGAGAATAACTCCTCTACTTTTCTCTCCATCTGTACCTGTCTGTCCGACTCTCTCTCCATCACTACATGAGCTGGCAGGAACAGAGCCTGTGGTATATGATCCAGATTCTGCTGTCTGAATAAATAAACAATTCAAGTAAACACGTTGGTAGCTTGATAAGCAACGTTTACTGTGCTTTTCCAGACCATGTCGTCATTAAATCATATAATAAGTCTACTAGACTAAAATACCAAACCATTGCAAAACAACAAGAATACAATTTAGCACAACCTATCATCTGCTTCGTTTGACTTCAGTTTACCGCATTCAGTTGAGCTCATGAGAATTCAAAAGAGAAGCGTCGTCAGATTGACAACCCCTGTTCGGAGATATGTAAGGTATTATGTATAGAGCAGTCGCCAGACACACATTGAGCCACTCTACATGACTATTTATAGCTTAGATTATGACAAAGAAGGCAAGTCTTTGCGGTCGGTCGTTCACATTACTTTACTTATACGTTTGTTGATTTATTCAATTTGGTCATGCAAGACAAAACGATCAAATTGAGAGATGGAAAGTTGGATGATTTATACCTGTGTTTTCTGTCGGCTTTCTCGAGCACATCAAGTTCGCTCATCATATTATTATAATGTTGTCTCATCCGTTCTCTCTTTAGTGCATGAGCTCCTCTTACTCGAGCCTTCTCCAATCTGTCAATAATATACAAGATAAGTGTTTATTGCAACTCCAGCAGGTTAATAATGAAGTAATTTAAATGAATAAAAGAAAAAAATTCAAAAAAGTAGCGTGACACAAAAGCTAGACAGCATATTTTACAAAAAAAGCTATTGGCATACTTTGCAGTGTGGCACATAATATACAAGATAATTTGTCGTTGATGCATCAAAAATTATGTTTCTTTTACCATGGTTGGATTCTCAATAAAACAGTTAAGTCTTATGTAAATAGCCAGGGTTCCCAGGCTGCTGCTCTTCCTCATAATCCTATCATTAGTAACCTCATCACACACAAGTTATTGCTCACAGGCCACAGAGAACGTAGTACATGTGTTCAAACTCTGCCCTGGTAGTGGTTTTCCATAACCAAACCCTTAATGGAACGCCACAACCAACAAAGTTTATTATGCAACATACTATTGTAACAGGTTCTAACGCCATGTAAAACAAATCTGCTGTCTCCCTTATGCCTGGTCGTTTTTATTCACATGAGTTCCATTGTTGGCCATGACCCATATCATAACTTCAAACCCTAAAAAAAAGTGTCAATAATACCAAGATAAAATAGAGTCGTTCTATGAACGCTATTTTATTTGGAAGACAATTTATCATCCTGGACGGATGTTTTCCATAACGAGCCAAATTACGGCAAAAGTGGGGGAGGATAGCTCTCAACTGACCTTTCGTTTATGTCGCACTGGTTATGATGAGTTACCCCCTCTAGCCTATCATTCTCTAGCTCCGCCCCTGTGAGCCCGTCACACACTGAATCATTATTTCTCTCTACTATACACTCCTCGGCTGGTATCGTATACGGATAAGTGTATGTGTCCGCATCTGTGAGCTGTCACAAACAAATAAATAGTCGAGATTTTTAAACCAATTCATTTCAATTAATAAAGTGTAATATTTACCAATCAATAACATACAAAAAAGCTTATTCTCCTAACTAATTATTATTTTTGTGTGTATATATTTCTTTCTTCTTTTTTTTTTGTTTATGAAGACAAAATTTTTTTTTCTTCGCTTATAACATATATATATATATATGAAAACCTCAATAATAGTGATATGACATGTGAAAGCAGCTAATCAAAAGATAATATTTATCAGAACGAATATTTTTTCTATGTCAGATGGTACACACACTCAAACTTGTGAGGAGTGGTAGTGAGTGCCTATTACTTTGTGAGGATCTCAGATGTCTAGTAAAAGTTTGATGTGTTGGGTGGCAGGACCCAGTAAAAGGAACTCACACTCCCCCTCTCATCTCTTGAGATATGGTACTCTTTACGCCCACTACTCTAGGCGAATATGATTGAATCAAGGAAATGGGTCATTTAATCAGTTGACTTATCTTGGGGCTTTCATCTGTGTATGTTTTATGTGAGGTCATCGAGACAGGATATAATGTAATGCCTCAATCAAAGAACAAGATCACTCATCAGGTTAAGGGCTCAAACGGTTGCGGTTAGCCAACGCTCACTCGTTTTCGTGTTGATACTGGGATACAACAGTCCCACTTGCAACCTGTTTTAACCTCCATACTAGTCAATGGTCAGATATCGGCCAGAGAAGATTAGTGTCTTCTTCTCCATTAGATAAACCCCTAATCAAATACATCAGTCTGTATCGCTGTTCTCAAAGATTACCACAGGCCATAAAACATAATCCCTCGATCATGGCAGTGAAGGTACTCGATTACACAAACATACATACAAAGTCTAGGTGTTACACCGCGTAGCCTACCTGTACTTGTACAGCTTTAGCCTTGTTCAGCAGCTCTTTGAGATCAGGTCTTACGGGTGGAGGTAGACTAGCGACTTGTTTAGCTCTCATCTTCTCCTTAGCTAAGGCTAAGTTTCTGGCTTGTATTACTTTAGTTGACTCCGCCTCTTGTATTAATTTATCTTCGTACAACTAAAACGGGAGCAAATCAGTTGAGTTTGTAAAAAGTTAAGGTTATGGTTCTTTACTCCTCAAACTTGTATTGAGACCAAGATTGATCAAATTTGCCCATACTCCAGTTCTACCAATTGTACTCAGCAAATTTTTATTTTTATAGGCGGCTCAAGCGTTGTGGCATCAAAATACATATTATAACCTAATGATAACAACAATAATTTGTGTTATCCACAATCATATAATACTGAACATTGTAACTAAGAGGTTTCCTATCCTTATTCCACAAATGTGCTGACGACATATCCAATTGACCAGTTTATGAACACCATAAACACATATATTATATATATTTATATGTTTATGATGAACACACACACACATTCAAGTTGGGAAAAAAGAACCGATTTCCATGAAGGATGAGAAAACAGGCTTAAAATGATGTAACATCACAGGAGGCAGTAGACTGGGATTCAGTCCAACAATTTAAAGTTATCTACCCAGGTAGGGTGTGTTGGTTCACTATTCACACCAACAAACAAAACCCGACATGAACAGACGACTCAACAACAAACCAAAACCCATCAGCCAATCAAAACAAAACACAAGCACATGGGTTTATTTAGAAATGCAAGATAGTGACCTATGAGTAGGTAACACCACAGAAGCAATATCCAACATAAACCGTAATACTGACAAGGCCCCATTGTTGGCCTGAATCCCAGGCTAGAGGAAAAGGAGAACCAACCTTTTCTAGAGCTGCCTCGTGTCTCTCATCGGCTCTTCTGTTGTTCTCCATCTCAGCTGCAGCTTTTCTCTCTAGCCCTAGATCCAGCTCATCAGCCTGGGTGTGCGCCGTCCCTATGTTCTTCAGTGACTCTGCATAATCACGCTCTAACTGTGTTATCTAAAATCAGCCAAATTATTATACATGTATGATTCTGTCAAAATAGTCGAACTACATGTGGGTAATTATGTGCTTTTTCTCAATAATGTTGCATATTGATAGTAGCAACCAGGACCCATCTAGCATATTTGGTCGTTGGTGATAGTTGAGGCCAGAGCCAAGCATAGAACCACAGCCACTTAATAACTGTTACAAGGAATCTTCTAGGGCAAGTATCATCTAATTGCCTGTATCTTGAGTTCATGTCATAGAACCACTCTCAATGCAGGCAAGTTTAATAAAGAGGTGTACCAGATCTATGTATGCCTTGGATAAAAGTGGTACACTCCTGCAGGTTACTTACCCTGTTCTGTTTTTCTATCTGCCATTCTGACTCAATCCTATCAGCCAATAACTCTAGCTGCTTAACCTTCTCTTGTCTGACGGCCTCCAATCTCTTCTTAGATATCTCCTTCGCTTTCTCTCTCACCTAGAATCATAATCAATAACATTTCAGTGCTGCATTTCAACACACACATTATACATCGATCAGTCAAAAGCAATGTATATCCTAAACACACACATATGCTAGAAGAAAAAATAAATAAAAAATTAAATTTTGTGATCGAGCCAGGAATCGTTGAGTTCACAGGTTCAAAAAATTGGCAAAATTTGATTAAAATGATATTCATACAGTGTCAATATCCATTACAAAGGCCTTTTTAAACTGCATGACATAACACTTGATGGCACAGGCCAAAATTGTAAACCTTTACTTCCAACAGCACCTGGATATCCAATTTTATTGGTACATGGTTCATGGTACAGCTATGCCTTGATCATATGCTGAGCACAGAGGCTGTTGTCTTGATCAGTTTTTCTTTGGCTCACGAATACTTGATGTCCCTAATGATGTTGGACGGAGGCCATGATTAAACTCTCACCTGAATCAATCTGAGTTTGCGCCTTCTCTGGTTCTCTTCTCTCAGTATTCTCTCCACTTCTCCAGGACTCAGTCTGAGTCGCGATACTTCAGTCTGCTGAGGCATGCCTGCTGGTCACACACCTTGCAGCTGATGACACTTTGGACAGTTTGGATAAATCCGTCTCTGATGATATTTATCACCCTACAGTGAAGTTACACATGAGTTATCCTTTTTTAGAAACCTAAGCAACATTGTTTCACCAAACTCTAAATGCAGGGCAGGTTCATTGGGTCATGCTAGATCTAGGCCTACCTAGTCATCATCAGGCGCTGTCAATCAAGGAGTTAATGTGTTGACTATATATATATATACATGTGTCACTTTCACTTCAGTCAATTCCACTGAGATAACACAAAAAGTAAGTAAGCCCGGGCCTCCTCTTCCTACTGCCACAAACCAGACATACTATCTACTACACATTCCAGCCAAGGAGTACTCCTTGTTCCAGCAATGAGGTAAACAAACAGAAGAGACTCTGCGGCTTGCTAATTTATATCTTGCTAGGCCTTTGTTTGAGTCAACCAATGAACTAAACCTCAGGAGGTTTAGTTCATTGAGTCAACTAAGGTCCTAGTCCCAATAAAAACCGACCAAGAAGTTTACTCTTTGCTCCTACCATGATATAAATGCTCATAAATCAACCATCAAATCCAATTGAACTCTTTAACTACCAATAGCTTTACACTAGGTGGCTACCCAAATCATAGAAGGAGCATAATAGTGAGAGAGTTTTCTTATGGCAGTCATGAAACTATAACGAGTAAGAAGCGGTTGTGAGATCACATCCCACAACAATGGATGAGAGTTCTGTGTCCCACGACTCATGTTTGAAAAAAATGGTTGTTGCCCATGGATGGATTGGTACAGGTAAGCCTATGTACTTCCCAGTTTAGGTTCTGACTGACTCCAAAGACAAACAAGCTAGCTTGTACTATGCCTAGATCGATTACGATAGGCCTACTCACTATATATATGGTAATTATTTTAAGTATTATTGTATGTGAAGTGCACTGTGACTGTAGTGTAGTAGGCCGAGCTAGGAGTAATGTATCTCATCTGTCTGGCACTATGGTTGTAATTGCTTCATCATGTTCAGCCCACAATCTCCCAACATACAGTAACAATAGTAGCCTGTTGTTACCGTATGTTGGGAGATTGTGGGCTGAACATGATGAATCAATTACATTACAACCATAGAGCCAGACAGATGAGATACATTACTCCTAGCTGGGCCTACTACACTACAGTGCACTTCATCATACAATAATAGTTAAAGTAACTACCATAGGTAGGCATATCAAATAGATTATAAAATAAAACTTACTTGACTTTGAGGAATAAATAATAATACTAATAAATAACCTACCAAACAAATAGAACAGGATTTTCTCCTGTGTTCATTCTTAATTCTGTCAGTGCAAATGCACACAGATTCTTCTTAAGCTATCCTGTTCAAGGAGTGTTTCAGTGGAGTGGTGTGGTTAAAGCTCTCTTTCCTCTCTCTCTCTCTCCTCTCTCTCTCTCTCTCTCTTCCCACCTCATCTCATCTGTGATTGAGTTGGTGTATGGAAAATATTTATTTTCTTTTGCTTATTTCTATCATTAACTTTGAAAAGAAGAAGGATTCTGCAGTATTTCCCCAGCACTTGACTTACTTATTGGATGAAAAAACACAAGCTATTTTGAGATGGCCTGCCTTTGACCTTGACAAGGAATTACCTTTTCTTTTCAGAATACTCTACAGTCAGAACAATAGAAGACAACTCCTAAAATTACGCAAATTCTAAAATAATATAATTACACAAATTATTACACATAATACGGCAGCAACACTTTGTGAACTCATAGTGCCTAGCTAGTTTATTAGCAGGCAAATTAGTCTGATTTATGAGAAAACATGATTTTCTGTTTTTAGCAGAATAAAATGTTACATCCTCTCTCTTATTCCAAACAGGGAAACAAATTCAATGTGATAATCAATCAACCACCAAATAGTTCTTAACACTTTTCCCTGCCAATGAGCAGCACAGCAGGAGAAATTCTGAACGTGCATTTCCCCATTTGAGGGTATTGACGATAACTGGGAACGTTCTCAACTCGCTATTTGGTTGCGAATTTTCTATGTTGCCGACTAACATTTCAAAGTTCATAATAATATTATGTCATCTATGCCATTTATTAATGTTCTGTGTTTAATAAGTCTGACAGTGGAAAAAATCTATTGGTTGGGCATAATCAAAAATCCAAGGAGAGAATTTACCTATGAGGATGAGAGCATCTAAAATCACTAATGACAAGATCAAAGAATTCTCTAAGAACCCCTACCAAATCTACTTTTGCTGGAATAAAGGGTCATACCAGAATTTTTGAGCACCGTCTTAGCTCTATCTTTGTGTTCCTTTGTGCGTTCTCCTAACGATGTCGGCAATGTATGTATACCTATTTTAGGACGTTTAAGCCAGGAGTCTGTTATCAAAAATTATTGCTGTGATGACCATAACCATGTAGATTAAAGTTAAACATTAACATATAGCTTGAACAAGCTGTATTTCACCAATGATTGTCTTTTGTGTAAATTTGAGCACAATTAATTTAACAAGGCAGTGTTTGATATGCAGACATGCCAATGGCACGACAAATATTATCTCTATATAATCTTTCCCTAACTTTTCACGAAAAAGAACAATCTCTAGGATTTCTAGGAGTTCTAAAACTGAAAAGTCACCACACCTGCAATGGGAAAATTTAACTTGTATATAGACAGAAAGTAAATAAGTCAATTGGGCTTATTTTGGCGCCGTCGCTATGGCGCAGAGAAATTTTATCTCATATCTAGAACAGAATCGATCCCTTTGGTAGCGCAGGGATATTAGTTACTCTGGAGCTACGCTAGAGGCATCTTGATTCATTGCTCATAGATATTCAAGTATACCAAACATGTTTTAGATGTTAAGTCGAACCCACGTGGAAGAAGAGATTTATTATAGATTTTTGGGCTGTTCAAAAACTGTTGGTACTTTGCTGGGCAGGTAACATCCATTTTACTTTTTCCAACAAGCTTCAAGGTACATACCCAGTTGTGGGCTAAAGTAAACCAACCCCTGCATATCCCATCCTATGCCTTGATTCAATAATTTCTATATTCGCATGCACAGTGACTGTTTTGGCAGCATGGATAGGTACAGTATGATCTCCATTGGATTAAAATGCAAACTGATAGGCGATGTGAATTAATGATGTAAATAAACATTTGATTTTAGCTATCAGTCACATCAATGAACTCCCTCTTCCTTCCAAAGTACTCCCTGGTAGTACATTGCTTTCACTCAAATACAGTCAGTAGACATATTTTTCAACAATAGAATATAAGCAACTCTATTTCATCTATGGCCTCAGGTTTAGATTTGTGGACAACTCCAAATAAATATAATAATATTGAACGCTCTACTAGATATCAGTTTATTAATAATGCTACCATGGACAGATTACGATTGCTGTTCATTTACATTAATACTTAGAGGAACAAAGCTTGATAAAAAATAAGATGCACACACTCTTGGTATATAGTAAAGTTTCCTACAACTTCATAGCAGTTGTTTAATATGTACTCATCATCTACTTAAATATAGGTAGCAGTGTTAAAAATATTATGCCCTAGGATAAGAAAGTACAGTATTTAACTGATCAACAATAATGAAACGAGAATGAAGTTTGGTATGATAAAAAGACATCAATTCAAGTCTGGCTTCCCTTCAGCTGCTTGCGCAAACTAGAAGATGGTTTGGTAGTTACTGTTGGGGCCAGCTTTGAATTGAGTCGAGATGCATAGGCTTGGCTGCGTAGAGAGCAGAATTTAAATACAAGAGAAAACTTAAGCTTTTCAGAGGATATGGCCGACAAATCGGCTGTACAGGAAGCCCAAATGGAATCAGTATACACATCTGAGAGCACACCAGATGTTAAGAGCTTCCTTAGATTCATGTTGCACACATGATTACGCTGTAAAATTAGGACGCATAGCTCCTCAAGTTTAACCAGAATTTCTAAAAAAACAGTATTGATCTTGATGAGGCCCCCGCAATTTTGGCACTGGGTCCATTGGCCGTGGATGGAATGGTGTATCATACCCTTTTTTCTGATCTGATGCCATCATATCTCCCCTTTTTTTGGAAAATCCAATCCAAATACAGTTCAACAAGAGTGTATTCTTCTGCAATCTGTTACCAAACTGAATAGGGTGCTTGATTCAAATATAGCAGGACACTATTTACAATTTACAGGAATGGGGATCTCCAACTGCCAATGGAAGCAAAAACATGCACAGACAGAGACCTTTTGCGAATTATGATACATGTTACTCAACTCAGTCTTCAAAATAGCAAAAACATGAGAGATCCAAAGCCAAAAAAAGATTTTTCTTCAAGGCTCATAGTCATGCAACTATTAGCAGAGACACGGGATATACCGCTACATCACCATTTTAACCGAAAGAGATTAAGTTAAGTTAAAGCGCCATTTGCTACTTGGTAGTGCATCCAAGGAGTGAGAGGGACTCATTGTCATGTCTTCAGGTAGTAAAATGAATGAATGAATGAGTAGTCAATGATATAACAATTCACATAAACAGGTACATAAGTTGTGAAAACCTGACAAAAACAATTGATCGATATACAATCATTGTATGCCTTATACTGAAGGCCTTGTATGGATAATTACTACCCACAAACATTGCCATTAATAGTAGACAAGGAACCAATATTGATGAGCTTCTGTTTGTAAATTTTATTGCAGTACCATCTAATAATTGTTTTTTTAAAACTTATTTTATCCAAAACATACATTGGCCGAGTGTGACATACACTCAGAAAATAGATGCACCCTAAATGGAAAGGCTTGTTAGTGAAAATGCAAAGGTGCAGGTAACATTCTTTTAGGACCGCAATCACCAGCAATCACATTCCAATGTCTTTTTCCGTGCTGCCTGAAACAATAAATACATGCAACGTGATAAAACTCATGAAATCATGAATTTTCCTTGAGTATATGTTTCTCTTTGGGTATAAATCACTTTTCACATGGTTAATTTTGGCTGAACAATGGCAAACTTCAGACACAGAAACTCCAAGCTTGACTGTGCTTTAGATAAGTACAGTACAGTATTGAGTTCTTGCTGTGTTTTCTAACTGTAACAAATTTAGGTTTCATAAATCTGGTTGTTGATTTGTGAACTTTTTGAAATGGAGGCACATACAAACATAGTTACAGTACAGGAAAATACAAGTCTATTTACACGCTATTGATGAATTACCCTCAGTTCACCATCACCGTTCAACATCAGGTTAACTTCCACACAGTGGTCATTTTTCAAAATGAAATGTGGAAAAATAATCCCATACATTACTCTTCTCACAAAAAAACCACAAGTCTGTCCCCATTTCATGGCACTCTCAGAGAATAACAATCTTGGGAACATATGCAGGATTAGGCATAGCAATACAGGGTGCGAGGGCTGCCTTACGCAATGAACCTTATTCTCAGTTCTCTGGGGCCTGCACCCAGTGACCAAGCACCCTGATTGAGTTTGCTAATACAATCAATTAATATCGCGTACAAACATAAGTATCTCTATGATTCGCTCTGTGTTTAGAGATTACCTGAAGGCCCCAGTCCCCAAGATTTTATTTGTAAATGATAAAGGGGTAGTACTAGTACCAAAGACAAATTCCCAAGTTTTGAATTTTTGCCAAGTCCTAGTGAATTGACTTAATAGTGTAAAAATAGGAGTTGTATGTTTATAGCATGGACAGAATGTCAGGGCTGAGAGTTGTTTTTATTTTAAAAAGATGCTTCAATACGCAATCATTGCACACCCATCATACTATTACTAACCTGCTTTGTCTTGCTCAAACTTTTTGATAAGCTTGTTCTCCAGCTGTTTTTGTGGGCCTGTTTGCTTCAGGTTCAAAGAACAGCATAATATGCTTCAAATAAGTGTATGTCCTACTTCTTGAAACCTTGAATAAACACTGTTGAACTATTTCACCTTCACCACTACACACCACATTGTACCCTGATAATAAAACATCGCGAAGTTAGAATTATGATAAGGCTTCAGAGAGTATACAGTGCACACTAGTTTGAGTGCTCAATGCATAGTTTGCTTTGGATGCTGGAAATGTCATTCCATCATTGAAACCCTGACCTAACCCAACACTGGTTCGGTTAGGGTAATGAAAATGGAATTTAAATTCCAGTGACCCAAGCAAAGTTTGAGCCCACAAATTAGTCTCCCATATAATATTATCAGCTCAGTATCCTTACCTCTGCAAACATTGATTGCTGCTGTGGAAATTTGTTAGGAGTTCTCTTTCTTCAGCTGATTAAGTCTCTGTTTGCTTTCCGTTCCTGTTTGGTGTTTCCTGGTGCTGCTGGACAAGAGGCAGCAGGGTAAGAGCTTGCATGGATGGAAGGGTTTCTCCTTGCTGCAGTTTCAGCTAATTTAGCAGGTTTCTGTTGAAAGAAAACTAATTGATATTAGATTATACACAGCGTAGGGATGTAGCGTATACATGAGCGTAGGGAGGTATTCAAGAAATACGATGATAAAAAAAACAGGAAAAGGGAGTGTTGATTGATTATACTGTTGACATATGCGGAAGGATTTTTTCAAAGAAAAATAATTGAGATAAGAACAAAGAACTAAACAATGAACCAAGTAGGGAGATTCAGACACCATGTGCCTCTTATTGGGGCCTTGACACTGTGTGTTGGACTGTACATAGTCTGATTTTGGTGGGTGAGATGTTCTTAAATGTCTCATACAGAGTATAAACAGACTAAAGCTCTTATCGAGATTGTCATGTTGGGGGGAGTGGGGTGTCGCTTTTCATGTAATAAATCCGCATCTTATTCAGCCTCTTCAACAGTTTTCAAGTTTTTATAATCATTTCGCTTGTTATAAATAAAATCTAATCTAGTCTTCAGCTGTGAGACACATGTGTGTAAAAATCAGAGCTGTCAAATATATAATATTCACTTTTTTTGCAATACATTGCCACTTTCGGGGGGGGGGGGGGGGGGCAATGAGAATATGCTTACATAAGATTAATGATACAACTCATTTAATCAGCGCACACTTGTTCAAAGTTAGGGTGGGCAAGCTAGGCTATTGTCCGGAGAGCTCACCTCCTTTACCAGCATGAGTAGTGACTGGGATTTGAACCTGCAACTCTCAAATTCTAACCACTACACCACCCTGTCGAGAATATGGATTTTACAGCAATGCCTATATACAAATAATCAAGTTAACCAATGCGACAGCAAGGATGAGAGGGTGTGAGAGTTTGAACTGTAGCAGAGACAGGAAAAATGATTGACCAGCTAACAGGATAGATTTCACTTACTCCTTGTATTCACTCTGAGGTCACTTTACAGAGGTGTTATATAGTAAATGATCTGCAAGATGACAGCATGGATTTTCATATTAATCCAATCCATGATGACATCAAGCCTACACCTATACATGCTTTGCAAATTTGTATCATAACAATCAATTAAAAACTAAATTTTGTAAAACAACCTGTTACCATTGTCTGCTGCTGATGAGAGAGCAGCGGCCTCATGGAGGCAATGATAGTGATGTCATCTGTCGACTGGAAACCAGGGCAGTCATTCACATTACCATCTTTACGAGTCCCAAGTTCCACCTGAAAGACTCACATAACAAAACTGTCTATTAAATTTTTATGCTTGTGATTCACGCAAAATTTGGTTACGATCAAGCAATTAGCTGTTGAGAATCGAGATCATGATGCAAGCTGATCAAGTTCATGTTGGCCAGCCAGCCAGAGTAGCTAATGGCATGCTGATGGCCTCAGAGCACTCTAACTAACTTAAGGATCCTCTGACGCGCCTTTCGGGGAAAGCATGAGGCAGATGATAAGCAGATTACAGTGATGATGTCTGGTAATGCAGGTTGTCAATATCTCAATGTTGGTATATTTGTAGGTTAGATGAGAAAAAGGTGCCGTTTGGTTACAAAGAAAGAAATCAGACCTAGAAGCGGCAGTGACACATCACCGCCAAAATAAGAATACATATACATAGCTATGCTCCAAAGGAGGTGACCCTCTGCAAGAGTCCGATGGATAAATATCATTGTCAATCACAATATTGAATATTATTATCGCTCCAGTGACTCACTCCGATCATCATCATCATGTAATCTATGTGTGTAGTCACATACATATGACTAAGGACTGGAGTAACAGGCTACTCCTTGATATGACCAATACAAAACACCAAGGTTGGTTACATGTATGTGACTAAGTCCTGTGCATTTACTGTAGTTACAATTATTACTGACTACTCACATCACATAATGGATTTTTTCATGTCCACATGAGGATTGGTGATTTGCACCTCCCATGTACTTACCTTAATGAACAATGAAAGAGGAGGGAGTTCATTGCAATCATCAGATCGGATCATAGTACTTTCAAGCACATATAGATAGCCATATAGTATCATACTCATATTATATTTGGTTTGCATATTCCATAGAACTCCCAGCTCCTCATCTTCTTCTTGGCTTTTCCTGCTCAGGCTTGACTATAACTACTACCTACATTGAGATGCTTTGCTTTTCTATTGTCAACTTTCAGAGAACTGAGTGACTTTGTTATAGCCGCCAAGAAAAGACACGCCCACTAAACCTGTTACCGATTGCATAAGAGCTCTTATTCAGGATAGGATAATTCATCCTTACTGGGAGTTACCCTCTCTCTTCGTGTAGCCGAGTACTGACAAACTTTTTTTTTACCTGCTGATTATCAAAATTTTCTCTGTCATAGCCCGGGCAAATAACGAAGCCGAGGGATGAAACACAATTTTTTTCTTGGGAAAAATAAAAATGATTGTTTGTTATTGCTCGTCTTCCGTAGACAGCCCACATGACGTTTTGTTTCAAGTTTTTTTTATCGTGACGCAAAACACATTATATCACCGTAGCAAGTACTTACCAAAATTTAAAGCAGTAGACTGGTTGTGAAAGCGGAGTTGGTGCCGATCTAGATTATTCGAGTTGACAAAGCTCTTTCCACAATCGTCACATATAAGGCGCAGACTTTTTTCCTTGTTGGCAACCTGTAGTAGGAAACAATAATGAGCGAACAATAACAAAGCAAACTGCTTACTGTATATTGCACCTGCTCTGCAATGGGCAAATCAAGTCTATATTGACCACCCTGCAACGCACAAGGTTAGGCCTATCCGGAAATTTGCATGGACTAGAAGCTCATATCAATGTAGGTAGTTGATATCATATTGAATGAAATAATTTACCTCAACAGAAGAACTAGTACATGGAGATTCCTCCTCATCACTAAATAGCGCATCGAAATCTTCTCCACTGACAAAGTCACTATCTTCATACCTAGCCATCACTGCTGCTGTCAACAAGAAACATTTGAATTATGATAAAACAGAGTCTGATGGCAAGCTGACACACACTCACTAAACCGGTCAATGAACTCCCTCATTGCACCGGTAAACTGAAAACTCATCATTGTTCTACATTTAAAGCTAATCAAAATTTACAACAAGATCATGTAACTGTCAGCACAGAACTCAGCTAGCTTGTAGGTAGTAGTATTGAGAGGTGTAACTACAACTGTATTACTACAGTACACTACAAGCAATGAAGGGAGTTAATTGCAGTTTCTCCCTGTTTGAACAACGTCAACTGCAATTAACTTCCTTCATTCATTGCCTGTTTACTGTAGTAATACAGTTGTACAAGCAGGGAGATTCTCCCTCCTACAAGTTTACTAATATCACTTATCAGGATCTACTACTAACTGAAACCAATGAAAGGCAGTTCATTGCTGTAACCAAGCAAGACAAAGTTCATCCAATGAACTGAAGTTCATTGGTTCATCAGTCCACAGACAGCAGGTCACTGACAGTGACAGTTGATTTGATGAGTTGCAGCCTTGTGTGTGTCTGGGTGTGTCTGACAGACACAAACCAGACACACACAAGGCTGCAACTCATCAAATCAACTGTCAGTGACCTGCTGTCTGTGATCAGTCAGGTAATCTAAATCTTGTTATAACAAATAATCATGTTCTAACATAATCATGTTCACTACATACCTTTAAATAAGGATAAACACTGTACTGAAACCAGATGATGAGATAAATAACTAGCAGATAGCTTTGCACTCTTTTTAATGCAGTTACTTAGTTCATAGGTTAGGTTGATTATTACACTTCCAGTTAAACAATTTGCTCAATTTCTCTGTGATGAATGAATTGATGAGTGAATGAACCCTTTTGTGGCAGACACAATAACATCCGAAGATTTTATGTAGACCTAACACAGTTTGCCGATGATTATTCACGTTGATTAAAACAGGCCAATTGTCTAGAACATCACACTAAGCCACGCCCACAATTCATATGTGTTGTTTTTCCTGAGGAAGAGGAGTTCATTGGTCACATTGCATCCAATAATCTATCAACCGTGACAGATTCTTGGCAGTTGAAATTGTCCTAACATATCCTTGTACTGTTAAATGTTTTTGAGGTTTATGAACAACATTGAATTAGTTTCAGAAATAATTTCGGCAGAGATACACATGTGCAAAGTCCGCAGGTCAGCCACTTTGCCTCGCGAAGAATAGTTGTGAAAACAACAGTAATAGCATACACAGCTCAGCTTTGAAAACATCTTTGTAAGTAGTGTCAGCATCTTGGCAACACAGGCTTTCTGCTGCTGGGTGAAAGCTGCAAACAACTAGAATAACATTGTGAGTGACTCAAGGCAGCTAAGAGATATGGATTGACAGTGGGGTAGATGACAGAGGTAAGTGAAATTCTACTTTGATGGTGATGTGGTTATGAATATTATGGATTGCTGTATGATGCTTTGACAATAGAAATATTTTGGCACTATCTAGGCAGCCATTCTCCCTGATCTAGGCAATGAACTGAAGGGAGTTCATTGATCTAGGTCACCAGGAACTCATATTACATATTACAAATATATATTGCCATGAAGGACGTTTTGAAAATAATGGCAATGCCAACTTCAGTGGAGGTAAGCACAAAGCTGCCTTACAGTCGGCCTTTGTCCGATATAGTTGGGATGATACGCACCCTGTCTTGACAAGCCCCAACAAAGCTTGTCAAGACAGGCTAGGATGATATAGTAGCTAGTAGAATTCAGATCATCAACAGGTGTTAGATCATGGCTGTGTTGATTAGAATATCGGTAGTACTTGTATCCATGCTGAGTTTACTCAAGTTGAGCCCATCAGTCAATGACATCTCAGGAGGCGTAGGTAGGCATCAAATGATCCACAGTTATTGTTATATATGTAATCAATCAATCTTCCGCCAAAGTAGTGAGGGCCAATTTAATACTGTGAGGTTTTGTGGACTGATGTACTGAGACATAAAACGGTTTGAAATGTTCCTCTAAAATTTGATTTGCTTGACTTGCTGGATCCCTACAGGTCACATGACTTTGGATCTCCCCCTGAGCCTACTTCCTTGTTTTAGCTAAACTTTAAGGCTTAATTATACTAAAGCGTATCGTAGGCTGTAGACTGTAATAATTCAAGAATACAGTCGTAATCCGCAATGCACTGGTGAGCACACTGCAACGTATACAGCCTTAATAGGTTTGGTTAACAAACACCAGATCAGTAAATGCAAGTGTGCTTTCTTGGGAACAAGAGGAGCAGTAGTGAATAGAGCGAAATAGAGATAGTGATATTTTGAGTTTGTTTGGTCTTTTAAATTCTCCCTGAGTAATGCGGTTTGTGGGTAAGGAGAGTACGAGGGGAGAATCCCATGAGACAAGAGGGGAACCGGAACTCGACACCTTGCTTTATAGTTCTAAATGTGATTAATTGCTCCATCAAATCCTCATTCCAGTGATGTAATCTAACAGGATATTCTAATATCTCTGTTCTAACTGCTGACCTGTGACTTTATCAGAAAATAAATAATGTACTTCATACAGTCTGTTTCCTGTTGATCCAGTACGTAATATCTCATTGTCATACGGAGTCGGAGCACTGGTAGATTAGACTATGGCGGAAGTCGGAGATGGAGGTACTGCCAAAGGACGCAGGACATCAGATAAACAAATGCTGACTAAAGATGGTTTCCCTGTGACTTCTGAAAGTGAGGCATGTAAGTGGATAAAAGATACTTAAAGTGAGATCACTATAAGTGTAATAATCGTGGTTACTTTTATCTGCAACATTTTGTAGAGATTTAAAGACTTACAAAATTAGCGATCAAAAGACAGTTTTCTGAGCTTCTGAGAAATTTAAGCCGCTCTTTAGAGTTGTCTTCCCGTCTGTCTTGAAACACCATTATTTTGCCTGATTTTCGCTGACATACAAAATCTTTATCACAACTGGGAAAACATGCAATTATGGGCAAATTATATACTTACCTTGACTTGTCTTAAGTGGGGGAAGGGTAGTGCTATGAGACTGTATTTTCTGGGATATTGACAGTTACAGATCTTACTTAACCCTGGACAATTTTTGCCTATTAATTAAACACATCCTTGATGTCAGTAGGGTCAGCATGTTCCAAACAGTATGCCAGTGTATCCATGATTATGAGAGTTGTCTGTATTTGAGATTCGTATGAATTGAAGCGATCGGTTGCGCTATTTAAAGCTGCTCCTGATTGTTGTTAATATAATAAAAGCTACCCTGTAGAGTTTTAAGGTTTTTTGAGACTTGAGGAAATAATTAATTTTAGCCTTTCACTTATGTTTTTTTGCAGGTTATAGAATATGGTATAAACATAGTTTGGAGCCAGAGTGCACTGACTTCCTGATTAATGACCCTCATCTAACCCAGATATCACTGTCAGATCTGACAGCTGCTATTGATGGCCTCGATATCACTCACATGATCATCGGTGGTGATATCCCACCTACTCTTGGTCAGATAGCTCCTGATCTGAAACAACTCAGACTAAGGCATATACGACACCAAGATCAGCTACAGAGGTGAGCCTACCTTTTGTGGGATATGGTATGGTGTGTCTGTATCTGATTTGTGTGAGTGCATTTAGTGAAGTTATAGTATGTCCAAGGAAAACTATTGTTGAGATTCTTAAATCTCCTATCATGTGAGTTTTCTTCCTATTATCAGCACTCTAATGGTGTTGAGTGAAAAATTGAAATTTAATATCATGTGAAATTTATTTCAGTGCAAAACTTAAATCCCATTTTCGCGTAGGGTATTTTGATGACCGATATCAATAACCATGGCGATTCGTTATCACCAGCAGTAAGCCCATTAGTTATATGTGATAGTTATTTCCTGATCACCTCACATGTAATTTTAATATATTACAGCATTTGTTCACTGACAGCTCTAGAGAAGTTATATGTAACAGATAATAGTAGACTACAAATGTTACCTGATGATATAGGTATGATGAAGTCACTAAAGGAGTTACATGTGTCTGGCTGTGATCTGACTCATTTACCTACAAGGTGAGTAATGTTCTTATGATCAGATTTATGAAAGTGATATATTAGTGATGTTACATTATTTATGACAGATAAGCCCATCAATTATATGTGATAGTTATTTCCTGATCACCTCACATGTAATTTTAATATATTATTACAGTGTCTGTTCACTACCAGCTCTAGAGAAGTTATATGTAACAGATAATAGTAGACTTCAAACGTTACCTGATGATATAGGCATGATGAAGTCACTAAAGGTGTTATCTGTGTCAAACTGTGATCTGACTCATTTACCTACAAGGTTAGTAATGCTCTTATGATCAGAACTATCGAAGTAATATATTAGTGATGTTACATAATTTATGATGGATAATTTGGATAAAATGCAGGAATCTATAATAAAACAAAGTTTCATTTTATATTAGAAGAAAATATTGATGACAGAAATTCACACTGTGGCTATTATATCAATAATCTGTTACTGGTAGTTATCTCCTTGTTACACTTCATATTTAATATTTATTATGTATATTACAGCATTTATTATTTTTAATTAATTTATTTAATTAATTAATTAATTAATTAATTAATTAATTAATTTAATTAAATTTATTATGTATATTACAGCATTTGCTCACTACCAGCTCTAGAGAAGTTATATGTAACAGATAATAGTAGACTTCAAACGTTACCTGATGATATAGGCATGATGAAGTCACTGAAGATGTTAGATGTGTTATACTGTGATCTGACTCATTTACCTACAAGGTGAGTAATGTTCTTATGATCAGAACTATCGAAGTAATATATTAGTGATGTTACATAATTTATGATAGATAATTTGGATAAAATGCAGGAATCTATAATAAAACAAAGTTTCATTTTATATTAGAAGAAAATATTGATGACAGAAATTCACACTGTGGCTATTATATCAATAATCTGTTACTGGTAGCTATCTCCTTGTATTACTTCACATATAACATATTATGATGTATATTACAGTGTCTGTTCACTGCCAGCTCTAGAGAAGTTACATGTATCAGGTAATAGTAGATTACAAACGCTACCTGATGATATAGGTATGATGAAGTCACTAAAGGTGTTATTTGTGTCATTCTGTAATCGATTGACTCATTTACCTACAAGGTGAGTAATGTTCTTATGATCAGATTTATGAAAGCGATATATTAGTGATGTTACATTATTTATGATAGATAATTTGGATAGAATGCGGGAATCTATAATGAATCAAAGTTTCATTTTATATTAGAAGAAAATATTGATGACAGAAATTCACACTATTGCTATTATTTCAATAATCTGTGACTGGTAGCTATCTCCTTGTATTACTTCACATATAACATATTATGATGTATATTACAGTGTCTGTTCACTGCCAGCTCTAGAGGAGTTATCTGTAATAGGTAATAATAAACTTCAAACGTTACGGGATGATATAGGTATGATGAAGTCACTAAAGGTGTTATTTGTGTTAGACTGTGATCTGACTCATTTACCTACAAGGTGAGTAATGCCCTTATGATCAGAACTATCGAAGTAATATATTAGTGATGTTACATAATTTATGATAGATAATTTGGATAAAATGCAGGAATCTATAATAAAACAAAGTTTCATTTTATATTAGAAGAAAATATTGATGACAGAAATTCACACTCTGGCTATTATTTCAATAATCTGTGACTGGTAGCTTTCTCGTTGTTACACTTCACATATAACATATTATGATGTATATTACAGTGTCTGTTCACTGCCAGCTCTAGAGAAGTTATGTGTAATAGGTAATAAAAAACTACAAACGTTACCTGATGATATAGGTATGGTTAAGACACTGAAGGAGTTATATGTGTCAGGCTGTGATCTGACTCATTTACCAACAAGGTGAGTAATGCCCTTATGATCAGTACCATTGAAGCAATATATTAGTGATGTTACATAATTTATGATAGATAATTTGGATAAAATGCAGGAATCTATAATGAATCAAAGTTTCATATAATATTAGAAGAAAACATTGATGACTGAAATTCACACTGTGGCTATTATATCTATAACCTGTTACTGGTAGTTATCTCCTTGTATTACTTAACATATAACGTATTATGATGTATATTACAGTGTCTGTTCCTTGACAGCTCTAGAGAAGTTATCTGTAATAGGTAATGAAAAACTTCAAACGTTACCTGATGATATAGGTATGATGAAGTCACTAAAGGTGTTATCTGTGTGGCGCTGTGATCTGACTCATTTACCTACAAGGTGAGTAATGTTCTTATGATCAGAACCATTGAAGCAATATATCACATGTAACATATTATGATATATATTATAGTATCTGTTCACTGACAGCTCTAGAGGAGTTATCTGTATCAAACTGTGATCTGATCTAAAGCAATATATTATTGATGTTACATTATTTATGATAGATAATTTGGATAGAATGCGGGAATCTATAATGAATCAAAGTTTCATATAATATTAGAAGAGAATATTGATGACTGAAATTCACACTGTGGCTATTATATCTATAATCTGTTACTGGTAGTTATCTCCTTGTATTACTTAACATATAACATATTATGATGTATATTACAGTGTCTGTTCCTTGACAGCTCTAGAGGAGTTATCTGTACTCAGTAATAAGCGACTACAAACGTTACCTGATGATATAGGTATGATGAAGTCACTAAAGGTGTTATCTGTGTCAAACTGTGATCTGACTCATTTACCAACAAGGTGAGTAATGTTCTTATGATCAGAACTATCGAAATAATATATTAGTGATGTTACATAATTTATGATAGATAATTTGGATAAAATGCAGGAATCTATAATGAATCAAAGTTTCATATAATATTAGAAGAAAACATTGATGACTGAAATTCACACTGTGGCTATTATATCAATAATCTGTTACTGGTAGTTATCTCCTTGTATTACTTAACATATAACATATTACGATGTATATTACAGTGTCTGTTCCTTGACAGCTCTAGAGAAGTTATCTGTAATAGGTAATGAAAAACTTCAAACGTTACCTGATGATATAGGTATGATGAAGTCACTAAGGGTGTTATCTGTGTCAAACTGTGATCTGACTCATTTACCTACAAGGTGAGTAATGTTCTTATGATCAGAACCATTGAAGCAATATATCACATGTAACATATTATGATATATATTATAGTATCTGTTCACTGACAGCTCTAGAGGAGTTATCTGTATCAAACTGTGATCTGATCTAAAGCAATATATTATTGATGTTACATTATTTATGATAGATAATTTGGATAGAATGCGGGAATCTATAATGAATCAAAGTTTCATATAGTATTAGAAGAAAATATTGATGACTGAAATTCACACTGTGGCTATTATATCTATAATCTGTGACTGGTAGTTATCTCCTTGTTACACTTAACATATAACATATTATGATGTATATTACAGTGTCTGTTCCTTGACAGCTCTAGAGGAGTTATCTGTACTCAGTAATAAGCGACTACAAACGTTACCTGATGATATAGGTATGATGAAGTCACTAAAGGTGTTATCTGTGTCAAACTGTGATCTGACTCATTTACCTACAAGGTGAGTAATGCCCTTATGATCAGAACTATCGAAATAATATATTAGTGATGTTACATAATTTATGATAGATAATTTGGATAAAATGCAGGAATCTATAATAAAGCAAAGTTTCATTTTATATTAGAAGAAAATATTGATGACAGAAATTCACACTCTGGCTATTATATCAATAATCTGTTACTGGTAGTTATCTCCTTGTATTACTTAACATATAACATATTACGATGTATATTACAGTGTCTGTTCACTGCCAGCTCTAGAGGAGTTATCTGTATTCAGTAATAAGCGACTACAAACGTTACCTGATGATATAGGCATGATGACGTCACTGAAGGTGTTATCTGCGCGAAGCTGTGATCTGACTCATTTACCTACAAGGTGAGTAATGTTCTTGTGATATAAGTAAAAGTAATAAGTACATATTATTAGTCTGGTCCGCCAGCAAACATGAAGTGATAAGTTGTAAGAGCGATGATTTTAGGTTGTTAAAACAGGTACAGTCTGATCATTTAAATGATACATTAAAGAATTGATATAACAGTTAGAACATAGTGAAGGAATTGAATATAATATATATATTATAAATGTATGTGAAAATGGTAACTGTTTGATTGTAATGTCCTGCATAGAGATATGAAATGGGAATATGTGAGCAAATTTGAATATCGTGCATATCGATCAATATTGGATTAAATATACATATATATATATCCCTCATCACCAGCTCATTAACCACCATGCTTTTCAGCGTGGTAATCCACTCATAAAGGCTGAGCTATTTTGCCCACCACCTTTCTCATAATATCGCTCAATGTCACATATTACATACTGTAAAATTTCAAAGTGGAGCCTTGGTCACATTACGTAAATTTCCTGCTGTCAAATGAATTTATGGTTTTCGTTATATTAGCTTTCATGGTTAGGTGCAGTAATGCTTACATTCTATTCTTTTACTTGCAGCATTGGACAGCTGACCAATCTCATCAAACTTGATGTCACATACAATGGCAAGCTAACCAGGATTCCTGAGAGTCTGTACAGTGTTAGTACATTACAAGAAGTCCTGTGTGATGGCTGTCATACACTAACCTCTCCACCTCTGGCTGTCTGCAACCTCGGAGTTAAAGCTGTGAGAAAGTACTTATTTGATCTCCGTGTGGAACGAGGAAGTAACCAACTGCTTATTCCTGTCACAGTAATAGGAAAGAGTAAGGCAGGTAAAACTAGCCTTGTTCAAAGTGTCCAACAGAACAAAAGAGTGCTGACACAGCGTGAATCTTCTGAAGAAGGTCTGGTTGATGCTGCCACCAAAGTATTCAAAGTATGTGAAGCTGATGTAGATAAGACAACGAAACTGATATTTACTGACTTTGGGGGACACACAATGTACCACTTTTCTTATCAGCTAACCTTCAAGACTCAGTATGTGCCACTGCTGGTAATAGACATAGCTGAGTTTGACAGGTTAGCTGATAAGAATGGAGAGGAGTCAGCTTGTGAAGAGCTATGTCTAACATGGCTAGCTCATCTGTATATCTCATCACCACGTCTCAACCGACCAGTAGTAGTCCTCACTCATCGTGACAAACTTAGTGATGAACGTTTCACCCGCCGAGAACAGCAACTCATCGAGGTCACTGAAAGGTTACGACAGCGCATCATTGAAGCTGAGAGAAGTGAATCCCCAACACTAAGCCCTGTTTTTACTATGGCTACCTTTAGTGATACCTCGGAACCCTTCATAGGACACATTGACATTCTTGATTTATCAGACACATCTGATGTGTCTGATATTAGTGGCCTGAAGGGCGCCCTCCACAGTGCTGGCTCAGAGCTGATCACAGAGATCCCAGGAATATGGTATCTAATGCTCATCAGAATCACTGAACGAGTTGACCAACCATTCATTCACCTGTCAGAAATAGATAAAGAGTTTCCTGATGACAAAGAGCATGTGACCCTTCAATATCTCCACAAGACAGGATGTATCATGTGGTTTGGGAAAATAGACAAACTTTCAAATTACATATTCCATCGTTCAGAGGTTTTGACAGGTCTCATAGAAATCCTATACAGTCATACCCTAGATGATACCTGGAGCAAACGCCTGAACCTCTTTTCTCCTTTCACCTCTGATGGGAAGAAGATAGATAAAAGGAAATACACTGCTATGATTGACAACTTCAACGCGACAGGAGTAATAGAGGCTTCTTTGCTCCTAAATCTGCTGGAAAAAGAATCTACAATCCCAGCTGATATCTCAGTAGAAATCCTGAAGACATTTCACCTCATTCATCTATGTGGACCAACATCTGATTTAAGTCATGAGAAATACATTGTACCATATTTTGCGAAGGAAGAGATAAAAGCGCCTGAGGTCTTTGATAGTCTGATCCCACTGAAGGTAGATCTATGGCTACGAGGTCTCCCTATTCCGGGCTACGTCTTCTCCCTCATTACAGCAGCCTACCTGGACATAAACTCAGACCCCTACAACTACCCTGAGGTTGGTAAGAACGGTGTAACAGTGACCAACCACACGAACAAAAGTGTCAAATATCTTCTACATGATGCTACAGAAAAGCGTCTCTCCCTGATTACTCTCGCACCCCTGAGGAGAATCGGTGATGCATGGTGTGATCATCTCGCCTCACTCCGACAGCTCATCTCAGAACTGCGTTCAGTTTGGAAAGCAGTTCGCTATCAGAATGTCTTCGTTTGCTCCCATTGCTTACTCTCAAGTAAGCCAACTCCAACTACTGCTGTCGATCCTGATTGGTTTCAGCCAGAAAACCTGGATGGAGATCTAGATGTTTGCTATACGGGAAAGGAGACTCGTGTATGCAAAGCTACAGCTGCCATCACGGAAAGTGAAACCGTTCCAACACCACTGATTTCTCCGTGTGAGTAATATCTCAAAGACAGCCAAACAGCTGCTCCTCTTTCCGCTCTGCAAAAACTGTTGCTAGAAATACTAACCTAATTGTCACGAAACAACCATAAGCCCATGATGTGATCAAATGTCACTTTCTCCCTGCAACCCCGCTTCATTCCATTGTGTTTATCAGACAGTTGATTGTTAGGCATCATTTCAATGGAGGCTTTAAATTATTTTGTTTTATCTGCAGGTTCTGACATATCTGAAACTGGATATGATGTGCTAAACGCTTACATCTCAAACCTCCGAGTTCTGTCTAGTAAGTTGTTTTACACCAATCTTTCAAGTGTAATCCGGATAATTGTAAATAATTTGGTTTGTCATATGTTACGACGACTTTGTTCTCAGAACTGTCTGTGCTGATCTTCAATTACTATCTGAATCGATGAAAATACCCATCATTGATCGAGGTGTATAATATTCATCTTTATTTTCTCATAGATGAGTCAAAGATTCTGAAGGAGCTCATAGAGAAACATCCACTCGACACAAAGGACATCAAGCTGCTGTTTGACCACAGTGATCAGTATATAATACCACATCAGGAAACTCATGTGAAGAGATGTGGATTAGTTCTGTTCAACTCTGACAACAGAGAGGGGGCCGCAAAAGAAGCTAATGCTATGAGTGAGAGCCTCACCAAATCTGGAATTCAGACTAAGACAGTGGAATGGAAGCGGGACTATGATCTGTTTGCTGAAATCCATGATGAGCTGACTGGGCTGATTTCTGATGGACTATCACTGCTCATCGTCTCAATCATGTCACATGGTACAGCTGGAATTCTGACCGGAATCAACGACTCCAAAATAGCTATTTCTGATGTGCTGAAGACGTTAAGAGTCAAGCTACCTAAACATATCCCTCTGGTAAGTTGTATCTCCACTGAATTTCCTAGACCAGTTTTCGGAGGCTGCATTTTTCTATAGATATTTGATCATAATATTGTGTGTTTTGCAGTTATTACGGCAAACCTTATGAAATTGATAATTAAGGAGTAAATCCTTCAATCTTTTGCAGATTCTCATAGTGCAGGCTTGTCAAGCCTATTCCGATTCGGGATCTCAGAGTCATATAGACGCTGGCCGCGCAGAACCACCTAAGTCTTATGTAGTTCTGGAGAGGCCTCATACTCTGTTACTGATGTCATCAGTTGTTGGAGGGATGGCTGTTAGAGGAGCGTTCACAGGGGCCATGGCTAGACAGTTCGCTAAGGCTAATGGGAAGATAACTATAAACGATATGGTGACTAATGCAGTCATCGACATGAAGAAGAATGAACCAGATGAGTACAATCAGTCCCCAGAATCAAGAAACACTCTACAGAAGAGTCTGATCCTCCCACCAGGTATAGATACACCAGATTCACAGCAACACAGTGAGGGAACATCTAAGGAAAGCCTCCTGAAGAAACTATTAGGCAAATGAGTTTTCAAGTTATTTCTGGTCAATGCAAGTGACCTTTCACAGACTTTCCATGTGGAAGTATTCTATAAACCATCATTCAGGCCAAGATATACAATGATCTCGTAAGATTGATCAGTTCCACAAATCAACCTGATCATTCTCGCTGTGTTCAGATGTTACGTCTGTAGCGTATCAGCATAGTGACTGGTGAAGTCATTTTCTGTAAATTCGTTGCATGTTTGACTCAGGCAAGACTATGAGTTTTATGTAAATGTGGCTGATCACATTTAACACTTTCACATATTGGTAGATCATTAATTCTGAATCCATGTTTGAAGATGATTTGGATAGCTAGAATTATTTTTTGTTGACATTTACTTTTGTATAACTTGAGACTTGAACATAAGTTTACATCTGGTAATCGCGCCTGCAACTTAATGGTTCTGTTCCATGCCACTGCTGACCGAGAGTTTTTTATTTCTTATATTCTTCATTTACAAGTTTATGCTGTATTTTAATATAGAGAGGGATGATTTCTTGTGACGAGTCTTCAGTGTTGGTTGTATTTGAATCTATAGCTGTTTATTAATTAGTTTCTGATTCACTGGTATAGCGTGTCCTTGGAATTTCCTACATTAAAAAATTATATTCAACAATGCCATTAAATTGTCGGGTCTTGTGACATCCAATACTAGCTTTAGTTTCTGTGGATTGTTAGTCAATGTTATCAGGTATTGCCTAAATCTTATCAAGGAGGTAAAGACAGTCTTTAACTCCTTGATATTATCATGTAAATTTCACCAGTAAAGTGAGAGGTGAAGAGGCATAGGTTCCCTGAAGGAAACTATTGGGCTGATCACGTTTTAACTTGTAGGTCACCCTACGGTGTAACAGCAAGAAATGCTGTCCAGTGGTTCAGAGAGAGTTGCGATATCAATGGGATGCTGCTCTGCGAACATTTCAATGCTCAATGCTCACAGAGATCAGACTTAACTACATGAGCCCTCACACTAGAGTAGCATATCACTTCAGTTGACATTTAGAAACTAGTTCAACATTAGAATACTTGGTATTAATTTACAATCGCAGCTTGACTTAATATCATATCACTCAATCAATCAAAAGTGGCAGAAAAACAGACAATTTTCAAAGAAAACTTCTAACCATAGTAGTAATATTTCATCATCTGATAAAACAATATGCAGGTGTAGATAACTTGTAAACGAGATCAATTTGGATAAAATTAATATGGTATAAATGTCACATAATATAGAATTGTCAAAACATTCACATCCAGTTCACACAGACACTCCATCAGAACAAATCATATATGAAACTAGTTTTAGTGCTCAGACTACATTAGAAAACACATTTATATATTAATATAGAATTATGAATTATTATTTCATCATGACGATTTTTTACCCCTAGCCAGTAATTTACTCCCATATTCTTTTCTGCGGGCCTGTACATCTACTTTCTGTGCCTCTCTGGCTTTATAAGCTCTCTTCTGTTTTACTTCTTCTAACTGACCATACAATCTGTGTATAAGATAAATAGTAAGTGAATAATAGCCTGTGTCCCACACTACAAAGTGGTGGAGGTGGGAGGAGTCCCTATGTACTTACATCAATCAGAATTTCCCAATTGGTTTAGAACGTAAGTTTTTAAAACCAAGAATGATTGAGTTGCAGCCAACAGGACATGAGAGCAGAGGATCTTTGTAACAGTGCGGTAAGATATGACAGTTTTTTCACAATCTGCTTTCAGATAATAATCTGTTGGGGGTTACCTCATCTCAGTGGCACACAATGTCATCTATGTTCTGTTATATAACATGAGGCCACTCCAAATTAATACCTTGATCTCGATGACAGTATGAGGATTTGTAGGTGGAGGGAGGTGATTTTTTATTTTATATTTTAGCCCTACAAAACAGCTGGAGGTAAAATAGTTTTTTTTATTTTATCTATCTACCCTGAACTCAAGTGGCTGAAAATTCTATTTTATTTTCTCTCTCCAACTCACATGCACGAATCTTAAATGGTTGAGTTTGCCACATCATGAGTGTTTGATAATGTAATGCCACATACTCACATTGCAAGCCATCAAAGTCTAGTATAAGGCATATATGATTTAAACTTTTGATATAACCATGTGCTTGCTATCACAATATTTGTATACAAATAAGTAGCCAATGACCCAAGAGTACCAAGCCACGCCTCCTACCCTGAGTAAGTCTAATTTTATTATTTGTAAAATCCACGATGGACAATAAAGGAGGGAGACAAAATTGCAGAGAAAGTTTTCATAATATATTTCTTGTTCTCTTCATCCATATTGAGTCACCACTCACCATAGGTAATAAAATTATATATCATGCATACCATGTGCATACATATAGGGAATTTACAGGCATTTAGGGGTATATGTTTTATATTTTACTTGGTCAATTGACCAGGAGGTAAAATATTTTATTTTTTTATGACTATTTCCAACTGGCGGTATTTTGATTTGATCAGGGCTCTGACTAGGCGGTGGGCGTTCATCTAGATCAAGGAATTAATTTGGAGTGGCCTGATAATGCAAAAACTACTCAGAAAATCATAACTGACCTTTTAGTTCTCTCAGTCATCTCTTTCTTTTGTTTCTTTCTCGCAGCAGAATCTAAAGTTCTCACAGAAGTCTTCGGTCTGACATCTGGGTCGGCTCTAGTCTGTGCTTCTGCTATAAAGTTATATAAATAGTTATGAGTGTTGTTGGCTATAACTCAATATTGTTATTGCGTGGCTCATAATATTTATGATTTATTATTTATGACCAATAACCACACATTAAAAACTTCTGCAATATATAGAAGCCTATTTGATATTGGAGCATACTACATAGGATATGATTGTGACCAGCATGAGAATTAGAACAGTTACGCACAAAAGATGATCATGATCATCAAAATTCTAGCTACCTTCCATTTATTATTATACATATAAACACATATAGGAATACAATTTCCAGTATCCTAATAATTCAATATACATAGATGAAGCCGGAAGTCATGAACAAACCTGTCAAAGGCTCCTCCTCAATCCACTGTAGTCCAGGTACAGCTGACAGCACCTCACCTACATTCTCAGCCTGTTCATCATCACCACTACCTGCAGTCTGTGGTTCCTCTACTAATGTTAGATTGGATTCGTCAGGTATAGTGCTGGCGAATGTGATCTCAGGTTCTTCTAATAGACCAGTAGAATGTTCTGTGTCCTGAAATGTAATGACATGAAACCGGTAAGAATGCAGTATAAAGGTATGAATATGAAGGTATTTGCTGAAGTGTAACTATTTTATTTCCATCTTAAAACTTAACAGTTTGTTGTATTTTCCTTCGCAGCTTTCCTCAGTGGAAACTTAGGGGGATTTATCAAACAATGAGATAGTTGACAGATCACAAAACTACAAGCGATTGCCGGGTGATAAAATACAATGCAAATATTTTACATACACCCTGGTCGGTCTCGACCAGCTTTGTTTGGATGATGCTAAGACAGGCTATATACACTCTAAGTTTATACAAAAATAGTACATATAGAACAGCACCTGTAATGGTTTTTGAGGAGTACTACTTGAAGGTCTACTACTGATAGTTATCTTCATAGGAGTAGATTGCGAGATATCAGCATCACCAAGCAACATATCATCTACAAAATAATCATACCTTCTCATGTCATACCAACTTATCAAGCCAAAAGGAAATTAGACCATGGGAATTCGGAATTTGATATAGCAATGTTGTTCAAAACTTGCTCAATCATTTTCCAGGTCTGAAATGATACATGATACAGATGACCTTTGATCTCTACTACAGTATGGATAACTATAGGATAACTGGCAGCTTTTACGAGGCTATAAAGAGCATTTAGTCAGGAAGCAGCCCCCACTTTCACTTCTACCAAATGACTGGGGTTTAATTGTGCTTAATGTAAGGAGTTTTTGGAGCTGATCACAATGGTGGCACAATATGCGGCTGTTATTGACCTTACATGACCCATTGCTGCGAAAATAATATTTGTGCGTGACTTCTCCTACTGTAATAAAAGCTATTCAATAAGAAGGTCATGTCTCCTCTAAATATCACCTTATCCCCCCCACCCCCACCCACCGCAGTTTGTCACACTGATCGGCGGTGTTTTTGGAGAGCCTTATAGTAATAATAAACACCTACCGACAGAAAATATAGTCTCTTCCTGGTCTGCTGCTAATGTTTTCATCGGTGATCCAAAGGAATCTAAAATCATAAAAATATATATGTTCTGCCATGAGAGGAACAAATGACAATGGTTGATCACAATTGACACAGTTTAATTATCAGGATATACCCACTCTTGGAAAAGGTTTTCATTGAATAAGATAAGCTGATTAAGATGTTTATTTACTGTTATATCTGTGTGGTGTTACAATGTATATTTTTTGTGCCGCGTGTAATCACTGAATTGGATTCTGCTCGAACGAATCAGCATTATCTCATAGACTAGAACATTGTAAGTCTGTTGTTGAAAGTTTGTCCCTAGCAGTCAACTATGACCCCCAAATGAAGATTATTCATCTAATTTTGGGTCAGCTGCGCCAAAAAATATTGCAGTGTTTTCAAAATTGCAAACAGAAAAAAAAGGGTTAAGGTCAATGCTACAATGGACCTGTGACTTTACCAAGTCCTTGAGTCTGTCAGAAGAACATATACTGTCCCAGATAAGGGATCAGCAGGTGTAGTATTCATTACATAGACGCAGAGTGTTTGATCTTACAAGCAGTGAGTATGTACACTCACAGAACGAATGGACGAACACACAGAACATGCATACACACAAATCGTACACACACACACACATCCAGAATGTATGTACACACACACACAGAATGTACATACATACGGATGGAACATACACACACAGAACATACACACACACAGAACATACACACACACAGAACGTACTTACACACAGAACATACACACACACAGAATATACACACACACAGAACATACACACACACAGAACATACACACACACAGAACATACACACACACAGAACGTACTTACACACAGAACATACACACACACAGAACATACACACACACAGAACGTATGTACAAACAGAACATACACATACGAAACGTACATACACACCGAACATACACACAAAGCGTACTTACACATAGAACTTACACACACACCGAATGTACACACAGAACGTACACACACAGAACGTACACACCCAGAACGTACACACACACAGAACGTACACACCAAGAATGTACATACACACACACAGAACATACACACACAGAACGTACACACACACAGAACGTACACACACACAGAGCGTACTCACATAGAACTTACATACACAGAATGTACTTACACACAGAACATACACACACAGAACGTACACATACACAGAATGTACTTACACACAGAACATACAAACACAGAGAGCGTACACACACATAGAACGTACACACACACAGAACATACACACACAGAACGTACTCAAACACAGAGCGTACTCACACAGAACGTAAATACACAGAATGTACTTACACACACTGAATGTACACACACAGGACATACACACACAGAACATACTCACACAGAACGTACACACACACAGAACGCACGTACGTACACACACCCACTGACCTGCAGTAGATGAAGTATCTGATTGTCCAGCGCTGACAGTCTGTGGACTTTTCTCTGATTGTACTAAACTCTGTACTCCTACACTCTGATCAGTTACTGAAAAAGTATGGTGTGTGTGTGAACAGGACGACTAAACCACGAGGGAATGAAGCTTAGCAAGGGTATGAAAAATCAATGAAAATGTGAACAATGAATCGAAACCATAGTTTGATTTCAGTGAATAATCTTTTGAGAACCAAAAAAAACATGACCATATTTTACCTTAGATCAAGTTTGATCCATTTTTCCCACATTGGAGTCGCCCCCCTCTACTGACATGCCGAAGAGCAACTCCAATGCAGGAAAAATGGATCAAAATATTATTCACCTCACTTCATGAACCAACGAGTAAATAATTCAAGTCAAGTTTCAACTTACGACTCCTGGCTTAGGTAAGTATCATTTAACTGGGGGAACTTTACCTTGGGTTAGTTCTCCTGCTCGGCTGGGTGTGGAGCTCTGTTCTGAAAGCTGTGACATACTGTGACCTTGACCTGGTTTTTGACCTTGACCTTTACAATGACTGGACACATTATCATCACTGCTTATAGTCTGTAATATGTCTTCTATGTTCTGAATAGTTTGGGAGTTTTCAGTTTCTGTTGATGAAGAGATCTCAGCTGTTGGTGTTTTAGACTGGTTTGAACCTTAAACAGACAAGGATACTAACCATGGAGCAGATCAAATCATGAGTTGATAGTTTTATTTGGATACGTAAAGGGCCAGAACGCAAACGTTATCATGTTGCATAATCAACATTCCAGTTGTGGAAAGCCACATAATCCTGAAACTAGGAGGTCAGTATCAATCGTTAATAACCCTCAAAGCATTTTGGTGTAGATTGCCATTTTCACTGTCGACATTAGCATCAAGTTGTTTTGATCAAAAAATTTCCTGCAATTTTGATTTCTACTTGAGCTTGAATTTTACATTGATGTATGCTATCGAGTGATATTCTTGTACAAAATAGACAACAGCTATACACTCATCAGTAGCAGAAAAAATATAATTCATTCTACCCTCACCACTGCTCTGATCCGCTGCATATTGCCTCTCATCAGATGATGGCGTCTCCCCAGCCTCTGCAGAAGGAGAGGTAAACTCTTCAGCTACATGCTCAGGTACAGATACAGGTACTCCTCTCCACTGGTGACTGATGTGTCGCATCTGTCGTGTCAGAGTGTCACCACTGGGTGTCGACTCCTGACTGTCGGTACTATAGGAGGGAGCAGCCGCAGGAACAACAAAGCTATCTAAAGGGGACATAAGCAGAGTAATGAAAGTTCTGTACTTTGTTAACATCGGCGGTAATGTTTTGGCTGGGAGGACTTAATCTTAGTATTATGTATTATTTTGCATTATATTATTTTTTGTCCAACATACTGGAATCAAGCTCACACCATACTATTCTGTATATTCCCAATGGTTTGGTGCTTACAAAGCTCACATGATGTTGAAAGGGTAAAATTGTTTAACCAGACCTGCTGAATCTGAAGAGTAGAGATCTAGTATAGTAGGGCTCTGCTGATTGGCAATCAGTCCCTGTGATGTCATACCTCCGTCAAGTGTCGTCAACTTTTCCTGTTCCAGAAATCTGTGAATGGGAGCAAAATAATAACCACTTAGAGATAGTGGCGATGAAGGCTTCAGTGTTGGATTGATGGTAACAGCAAAAAAAGGATCAAAGGTACCCAAGTAGTGAGTAGGCTTTATTTTTCCTCCAATTATCTGAGATAGATGTACTGGAGTTATAACAGGAAAAAATCATTAGAAATGGAAATAACACACAATTGATTAGAATTTAATAAAGTTTGATGCACAAAATCATTCGAACACAACCTTAACGCCACACCACATGCAGCACTCACTTTTGTCTATCTGCTCTCCTAGATTCGAGCTGCTGCAGTAACTGATTTAGTACTCTGATTCTCTCCCCATCTGGACTATTAGCTTCTACATCCGCTCTTGTATGCTCAACATCACCAGGGGTGGATATGATAGGGGCAGCACTTGTCATGAGAGTGGTGAAGCCGGATAAAGGAGGAGTTGGGGAATCTGATGATGTCACTGATTGTACCTGGTTACAGTGAATATAAAACAAAAATAAAATTGAGCATCTTAATCGATGAAGTGCAATCAAATAAACATGGCCACCCTGCAGTAGCCTTGTCACATGGGCGCATAAAACAAAAAACAACCACATGACAAGGCTAATACTACAGTATATGAGGGAATTATACACTGAGAGCCAATTATGACAAATTGACCTCAATGACATAGCGTTCGAAGGATGTTGAATTTTGGGATTGAAGACAAAAATCATATGTTGATATTCGGAATAGTCGCGATATTGATTAGATATTATGTCTCATATTGGAATAAACACAATGTTTTAATTCATTACCTTTGATGGAGCTCGCTGTGGATCACAATCATCAGCGCTTGTTGATGTGCTAGATAAGTGGGTATCACTATTAGGCTGAGGACCCCTGATTGGCTGATGGTAATAGTGTTGATCTGTGATTGGCTCATTTGCAAAGTCTGTGATTGTGATTGGTGGAACAGCCATAGATGAGAGAGAAATTGAGCTCTGCTCAGCCAGAGATCTGCCAAAAAAAGTTCTGCAATATATTGATTTATGGTTCTCTTGCTAAGCCTGGTTCTAAAATTTTCAAATTGGTCTAAATTCGCATGTAAAGAGTCAAAATTAAAGTAATCGTCAAAGCACTTAGCATACCTGCTATATTCCTTTCCTCTTGCGTTGGAATTCATGTTCATACTTGGGTACAAAGTCTCATCAAACGTGGAGATGTGAGTAGGCGTGTCCACTTCCTGTATCACACTGAGCTCATGGAGGTCAAGGTCATCCACTCCAGCCTTGGCTGTCACTGGTGGCCGTAGTGGTATATCTCCTAAGACAAAAATGGAATAAAAGCTTATTTTGCAGCTAGTTCCATAGGATTCAAGGTGTTTGTACTGATTGGCTGTAGGGAGGGAGAGAGCCAACCCGAGGTCCGAAGGTAATTTTCTGAAAATATCAGTCTATTAATACATATTGAATGTAAAAGTAATTTTTTCCACTTTTACAATCGCATCTCAATAGGTACTTGCAGTGACCTGGATTAGCGTTGAAAACTAAGCAATATGTATTCAAAACGAACAATATGGTGTTGTTCAGGATGCTGCCTACATGATCACCATGTAATATCCCCTTCATTACATGGTAGAAATATTTACATCCGCTCAAATGGTAGAGTACTGACATTGAAGATAATGAATGTGATATTTTGAGATAGTTTATAATTGGACTCACTACTTGGAGTACTTTGTCCTGACTGCTCCTCGTCTAACTCTATACCCAGACTATGTAGCGTATGTCTCAGACTATTCTGTGTATCGAGTAATTCTCTCTGATATGTCGAGGGAGACAATAACTTCCTTTTCTGGTCCTGAATATCAGCCAGCTGTCGCCTCAGCTCTTCCTGTCTCCTTTAACAACAAATAGCCAGTTGTAGGAAAAGACAAATCTCAACACAATATTCTCTGATAAGTAGAGTCAACAACTTAGATAGGGAGTCAACTTAGAAAGTCTACAATATGTTAGAAAGAGAGCTTGGACATGCAAGTCTTATATTATATGGACTGACTAACAAGCTGGAACTACATACCATCATGAGCATACAGAACCAGGATAGGGTCACTAACTTGTTAAATTCTTGTTGTTTAGCCATCATCTGCTGATGAAGTGGAGACCATTCAGAATCTATTTCATCCTGAGGTACAGAAGCACTAGACTGAGGAACTGCAGAAGTAGGCTCGGTAAGATGTATGCCGCTCCTAACTGGTGAGGTGTCAGATGGACCAGAGGCTAAGGCTTCTGCCCAAGTCAATCCGCTTCCAGCAGACTTTGCGCTATGATAAAAAGAAAGGCTAACAATAAAATCACGTGTTCAGCAATGTTACTCTATACAGTAAAGCTACTCGTGATTAGCCATGTTATTTTATAGTGGTCTGAGAAAAGGGCACTAAACATAAGAAACAGTTGAGGAATTCGGTATTTTTATCAGATTCAGATCCATCTTACCAAAAAAAACCATCAACATTTTGTAACAAAGACCATTGTGAAAAGCAGAACTCTGAATTGTGAACAAAGTTCTAGAAACAGCATCACTGCTTAACTAGAGTGCTCAAAGTCTGCTGTGGTTGACATCTGGATGCCACAGCTAGCAATCCACGCTAAGTTCTAGCACTAAAACTACTGGATAACACAGGATTGTAAGACTGACTGCAGGACACACAGACATAAAAACTCCACTTACTCTGTTTCTTTAGCAATGAATCTCCTTGTGACAGCGTGAAGTAATCTCTCTCTTTCATCTATAGACATGTAGGTAGGTTTTGATTGGCTAGAGGCTGATGATCGTGTTGGCTGAGCTTCTTGGGGATGGATATCAGACCTCGATTGATTATCAGCATTGTTGGAGATGTTCGGTCGGACAAAACGATCCAATTTTACAGACGACATCATATCCTGTAATCGTTCTAACCTTCTAGAATGTTCCTGTAGCTCTGATTGTAGCGCTGATGGCTCCTTAGGACCTATGAGTAGAGATATAACCCAGTCATAATCACATTATCAGGAGGCTTGACTCTCTCATTTTTAGGGCAGAAGGTAATGTTTATCATTACATCTTGCAGGGCAGCTCAAATTATAATATTAATGTTTTATTTTAAAATTATTATCAAAAATAAGTATTATTATTACAATATTATTATCATTGTACAGCGTAGTCGAGGTTACCTCCACAGATTTAATTTTAGGTACTGCATTTTAGGGCAGTGTCACTTTTAAATTGTAACAATGGTTTCCAGTTCACAGCCAGTCAGGAGTAAATGTATTAGACGAAGAGGAGCGCTAGTTCAGAGTGTATCTGTATGGTAAGTCTTGTAACATTCGGTCATAACAGCTTGTTCAGAAAACTGTACAACTACTCAGTTTATTGTCGTGCAGTGTTCTCGGTCCTGCTGTGGCTTGCCATACATGTAACAATGTGAACTAATGTTAATACAGAAGTAATTGAAAGCAACCATGTCAACAAGCATGGAAAGGTAACTCACATCAGAGGCAACTCCTAATGCCTACATTTAAGACCACAATAACCAACCTATTACATGAACATACAACTACACCAAGTTAGAACGTATAAAAATAATTATGGCTACTGGCGACAGTCTCTGTTGTATTTATCCTCAAACTTCTGTTCTCCTTGCATGAGGGTAAGCAAGCTCACTGTCTAACTCATGTCTAACTGTACTGTCTTTCTGTACTACAAACTAAGATGCTCATTTTTGGTGGTCTAGGGGCTCAAGAGTGACTCATTTGGGATTGTTGCGTGTTACAGTTCTAACACAATATTTAATTCGTATACTTGGATGTTCGTGTACAGCAGTCTAAAAGCTCAGGATTACTATGCTCTGGCTTATGTTACAAATTAAAAATCAACATTGGGTTAAGTTGCTCCTAGAGCTTTTAAAAAATCAGAAACGAAGTGACTATTGGCAATGCATTCAACACTTCCGATTTCTATTCCACCATTTTGTTTATTACTTTTACTTCTTTTTTTTGGTACTTTTTCTGTCACTACACAACAAATGATCAAATATGACCATAATATAGATTTCTTAGAGAAAAAAAAAATAGTACACCAGGATTGATGTGAACTTGAATTTGTAATGCTGATTTCAGAAAAAAAAGAACATAAGAGACAAGTAAATGTATGTAAGGGGATGATAGTCGGCGTCAAAGAGGGAGAAAAAGTGAAACAGATTAATCTCACTAATATAATTAAGGAAAGAGACACGGAGATAACAACACTGAAGTGGTGAGTTCTGTGTGCGCCTATCAATAATACCAATTTAAGATGATCCATGAAATATTCAATAGAACTCAAATTGATGTTTTATAGTTTTTAAATCAGATAACTTTTAGCCACATTTATACTCTGAAATTAAAAGGACCACAATTATTACCACATAGCGACTGACTCTCATGTACAAACAGTCTGGTTTTGGAACATAGTTTACATTTATTGTTCTTTTGTTTTTTTACTGCATGCAGGGCTTTTCCACTGTTGTATAATTTGAGAAGACATACAGTTCTATATACAGATTAATGGTAACTAAGCAATCTAATAAAGTAGACTTGTACCTTATATTACTTTTCACTTGAACAGAAATTTCATTGCAGAAAAAAGACGGATGGACTAGAAGAAATATCAGAGGAGTAAGTTCACAATCAACAACCATTTCAAGGGCAGTTATAACCATATTACCCTTATTTCAGTTATCAAAAGTAATTGGAGTTGCCTTGTTTATAGTCAATGAGGAGATAACTTTCAAGTCCGGAATCCCACTCAGTTATTTCCATCAGGGAGAATTCTCCCTGTTTCCATATACTTATTATGAAGTGTATGATTTTTCTATAGAAATAAAAAATGAAAAAGCTGATATAAATCTTTCGTTCTAAAGCCTCAACTGATGCTTCAGTGTGTTTTGGTTGCTTTACCAACAACAGTGATGCAAAACATGTACATGACCATTACAAGATATGCTAAGGAGATCGGAGAAATGAGCAGATGCTATCACGACATGACGAAGCTAACAAGACTAGGATGGAGTTTGGTTGGTTTCTAATGTAACTGGCACAAGGTGGGCTGCATAAAGAGACACACATACTGCAACATGACATATTTTAATGCTTTGAATAACGAAAGATCTATATACTAACTAGTTTACTTATTCGCCTGGTTTAACAAAAAGTCATAATTTTTCCAAATCATTGCAGATAAAAATAGGATTGACAGAGATGGCAGTGAGGAGGATTAAAGAAAAAGTGAAATATTTAGACACAGCATACGAATACAGAGGTAGAGGTAAGTCATCAACTCTTGATATTTGACAGAACGTGACTGATTGAAATAAAGGGATGGACATAGGTACAATAAATTATTTTTATTTTGATGCAGAGTTCGATAAAAAAAAACAACGGTAGCGGGCGCTGAAGAATCGAAGAAGGAGGAAGAGGTGACCGGGGATGGAGCCAGATGTAAGGAAGAAGATTCAAAGTAAAGCAAGGTACTGTACCAAATATATGTTTATGGTTGAGGCTGATAATGATGGTAACACAAACTGTCTTAATTGTCTTGCTGTTACCTTTAAGAGGCAAATAAGACAATTTTTACTTCCAAAAGAATCACATAAAAAAATTCATCCAATGCCTCAAAAAAGATAAAACAGGCTCATCAAATGACCTTCATAACAGAGGATTTTATTGCAGTCTCAGGCATTAAAAAAAGGCAAAGATTTCAACATTTTGTAGTTCAGGTACCTCAATTCAGGTAAACGATTTTACAAAAAAAGAGTAGCCGGTTAGGGTGGACAACAATCCCTTCACGAGCATCAGGCGGGGCATGTTGAATATGACGGTCACATACTGGTTAAAAAAGAAATAAAAAAATATGATTCCTTGGCTTCCGCGCAACCAACTTTGTTAGCTTGGAATCCAATATACACACTTGCTGGTACCCTTTATGGAACCAATAAGACAATGTTTAAAAAAACAAAATCGATTTTTCAACTCCAACAGCCTAAAAAAGATAAGATGGGCTGATCAAGTGAACCTCATAACAAAGGGATTTATTGAAGTCCCAGGGAGTCAGAACAGTTCTAGGATTCAACATCTTGGAGTTAAAGTACCTCGATCTGGATAGATTTTGCCACCAAATTAATCTACCGCTTTATCATTGTTTTGGCAGAGCTGCACTTCAAGCTACATGGCCTGTTAGCTTGTGCATAAAACCTGATACAGACTTTGCACATGCAGATCTTGTCCTGGCTCTGTTGCATGTTAACTTTGTTAGCTTGAAATGCGTTGGGGGGGGGGGGGAGGCCATGATGGCAATGTTTATCTCCAGAAAAAAATCTTTGAATTCTTCCCTCGCGAAGCCTCAAAAAAGATAGGATGGACTGATCAATAGTGACCAAGTATTGGAAATGGTTTTTGCAGACTTGCAGCATTACTCTAAGTCCCCACAGGATCGGGGACTTATGACACACCAGGGCTGCCTGACAACATCGACTAGTTATTCACCAGAATGGTATGTTACACAGGAAGTGACTCAGGACCACCGGTAGCAGCAGAGGGTGGAAATAGAAGGCACTGTGAAGATAATATCTAATGACTGGCATAAAGGGACTGTGGAGAAAGAAGTTGTAGTGAATACAGGTATAGGTAATTTGGTTATTGGTTATAAATTTCCTGATGAATAGATTATATTGCAGTCTCAAGCCGGCAAAAGCATTTCAAATTTGATGAACTAGGCTGTAGGATCAAATACTGGCTTCACAGATTGAAAAGTACAGGTCCCGTCTAATGACGAACAGACAGACGAGGGAGAACTTAAGTCTGCAGTTGACTCCGTACTGCAGTCAGCAGTAATGTATTGTGTCAGCAATATTTTTGAATTCAATTATTAGACCTCCTGCTCGATATAAAATGTATCCAATACCTAATATTTGATAAAAGGCTTTACATGCACCATAGAGCTGAGAGAAAATAAAATAATTGAGTCTACAGAAAGGCATTTTTATTTTATAGCTATTTAGGACAATTGCTGTCTTTTTTCTCTGCATGCTTTCAACATAACATATTCCTAATTAAAACTGGTATTTACAGATAGAAAATGGAAAGAGTGGACAAAAGGTTGGTGAAGAACGGAGAGATGTCACCAGTTTGGAGACTCCAGCAGATGAGATGCACAAGCCAAGTAAACAAATCTCAAGTGTAGAATTTCACCATCAAAGTTTAAACATTGGGGGAGAATATTATGGTAACTACATCTCACCGCAATGATTGTCTGAAATATACTAATCGAAGTACGAAGAACTGACGAACACGCTAGACTAAATGACAGGGATGACAACTCCAACGATCAGGTCAGGGAATAGAGTTCTATTAGTTCAGGTGAAATAACCGAAAGTATTGTTACATTATAAATATTGTTGTGAATAACAAGTACATTGTATTGACCATGAACATATTATTATTATTATTATTATTCTTCCTCTTATATTATTATAACACCTTTGATATATCTTAACTTTATCTTTATAAGCTGCTACATGTTTATGGGCTTGACATACTGAAGAGGCTCACACAGTGGCATTGCGTTATCAGAGAAATCCAGTAAAATGCGCTCTAGGGATTTCTCTAAAACATAATAAATTACTAACATGGTTGTGAATGGATGAATGCTCAGCCTTTACAGAAAGTGATGTGATATTATAATCATACAGATGCGATGTTTTGAGAAATTCGGATAGATATAGGAGTTATATACTGATGGCAGATCAACATATGGTGGAAAGAGTGGAAAGAGTAGGGAGCAAAAAGAAGGGTGAAGACACACTGAACTCAACTGGTCACCAAATGATGATAAGCTTCGTTTTCACTTCCTAAGATTTAGCTCTCTAAAGAGTTATGATAATGGTCACTTGATAAATCGTATAACAATAAGACATAGCAATGCTGGACGAACCCTAAAGAAAGGTCATCACTGTAAAATTACCATCTTTATTCAACTTTTACTTCAGTTCAAGCTGAGGCTATTGGGTGTGAGCTGGTCGGGAGGAAGAAGAGAAAAAGATTGAGAGATACTTTAATTATGTGCTATAAACTAGACACTTACTGTGGTGGACAAGGACCGATTACTGCCTAGGTATCGCCCTGTATACGAAAACTTGAACAGTCGATTTATAATGTAACCTACCTCTAGAAGCCGTGCCTTCAAAGTTTCCATCCTGAGTTTTCTTTCTATTCTCTGAACTGTGACTATCTAGCGGAGCTCTCATCAGCCTTTCTCTCTCCTCAACGGACACAAAAATGTTTCCCTCAGTGCCTCTAGTTAGAGGTGGGATCTCAGGCGGTGTAGCCTCAGTCCTCATGTATTTAACTGTAGGGAAGGGCTGTCCATGCAATGTATCTCCATCATACTCGTCTGCAAACAGAATATAAATTTGTTGAACTTTTATGTCAAATAACGTCACAGATGTGAGAAATACTTGACTAACACACATTCAAACTACCTCGATGCTCAGTCCAGTATTCCTCACATCTGGAATGATTTTTGAGCTCTCACACATCAAAATAACCTGGTGACAGAACAGCAAAAATAAATAAATTTCCACGCCAAGTAGACAGAGGGTATTTCTTAGTTATCAAAAAGATAAATTCAGGATAAATTCTACTATTTGAGCATGAACCACTGGAGAACTCGGGTGCAGACATTCTTGACGGTATTTCTCCTCTTGCTAGCATCTCTCTATCTGTGACTGTCACATATCCTGTTGGGCGTGGCCTATCAATCACATGGTCATCTCCTGCAGTCACATGACCAGCACCAGGCTCCGCCCTATAGTCAGGTGGTACAAAGTACATGTTTTGTCGCGCCTCAGCGACCTGTGACTGGTTAGCCATCTGATTGGATGGCTCCTGCTCGAGTCTGATTGGTCGATGAGACTGTTGAAGACATCTTTGGTCAGCAGTATTTTTTAGTCTGCTGTCCATCTCATAACCTTTGAATAACAGTTAATGGATATATAAAATGCACTTTATTACAATTTGAAAATCAGTAACAGGTACTTTGATCTCATTGGCCTATTAGCCTAAATCATGCTGACTCTCATAATGATAGACATGACTCATGTCTATGCTCCTAATGTTTTTAGTACCAGGTTTGAGGGCTACGTCAGCATCGACGGACTCAAAACTTTATTTCAATATATATATCTCATATTATATGTTTGAATATTTAGTTTTCAGTTCTGTCACTGGTTGGTTATTTTGTATGTCACGTCAATTTTCACAAATTGAAAAGATCTTTATCCAAGTTTTGAGAAATCGTTCCCATGTTACTGTGAGCAACAAATAGAGAAATCAGTTCCTTATAAACAAAATACAGGATGAGGGTTTCCATAGACTTAATAATACTATTAAGTCAATGGGGTCTTTCCATCATGTTACCCTCTTCGGTCACAGTTCATAAAATCCTGTGTCACTGCTCATATTTTTGTTTCGAAATACAGCAAAAAAATCAAATCGATGCAGGCTACACTGTGTGCCAAATGGCCTGATACTATGGTTTTTTTGTCTCACCTCTCTCAGAGCTGGTGATCTGGTTTAGTTTATGTTTGATACTCTCACCAAGTAATGATTTCTGTCTCAGATACCAGTCCCATGTTGATTCTCCTGGTCTTCTAGCTTGAGTATCAGTGGATCTCGCCAACCTACCAATAACAAGTTAAATTTTCTTGAACAAAATTTCAATAACTATCAGCAGTTTTGAGTTCGAATTGAAATCACAGCTCTGGACTCAATGAAATGAAAGGCTTGAGTTTAAAAATATCCAACATTTATCAAAATATCCAAAAATCACCTGTCCAGAGATAAAGAGTCTCGGTTAGCAGGACAATCGACATGTGGTACAGTACTGTCTGTTAGATCATAAGTCTCTGCCTCCAGACTCTCCTGATTGGTCAGTTTTCTCTCTAATCTATCAGCTAGCTGCTCCTCTTTGTCTAGTAACGATTTCTCCGACTGTCAACAACAAAAGGTTTATGAGTATAATAAGATGGCACAGAAGCAGGCACCTCAGGAAATTAGCTCTTCCGTCAAATACATAAAAAGGAAAAATTGTCTTATGAATCACCACCCTCTGCAGGAGGAGTAAAGTTTATCAAAATTGTTTGTCATTTTTGCGACCTGTGGAATGTCAATTCAAATAAAAAGAGTTGAAAAACCTAATAATGTGCTCCAATGCAAATTATTCTGCTGGCAAAAACAATCTGTTGAAGCGTTCATTGGGAGTTATCTCCCTTGATGATAGGCAGCATCCCCCTGCTGCTCTACAGTGTCTCAGGACTAATCTGTATACCGACGGACTTTTATATATAGATTACCTTGAGAGTTTGCAGTTCACCGATCTGTGTCTCTAATGATTTCATATATTCCATCAGTTCCTTCCTCTGTTTCTCTATAAACTGAGAACTTGTGGTTGTGTCCCCCTCACTGCTTGTAACTCTACACAGAAGATAAATAAGTTTGCGACACACAGATAACAAACACCAACATGACAGATGACCTGAGAGGTTATGTATTACCCAAGCCAAGCATCTTGGCCTGATGCTTTAAATATGTATTAGAGCAAACGTTTGAGTTACCCCCTCCCCCTCGACCAGGTAAGACACTGGGTCTGGTTTGGTGGGTTTCCAGCTCAAATCAATCCCCTCTCGGATGAACCAAACCAGCAAAAATGGAACTCGAGTGGCAGCAGTAAGATCATCAATTTCTTTATTTAATTTATTATTTGTTTATGACAAATATTTTCCTTTATGTTTATGACAAATATTTCCTGATATGAAAATATTTTCCTTTGTTTATGACATACTTATGCATATGAAAACCTCAATAAAAACATTATAATAATAATAATAATATTTAAACGTAATTTTTTTGATTTATCTTTTTCATCATTTTGATTGAAATTTTTTCCCCCCTTTTTTTTCTCAATGGCTGATTTTGCAAAACATTGTCATCGAATGAAACTTATGCCAATAAAGTGTAAAAAAAATGTAATTGTCTTTTTAATATTATTACCTGGTCTGACTGATGGTCTCATTAGTAGATTGATTACTGGTAGCTTCCTCGCTATATGTGACCTCATATACTTGTTCTAGACTCTGATTGGACGTCGTCTCACTACTAGTCTTAGCCTCGATGTCAACAACAGCAGGTAAAACTATCACATCATCAGCCTTGCCACCCTGTGAGATAATGAGAACAAATTAGTATGGAGCAGCCGTGGGCAAAGTGCCTTAAATCTATTCAATAGCTTCTAGATCTTTCTTCGTTGTTCTCGGCTCATATAATCGGGGCAATTGATATCACAAATATCATAAACATAATCAATCTGGGCAAAAGATTGTGTTCTGTAATAATTTAATTCCTTTTTTCAACATAAATGGCTCGATGAAACATCATATGGACAGGAGAAAACCATTGGCTGGATTGGAGTAGAAAAACTTTACGACTGATTCGGAGTTCTCAGGTTTCCCATTTTAATTATATCAAGTTACCATTCCATGCGAGTGAGATGTGTATACACTAACCAACTGAATATAAATCTTTGATGAAATGAATATACTACCCACACACCTGATGACCTCCTGTTTGGACTTGGTCAGCTGGTGGAGCCACATCCTCATCATCCTGACCTTCGACCTCCTCGCTGACCCACTGCTCCTTTTGATTGGCTATTCTCTTCATCATTTTGTTTAGTACCTTTCAAAGAAAGCAGCAAGTAACATGCAGAAATATACTGGTACTGAGATTTGAGACACTTTTGTAGGGAGTTTTTTTTACAGAATTTGAATGAAAATGAATACTAAGTCTATGGCCTCATTAGGAATTTCAAACTCACAAAATTCAATATCAAAAATTTAAAAACAATCATTATCACAATCATATTATCGAGAAAAATAAAGTGCTGCATCTAAATTTAGCAAGTTTCTTACGATTGAACTTGGCAATTATTCTAATGAATGTTCTTCTGAAAGCTGTTTCAACTCCTATTGTATCATCCAGTGGATTGAGGCTTTGAAGCTTGGACATGTAGGTAAGTAGCTGCCCTGTCACGCGGCTACTTTTTTGTTACTCCCAAAACCGCGTGACAAAGCTAGGTATGTAGGTCTTATAGGAACCATAGTACTCACGGCTTTCCTCTTTTTCTCACTGCCAGTGGCCTCAGTGTAATCGCATGTAGTCTCAGAGGTAGTGACTGGGGTGATATTAGTGACATTCTGGAACGGGACCCGTCCTCTGACAGAGTCACCATCTCGTACTCTGCTGATAGCAGGACGTGGTTCTGAGTCTGAGGGACTAGATGTACTAGTAGCTTCAGTTACTGTCGGTGTGAGGTCATAGTTCAGAGGTGGAGCATTGGCTGAAACAAAGCAAATATACCTCTTATGAATCGAAGTCAAAAAACCTTAATGAAATCCAACACCATTGAGCTTAAAATTTGACAGGCTTAGAAACATGAGTAATGTCCACAATCTATTACTCCTAAAAAACAGCAAATCAACACAATTCTCCCAATAATTATGATGGTACACAAACGTTAGAAAATTAGGATAATAACCATGAACTATTCCACAGATTGATCAATTTCCATGTGTAACAGTCATCTTTGTGTCATCGTGGTGTAGTTGGAAATCAATCCTTCACAAAATCAAGTCCAATATTCGCAAAAACAAAAAAAAACCGCTGACATCAATGAAAAATATCATGAAAACATCACAATATAATGAAAGATATTAGAAATGATGATTTTTTGCTGACAATTAATGTATTTTTATTAATGGTACAAACCTTTGAGATCCACTGGATCATAGTCATGGGAGAATAACTCCTCTACTTTTCTCTCCATCTGTACCTGTCTGTCCGACTCTCTCTCCATCACTACATGAGCTGGCAGGAACAGAGCCTGTGGTATGTGCTCCAGATTCTGCTGTCTGAATAAATAAACAAAGCAAGTAAACACGTTGGTAGCTTGATAAGCAACGTTTACTGGATAGCAAATCATGAAAAACATTTGAAATAATGAATTGTTGCTGACAATAAAAGCATATATATATATATATGTTACTGTGCTGTTCCAGACCATGCCGTCATTAAATAATATAATAACTCTACTAGACTAAAATACCAAACCATTGCAAAACAACAAGATTACAATTTAACACAACCTATCATCTGCTTCATTTGACTTCAGTTTACCGCATTCAGTTGAGCACATGAGAATTCAAAAGAGAAGCATCGTCAGATTGACAATCCCTGTTCGGAGATATGTAAGGTATTATGTATAGAGCAGTCGCCAGTCACACATTGAGCCACTCTACATGACTATTTATAGCTTAGATTATGACAAAGAAGGCAAGTTTTTGCGGTCGGTGGTTCACATTACTTTACTTATACGTTTGTTGATTTATTCATTTTGGTCATGCAAGACAAAACGATCAAATTGACAGATGGAAAGTTGGATGATTTATACCTGTGTTTTCTGTCGGCTTTCTCGAGCACATCAAGTTCGCTCATCATATTATTATAATGTTGTCTCATCCGTTCTCTCTTTAGTGCATGAGCTCCTCTTACTCGAGCCTTCTCCAATCTGTCAATAATATACAAGATAAGTGTTTATTGTAACTCCAGCAGGTTAATAATGAAGTTATTTAAATGAATAAAAGAAAAAAATTCAAAAAAGTAGTGTGACACAAAAACTACATAGCATATTTTACAAAAAAAGCTATTGGCATACTTTGCACTGTGGCACATAATATACAAGATAATTTGTCGTTGATGCATCAAAAATTATGTTTATTTTACCATGGTTGGATTCTCAATAAAACAGTTAAGTCTTATGTAAATAGCCAGGGTTCCCAGGCTGCAAGTTATTGCTCACAGGCCACAGAGAACCTAGTACATGTGTTCAAACTCTGCCCTGGTAGTGGTTTTCCATAACCAAACCCTTAATGGAACGCCACAACCAACAAAGTATTATGTAACATACTATTGTAACAGGTTCTAACGCCATGTAAAACAAATCTGCTGTCTCCCTTATGCCTAGCCGTTTTTATTCACATGAGTTCCATTGTTGACCATTACCCATATCATAACCTCAAACCCTAACAAAAGTGTCAATAATACCAAGATAAAATAGAGTCGTTCTACGAACGCTACTTTATTTGGAAGGCAATTTATCATCCTGGACGGATGTTTTCCATAATGAGCCAAATTACGGCAAAAGTGGGGGAGGATAACTCTCAACTGACCTTTCGTTTATGTCGCACTGGTTATGATGAGTTAACCCCTCTAGCCTATCATTCTCTAGCTCCGCCCCTGTGAGCCCGTCACACACTGAATCATTATTTCTCTCTACTATACACTCCTCGGCTGGTATCGTATACGGATAAGTGTATGTGTCCGCATCTGTGAGCTGTCACAAACAAATAAATAGTCGAGATTTTTAAACCAATTCATTTCATTTAATAAAGTGTAATATCTACCAATCAAAAACATACAAAAAAGCTTATTCTCTTAACTAATTATTATTTTTGTGTGTATATATTTCTTTCTTCTTTTTTTTTGTTTATGAAGACAAATTTTTTTTTCTTCGCTTATAACATATATATATATATATGAAAACCTCAATATTGGTGATATGACAAGTGAAAGCAGCTAATCAAAAAATAATATTTATCAGAACAAATAGTTTTTCTATGTCAGATGGTACACACACTCAAACTTGTGAGGAGTGGTAGTGAGTGCCTATTACTTTGTGAGGATCTCAGATGTCTAGTAAAAGTTTGATGTGTCGGGTGGCAGGACCCAGTAAAAGGAACTCACACCCCCCCTCTCATCTTTTGAGATATGGTACTCTTTACGCCCACTACTCTAGGCGAATATGATTGAATCAAGGAATATGGGTCATTTAATCAGTTGACTAATCTTGGGGCTTTCATCTGTGTATGTTTTATGTGAGGTCATCGAGACAGGATATAATGTAAAGCCTTAATCAAAGAACAAGATCACTCATCAGGTTAAGGGCTCAAACGGTTGCGGTTAGCCAACGCTCACTCGTTTTCGTGTTGATACTGGGATACAACAGTCCCACTTGCAACCTGTTTTAACCTCCATACTAGTCAATGGTCAGATATCGGCCAGAGAAGATTAGTGTCTTCTTCTCCATTAGATAAACCCCTAATCAAATACATCAGTCTGTATCGCTGTTCTCAAAGATTACCACAGGCCATAAAACGTAATCCCTCGATCATGGCAGTGAAGGTACTCAATTACACAAACATACATACAAAGTCTAGGTGTTACACCGCGTAGCCTACCTGTACTTGTACAGCTTTAGCCTTGTTCAGCAGCTCTTTGAGATCAGGTCTTACGGGTGGAGGTAGACTAGCGACTTGTTTAGCTCTCATCTTCTCCTTAGCTAAGGCTAAGTTTCTGGCTTGTATTACTTTAGTTGACTCCGCCTCTTGTATTAATTTATCTTCGTACAACTAAAACGGGAGCAAATCAGTTGAGTTTGTAAAAAGTTAAGGTTATGGTTCTTTACTCCTCAAACTTGTATTGAGACCAAGATTGATCAAATTTGCCCATACTCCAGTTCTACTAATTGTACTCAGCAAATTTTTATTTTATAGGCGCCTCAAGCGTGGTGGCATCAAAATACATATTATAACCTAATGATAACTACAATAATTTGTGTTATCCACAATCATATAATACTGAACATTGTAACTAAGAGGTTTCCTATCCTCATTCCACAAATGTGCTGACGACATATCCAATTGACCAGTTTATGAACACTATAAACACATATATATATTTATATGTTTATGATGAACACACACACATTCAAGTTGGGAAAAAAGAACCGATTTCCATGAAGGATGAGAAAACAGGCTTAAAATGATGTAACATCACAGGAGGCAGTAGACTGGGATTCAGTCCAACAATTTAAAGTTATCTACCCAGGTAGGGTGTGTTGGTTCGTTGTTCACACCAACAAACAAAACCCGACATGAACAGACGACTCAACAACAAACCAAAACCCATCAGCCAATCAAAACAAAACACAAGCACATGGGTTTATTTAGAAATGCAAGATAGTGACCTATGAGTAGATAACACCACAGAAGCAATATCCAACATAAACCGTAATACAGACAAGGCCCCATTGTTGGCCTGAATCCCAGGCTAGAGGAAAAGGAGAACCAACCTTTTCTAGAGCTGCCTCGTGTCTCTCATCGGCTCTTCTGTTGTTCTCCATCTCAGCTGCAGCTTTTCTCTCTAGCCCTAGATCCAGCTCATCAGCCTGGGTGTGCGCCGTCCCTATGTTCTTCAGTGACTCTACATAATCACGCTCTAACTGTGTTATCTAAAATCAGCCAAATTATTATACATGTATGATTCTGTCGAAATAGTTGAACTACATGTGGGTAATTATGTGCTTTTTCTCAATAATGTTGCATATTGATAGTAGCAGCCAGGACCCACCTAGCATATTTGGTCGTTGGTGATAGTTGAGGCCAGAGCCAAGCATAGAACCACAGCCACTTAATAACTGTTACAAGGAATCTTCTAGGGCAAGTATCATCTAATTGCCTGTATCTTGAGTTCATGTCATAGAACCACTCTCAATGCAAGCAAGTTTAATAAAGAGGTGTACCAGATCTATGTATGCCTTGGATAAAAGTGGTACACTCCTGCAGGTTACTTACCCTGTTCTGTTTTTCTATCTGCCATTCTGACTCAATCCTATCAGCCAATAACTCTAGCTGCTTAACCTTCTCTTGTCTGACGGCCTCCAATATCTTCTTAGATATCTCCTTCGCTTTCTCTCTCACCTAGAATCATAATCAATAACATTTCAGTGCTGCATTTCAACACACACATTATACATCGATCAGTCAAAAGCAATGTATATCCTAAACACACACATATGCTAGGAGAAAAATAAATAAAAAATTAAATTTGGTGATCGAGCCAGGAATCGTTGAGTTCACAGGTTCAAAAGATTGGCAAAATTTGATTAAAATGATATTCATACAGTGTCAATATCCATTACAAAGGCCTTTTTAAACTGCATGACATAACACTTGATGGCACAGGCCAAAATTGTAAACCTTTACTTCCAACAGCACCTGGACATCCAATTTTATTGGTACATGGTTCATGGTACAGCTATGCCTTGATCATATGCTGAGCACAGAGGCTGTTGTCTTGATCAGTTTTTCTTTGGCTCACGAATACTTGATGTCCCTAATGATGTTGGACGGAGGCCATGATTAAACTCTCACCTGAATCAATCTGAGTTTGCGCCTTCTCTGGTTCTCTTCTCTCAGTATTCTCTCCACTTCTCCAGGACTCAGTCTGAGTCGCGATACTTCAGTCTGCTGAGGCATGCCTGCTGGTCACACACCTTGCAGCTGATGACACTTTGGACAGTTTGGATAAATCCGTCTCTGATGATATTTATCACCCTACAGTGAAGTTACACATGAGTTATCCTTTTTTAGAAACCTAAGCAACATTGTTTCACCAAACTCTAAATGCAGGGCAGGTTCATTGGGTCATGCTAGATCTAGGCCTACCTAGTCATCATCAGGCGCTGTCAATCAAGGAGTAAATGTGTTGACTATATATATATATACATGTGTCACTTTCACTTCAGTCAATTCCACTGAGATAACACAAAAAGTAAGTAAGCCCGGGCCTCCTCTTCCTACTGCCACAAACCAGACATACTATCTACTACACATTCCAGCCAAGGAGTACTCCTTGTTCCAGCAATGAGGTAAACAAACAGAAGAGACTCTGCGGCTTGCTAATTTATATCTTGCTAGGCCTTTGTTTGAGTCAACCAATGAACTAAACCTCAGGAGGTTTAGTTCATTGAGTCAACTAAGGTCCTAGTCCCAATAAAAACCGACCAAGAAGTTTACTCTTTGCTCCTACCATGATATAAATGCTCATAAATCAACCATCAAATCCAATTGAACTCTTTAACTACCAATAGCTTTACACTAGGTGGCTACCCAAATCATAGAAGGACCATAATAGTGAGAGAGTTTTCTTATGGCAGTCATGAAACTATAACGAGTAAGAAGCGGTTGTGAGATCTCATCCCACAACAATGGATGAGAGTTCTGTGTCCCACGACTCATGTTTGAAAAAAATGGTTGTTGCCCATGGATGGATTGGTACAGGTAAGCCTATGTACATCCCAGTTTAGGTTCTGACTGACTCCAAAGACAAACAAGCTAGCTTGTACTATGCCTAGATCGATTACGATAGGCCTACTCACTATATATATGGTAATTATTTTAAGTATTATTGTATATGAAGTGCACTGTGACTGTAGTGTAGTAGGCCGAGCTAGGAGTAATGTATCTCATCTGTCTGGCACTATGGTTGTAATTGCTTCATCATGTTCAGCCCACAATCTCCCAACATACAGTAACAATAGTAGCCTGTTGTTACCGTATGTTGGGAGATTGTGGGCTGAACATGATGAATCAATTACATTACAACCATAGAGCCAGACAGATGAGATACATTACTCCTAGCTGGGCCTACTACACTACAGTGCACTTCATCATACAATAATAGTTAAAGTAACTACCATAGGTAGGCATATTAAATAAATTATAAAATAAAACTTACTTGACTTTGAGGAATAAATAATAATACTAATAAATAACCTACCAAACAAATAGAACAGGATTTTCTCCTGTGTTCATTCTTAATTCTGTCAGTGCAAATGCACACAGATTCTTCTTAAGCTATCCTGTTCAAGGAGTGTTTCAGTGGAGTGGTGTGGCTAAAGCTCTCTTTCCTCTCTCTCTCTCTCCTCTCTCTCTCTCTCTCTCTTCCCACCTCATCTCATCTGTGATTGAGTTGGTGTATGGAAAATATTTATTTTCTTTTGCTTATTTCTATCATTAACTTTGAAAAGAAGAAGGATTCTGCAGTATTTCCCCAGCACTTGACTTACTTATTGGATGAAAAAACACAAGCTATTTTGAGATGGCCTGCCTTTGACCTTGACAAGGAATTACCTTTTCTTTTCAGAATACTCTACAGTCAGAACAATAGAAGACAACTCCTAAAATTACGCAAATTCTAAAATAATATAATTACACAAATTATTACACATAATACGGCAGCAACACTTTGTGAACTCATAGTGCCTAGCTAGTTTATTAGCAGGCAAATTAGTCTGATTTATGAGAAAACATGATTTTCTGTTTTTAGCAGAATAAAATGTTACATCCTCTCTCTTATTCCAAACAGGGAAACAAATTCAATGTGATAATCAATCAACCACCAAATAGTTCTTAACACTTTTCCCTGCCAATGAGCAGCACAGCAGGAGAAATTCTGAACGTGCATTTCCCCATTTGAGGGTATTGACGATAACTGGGAACGTTCTCAACTCGCTATTTGGTTGCGAATTTTCTATGTTGCCGACTAACATTTCAAAGTTCATAATAATATTATGTCATCTATGCCATTTATTAATGTTCTGTGTTTAATAAGTCTGACAGTGGAAAAAATCTATTGGTTGGGCATAATCAAAAATCCAAGGAGAGAATTTACCTATGAGGATGAGAGCATCTAAAATCACTAATGACAAGATCAAAGAATTCTAAGAACCCCTACCAGATCTACTTTTGCTGGAATAAAGGGTCATACCAGAATTTTTGAGCACCGTCTTAGCTCTATCTTTGTGTTCCTTTGTGCGTTCTCCTAACGATGTCGGCAATGTATGTATACCTATTTTAGGACGTTTAAGCCAGGAGTCTGTTATCAAAAATTATTGCTGTGATGACCATAACCATGTAGATTAAAGTTAAACATTAACATATAGCTTGAACAAGCTGTATTTCACCAATGATTGTCTTTTGTGTAAATTTGAGCACAATTAATTTAACAAGGCAGTGTTTGATATGCAGACATGCCAATGGCACGACAAATATTATCTCTATAGAAACTTTCCCTAACTTTTCACGAAAAAGAACAATCTCTAGGATTTCTAGGAGTTCTAAAACTGAAAAGTCACCACATCTGCAATGGGAAAATCTAACTTGTATATAGACAGAAAGTAAAAAGGTCAATTGGGCTTATTTTGGCGCCGTTGCTATGGAGCAGAGAAACTCTTATCTCACATCTAGAACAGAATCGATTCCTTTGGTAGCGCAGTAGTCTGAGCCCCCCAGACTTTGCCCCCTGTCGGACGGCCCCCGGAGGGGAAAAAGTCTGAGAACAATGCAGGATTTCGCTGGAGTTGTCTGCTCTTGAAAGTTATAAGTTAATCAAGGGGAGCACTAAAACTGCAATATCTATTGATTTCTATTCATGCCACCTACTATATTGCTCCAGGTATGAGAGTATTCCAGTCAGACTCTGGGAAAAGTAGCCTCATGTTTGGGAAATACCCATGAGCAGAGATATTCACTGCCAAGTAGTGAAGAAAATGTCAGCCAGAATTTCTTTCATTTTGAATAAGGGCGGTCATTCATGACATTGACAAAAGGTCATACAATGTGTATTATTGGACCCTAGGCTATATGAAGTAAGATTAATGTAAAAGTAATGAGAGGAAAAATCCAAGCAAATCCTGCACAGTGCGTAGACTAGTAGCGCAGGGATATTAGTTACTCTTGAGCTACACTAGAGGCATCTTGATTCATTGCTCATAGATATTCAAGTATACCAAACATGTTTTAGATGTTAAGTCGAACCCACGCGGAAGAAGAGATTTATTATAGATTTTTGGGCTGTTCAAAAACTGTTGGTACTTTGCTGGGCAGGTAACATCCATTTTACTTTTTCCAACAAGCTTCAAGGTACATACCCAGTTGTGGGCTAAAGTAAACCAACCCCTGCATATCCCATCCTATGCCTCAGTGGCGTATATTAGCACTCACGGCCCACGGATTTCCGTGAGTGGCTGAATAGCTCAGTGTGTAGAGCGTTCGCTTTATAATCACTGATAATAAGATTGTTGTGGGTTCGAATCCCATCAAGGTCAGTTTTTTTTCAAATGGGTGCTTTATAACTGGAGCATTTTTACCGTAATCCTCTACTGCTATTGAGTTGTTTTCTGAAAGTACCCAACAGCTCAGTGAGCTATTGAAATACCTCTCTGCTTGCACTATTTTGCTACCGATATGCAAAAATTTCCGTGGTGGGAGGGCGCTTAAGCGCTCCTCCCACACCCTCCCCGCCACGCCTACGGCGTGTGGATCGGGCTGCGCCCGATTATTATGCTCATCTCTGAAAAGTCAGTGAGTGAAATTTTTTAGAATATACGCCCCTGCTATGCCTTGATTCAATCATTTCTATATTCGCATGCACAGTGACTATTTTGGCAGCATGGACAGGTACAGTATGATCTCCAAATTTCAGTCCCTATAGGACGACATAGTGGTCCTAATATAGACCACTGTATGCCCTATAGGCCGACTATGCAAACTGATAGGCGATGTGAATTAATGATGTAAATAAACATTTGATTTTAGCTATCAGTCACATTCATCCAATAATCTATCAACCGTGACAGATTCTTGGCAGTTGAAATTGTCAAAATGTCATGCTGTGACTGCTGCGACTGCTGTCCCATGCTGACTTGGACAGGTTATTCTCAATCCTTTCACCATTCACATCTAATCTTTCTATATCCTATTTTTCTTCGAAGCTTATCACATTTGGAAAACTTTGGCAGGTCTATTTCTTTTATGTGCTTAATGCGAGAACATCGAAATAATTCAATAACAATAAAATACATCTCTATCCAAGGAGTAAAAAAGAGGAGTGGCAACTAAAATTTGATCTGTTTACGATGAGGTATAATGGCACTTGGGGTCTTCATGGAACTACAGGAGGATGATCATTTGCTTAGTTGTCCCACTTGAGATATGTTAGGTGATATTTCTTCAAATATGATCGATGGAATTTTAAATTCTATCTATCTGTCAACCCATGAAAGATATGTAAATTGGCTAATTACACATTTTCTTATACATATATATTACAGGATGAATTATAGTATTTTTATGTAAGCACATGGAACATTAATTTTTTCTGAGTGTGCAAGGCCTGCTGTAATCAAGGAATTGAGTTGAACTTTGTCATTCAATGAGCCAGTGTATAGCCTGCCTGCCTGCAATATCCAGATCTTGCGGCTACAAAGAGAACTACAAAATATTTGTACCCTAATATAAGATAAGAACATTTTAAACAGCAAGCTCAAAACTCACCCAAGGACAATAATGATTATTCTACTTACAAGTAAAGGCGCCAAACTCAGCATCATAGTTTCATGCGTACATAAGATTTCTACAGAAACTAGAAATATTTGCTCTACACCTCCAGTCTTCTCATAGTATGGAAGCGAATAAAGTAATGCATCTGATTAAAACTCTATATTTAACCTAGTATCGATTATGTTGGTCAAATGTCTGCTGATAAGAAAGCCGATTAAACTTTTACTTCTTGGTCAGTATCCTTCCATGACGCATGATATGACTTGACACTAAGCGTAACTTGGCTAGGTGTAAATGTTAGCTAGAGCTTAGATCAGCTAGCTTGGGAGTGACTAAATGTTAGCACTTAATTTTAGTTGGTACAAGTGTAAGTCTATATAATGCGTATCATAGGAACCTAGTATTGTGGATATCAAATAACCGCTAGTAGGGCATTTGAGTGGTTAGAGTTTAAAAGATTTTGGAGAGAAAAACTTTTTTTAAATGGTGGCATATATGTCATATATATATATAATATATGACAAGCTTCCCCCCCCCCACAAAACAAAGTTTGTCAACACAGGTTAACTGATGCCCTGCCCACTTCATGATTTGTGTGAATCTGATGGCCTTGTTCTGAAAAGAATTGATTCTGTCACTTGTATTGATATCTGAGTGTATGCAGGGATCCATTCTGTATCCATTCTCCCTGGTGTATGTCAGCATATTCAGGCACAGCCAGGTAGAGCCCTAGGTGCAGAGCTCATCAATCAAATGATTTTCTCTAGTGTTCAACAATGTGACACGTTGGTGCAATCAAGGAGGATTTACTCCTTGGTGCAATCCAGAGAGAGCTTGAGATGAAAATTGCAAACATTCAAAAGTAAGTACAAAATATCAAGTGTAGCAAATAAATCTTGAATCAAATTCTAATATCATACCTCAATTTCCTTTGTTGGTCTGCTCATATCCCTTTCAATAATTTTGAAGTATCAGATTCAATGTCAACAGCATGCTGACTGGATATATCATGATGGATAAAATCAATTGATCGGTTGACCCGTAATGTGTCTCGTCTATAGGTTGATCTATCATCTTATAATTATAAGAGGGCAGACAAGTCTTAGCAATTTGGAAAACGAATATTGTCGAACTGAGAACCAGAACGACAGAATGTGTTTCCTATCCCAATCTCTCTTCCCAAATGTCGTGATACATAAAATCGAAGACCGCGACTTCATAGGTCGCTCCATGAGGAAATCAAAGAGTGTTTTAAATTAACCAGAACAATTTTCTTGACAGCCATGAACTGATCCCCCCCCCCCTGTTTTATGGTATTAATACCGTTGATGTAGCTTTGGATGACATTTTAAACAACTCTACACTATATTTAATGGCAAGTACTGTCACGTTCGCTTTTGATGATGGTTGGGCATGGAAGGGAACAATTGCCGCAGGGTACTAATTTTTTGTTGTCTGACACCTAGTCTTCGTGTGCGGCTAGTAGATAACTAGCAGAAACCAGCATAAACTTACCAAAAACCTGAGCATTACAGGTCGTGGGAACTTTTTCTCTGTAGAACCATACAGAATGTGCGAGCTCCCTCCTCATGGCATATGCAAGCCTAAGCAGCAATCCCCAATGTTAGGAAATAGCCAATGATTTTCTATCTGGTACATTTCTAACATCCTGGAAGATTTGAGGAACAGAAAATACAAGCTAAGGTCTTAAAACTACATTACATAACGGTGCTGCTACCGGATTTTACAGAAAATAATCAGGTAGAAAAATCTCATGTTCAACAAGTTTCCTATTCACATTACCCATGTCATACAATGCAAGCCAAGATAAATTGTAAATAAGTTTGTGACACAGCACGGCAAGATGAAAATAAAAAATCCAAGAGCACAACAATATCGCTGATTGCGATTCTCAAGTCTGCTCATGCTAATCATCTGAGCCAGGATTTAATAGCCATCTGCATTAAACAATGCTAACTGCATCCAGCAATAATTGTGGCTGATAGCTTAATATCCAAAGAAAGCTGACATTCTTTATAACATGATGTTGCTGAAATGCAACCAAACCTACACTGGAAGCAGGGCATCACAACACACAATAAACTCCACATTGAATATAGCCAACCGATTACCAGGGCACAATTACCGATAAGTTGAGCAAAACATACTCTACTGTCGTCAAGCCCCCACCTCAAGGGACCCCTTACACCTTTGAAGCAAACACAGCCACAGCTACCCATGGAGTTCGAGACTTATGAGATTTGTGGATCTTGTTATAATGATGCAGCGAGGAGTTAGTTGTAGTAAGTAACAAAATTTGGTGTATTAAGGTTATGATACCAACGCTGCCGAGTTTGGATACTTTATATATCATAGGGAGGCTTTTCAAACGGTGATTCTTTCAGCATGACGTCATGTCATGGCGTTGTAGTAAACGAAAATGATTAGCTAGTCACAATTGTGCTATTGGTAAAACATCCACACCAGCAACCTCCGCCAGCTGTAAGACAACACTCACTCTTCCTTCCTCCACTGTCGTCGTGGAAACCACATTGTCTTTTACAACCGATATGAGACATCAGTGTGGTTGTAAACACAGCAGAGCCACTGCAGCCGATGATACAAAGTAAGGCATGTTCATAAGGCCCGTAGTCCAAAGGGAGGTGGGACGCTCTAACTCCCTTAGACCACTCAATAGAGAGGCATAAAAATGTTGAAATGGAACTTTCCAAGTCAGAATCAGCTCATTTGGGACGTCCATTTGCTATTTGTGTCATTACAACGCTTTGGAGGCTGGGGATTGGCACCCAATTCGGTGTTACTTCAAACCCTCAATAGACGGCTGCCAATGCTAGGTTGAATATGAGCATGTGTGGTGGTGACTGAGGATACCAACTAATCTGAATCTAATACACTAACAATAATCCAGTAAACATTTCACTTACATCTAGTAAGCTATATGTGGTCCTTTAAAAAGTGAACCAATCTACACCTTTCAATAATAATATAGTTGTAGACCAATAAGCAGCCTGTTGCACCCCTCCTCAAAGCAAAATGAATCAATTAACAAAACAACTACATATGTGCATAGAGACTATAAATTAGATTTGCTTATGTTCTCCGTGATAGAAGAGAGTGTTTGTATTCTCAATGCCAGCATGTTCTATTTTGTTTTGTGATGAGCGGGAGTTGCTCGTCCATCTGGAGTAGGTATAAAACCAATCTAGGTATTAATCTGACGGTAAAAGAGCAATGAGTTCCCCACTTTGTTAATTTTTTCCCATTTTTTTTAATTTTTGTTTTTTTTTCAAGTCAGCATAATTACCCTGCTGGTTATCTCAGGATATCAATGTTCTAGAATTTGAACAAGGTCAACTTGGGCTCTAACAAGGTCGAGTTTGAAACAATTCGGACAATCTTTTAAATTTTGAATGCTGCCGTTTTTTAGTGGAAAAGTGATCCTCGTTAAAAACGACGCTGAAGGGCAAAATGTTTTGGCACTAAATGTAAAACATTTTGCCCAAAGTGATTTAGACTGCCAAATAAAGTATTAAAAAAAAACCGGTTTCCAGTTGTGTGATGAACAGGAGTTGCTTGTCCATTTGTGGTAAGTTTGAAACCAGTCTAGTTATTAATCTGAGCGTAAAAGAGCAATGAGCTCCCTCCTTTGTTCATTTTTTCCCCATTCCTTTAATTTTTCGTTTTTTCAAGTCAGCATAATTACCCTTCTGATTATCACAGGTTATCTATATTCTAGAATATGAGCAAGGTCAATTTGGGCTCTAACTGGACCTAGTTTGATAAAAGTCAGAGAACTTCTAATTTCTGAATGCTGCCGTTTTTTATTGCAAAAGTGACCGTAGTTAAAAAGAATGCTGACGGAGAACGAAGAGCCGCAGATCCAAACGGTTTCCAGTTATGTGTTGAGCGGGATAATTATGACCTGCAGAATCAGATTTTAGATGCTTTTGGTTTTTTTCAGCTCTTTCCTTTTTGCCGGTATGCAGCGATTTTTGGCAAATGAAAATATCTAGCAATAAACTGTCAAACCCTATCCACCGAATTAGATATAAATGTGAAAGATAGGAAGCTGCCACTGGACTCCAATGAGAAATTCTCCATTCATTTGCAAGACCCCAACGAAGCAAATACTTTTTTTATTTGAAAGGGACTTTTTTTGCAAAATGAGAGACAAGTCAATGATCAATGAAGAATTAAAGACGGTTCTCAATTAACTTCAGATGGAAAGCAGTAGGAATCTTGCAGAGAGGAAACGATTCATACATATTTCATTCAAATTCATCTGCAAATAATGATGATGTCACTGGAATGAACTTATGCAGTACTTTATGTTTGATCAATAAGTTCTACAGTCAGTCAGAGTCAAACTTAGTTACATATTGCCAGTTCAGCATCAATTGTATTCATACACATTATATTGAGAGAAATGGAAAACCAATCACGTCTTTAGGTTCTGTATTCATACATTTGATCTTTACCTGATAGGTAAGTCTAACGGCGGCACGATGAGTTCTCTGTTGTTGCAATGGGTCATTATCGGGGATTATGTCATAAATACTGTCAACTGTCTGTGAGGGTTTTCATGGCTCAATCGACAAATTATAACTTATGTATCGAAGCTGACGGATTATATCTGGTCATTTCTAGGTGAGTAAGTCAAGAACATCATTTCACTTCGCTTCATTCAGTGATGAGCCTGACATGTAACTGCACCTTTATTTACACATCACCTTTTTATTGCATTCAGATCTCATTTTGAGCATAATATATATTATCACCTTTGAAGCAATGATATTGATTGCCTCTTGGGTTAAGACACTTGGACCCATATTGTACTAATGCCCCAAACTTTACCGATCCCGCCGGAGACATGGATATTTTTTATATCGCAAAGGCAGAGGGGGTTCTTCTCAATATGTGTGTCGTGCTCACACACACTGTACCTCGGGTATCTTTAGTCTTGTTCCGCAAAGACCAGGGTAGGAAGAACGGTGGGTCAATTCCTAATCAGCTGGTGCCGTGTATGAACTGAACCTCAAAAATAGCAAGTCTGTCCCCTTAATCATCAGATCACGCCTGAATGAATCATGTTATACAATATTATTCAGTAGGACATCTCTTGAGGTGCTTTCTATCGCTTCAATTGCTAAATATAAATTAACCTGGAAGCCCTGTGAAGATCAGGTCGATCTCACATGATTATTTCATCATTAGACCTGAGCTCACTGGGAATTCCAGAAAAGTGCATTGTGGGATACGTATTGACAGGCCTCAACTCGTTGTCCCACACAGCAGTGTGAGATAAAGCAGTGTAGTTGAGAGGACAGGTTTTAGCCCCAAAGGTCCTAATTTGTTTCTTTTTAGTGTTGAGAATAGGAATCACTCATTTTGTGCTTTCCAACCGGACCACCTGATGTAGCAGCAACGCTAAGATTTTGAGTTGATGGCGGAATATTAATCATGACAACAAGTGACATCATTACTGATTAAACACACCTCTGGCAGTTTACTATCCATTGAGAACTTACTTTGCGCAACTATCTTATCATCATTTGCTTCAACATTCAATTCCTTTCAACAATTCTTTATGATTTGATTATATATCTGAAGGTCAAGGCTAAGTTGATGCCGAGACTGAGTTGTTCAGGGAGAAGTAATAGGTGCCTATCCCCCAGCTTCAATTTTAACTTTTTTGTTTTAGTATCGTGTTAATAATGTATCAGGCTCATTGTCAAAAAATTTGGATGGTTATGCTGATTTTTTAGGTGATTATGCATTGTCATTGTTAATTGGTCAAGTTCAGTTTGAAAATAAAATTCATATTTTTGTAAATTTGCAAAATTTTGATCCCACGTTGACAGTGATATGGAGTCAGCGCAAGACAACAGACAGCGGTATATATATCCTAACTCTACCTCCAATCAAGGTAAAGACTAGCACCAGGCCAGAAACTACAAAATGGAATAATGCTTCTCAAAACTTATCTTTATAAACCTTTCATGTGAAGCTTTCCACAAAACAAAAATAATTTCAGATTTTGAACTCTGTCCATCTACCTTATTATTATCTTTACTTAGCATGGACAAATTTTGTGTGAAGTAATCAATTTTTTTTGTCTGTGCTTGATAAAACAATTCAGTGCATATTTTTACGCTGAGGTCCATTTCCATGTTAATTTCATATTGAATTGCATCACAATGTTTTTTTATCGGTTAATAGTTATTTTTCCTTTTGTATCTCGTGTAAACCACGTCATCTTACAGTCGAGTTTAGAGCAGGGCTGAAGATAAGCAGATTTTGGTTTGGCCGCCTGTCATACCAGAAACATCTTCACAAGGCTTTGCCTTTTCTTTCAACTGTTTAGTGTAATTCATCTCCATCATCCACTGCTGGAAACCCTTGTGTCAGTGTCCAAGTCCTGCATTTCAATTACATTACAGCCACTTACAGATGCCATATTTTCACACTTTTCTGTACTTCGATACCTTTCATGATGATAAACATAACACACCGTTTCACTTCTCAGCCTGGTCATTTTGCGAACAGTGAGAGTATCACTGCTCACAAAATGACCAGGCTGAGAAGTGAAACGGTGTGTTATGTTTATCATCATGAAAGGTATTGAAGTACAGTACAACAATCATATCAGATTTTCGAACACTGTCTATCTAGCTGAGCTCTCATAGACCTTACTCTCACCTTAACGGGGGTCTAACATGCTCCACTTCTGATATAAAAACATTAGAATCTCAGCCTGAGTTTCCTCAGCTATTCTGTATTTATCTACCATAAATATAAAGTTTGATCAAACTTGCTAGAATTCAGAGTTGTGTCCCTCTACAATTCATCAGATTATCAGACTTAACATAACAGACGTTATGTCTGAGCTCAAAACTTTCACGCATGTTAGAAATGACTGTTTTCATTCTGGTATTGCTGCGATTGATTATGCAAGATTCGAGGGTAACATTCGGGTGTCAGTATGACGCCCCAGTATAATCTGTTCCCATTATACTTGTGTGATGCTAAATTCTGGTACACCTTACAATAATTGAGTATGGATTTGGAAAACACACAACACTTTGTGAACTCATAGTGCCTAGCTAGTTCATTAGCAGGCAAATTACTCCGATTTATGAGAAAACATGATTTTCTGTTTCTTAGCAGAATAAAATGTTACATCCTCTCTCTTATTCCAAACAGGGAAAAAAATTCAAGTTTCTATTTTCGAAAATGTGATAATCGAACAACCCCCAAATAGTTCTTAACACTTTTCCCTGCCAACGAGCAGCACAGCAGGAGAAATTATACATTTCCCCATTTGAGGGTATTGACGATAACTGGGAATGTTCTCAACTCGCTATTTGGTTGCGAATTTTCTATGTTGCCGACTAACATTTCAAAGTTCATAATAATATTATGTCATCTATGCCATTTATTAATGTTCTGTGTTTAATATGTCTGACAGTGGAAAAAATCTATTGGTTGGGCATAATCAAAAATCCAAGGAGAGAATTTACCTATGAGGATGAGAGCATCTAATATCACTAATGACAAGATCAAAGAATTCTAAGAACCCCTACCCAATATACTTTGGTTGAAATAAAGGGTCATACCAGAATATTTGAGCACGTCATAGCTCTATCTTTGTGTTCCTACATGCGCTCTCCTAACGGTGTCGGCAATGTATACCTGTTTTAGGGCGTTTATGCCAGAAGTCTGTTATCAAAAATTATTGATGTGATGACCATAACCAGTAGATTAAAGTTAAGCATTAACATAATTATAGCTTGAACAAGCTGTATTTCACCAATGATTGTCTTTTGTGTAAATTTGAGCACAATTAATTTATCAAGGCAGTGTTTGATATGCAGACATGCCAATGGTACGACAAATATTATCTCTATAGAAACTTTCCCTATCTTTTCACGAAAAAGAACAATCTCTAGGATTTCTAGGAGTTCTAAAACTGAAAAGTCACCACACCTGCAATGGGAAAATTTAACTTGTATATGGACAGAAAGTAAAAAGGTCAATTGGGCTTATTTTGGCGCCGTCGCTATGGAGCAGAGAAATTCTTATCTCATATCTAGAACAGAATCGATCCCTTTGGTAGCGCAGGGATATTAGTTACTCTGGAGCTACGCTAGAGGCATCTTGATTCATTGCTCATAGATATTCAAGTATACCAAACATGTTTTAGATGTTAAGTCGAACCCACGCGGAAGAAGAGATTTATTATAGATTTTTGGGCTGTTCAAAAACTGTTGGTACTTTGCTGGGCAGGTAACATCCATTTTACTTTTTCCAACAAGCTTCAAGGTACATACCCAGTTGTGGGCTAAAGTAAACCAACCCCTGCATATCCCATCCTATGCCTTGATTCAATAATTTCTATATTCGCATGCACAGTGACTGTTTTGGCAGCATAGATAGGTACAGTATGATCCCCATTGGATTAAAATGCAAACTGATAGGCGATGTGAATTAATGATGTAAATAAACATTTGATTTTAGCTATCAGTCACATTGCATCCAATAATCTATCAACCGTGACAGATTCTTGGCAGTTGACATTGTGCTGGTATAACCTTATACAATGTAGTTATTAATGTCAGTGAATAAAAAGATGAACAACACTGAATCAGTTTCAGAGCTATTAGTAGGCAGTGATACACATACACATAGTTGGCATGTCAGCTTCTTTGGCTGGGGAAGCATAGTTGTGAAAATAACTGCGACAACATAGCCTGCTCAGCTTTGAAAACATCTCTGTTAGTACTAGTAGTGCCAGCATATTGGCAATACAGGTACTCTGCTTGTAGTGTAGGTGAAAGCTGCAAAAACTAGAATTACCTTTTGAGCGACCCAGAAGCTAAGAGAAATGGATTAAACACTGTATTAGATGACAGAGGTAAGTGAACTTCTACTTTGATCGTGATGTGGTTTTGAATATTATGGATTTGGCACTAGCTAGGCCAACATGAACTCATAGGAGAATTTGATTACAATGTACAAAGTTCAGTATGAATCTCACACAACGACAAACTGATAGGCGATTAAATTGCAACTGATAGGCTATACTACTATGTGAATTAATGATGTAAACAGACATTCCATTTTAGCTATCAGTCACATCAATGAACTAAACCTAACATATCATTGTACTGTTAAATGTTTTTGAGGTTTATGAACAACATTGAATTAGTTTCAGAAATAATTTCGGCAGAGATACACATGTGCAAAGTCCGCAGGTCAGCCACTTTGCCTAGCGAAGCATAGTTGTGAAAACAACAGTAATAGCATACACAGCTCAGCTTTGAAAACATCTTTGTAAGTAGTGTCAGCATCTTGGCAACACAGGCTTTCTGCTGCTGGGTGAAAGCTGCAAACAACTAGAATAACATTGTGAGTGACTCAAGGCAGCTAAGAGAAATGGATTGACACTGGGGTAGATGACAGAGGTAAGTGAAATTCTACTTTGATGGTGATGTGGTTATGAATATTATGGATTGCTGTATGATGCTTTGACAATAGAAATATTTTGGCACTATCTAGGCAGCCATTCTCCCTGATTTAGGCAATGAACTGAAGGGAGTTCATTGATCTAGGTCACCAGGAACTTATATTACATATTACAAATATATATTGCCATGAAGGACGTTTTGAAAATAATGGCAATGCCAACTTCAGTGAATGTAAGCACAAAGCTGCCTTACAGTCGGCCTTTGTCCGATATAGTTGGGATGATACGCACCCTGTCTTGACAAGCCCCAACAAAGCTTGTCAAGACAGGCTAGGATGATATAGTAGCTAGTAGAATTCAGATCATCAACAGGTGTTAGATCATGGCTGTGTTGATTAGAATATCGGTAGTACTTGTATCCATGCTGAGTTGCCTCAAGTTGAGCCCATCAGCCTTGTCAATGACATCTCAGGAGGCGTAGGTAGGCATCAAATGATCCACAGTTATCGTTATATATGTAATCAATCAATCTTCCGCCAAAGTAGTGAGGGCCAATTTAATACTGTGAGGTTTTGTGGACGGATGTAATGAGACATAAAACGGTTTGAAATGTTCTTCTGAAATTTGATTTGCTTGACTTGCTGGTTCCCTACAGGTCACATGACTTTGGATCTCCCCCTGAGCCTACTTCCTTGTTTTAGCTAAACTTTAAGGCTTAATTATACTAAAGCGTATCGTAGGCCGTAGACCGTAGACCGTAGACCGTAATAATTCCAGAATACAGTCGTAATCCGTAATGCACTGGTGAGCCCACTGCAACGTATACAGCCTTAATAGGTTTGGTTAACAAACACCAGATCAGTAAATGCAAGTGTGCTTTCTTGGGAACAAGATGAGCAGTAGTGAATAGAGCGAAATAGAGATAGTGATATTTGAGTTCGTTTGGTATTTTATATTCTCCCTGAGTAATGCGGTTTGTGGGTATTGAGAGTACGAGGGGAGAATACGAGGGGAGAATCCCATGAGACAAGAGGGGAACCCCGACTCGAGACCTTGCTTTATAGTTCTAAATGTGATTAATTGCTCCATCAAATCCTCATTCCAGTGATGTAATCTAACAGGATATTCTGATATCTCTGTTCTAACTGCTGACCTGTGACTTTATCAGTAAATAAATAATGTACTTCATACAGTGTGTTTCCTGTTGATCCAGTAATATCTCATTGTCATACGGAGTCGGAGCACTCGTAGATTAGACTATGGCGGAAGTCGGAGATGGAGGTACTGCCAAAAGACGCAGGACATCAGATAAACAAATGCTGACTAAAGATGGTTTCCCTGTGTCTTCTGAAAGTGAGGCATGTAAGTGGTTAAAAGATACTTTAAGTGAGATCACTATAAGTGTAATAATTGTCGTTACTTTTATCTACAACATTTTGTAAATTTGATGACTTACAAGATTAGCGCTCAAGAGACAGTTTTCTGAGCTTTTGAGAAATTTAAGCCGCTCTTTAGAGTTGTCTTCCCGTCTGTCTTGAAACACCATTATTTTGCCTGATTTTTGCTGACCAACAAAATCTTTATCACAACTGGGAAAACATGCAATTATGGGCAAATTATATACTTACCTTGACTTGTCTTAAGTGGGGGAAGGGTAGTGCTATGATACTGTATTTTCTGGGATATTGACAGCTACAGATCTTACTTAACCCTGGACAATTTTTGCCTATTAACTAAACACATCCTTGCTGTCAGTATGGTCAGCATGTTCCAAACAGTATGCCAGTGTATCCATGATTATGAGAGTTGTCTGTATTTGAGATTCGTATGAATTGAAGCGATCTGTTGCGCTATTTAAAGCTGCTCCTGATTGCTGTTAATATAATTAAAGCTACCCTGTAGAGTTTTAAGGTTTTTTGAGACTTGAGGAAATAATTAATTTTAGCCTTTCACTTATGTTTTTTTGCAGGTTATAGAATATGGTATAAACATAGTTTGGAGCCAGAGTGCACTGACTTCCTGATTAATGACCCTCATCTAACCCAGATATCACTGTCAGATCTGACAGCTGCTATTGATGGCCTCGATATCACTCACATGATCATCGGCGGTGATATCCCACCTACTCTTGGTCAGATAGCTCCTGATCTGAAACAACTCAGACTCAGACAAATACGACACCAAGATCAGCTACAGAGGTGAGCGTACCTTTTGTGGGATATGGTATGGCGTGTCTGTATCTGATTTGTGTGAGTGCATTTAGTGAAGTTATAGTATGTCCAAGGAAAACTATTGTTGAGATTCTTAAATCTCCTATCATGTGAGTTTTCTTCCTATTATCAGCACTATAATGGTGTTGAGTGAAAAATTGAAATTTAATATCATGTGAAATTTATTTCAGTGTAAAACTTAAATCCCATTTTCGCGCAGGGTATTTTGATGACCGATATCAATAACCATGGCGATTCGTTATCACCAGCAGTAAGCCCATTAGTTATATGTGATAGTTATTTCCTGATCACCTCACATGTAATTTTAATATATTACAGCATTTGTTCACTGACAGCTCTAGAGAAGTTATATGTAACAGATAATAGTAGACTACAAATGTTACCTGATGATATAGGTATGATGAAGTTACTGAAGGTGTTATCTGTGTCAAACTGTGATCTGACTCATTTACCTACAAGGTGAGTAATGTCCTTATGATCAGAACCATTGAAGCAATATATTAGGGATGTTATATTATTTATGACAGATAAGCCCATTAGTTATATGTGATAGTTATTTCCTGATCACCTCACATGTAATTTTAATATATTACAGCATTTGTTCACTGACAGCTCTAGAGAAGTTATATGTAACAGATAATAGTAGATTACAAACGTTACCTGATGATATAGGTATGATGAAGTTACTGAAGGTGTTAGATGTGTCAAACTGTGATCTGACTCATTTACCTACAAGGTGAGTAATGTCCTTATGATCAGAACCATTGAAGCAATATATTAGGGATGTTATATTATTTATGACAGATAAGCCCATTAGTTATATGTGATAGTTATTTCCTGATCACCTCACATGTAATTTTAATATATTACAGCATTTGTTCACTGACAGCTCTAGAGAAGTTATATGTAACAGATAATAGTAGACTACAAATGTTACCTGATGATATAGGTATGATTAAGTCACTGAAGGTGTTATATATGTCAAACTGTGATCTGACTCATTTACCAACAAGGTGAGTAATGCTGTTATGATCAGAACCATTGTAGAAATATATTAGTGATGTTACATTATTTATGATAGATAATTTGGATAAAATGCAGGAATCTATAATAAAACAAATTTTCATTTTATATTAGAAGAAAATATTGATGACAGAAATTCACACTGTGGCTATTATAACAATAATCTGTTACTCGTAGTTATCTCCTTGTTACACTTCATATTTAATATTTATTATGTATATTATAGTATTTGTACACTGACAGCTCTAGAGGAATTATCTGTATTCGGTAATAGGAGACTACAAATTTTACCTGATGATATAGGTATGATGAAGTCACTAAAGGAGTTAGAAGTGTGGGGCTGTGATCTGACTCATTTACCTACAAGGTGAGTAATGTTCTTATGATCAGAACCATTGAAGCAATATTTTAGTGATGTTACATAATTTATGATAGATAATTTGGATAAAATGCAGGAATCTATAATAAAACAAATTTTCATTTTATATTAGAAGAAAATATTGATGACAGAAATTCACACTATTGCTATTATTTCAATAATCTGTGACTGGTAGCTCTCTCCTTGTTACACTTCACATATAACATATTATAATGTATATTACAGTGTCTGTTCACTGCCAGCTCTAGAGGAGTTATATGTATTTGGTAATAGTAGACTACAAACGTTACCTGATGATATAGGTATGATGAAGTCACTAAAGGTGTTCGATGTGTCAGACTGTGATCTGACTCATTTACCAACAAGGTGAGTAGTTCTTATGATCAGAACCATTGAAGCAATATATTAGTGATGTTACATTATTTATGATAGACAATTTGGATAAAATGCAGGAATCTATAATAAAACAAAGTTTCATTTTATATTAGAAGAAAATATTGATGACAGAAATTCACACTCTGGCTATTATATCTGTAATCTGTTACTGGTAGTTATCTCCTTGTATTACTTCACATATAACATATTATGATGTATATTACAGTGTCTGTTCACTGCCAGCTCTAGAGAAGTTATCTGTAATAGGTAATAGTAGATTACAAACGTTACCTGATGATATAGGTATGATGAAGTCACTAAAGGTGTTAGATGTGTTAGGCTGTGATCTGACTCATTTACCTTCAAGGTGAGTAATGGTCTTATGATCAGATATATGAAGTAATATATAGGCAGGAAATTCACCCTGTCAGGATAGCCAGCATGGGTGTAGCTTACTTTATTCTGATTGCCAATATTGCATGCGTAGTCTAATGGCACTCCAAGACCAAAAGTCAATTTAAATCAAGACTACCACCAAGGCATAAAAAAGAATAAGTTCATTTACTATGATTTGATTTTGTACTAATAAACTCAACACTTACAGATAAACAACGATATAATTTGATGAATAAGTAAAAGTAATAATATATATATATATATAATAATGTAGTGACCACAGTATACCATTCTTATAACAGTCAACCACTATAAATTCCCCACATTATAAGTGGTGTTACATAATTTATGGTATTTATTAGATAGATTTTACATAATATTTGATGTGCGATTGGTAAACATCAGTATTTACATAGCATCACAATTTTAAAAAACTATCTCCAAGGCCAAATTTGAGGATCTGTGCTGTACTTTTATACACCACAAACGGCAATTTGGATCGAATCACACTATACAAACATAATCACCATGCCTCAATTATCCATTCAGTTAGATAAATCACCAAATTCAATAAAAGTAGATGATTGCTTCCTGATATTCAGAGCTGACTGTTAGACATAAATAATTAATTTTTCCTGCAGTATCGGTCAGCTGATCAGCATAGAGAGCTTGTATATCAGTTACAACAGGAGACTAACTACGATACCTGAGAGCTTAATCAGTATCAATGCACTACATCAACTCGAATGTGGAGGTTGTGATGGGCTAACATCTCCACCTCTGAGCGTCTGTAAACTCGGCCTTGAAGCTATGAGAGAACACTTTTTTCTGAAAGGTAAATTTATCAATCAAACTTTTGACGGGATTCATCAGCTCAAGCTTAAAATTTTGTTTGAAAAATTGCGACAAAAATTAACGAATCATCGCTATCAATGGGTTTAAAAACTTGAAAGATTAAACTTGTGATGAACGTAGCTTTCCAATAACACTATATGACAACTGATATTTGATTGGAGAGATTATCTTTATTTAATATATTAATATGTTTATTATCTAGCAGTGTGGCAACCTAGTAATAATTTGTTGAAAATCGGTGAATAACCTTTTGATATAAAAAATGACAAAATAAGATAGGCTTCTTTGGAGTCGTGATCTACTCATTCAATAAAAGGTGTATCCAACAATAATCTGCCACAAATGCGAGCAGGACTGACACTACATACACATCAAGTTTTTACAAGGACATCATAAGGTGTACTCTTGAGTTTTGGCATCTACTTGTGTTCCTCTCTTTTAGTCTGGTACAGGCATACATTGGAACCAAAGATTGACGCAATTCCATATATAGATGAGGAACAACTGACTCAGATCTCATTGTCAGAGTTGACAGCTGTCACTAAAGGGCTTGACATAACACACATGTATATCAGTGGTTATATCCCACAAAATCTACACCAGATTGCCCCTAAACTGAAACAGCTCAGACTGAATGTGATACCGATAGAAGATCAACTAATGAGGTTGGTTTTACCATTATTATCATCACAATCAGTTTATAGAAAAAGCAGAGGCACATGTCAGTTTGGTAGTGTAGAGCATGACTTAGTCCTTGACTTGTAATTAGTCAATTGCTCATTATTCATTATTGGAGAGGTATACACCCAAGGGTGCTGGGGGATGGAACAATCAACCTTGAAAGTTCTCCAAATGGGACTCGAACCCACAACTCCTGCCGCACTAATCGCCTGGCTGTGAAAAGCAAGCGCTAACCAATTGCGCATCTCACAATCATCAAAAAATAATGGCCCCAATTAGATAGCCTGCTATTCACTACTCAGATTTGTGTTGTCTCATCTAACAGCACATACCAAACCACTGTTGCCACCCTATGAAACACAGCGTACTCGTTAGGGTTATTGGCCTCACATAGCTCATTGCTGGAATCCCTGAAAGTTAATTCATTACCATGCCCTTACACATGGCAGTCATATCTCAAATAATTACTCACGTATTATTTGGTATGTATATCGCTATAGTAGCTCACTGACATATCTGGAGATGTTGGATGTGTCCTGGAACAGTAAAGTAGACACTTTACCTGACTGGATATGTCAGATAAGATCACTTAAGGAGTTATATGTTCGAGATAATGAACTCAGCAAACTACCAGACTCGTGAGTGATGCAATCAGTTTATGTATGGAATATGATGAAGAAACCAGTTTTTCCTACAATACACTATATTTATGCCTTCACCACATTTACATGTGTGTGATAACATTTTAATTAGCAGGTAGATCCTAGGATAAGAAGCCATGATCACTTGTGTGCAGGCTGGTCAGCACCATAATGAAATAAAAAGTGTATAACTTGTTCTAGTGCTATCTAGACTAATCAATATTTCCACCGTATTACAGGATTAACTCACTAAAAAACCTGGAGAAATTGGATATATCAGGCAATAACGTGGAGACATTACCTGAATGGTGAGCACTTTTACATGTTTTTATATATACATATATATATATATATATTTGGAGCCGATTATATATATTCACTACTAAAGATTCACCATATATGATAAGTAGTGAATCTTTGAGGCCTCTAAACTTATGATTGAATGTTTGTGACTCTCAATGTTATGAAAATAAAAGGTTTCTTGTTTTAATTTCCAATTCCGTCTGCATTAAGGGTAATATAAATCTGCGATTCCTTGTTGACCCAGAATTAGCTTAACCTTCATACTGATGATTCAGAATATTGCTTGACATTCCCTTATCAAAATTTGATGCTCCACCAAATAGATCTAAATGACAACAAAGATTTCACCAAATTTCTGTTCCCATCGGTATATCAGCATCAGCTTGATGAAGAAGCTAGAGAAGCTAGTTGTATCTCGTAATCAGATTCAAACACTGCCTGAGGGGATAACAGAGATGATATCACTAAAAGAGTTATCTGTATGGAGGTGTAAACTCAGAGAAATACCAGACTGGTGAGTGAATAAAGACTAGTATGAGAAGGTAGTGTGATACTAGTTTGTTCATATAGCCAGTGTTCACGTATGTTTACACTAAGTCACTATTATTTCACTTCAAACTTCATCTGTATGAGAAAATGGTAACTGTTTGATTGTATTGTCCTGCATAGAGATATGAAATAGGAATATGTGAGCAAATTTGAATATCGTGCATATCGACCAATATCGATCAATATGGGATTACATATACATATATATATATATATCAGTGGCGTATATTAGCAATCGCGGCCCACGGAATGCCGTGAATGGCTGAATAGCTCAGTGTGTAGAGCTACTGCCTACTTACATGCTGTAAAATTTCAAAAGTGGAGCCTTGGGCACATTACGTAAAATTCCTGCTGTCAAATGAATTTATGGTTTTTAATATATTAGCTTTCATGGTTAGGTGCAGTAATGCTTACATTCAAAGTTATGTTATTTTACTTGCAGCATTGGACAGCTGACCAATCTCATCAAACTGGATGTCCGATACAATGACAAGCTAACCAGCATTCCTGAGAGTCTGTACAGTGTTAGTACATTACAAGAAGTCCTGTGTGATGGCTGTCATACACTAACCTCTCCACCTCTGGCTGTCTGCAACCTCGGAGTTAAAGCTGTGAGAAAGTACTTATTTGATCTCCGTGTGGAACGAGGAAGTAACCAACTGCTTTTTCCTGTCACAGTAATCGGAAAGAGGAAGGCAGGTAAAACTAGCCTTGTTCAAAGTGTCCAACAGAACAAAAGAGTGCTGACACAGCGTGAATCTTCTGAAGAAGGTCTGGTTGATGCTGCCACCAAAGTATTCAAAGTATGTGAAGCTGATGTAGATAAGACAACGAAACTGATATTTACTGACTTTGGGGGACACACAATGTACCACTTTTCTTATCAGCTGACCTTCAAGACTCAGTGTGTGCCACTGCTGGTAATAGACATAGCTGAGTTTGACAGGTTGGCTGATAAGAATGGTGAGGAGTCAGCTTGTGAAGAGCTATGTCTAACATGGCTAGCTCATCTGTATATCTCATCACCAGGTCTCAACCGACCAGTAGTAGTCCTCACTCATCGTGACAAACTTAGTGATGAATGTTTCACCCGCCGAGAACAGCAACTCATTGAGGTCACTGAAAGGTTACGACAGCACATCATTGAAGCTGAGAGAAGTGTATCCCCAACACTAAGCCCTGTTTTTACTATGACTACCTTTAGTGATACCTCGGAACCCTTCATAGGACACATTGACATTCTTGATTTATCAGACACATCTGATCTGACTGACATTAGTGACTTGAAGGATGCCCTCCTCATTGCTGGCTCAGAGCTGATCACAGAGATCCCAGGAATATGGTATCTAATGCTTATCAGAATCACTGAACGAGTTGACCAACCGTTCATTCACCTGTCAGAAATAGATAAAGAGTTTCCTGATGACAAAGAGCATGTGACCCTTCAATATCTCCACGAAACAGGATGTATCATGTGGTTTGGGAAAATAGACAAACTTTCAAACTACATATTCCATCATTCAGAGGTTTTGACAGGTCTCATAGAAATCCTATACAGTCATACCCTAGATGATACCTGGAGCAAACGCCTGAACCTCTTTTCTCCTTTCACCTCTGATGGGAAGAAGATAGATAAAAGGAAATACACTGCTATGATTGACAACTTCAACGCGACAGGAGTAATAGAGGCTTCTTTGCTCCTAAATCTGCTGGAAAAGGAATCTACAATCCCAGCTGATATCTCAGTAGAAATCCTGAAGACATTTCACCTCATTCATCTATGTGGACCAACATCTGATTTAAGTCATGAGAAATACATCGTACCATATTTTGCGAAGGAAGAGATAAAAGCGCCTGAGGTCTTTGATAGTCTGATCCCACTGAAGGTAGATCTATGGCTACGAGGTCTCCCTATTCCGGGCTACGTCTTCTCCCTCATTACAGCAGCCTACCTGGACATAAACTCAGACCCCTACAACTACCCTGAGGTTGGTAAGAACGGTGTAACAGTGACCAACCACACGAACAAAAGTGTCAAATATCTTCTACATGATGCTACAGAAAAGCGTCTCTCCCTGATTACTCTCGCACCCCTGAGGAGAATCGGTGATGCATGGTGTGATCATCTCGCCTCACTCCGACAGCTCATCTCAGAACTGCGTTCAGTTTGGAAAGCAGTTCGCTATCAGAATGTCTTCGTTTGCTCCCATTGCTTACTCTCAAATAAGCCAACTCCAACTACTGCTGTCGATCCTGATTGGTTTCAGCCAGAAAACCTGGATGGAGATCTAGATGTTTGCTATACGGGAAAGGAGACTCGTGTATGCAAAGCTACAGCTGCCATCACGGAAAGTGAAACCGTTCCAACACCACTGATTTCTCCGTGTGAGTAATATCTCAAAGACAGCCAAACAGCTGCTCCTCTTTCCGCTCTGCAAAAACTGTTGCTAGAAATACGAACCTAATTGTCAATAAACAACCATAAGCCCATGATGTGATCAAATGTCACTTTCTCTCTGCAACCCCGCTTCATTCCATTGTGTTTATCAGACAGTTGATTGTTAGGCATCATTTCAATGGAGGCTTTAGATTATTTTGTTTTATCTGCAGGTTCTGACATATCTGAAACTGGATATGATGTGCTAAACGCTTACATCTCAAACCTCCGAGTTCTGTCTAGTAAGTTGTTTTACACCAATCTTTCAAGTGTAATCCGGATAATTGTAAATAATTTGGTTTGTCATATGTTACGACGACTTTGTTCTCAGAACTGTCTGTGCTGATCTTCAATTACTATCTGAATCGATGAAAATACCCATCATTGATCGAGGTGTATAATATTCATCTTTATTTTCTCATAGATGAGTCAAAGATTCTGAAGGAGCTCATAGAGAAACATCCACTCGACACAAAGGACATCAAGCTGCTGTTTGACCACAGTGATCAGTATATAATACCACATCAGGAAACTCATGTGAAGAGATGTGGATTAGTTCTGTTCAACTCTGACAACAGAGAGGGGGCCGCAAAAGAAGCTAATGCTATGAGTGAGAGCCTCACCAAATCTGGAATTCAGACTAAGACAGTGGAATGGAAGCGGGACTATGATCTGTTTGCTGAAATCCATGATGAGCTGACTGGGCTGATTTCTGATGGACTATCACTGCTCATCGTCTCAATCATGTCACATGGTACAGCTGGAATTCTGACCGGAATCAACGACTCCAAAATAGCTATTTCTGATGTGCTGAAGACGTTAAGAGTCAAGCTACCTAAACATATCCCTCTGGTAAGTTGTATCCCCACTGAATTTCCTAGACCAGTTTTCGGAGGCTGCATTTTTCTATAGATATTTGATCATAATATTGTGTGTTTTGCAGTTATTACGGCAAACCTTATGAAATTGATAATTAAGGAGTAAATCCTTCAATCTTTTGCAGATTCTCATAGTGCAGGCTTGTCAAGCCTATTCCGATTCGGGATCTCAGAGTCATATAGACGCTGGCCGCGCAGAACCACCTAAGTCTTATGTAGTTCTGGAGAGGCCTCATACTCTGTTACTGATGTCATCAGTTGTTGGAGGGATGGCTGTAAGAGGAGCGTTCACAGGGGCCATGGCTAGACAGTTCGCTAAGGCTAATGGGAAGATAACTATAAACGATATGGTGACTAATGCAGTCGTCGACATGAAGAAGAATGAACCAGATGAGTACAATCAGTCCCCAGAATCAAGGAACACTCTACAGAAGAGTCTGATCCTCCCACCAGGTATAGATACACCAGATTCACAGCAACACAGTGAGGGAACATCTAAGGAAAGCCTCCTGGAGAAACTCTTAGGCAAATGAGTTTTCAAGTTATTTCTGGTCCATGCAAGTGACCTTTCACAGACTTTCCATGTGGAAGTATTCTATAAACCATCATTCAGGTCAAGATATACAATCATCTCGTAAGATTGATCAGTTCCACAAATCAACCTGATCATTCTCGCTGTGTTCAGATGTTACGTCTGTAGCGTATCAGCATAGTGACTGGTGAAGTCATTTTCAGTAAATTCGTTGCATGTTTGACTCAGGCAAGACTATGAGTTTTATGTAAATGTGGCTGATCACATTTAACACTTTCAGATATTGGTAGATCATTAATTCTGAATCCATGTTTGAAGATGATTTGGATAGCTAGAATTATTTTTTGTTGACATTTACTTTTGTACTTTTGTATAACTTGAGACTTGAACATAAGTTTACATCTGGTAATCGCGCCTGCAACTTAATGGTTCTGTTCCATGCCACTGCTGACCGAGAGTTTTTTATTTCTTATATTCTTCATTTACAAGTTTATGCTGTATTTTAATATAGAGAGGGATGATTTCTTGTGACGAGTCTTCAGTGTTGGTTGTATTTGAATCTATAGCTGTTTATTAATTAGTTTGTGATTCACTGGTATAGCGTGTCCTTGGAATTTCCTACATTAAAAAATTATATTCAACAATGCCACTAAATTGTCGGGTCTTGTGACATCCAATACTAGCTTTAGTTTCTGTGGATTGTTAGTCAATGTTATCAGGTATTGCCTAAATCTTATCAAGGAGGTAAAGACAGTCTTTAACTCCTTGATATTATCATGTAAATTTCACCAGTAAAGTGAGAGGTGAAGAGGCATAGGTTCCCTGAAGGAAACTATTGGGCTGATCACGTTTTAACTTGTAGGTCACCCTACGGTGTAACAGCAAGAAATGCTGTCCAGTGGTTCAGAGAGAGTTGCGATATCAAAGGGATGCTGCTCTGCGAACATTTCAATGCTCACAGAGATCAGACTTAACTACATGAGCCCTCACACTAGAGTAGCATATCACTTCAGTTGACATTTAGAAACTAGTTCAACATTCGAATACTTGGTATTAATTTACAATCGCTTGACTTAATATCATATCACTCAATCAATCAAAAGTGGCAGAAAAACAGACAATTTTCAAAGAAAACTTCTAACCATAGTAGTAATATTTCATCATCTGATAAAACAATATGCAGGGGTAGATAACTTGTAAACGAGATCAATTTGGATAAAATTAATATGGTATAAATGTCACATAATATAGAATTGTCAAAACATTCACATCCAGTTCACACAGACACTCCATCAGAACAAATCATATATGAAACTAGTTTTAGTTCTCAGACTACATTAGAAAACACATTTATATATTAATATAGAATTATGAACTATTATTTCATCATGACGATTTTTTACTCCTAGCCAGTAATTTACTCCCATATTCTTTTCTGCGAGCCTGTACATCTACTTTCTGTGCCTCTCTGGCTTTATAAGCTCTCTTCTGTTTTACTTCTTCTAACTGACCATACAATCTGTGTATAAGATAAATAGTAAGTGAATAATAGCCTGTGTCCCACACTACAAAGTGGTGGAGGTGGGAGGAGTCCCTATGTACTTACATCAATCAGAATTTCCAAATTGGTTTAGAACGTCATTTTCTCAAACCAAGAATGATTGAGTTGCAGCCAACAGGACATGAGAGCAGAGGATCTTTGTAACAGTGCGGTAAGATATGACAGTTTTTTCACAATCTGCTTTCAGATAATAACCCCTTGGGAGTTACCTCATCTCAGTGGCAGACAATGTCATCTATGTTCTGTTATATAACATGAGGCCACTCCAAATTAATACCTTGATCTAGATGACAGTATGAGGATTTGTAGGTGGAGGGAGGTGTTTTTTTATTTTATATTTTAGCCCTACAAAACAGCTGGAATTAAAATAGTTTTTTTTATTTTATCTATCTACCCTGAACTCAAGTGGCTGAAAATTCTATTTTATTTTCTCTCTCCAACTCACATGCACGAATCTTAAATGGTTGAGTTTGCCACATCATGAGTGTTTGATAATGTAATGCCACAAACTCACATTGCAAGCCATCAAAGTCTAGTATAAGGCATATATGATATAAACTTTTGATATAACCATGTGCTTGCTATCACAATATTTGTATACAAATAAGTAGCCAATGACCCAAGAGTAGCAAGCCACGCCTCCTACCCTGAGTAAGTCTAATTTTAATATTTGTAAAATCCACGATGGACAATAAAGGAGGGAGACAAAATTGCAGAGAAAGTTTTCATAATATATTTCTTGTTCTCTTCATCCATATTGAGTCACCACTCACCATAGGTAATAAAATTATATATCATGCATACCATGTGCATACATATAGGGAATTTACAGGCGTTTAGGGGTATGTGTTTTATATTTTACTTGGTCAATTGACCAGGAGGTAAAATATTTTATTTTTTTATTACTATTTCCATCTGGCGGTATTTTGATTTGATCAGGGCTCTGACAAGGCGGTGGGCGTTCATCTAGATCAAGGAATTAATTTGGATTGGCCTGATTATGCAAAAACTACTCAGAAAATCATAACTGACCTTTTAGTTCTCTCAGTCATCTCTTTCTTTTGTTTCTTTCTCGCAGCAGAATCTAAAGTTCTCACAGAAGTCTTCGGTCTGACATCTGGGTCGGCTCTAGTCTGTGCTTCTGCTATAAAGTTATATAAATAGTTATAAGTGTTGTTGGCTATAACTCAATATTGTTATTGCGTGGCTCATAATATTTATGATTTATTATTTATGACCAATAACCACACATTAAAAACTTCTGCAATATATAGAAGCCTATTTGATATTGGAGCATACTACATAGGATATGATTGTGACCAGCATGAGAATTAGAACAGTTACGCACAACAGATGATCATGATCATCAAAATTCTAGCTACCTTCCATTTATTATTATATATATAAACACATATAGAAATACAATTTCCAGTATCCTTATAATTCAATATACATAGATGAAGCCGGAAGTCATGAACAAACCTGTCAAAGGCTCCTCCTCGATCCACTGTAGTCCAGGTACAGCTGACAGCACCTCACCTACATTCTCAGCCTGTTCATCATCACCACTACCTGCAGTCTGTGGTTCCTCTACTAATGTTAGATTGGATTCGTCAGGTATAGTGCTGGCGAATGTGATCTCAGGTTCTTCTAATAGACCAGTAGAATGTTCTGTGTCCTGAAATGTAATGACATGAAACCGGTAAGAATGCAGTATAAAGGTATGAATATGAAGGTATTTGCTGAAGTTATACTATTTTATTTCCATCTTAAAACTGAACAGTTTGTTGTATTTTCCTTCGCAGCTTTCCTCAGTGGAAACTTAGGGGGATTTATCAAACAATGAGATAGTTGACAGATCACAAAACTACAAGCGATTGCCGAGTGATAAAATACAATGCAAGTATATTACATACACCCTGGTCGGTCTCGACCAGCTTTGTTTGGATGATGCTAAGACAGGCTATATACACTCTAAGTTTATACAAACATAGTACATATAGAACAGCACCTGTAATGGTTTTTGAGGAGTACTACTTGAAGGTCTACTACTGATAGTTATCTTCATAGGAGTAGATTGCGAGATATCAGCATCACCAAGCAACATATCATCTACAAAATAATCATACCTTCTCATGTCATACCAACTTATCAAGCCAAAAGGAATTTAGAATATAGGAATTCGGAATTTGATATATCAATGTTGTTCAAAACTTGCTCAATCATTTTCCAGGTCTGAAATGATACATGATACAGATGACCTTTGATCTCTACTACAGTATGGATAATTAGAGGATAACTGGCAGCTTTTTCGAGGCTATAAAGAGCATTTAGTCAGGAAGCAGCCCCCACTTTCACTTCTACCAAATGACTGGGGTTTAATTGTGCTTAATGTAAGGAGTTTTTGGAGCTGATCACAATGGTGGCACAATATGCAGCTGTTATTGACCTTACATGGCCAATTGCTGCGAAAATAATATTTGTGTTTGACTACTCCTACTGTAATAAAAGCTATTCAAAAAGAAGGTCATGTCTCCTCTAAATACCCCCCCCCCCCCCACCCCCACCGCAGTTTGTCACACTGATCGGCGGTGTCTTTGGAGAGCCTTATAGTAATAATAAACACCTACCGACAGAAAATCTAGTCTCTTCCTGGGCTGCTGCTAATGTTTTCATAGGTGATCCAAAGGAATCTGAAATCATAAAAATATATATGTTCTGCCATGAGAGGAACAAATGACAATGGTTGATCACAATTGACACAGTTTAATTAACAGGATATACCCACCCTTGGAAAAGGTTTTCATTGAATAAGACAAGCTGATTAAGATGTTTATTTACTGTTATATCTGTGTGGTGTTACAATGTATATTTTTGTGCCGCGTGTAATCACTGAATTGGATTCTGCTCAAACAAATCAGCATCATTTATTTATTTATTTGTTTAAAGAGGTTTTCTAGAAAGTTTACAGATAACAGAGTAGTTAAAAAGTAACTTGTTGACCGCTACACATAGTTAAATACACACACACAAAAAAAGGGGTTATACATAAATAAATGACGATGTTCTAGAAATGGGAAAGTAAGTAATGAGCTATATATGGCTTTATAGAAATAGAAAATGATATATGTATATAAAATTATTGTTCTTGTGACAATTATTATAAAAAGTATTAGTTAAAAGATAGTAGGCTGTCAGCCGTTTTGCATTTCAGTCTGAAATTGTGCAGCAGATTTAAGAGAGCTGTTTTGCCAAAATGTGTCCTAAAAGAGGGTTTTATTACTGAACATTTACTTCTAAGGGAGCGTTGGTGTTTATTGGACTTTTGCACCAGGCGAAGAATATGCTTTGATGCTTTATTTTTGAATAATTTTCTATGTGTAAGTTTGTGAAATAGGTAATGTCTTCTACTTTTTAGGGTGGGTAAGTTTAAGAGTGATCTACCAGTTGTGACAGAAAACTTTTTGGGTGCAGATATTATGATTCTAATTGCTTTATTCTGAACTTTTTCAATTGTATCGGATGTTTTTTGAGTGCCTTCTAGGTAGATAGATGAGCAGTATTCTAGGATAGGTCTGACGAGAATTTTGTAAGTCCTTAAGGATTCCTCAACATTCATGTATTTTCTCAGTTTTGAGAGTAGGTATACTACTTTGTTTGCTTTGGTTGCCGTTTCATTGGCATGGATGTGGAAAGATAAATCAGTATCCAGGGTAACCCCTAGTACGTTGATAGAGAGTTTTGTCTCAATTTTTGAGTTTTGAAAATTGATGTGGTAAAAGTTTTTGATGTTTCTGTTGGAAAATATGCACAATTGTGTTTTCTCAATGTTGAGTCTCAGTAAGTGGCTATGATACCAATCTGATGCTTTCTTTATCTCATAGACTAGAACATTGTAAGTCTGTTGTTGAAAGTTTGTCCCTAGCAGTCAACTACGACCCCAAATGAAGATTTTTCATCTAATTTTGGGTCAGCTGCGCCAAAAAATATTGCAGTGTTTTCAAAATTGCAAACAGAAAAAAAAGGGTTAAGGTCAATGCTACAACGGACCTGTGACTTTACCAAGTCCTTGAGTCTGTCAGAAGAACATATACTGTCCCAGATAAGGAATCAGCAGGTGTAGTATTCATTACATAGACGCAGAGTGTTTGATCTTACAAGCAGTGCGTATGTACACTCACAGAACGAATGCACGCACACACAGAACATGCATACACACAAATCGTACACACACACATCCAGAATGTATGTACACACACACACAGAATGTACATACATACGGATGGAACATACACACACAGAACATACACACACACAGAACATACACACACACAGAACGTACTTACACACAGAACATACACACACAGAATATACACACACACAGAACATACACACACACAGAACGTACTTACACACAGAACATACACACACACAGAACATACACACACACAGAACGTATGTACAAACAGAACATACACATACGAAACGTACATACACACCGAACATACACACAAAACGTACTTACACATAGAACTTACACACACACCGAATGTACACACAGAACGTACACACACAGAACGTACACACCCAGAACGTACACACACACACAGAACGTACACACCAAGAATGTACATACACACACAGAACGTACACACATACAGAACGTACACACACACAGAGCGTACTCACACAGAACTTACATACACAGAATGTACTTACACACAGAACATACACACACACAGAGCGTACACACACACAGAGCGTACACACACACAGAAAGTACACACACACAGAACGTACTCAAACACAGAGCGTACTCACACAGAACGTAAATACACAGAATGTACTTACACACACTGAATGTACTTACACACAGGACATACACACACAGAACATACTCACACAGAACGTACACACACACAGAACGTACGTACACACACCTACTGACCTGTAGTAGATGAAGTATCTGATTGTCCAGCGCTGACAGTCTGTGGACTTTTCTCTGATTGTACTAAGCTCTGTACTCCTACACTCTGATCAGTTACTGAAAAAGTATGGTGTGTGTGAACAGGACGACTAAACCACGAGGGAATGAAGCTTAGCAAGGGTATGAAAAATCAATGAAAAAGTGAAAAATGAATCGAAACCATAGTTTGATATCAGTGAATAATCTTCTGAGAACCAAAAAAACATGACCATATTTTACATTAGATCAAGTTTGATCCATTTTGCCCGCATTGGAGTCGCCCCCCCTCTACTGACACGCCGAAGGGCAACTCCAATGCAGGCAAAATGGATCAAAATATTATTCACCTCACTTCATGAACCAACGAGTAAATAATTCAAGTCAAGTTTCAACTTACGACTCCTGGCTTAGGTAAGTATCACTTAACTGGAGGAATTTTACCTTGGGTTAGTTCTCCTGCTCGGCTGGGTGTGGAGCTCTGTTCTGATAGCTGTGACATACTGTGACCTTGACCTGGTTTCTCACATTGTCCTTCACTATGACTGGACACATTATCATCACTGCTTATAGTCTGTAGTATATCTTCTATGTTCTGAATAGTTTGAGAGTTTTCAGTTTCTGTTGATGAAGAGATCTCAGCTCTTGGTGTTTTAGACTGGTTTGAACCTTAAACAGACAAGGATACCAACCATGGAGCAGATCAAATCATGAGTTGATAGTTTTATTTGGATGCGTAAAGGGCCACAACGCAAACTTTATCATGTTGCGTAATCAACACTCCAGTTGTGGAAAGCCACATAATCCTGAAACTAGGAGCTCAGTATCAATCGTTAATAACCCTCAAAGCATTTTGGTGCAGATTGCCATTTTCACTGTCGACATTAGCATCAAGTTGTTTTGATCAAAAAAGTTCCTGCAATTTTGATTTCTACTTGAACTTGAATTTTACATTGATGTATGCTATAGAGTGATATTCTTGTACAAAATACACAACAGCTATACACTCATCAGTAGGAGAAAAAATATAATTCATTCTACCCTCACCACTGCTCTGATCCGCTGCAGATTGCCTCTCATCAGATGATGGCGTCTCCCCAGCCTCTGCAGAAGGGGAGGTAAACTCTTCAGCTACATGCTCAGGTACAGATACAGGTACTCCTCTCCACTGGTGACTGATGTGTCGCATCTGTCGTGTCAGAGTGTCACCACTAGGTGTCGACTCCTGACTGTCGGTACTATAGGAAGGAGCCGCCGCAGGAACAACAAAGTCATCTAAATGGGATATAAGCAGAGTCGTGAAAGTTCTGTACTTTGTTAACATTCACGGTAATGTTTTGGCTGGGAGGACTTAATTTTTGTATTATGTATTATTTTGCATTATATTATCTTTTGTCCAACATACTGGAATCAAGCTCACACCATACTATTCTGTATATTCCCAATGGTTTGGTGCTTACAAAGCTCACATGATGTTGAAAGGGTAAAATTGTTTAACCAGACCTGCTGAATCTGAAGAGTAGAGATCTAGTATAGTAGGGCTCTGCTGATTGGCAATCAATCCCTGTGATGTCATACCTCCGTCAAGTGTCGTCAACTTTTCCTGTTCCAGAAATCTGTGAATGGGAGCAAAATAATAACCACTTAGAGATAGCGACGATGAAGGCTTCAGTGTTGGATTGATGGTAACAGCCACACTGATAAACGTGATTTACTATTGCATGTATATCTCTGATCGATAGAGAGTGAATTAATTCACTTAGCTTGAGTGCAGCTGAAATTCAGTATTTAGGAGACGTGTGGATGATTACCCAAACTTTTGGGTATACACTTATCATTTTCTCATTCTTTGTTAAAATATTCTAATTTATATTCAGAAAATCTGATATCACCTTCTAACAGTTTTAGAAGAGCATTTAACACATGTTTTTGACAAGAAAAGTGACATCGAAACTGTGTATTGCTAGCCTAAGCTCAGAAGAGAGAACTAATAATGCAGAGCTAGGAAAATCTGTTTTGACCATGTCTGTTTGATAAAATTAAAGTTGTCCTCTTTTTTAGCCAAATGTAGGTGCTCAATATTTGCGACAGAAGCTCTATCGATCAGAGATACACATGCTAATAGTGTAATCTCGAAATCAGTGTGGGTAACAGCAAAAAAAGGATCAAAGGTACTCAAGTAGTGAGTAGGCTTTATTTTTCCTCCAATTATCTGAGATAGATGTACTGGAGTTAAAACAGGAAAAAATCATTAGAAATGGAAATAACACACAATAGATTAGAATTTAATAAAGTTTGATGCACAAAATCATTCGAACACAACCTTAACGCCACACCGCATGCAGCACTCACTTTTGTCTATCTGCTCTCCTAGATTCGAGCTGCTGCAGTAACTGATTTAGTACTCTGATTCTCTCCCCATCTGGACTATTAGCTTCTGCATCCGCTCCTGTATGCTCAACATCACCAGGGGTGGATATGATAGGGGCAGCACTTTTCATGAGAGTGGTGAAGCCGGATAAAAGAGGAGTTGGGGAATCTGATGATGTCACTGATTGTACCTGGTTACAGTGAATATAAAACAAAAATAAAATTGAGCATCTTAATCGATGAAGTGCAATCAAATAAACATGGCCACCCTGCAGTAGCCTTGTCACATGGGCGCATAAAACAAAAAACAACCACATGACAAGGCTAATACTACAGTATATGAGGGAATTATACACTGAGAGCCAATTATGACAAATTGACCTCAATGACATAGTGCTCAAAGGATGTTGAATTTTGGGATTGAAGACAAAAAACATATGTTGATATTCGGAATAGTCGGGATTTAAATTATACAGCCCCTCCATTAATTAGATATTATGTCTCATATTGGAATAAACGCAATGTTTTAATTCATTACCTTTGATGAAGCTCGCTGTGGATCACAATCATCAGCGCTTGTTGATGTGCTAGATAAGTGGGTATCACTATTAGGCTGAGGACCCCTGATTGGCTGATGGTAATAGTGTTGATCTGTGATTGGCTCATTTGCAAAGTCTGTGATTGTGATTGGTGGAACATCCATAGATGAGAGAGAAATTGAGCTCTGCTCAGCCAGAGATCTGCCAAAAAAAGTTCTGCAATATATTGATTTATGTTTCTCTTGCTAAGCCTGGTTCTAAAATTTTCAAATTGGTCTAAATTCGCATGCAAAGAGTCAAAATTAAAGTAATCGTCAAAGCACTTAGCATACCTGCTATATTCCTTTCCTCTTGCGTTGGAATTCATGTTCATACTTGGGTACAAAGTCTCATCAAACGTGGAGATGTGAGTAGGCGTGTCCACTTCCTGTATCACACTGAGCTCATGGAGGTCAAGGTCATCCACTCCAGCCTTGGCTGTCACTGGTGGCCGTAGTGGTATATCTCCTAAGACAAAAATGGAATAAAAGCTTATTTTGCAGCTAGTTCCATAGGATTCAAGGTGTTTGTACTGATTGGCTGTTGGGAGGGAGAGAGCCAACCCGAGGTCCGAAGGTAATTTTCTGAAAATATCAGTCTATTAATACATATTGAATGTGAAAGTAATTTTTTTCACTTTTACAATCGCATCTCAATAGGTACTTGCAGTGACCTGGCTTAGCATTGAAAACTTAGCAATATGTATTCAAAACGAACAATATGGTGTTGTTCAGGATGCTACCTACATGATCACCATGTAATATCCCCTTCATTACATGGTAGAAATATTTACATCCGCTCAAATGGTAGAGTACTGACATTGAAGATAATGAACAGTCTCCGCATGTGCGAACTGTTGAGGCATACGTTCGTCTCTGCAGCATAGGGCTTGAACTAATTCACCTAGTCTGAGTACCAAAATTGGGAAAACAATGGAAACCCATAATTTGGAAATATTTGGGCCTTAATGGAACACTGGTTTTGATATCTCACAACCTTGAACCCTGGGAGTTGCCTTTCTTGATGGAAGGCAGCGCCACCACTGCTGTGCTGCAGAGATAGACTATGTCACAAGGCTATCCTGCAAGCAGAATGGATAATGAATGTGATATTCTGAGATAGTTTATAATTGGACTCACTACTTGGAGTACTTTGTCCTGACTGCTCCTCATCTAACTCTATACCCAGACTATGTAACGTATGTCTCAGACTATTCTGTGTATCGAGTAATTCTCTCTGAGATGTCGAGGGAGACAATAACTTCCTTTTCTGGTCCTGAATATCAGCCAGCTGTCGCCTCAGCTCTTCCTGTCTCCTTAAACAACAAACAGCCAGTTGTAGGAAAAGACAACTCTATACACAATATTCTCTGATAAGTAGAGTCAACAACTTAGATAGGGAGTCAACTTAGAAAGGGAGACAACTTAGAAAGGGAGTCAACTTAGAAAGTCTACAATATGTTAGAAAGAGAGCGCGGACATGCAAGTCTTATATTATATGGACTGACCAACAAGCTGGAACTACATACCATCATGAGCATACGGAACCAGGATAGGGTCACTAACTTGTTAAATTCTTGTTGTTTAGCCAACATCTGCTGATGAAGTGGAGACCATTCAGAATCTATTTCATCCTGAGGTGCAGAAGCACTAGACTGAGGAACTGCAGAAGTAGGCTCGGTTAGATGTATGCCGCTCCCAACTGGTGAGGTGTCAGATGGACCAGAGGCTAAGGCTTCTGCCCAAGTCAATCCGCTTCCAGCTGACTTTGCGCTATGATAAAAAGAAAGACTAACAATAAAATCACCTGTTCAGCAATGTTACTCTATACAGTAAAGCTACTCGTGATTAGCCATGTTATTTTATAGTGGTCTGAGAAAAAGACACTAAACATCAGAAACTATTGAGGAATTCGGTATTTTTATCAGATTCAGATCCATCTTACCAAAAATAACCATCAACATTTTGTAACAAAGACCATTGTGAAAAGCAGAACTCTGAATGGTGAACAAAGTTCTAGAAACAGCATCACTGCTTAACTAGAGTGCTCAAAGTCTGCTGTGGTTGACACCGGGATGCCACAACTAGCAATTCACGTAAAGTTCTAGCACTAAAACTACTGGATAACACAGGATTGTAAGACTGACTGCAGGACACACAGACATAAAAACTACACTTACTCTGTTTCTTTAGCAATGAATCTCCTTGTGACAGCGTGAAGTAATCTCTCTCTTTCATCTATAGACATGTAGGTAGGTTTTGATTGGCTGGAGGCTGATGATCGAGTTGGCAGAGCTTCTTGGGGATGGGTATCAGACCTCGATTGATTATCAGCATTGTTGGAGATGTTCGGTCGGACAAAACGATCCAATTTTACAGACGACATCATATCCTGTAATCGTTCTAACCTTCTAGAATGTTCCTGTAGCTCTGATTGTAGCGCTGATGGCTCCTTAGGACCTATGAGTAGAGATATTACCCGGTCTTAATCACATTGTCAGGAGGCTAGACTCTCTCATTTTTAGGGCAGAAGGTAATGTTTATCATTACATCTTGCAGGGCAGCTCAAATTATAATATTAATGTTTTATTTTATAATTATTATCAAAATTTAGTATTATTATTACAATATTATTATCATTGTACAGCGTAGTCGAGGTTACCTCCACAGATTTAATTTTAGGTACTGCATTTTAGGGCAGTGTCACTTTTAAATTGTAACAATGGTTTCCAGTTCACAGCCAGTCAGGAGTAAAACTTTATTTGATAATATTGATTCAGACTCTTTGCTTGAAACTTTGATATTATTGGCAGAAACATTTATCACGTATGAAAGACAGTATACTATTTGGAAATCAGGGAGGATGAAAACATTCCATGCCAGAATGTTTTAGACGAAAAGGAGCGCTAGTTCAGAGTGTATCTGTATGGTAAGTCTTGTAACATTCGATCATCAGCTTGTTCTGAAAACTGTACAACTACTCAGTCTATTGTCGTGCAGAAGAACATAAGAGACAAGTAAATGTATGTAAGGGGATGATAGTCGGCGTCAAAGAGGGAGAGAAAGTAAAACAGATTAATCTCACTAATATAATTAAGGAAAGAGACATGGAGATAACAACACTGAAGTGGTGAGTTCTGTGTGCACCTATCAATAATACTAATTTAAAATGATCCATGAAATATTTAATAGAACTCAAATTGATGTTTTATAGTTTTTAAATCAGATAACTTTTAGCCACATTTATACTCTGAAATTAAAAGGACCACAATTATTACCACATAGCGACTGACTCTCATGTACAAACACAGTCTGGTTTTGGAACATAGTTTACATTCATTGTTTTTTTTGTTTTTTTTTACTGCATGCAGGGCTTTTCCACTGTTGTATAATTTGAGAAGACATACAGTTTTATATACAGATTAATGGTAACTAAGCAATCTAATAAAGTATACTTGTACCTTATATTACTTTTCACTTGAACAGAAATTTTCATTGCGGAAAGAAGACTGGATGAACTAGAAGAAATACCAGAGGAGTAAGTTCACAATCAACAACCATTTCAAGGGCAGTTATAACCATATTACCCTTATTTCAGTTATCAAAAGTAATGGGAGTTGCCTCATTTATATTCAATGAGGAGATAACTTTCAAGTCCGGAATCCCATTCAGTTATTTCCATCAGGGAGAATTCTCCCTGTTTCCATATACTTATTATGAAGTGTTTGATTTTTTTGATAGAAATAAAAAAGGAAAAATCTGATATAAATCATGTCTGCCCTCATTATAAAGCCTCAACTGATGCTTCAGTGTGATTTGGTTGCTTTACCAACAACAGTGATGCAAAACATGTACATGACCATTACAAGACATGCTAAGGAGATCGGAGAAATGAGTAGATGCTATCACGTCATGACGAAGCTAACAAGACTAGGATGGAGTTTGGTTGGTTTCTAATGTAATTGGCACAAGGTGGGCTGCATAAAGAGATACACATACTGCAACATGACATATTTTAATGCTTTGAATAAAGAATGATCTATATACTAACTAGTTTACTTATTCGCCTGGTTTAACAAAAAGTCATAATTTTTCCAAATCATTGCAGTCATAAAAATGGGATCGACAGAGATGGCAGTGAGGAGGATTAAAGAGAAAGTGAGAGATTTAGTGAAACAGCAGACAAATGCAGAGGTAGAGGTAAGTCATCAACTCCCAATATTTGACAGAACGTGACTGATTGAAATAAAGGGATGAACATTTATCCTGACCTTATGAGTTGCCTCCTTTTCTAAATTTCCATATCTTGTGATTGAGGACAACAGGGACTCGTAGGTACAATAAATTATTTTTAGTTTGATGCAGAGTTTGATAAAAAGAAACAACGGTAGCGGGCGCTGAAGAATCGAAGAAGGAGGAAGAGGTGATCGGGGATGGAGCCAGATGTAATGAAGAAGATTCAAAGTAAAGCAAGGTACTGTACCAAATTCATGTTTATGGTTGAGGCTGATAATGATGGTAACACAAACTGTCTTAATTGTCTTGCTGTTACCTTTAAGACGCAAATAAGACAATTTTTACTCCCAAAAGAATCACATAAAATTACTTCCAATGCCTCAAAAAAGATAAAACAGGCTCATCAAAAGACCTTCATAACAGAGGATTTTATTGCAGTCTCAGGCATTAAAAAAAGGCAAAGATTTCAACATTCAGGTACCTCAATTCAGGTAAACGATTTTACAAAAAAAAGAGTAGCCGGTTAGGGTGGACAGCAATCCCTTCACAAGCATCAGGCGGGGCATGTTGAATAGGATGGTCATATACTGGTTAAAAAAGAAATAAAAAATAAGATCCCTTGGCTTCCATGCAACTAACTTTGTTAGCTTGGAATCCAATATACACACTCGCTGGTACCCTTTATGAAACCAATAAGACAATGTTTGAAATTAATCAAAATCGATTTTTCAACTCCAACAGCTTAAAAAAGATAAGATTGGCTGATCAAGTTAACCTCATAACAAAGGGATTTATTGAAGTCCCAGGGAGTCAGAACAGTTCTAGGATTCAACATCTTGGAGTTAAAGTACCTCGATCTGGATAGATTTTGCCACCAAATGAATCTACCGCTTTATCATTAGTGTGGCAGAGCTACACTTCAAGCTACACGGCCTGTTAGCTTGTGCATAAAACCTGATACAGACTTTGCACATGCAGATCTTGTCCTGGCTCTGTTGCATGTTAACTTTGTTAGCTTGAAATGCATTGGGGGGGGGGGGGGGGAGGCCATGATGGCAATGTTTATCTCCAGAAAAAAATCTTTAAATTCTGCCCATGCGAAGCCTCAAAAAAGATAGGATCGACTGATCAATAGTGACCAAGTACTGGAAATGGTTTTTTCAGACTTGCAGCATTACATAGCGTCCCCACAGGACCCGGGACTTAGAATGACACACCAGGGCTGCCTGACAACATCGACTAGTTATTCACCAGAATGGTATGTTACACAAGAAGTGACTCAGGACCACCGGTAGCAGCAGAGGGTGGAAATAGAAGGCACTGTGAAGATAATATCTAATGACTGGCATAAAGGGACTGTGGAGAAAGAAGTTGCAGTGAATACAGGTATAGGTAATTTGGTTATTGGTTATAAATTTCCTGATGAATAGATTATATTGCAGTCTCAAGCCTGCAAAAGCATTTCAAATTTGATGAATTAGGCTGTAGGATCAAATACTGGCTTCACAGATTGAAAAGTACAGGTCCCGTCTAATGACGAACAGACAGACAAGGGAGAACTTAAGTCTGCAGTTGACTCAGTACTGCAGTCAACAGTAATGTATTGTGTCAGCAATATTTTTGAATTCAATTTTTAGACCTCCTGCTCGATATAAAATGTATCCAATACGTAATATTTGTTCAAAGGCTTTACATGCACTAATAGAGCTGAGGAAAAAAAATAATTGAGTATACAGAAAGGCATTTTGTATTTTATTCTATTTAGGATAATTCTGTCTTTTTTCTCTGCATGCTTTCAACATAACATTTATTCCTAATTAAAACTGGTATTTACAGATAGAAAATGGAAAGAGTGGACAAAAGGTTGGTGAAGAACGGAGAGATGTCACCAGTTTGGAGACTCCAGCAGATGAGATGCACAAGCCAAGTAAACAAATCTCAAGTGTAGAATTTGCGTTCACCATCAAAGTTTAACATTGGGGGAGAATATTATGGTAACTACATCTCACCGCAATGATTGTCTGAAATATACTAATCGAAGTACGAAGAACTGACGAACATGCTAGAGTAAATGACAGGGATGACAACTCCAACGACCAGGTCAGGGGATTACAGCTCCATTACGACAGGTGAGATCACCGTAAGTATTCATACATTATAAAAATAATTGTGAATAACCAGTACATTGTCTCCACCATGAACATATTATTATTATTATTCTTCTTCTTATATTATTATTATTATTATTATTATTACACCTTTGATATATCTTAACTTTATCTTTATAAGTTGCTACATGTTTATGGGCTTGACATACTGAAGAGGCTCACACAGTGGAATTGTGTTATCAGAGAAATCCAGTAAAATGCGCTCTAGGGATTTCTCTAAAACATAATAAATTACTAACATGGTTGTGAATGGATGAATGCTCAGCCTGTACAGAAAGTGATGTGATATTATAATCATACAGATGCGATGTTTTGAGAAATTCGGATAGATATAGGAGTTATATACTGATGGCAGAGCAACATATGGTGGAAAGAGTGGAAAGAGTAGGGAGCAAAAAGAAGGGTGAAGACACACTGAACTCAACTGGTCACCAAATGATGATAAGCTTCGTTTTCACTTCCTAAGATTTAGCTCTCTAAAGAGTTATGATAATGGTCACTTGATGAATCGTATAACAATAAGACATAGCAATGCTAGACAAACCCTAAAAAAAGCTCATCACTGTAAAATTACGTTCTTTATTCAACTTTTACTTCGGATCAAGTTGAGGCTATTGGGTGTGAGCTGGTCGGGAGGAAGAAGAGAAAAAGATTGAGAGATACTTTAATTATGTGCTATAAACTAGACACTAACTGTGGTGGACAAGGACCGATTACTGCCTAGGTATCGCCCTGTATACGAAAACTTGAACAGTCGATTTATAATGTAACCTACCTCTAGAAGCCGTGCCTTCAAAGTTTCCATCCTGAGTTTTCTTTCTATTCTCTGAACTGTGACTATCTAGCGGAGCTCTCATCAGCCTTTCTCTCTCCTCAACGGACACAAATATGTTCCCCGCAGTGCCTCTAGTTAGAGGTGGAATCTCAGGCGGTGTAGCCTCAGTCCTCATGTATCTAACTGTAGGGAAGGGCTGTCCATGCAATGTATCTCCATCATACTCGTCTGCAAACAGAATATAAATTTGTTGAACCTTTATGTCAAATAACATCACAGATGTGAGAAATACTTGACTAACACACATTCAAACTACCTCGATGCTCTGTCCAGTATTCCTCACATCTGGAATGATTTTTGAGCTCTCACACATCAAAATAACCTGGTGACAGAACAGCATAAATAAATTTCTACGCCAAGTAGACAGAGGGTATTTCTTAGTTATCAAAAAGATAAATTCAGGATAAATTCTAATATTTGAGCATGAACCTCTGGAGAACTCGGGTGCAGACATTCTTGACGGTATTTCTCCCCTTGCTAGGATCTCTCTATCTGTGACTGTCACATATCCTGTTGGGCGTGGCCTATCAATCACATGGTCATCTCCTGCAGTCACATGACCAGCACCAGGCTCCGCCCTATAGTCAGGTGGTACAAAGTACATGTTTTGTCGCGCCTCAGCGACCTGTGACTGGTTAGCCATCTGATTGGATGGCTCCTGCTCGAGTCTGATTGGTTGATGAGACTGTTGAAGACATCTTTGGTCAGCAGTATTTTCTAGTCTGCTGTCCATCTCATAACCTTTGAATAACAGTTAATGGATATATAAAATGCACTTTATTACAATTTGAAAATCAGTAACAGGTACTTTGATCTCATTGGCCTATTAGCCTAAATCATGCTGACTCTCATAATGATAGACATGACTCATGTCTATGCTCCTAATGTTTTTAGTACCAGGTTTGAGGGCTACGTCAGCATCGACGGACTCAAAACTTTATTTCAATATATATATCTCATATTATATGTTTGAATATTTAGTTTTCAGTTCTGTCACTGGTTGGTCATTTTGTATGTCAAGTCAATTTTCACAAATTGAAAAGATCTTTATCCAAGTTTTGAGAAATCGTTCCCATGTTACTGTGAGCCACAAATAGAGAAATCAGTTTCTTATAAACAAAATACAGGATGAGGGTTTCCATAGACTTGATAATACTATTAAGTCAATGGGGTCTTTCCATCATGTTACCCTCTTCGGTCACAGTTCATAAAACCCTGTGTCACTGCTCATATTTTTGATTCAAAATACAGCAAAAAAATCAAATCGATGCAGTCTACACTGTGTGCCAAATGGCCTGATACTATGGTTTTTTTGTCTCACCTCTCTCAGAGCTGGTGATCTGGTTTAGTTTATGTTTGATACTCTCACCAAGTGATGATTTCTGTCTCAGATACCAGTCCCATGTTGATTCTCCTGGTCTTCTAGCTTGAGTATCAGTGGATCTCGCCGACCTACCAATAACGAGTTAAATTTTCATGAACAAAATTTCAATAACTATCAGCAGTTTTGAGTTCGAATTGAAATCACAGCTCTGACTGAAATGAAAATCTTGTGTTTAAAAATATCCAGCATTTATCAAAATATCCAAAAGTTTAAGATCAGAAATCACCTGTCCAGAGATAAAGAGTCTCTGTTAGCAGGGCAATCGACATGTGGTACAGTACTGTCTGTTAGATCATAAGTCTCCGCCTCCAGATTCTCCTGATTGGTCAGTTTTCTCTCTAATCTATCAGCTAGCTGCTCCTCTTTGTCTAGTAACGATTTCTCCGACTGTCAACAACAAAAGGTTTATGAGTATAATAAGATGGCACAGAAGCAGGCACCTCAGGAAATTAGCTCTTCCGTCAAATACATAAAAAGGAAAAAGTGTCTTATGAATCACCACCCTCTGCAGGAGGAGTAAAGTTTATCAAAATTGTTTGTCATTTTTGCGACCTGTGGAATGTCAATTCAAATAAAAAGAGTTGAAAAACCTAATAATGTGCTCCAATGCAAATTATTCTGCTGGCAAAAACAATCTGTTGAAGCGTTCATTGGGAGTTATCTCCCTTGATGATAGGCAGCATCCCCCTGCTGCTCTACAGTGTCTCAGGACTAATCTGTATACCGACGGACTTTTATATATAGATTACCTTGAGAGTTTGCAGTTCACCGATCTGTGTCTCTAATGATTTCATATATTCCATCAGTTCCTTCCTCTGTTTCTCTATAAACTGAGAACTTGTGGTTGTGTCCCCCTCACTGCTTGTAACTCTACACAGAAGATAAATAAGTTTGCGACACACAGATAACAAACACCAACATGACAGATGACCTGAGAGGTTATGTATTACCCAAGCCAAGCATCTTGGCCTGATGCTTTAAATATGTATTAGAGCAAACGTTTGAGTTACCCCCTCCCCCTCGACCAGGTAAGACACTGGGTCTGGTTTGGTGGGTTTCCAGCTCAAATCAATCCCCTCTCGGATGAACCAAACCAGCAAAAATGGAACTCGAGTGGCAGCAGTAAGATCATCAATTTCTTTATTTAATTTATTATTTAAACGTAATTTTTTTGATTTATCTTTTTCATCATTTTGATTGAAATTTTTTCCCCCCTTTTTTTTCTCAATGGCTGATTTTGCAAAACATTGTCATCGAATGAAACTTATGCCAATAAAGTGTAAAAAAAATATAATTGCCTTTTTAATATTATTACCTGGTCTGACTGATGGTCTCATTAGTAGATTGATTACTGGTAGCTTCCTCGCTATATGTGACCTCATATACTTGTTCTAGACTCTGATTGGACGTCGTCTCACTACTAGTCTTAGCCTCGATGTCAACAACAGCAGGTAAAACTATCACATCATCAGTCTTGCCACCCTGTGAGATAATGAGAACAAATTAGTATGGAGCAGCCTTGGGCAAAGTGCCTTAAATCTATTCAATAGCTTCTAGATTTTCCTTTGATGTTCTCGGCTCATATAATTGGGGCAATTGATATCACAAATATCATAAACATAATCAATCAAAAGATTGTGTTCTGTAATATTTTAATTTCATTTTTCAACATAAATGGCTCGATGAAATATCATATGGACAGGAGAAAACCATTGGCTGGATTGGAGTAGAAAAACTTTACGACTGATTCGGAGTTCTCAGGTTTCCCATTTTAATTATATCAAGTTACCTTTCCATGCGAGTGAGACGCGTATACACTAACCAACTGAATATAAATCTTTGATGAAATGAATATACTACCCACACACCTGATGACCTCCTGTTTGGACTTGGTCAGCTGGTAGAGCCACATCCTCATCATCCTGACCTTCGACCTCCTCGCTGACCCACTGCTCCTTTTGATTGGCTATTCTCTTCATCATTTTGTTTAGTACCTTTCAAAGAAAGCAGCAAGTAACATGCAGAAATATACTGGTACTGAGATTTGAGACACTTTTGTAGGGAGTTTTTTTTACAGAATTTGAATGAAAATGAATACTAAGTCTATGGCCTCATTAGGAATTTCAAACTCACAAAATTCAATATCAAAAATTTAAAAACAATCATTATCACAATCATATTATCGAGAAAAATAAAGTGCTGCATCTAAATTTAGCAAGTTTCTTACGATTGAACTTGGCAATTTATTCTAATGAATGTTCTTCTGAAAGCTGTTTCAATTCCTATTGTATCATGCAGTGGATTGAGGCTTTGAAGCTTGGACATGTAGGTAAGTAGCTGCCCTGTCACGCGGCTACTTTTTTGTTACTCCCAAAACCGCGTGACAAAGCTAGGTATGTAGGTCTTATAGGAACCATAGTACTCACGGCTTTCCTTTTTTTCTCACTGCCAGTGGCCTCAGTGTAATCGCATGTAGCCTCAGAGGTAGTGACTGGTGTGATATTAGTGACATTCTGGAACGGGACGCGTCCTCTGACAGAGTCACCATCTCGTACTCTGCTGATAGGAGGATGTGGTTCTGAGTCTGAGGGACTAGATGTACTAGTAGCTTCAGTTACTGTCGGTGTGAGGTCATAGTTCAGAGGTGGAGCATTGGCTGAAACAAAGCAAATATACCTCTTATGAATCGAAGTCATAAAACCTTTATGAAATCTAACACCATTTAGCTTAAAATTTGACAGGCTTAGAAACATGAGTAATGTCCACAATCTATTACTCCTAAAAAAAAGCAAATCAACACAATTCTCCCAATAATTATGATGGTACACAAACGTTAAAAAATTGGGATAATAACCATGAACTATTCCACAGATTGATCAATTTCCATGTAACAGTCATCATTGTGTCATTGTTGTGTATTTGGAAATCAATCCTTCGCAAAATCAAGACCAATATTCGCAACAACAAAAAAAACCGCTGACATCAATGGAAAATATCATGAAAACATCACAATATAATGAAAGATATTAGAAATGATGATTTTTTGCTGACAATTAATGTATTTTTATTAATGGTACAAACCTTTGAGATCCACTGGATCATAGTCATGGGAGAATAACTCCTCTACTTTTCTCTCCATCTGTACCTGTCTGTCCGACTCTCTCTCCATCACGACATGAGCTGGCAGGAACAGAGCCTGTGGTATGTGCTCCAGATTCTGCTGTCTGAATAAATAAGCAAAGCAAGTAAACACGTTGGTAGCTTGATAAGCAACGTTTACTGTGCTGTTCCAGACCATGCCGTCATTAAATCATATAATAACTCTACTAGACTAAGGCTTGGTTCACATTGTCCCAGATGACACTAGGATGCCATCCCAGATGCTTATCCCAGTCACATTATAACATTCATCCCAGATAGCCATCCCAGTCAATGTGATCCAGAAAATGACACAATTCCAGACTGTCTGGGTCCGTCTGGGATAGCATCGGGAAAGTTCGTAAGCGTCAAACTTTCCCGATGCTATCTGTCTGGGTCCGTCTGGGATTGTGTCATTTTCTGGTTCACATTGACTGGGATGGCTATCTGGGATGGCTATCTGGGATGAATGATATAATGTGACTGGGATAAGCATCTGGGATGGCATCCTAGTGTCATCTGGGACAATGTGAACCAAGCATAAATTACCAAACCATTGCAAAACAACAAGAATACAATTTAACACAACCTATCATCTGCTTCATTTGACTTCAGTTTACCGCATTCAGTTGAGCACATGAGAATTCAAAAGAGAAGCATCGTCAGATTGACAATCCCTGTTCGGATATATATAAGGTATTATGCATAGAGCAGTCGCCAGACACACATTGAGCCACTCTACATGACTATTTATAGCTTAGATTATGGCAAAGAAGGCAAGTTTTTGCGGTCGGTGGTTCACATTACTTTACTTATACGTTTGTTGATTTATTCAATTTGGTCATGCAAGACAAAACGATCAAATTGAGAGATGGAAAGTTGGATGATTTATACCTGTGTTTTCTGTCGGCTTTCTCGAGCACATCAAGTTCGCTCATCATATTATTATAATGTTGTCTCATCCGTTCTCTCTTTAGTGCATGAGCTCCTCTTACTCGAGCCTTCTCCAATCTGTCAATAATATACAAGAAAAGTGTTTATTGCAACTCCAGCAGGTTAATAATGAAGTAGTTTAAATGAATAAAAGAAAAAAATTCAAAAAAGTAGCGTGACACAAAAATTAGATAGCATATTTTACAAAAAAAGCTATTGGCATACTTTGCAGTGTGGCACATAATATACAAGATAATTTGTCGTTGATGCATCAAAAATTATGTTTCTTTTACCATGGTTGGATTCTCAATAAAACAGTTAAGTCTTATGAAAATAGCCAGGGTTCCGAGGCTGCTGCTCTTCCTCATAATCCTACCATTAGTAACCTCATCACACACAAGTTATTGCTCACAGGCCGCAGAGAACCTAGTACATGTGTTCAAACTCTGCCCTGGTAGTGGTTTTCCATAACCAAACCCTTAATGGAACGCCACAACCAACAAAGTTTATTATGTAACATACTACTGTAACAGGTTCTAACGCCATGTAAAACAAATCTGCTGTCTCCCTTATGCCTGGTCGTTTTTATTCACATGAGTTCCATTGTTGACCATTACCCATATCATAACTTCAAACCCTAACAAAAGTGTCAATATTACCAAGATAAAATAGAGTCGTTCTATGAACGCTATTTTATTTGGAAGACAATTTATCATCCTGGACGGATGTTTTCCATAACGAGCCAAATTACGGCAAAAGTGGGGGAGGATAGCTCTCAACTGACCTTTCGTTTATGTCGCACTGGTTATGATGAGTTACCCCCTCTAGCCTATCATTCTCTAGCTCCGCCCCTGTGAGCCCGTCACACACTGAATCATTATTTCTCTCTACTATACACTCCTCGGCTGGTATCGTATACGGATAAGTGTATGTGTCCGCATCTGTGAGCTGTCACAAACAAATAAATAGTCAAGATTTTTAAACCAATTCATTTCATTTAATAAAGTGTAATATCTACCAATCAATAACATACAAAAAAGCTTATTCTCCTAACTAATTATTATTTTTGTGCGTATATATTTCTTTCTTCTTTTTTTTTGTTTATGAAGACAAAAAATCTTTCTTTGCTTATAACATATATATATATATGACAACCTCAATAATAGTGATATGACAAGTGAAAGCAGCTAATCAAAAAATAATATTTATCAGAACAAATAGTTTTACTAGGTCAGATGGTACACACACTCAAACTTGTGAGGAGTGGTAGTGAGTGCCTATTACTTGGTGAGGATCTCAGATGTCTAGTAAAAGTTTGATGTGTTGGGTGGCAGGACCCAGTAAAAGGAACTCACACCCCCCCCCCCTCTCATCTTTTGAGATATGGTACTCTCTACGCCCACTACTCTAGGCGAATATGATTGAATCAAGGAATATGGGTCATTTAATCAGTTGACTAATCTTGGGGCTTTCATCTGTGTATGTTTTATGTGAGGTCATCGAGACAGGATATAATGTAAAGCCTCAATCAAAGAACAAGATCACTCATCAGGTTAAGGGCTCAAACGGTTGCGGTTAGCCAACGCTCACTCGTTTTCGTGTTGATACTGGGATACAACAGTCCCACTTGCAACCTGTTTTAGCCTCCATACTACTCAATGGTCAAATATCGGCCAGAGAAGATTAGTGTCTTCTTCTCCATTAGATAAACCCCTAATCAAATACATCAGTCTGTATCGCTGTTCTCAAAGATTACCACAGGCCATAAAACGTAATCCCTCGATCATGGCAGTGAAGGTACTCGATTACACAAACATACATACAAAGTCTAGGTGTTACACCGCGTAGCCTACCTGTACTTGTACAGCTTTAGCCTTGTTCAGCAGCTCTTTGAGATCAGGTCTTACGGGTGGAGGTAGACTAGCGACTTGTTTAGCTCTCATCTTCTCCTTAGCTAAGGCTAAGTTTCTGGCTTGTATTACTTTAGTTGTCTCCGCCTCTTGTATTAATTTATCTTCGTACAACTAAAACGGGAGCAAATCAGTTGAGTTTGTAAAAAGTTAAGGTTATGGTTCTTTACTCCTCAAACTTGTATTGAGACCAAGATTGATCAAATTTGCCCATACTCCAGTTCTACCAATAGTACTCAGCAAATTTTTATTTTTATAGGCGGCTCAAGCGTGGTGGCATCAAAATACATATTATAACCTAATGATAACAATAATAATTTGTGTTATCCACAATCATATAATACTGAACATTGTAACTAAGAGGTTTCCTATCCTCATTCCACAAATGTGCTGACGACATATCCAATTGACCAGTTTATGAACACTATAAACACATATATATATTTATATGTTTATGATGAACACACATATCAAGTTGGGAAAAAAGAACCGATTTCCATGAAGGATGAGAAAACAGGCTTAAAATGATGTAACATCACAGGAGGCAGTAGACTGGGATTCAGTCCAACAATTTAAAGTTATCTACCCAGGTAGGGTGTGTTGGTTCGTTGTTCACACCAACAAACAAAACCCGACATGAACAGACGACTCAACAACAAACCAAAACCCATCAGCCAATCAAAACAAAACACAAGCACATGGGTTTATTTAGAAATGCAAGATAGTGACCTATGAGTAGATAACACCACAGAAGCAATATCCAACATAAACCGTAATACAGACAAGGCCCCATTGTTGGCCTGAATCCCAGGCTAGAGGAAAAGGAGAACCAACCTTTTCTAGAGCTGCCTCGTGTCTCTCATCGGCTCTTCTGTTGTTCTCCATCTCAGCTGCAGCTTTTCTCTCTAGCCCTAGATCCAGCTCATCAGCCTGGGTGTGCGCCGTCCCTATGTTCTTCAGTGACTCTGCATAATCACGCTCTAACTGTGTTATCTAAAATCAGCCAAATTATTATACATGTATGATTCTGTCGAAATAGTCGAACTACATGTGGGTGATTATGTGCTTTTTCTCAATAATGTTGCATATTGATAGTAGCAGCCAGTACCCAAATATTTGGTCGTTGGTGATAGTTGAGGCCAGAGCCAAGCATAGAATCACAGCCACTTAATAACTGTTACAAGGAATCTTCTAGGGCAAGTATCATCTGATTGCCTGTATCTTGAGTTCATGTCATAGAACCACTCTCAATGCAGGCAAGTTTAATAAAGAGGTGTACCAGATCTATGTATGCCTTGGATAAAAGTGGTACACTCCTGCAGGTTACTAACCCTGTTCTGTTTTTCCATCTGCCATTCTGACTCAATCCTATCAGCCAATAACTCCAGCTGCTTAACCTTCTCTTGTCTGACGGCCTCCAATCTCTTCTTAGATATCTCCTTCGCTTTCTCTCTCACCTAGAATCATAATCAATAACATTTCAGTGCTGCATTTCAAACACACACATATGCTAGGAGAAAAAATAAATAAAAAATTTAATTTGGTGATCGAGCCAGGAATCGTTGACTTCACAGGTTCAAAAAATTGGCAAAATTTGATTAAAATGATATTCATACAGTGTCAATATCCATTACAAAGGCCTTTTTAAACTGCATGAGGTAACACTTGTTGGCACAGGCCAAAATTGTAAACCTTTACTTCCAACAGCACCTGGACATCCAATTTTATTGGTACATGGTTCATGGTACAGCTATGCCTTGATCATATGCTGAGCGCAGAGGCTGTTGTCTTGATCAGTTTTTCGTTGGCTCACGAATACTTGATGTCCCTAATGATGTTGGACGGAGGCTATGATTAAACTCTCACCTGAATCAATCTGAGTTTGTGCCTTCTCTGGTTCTCTTCTCTCAGTATTCTCTCCACTTCTCCAGGACTCAGTCTGAGTCGCGATACTCCAGTCTGCTAAGGCATGCCTGCTGGTCACACGCCTTGCAGCTGATGACACTTTGGACAGTTTGGATAAATCCGTCTCTGATGATATTTATCACCCTACAGTGAAGTTGCAAATGAGTTATCCTTTTTTAGAAACCTAAGCAACATTGTTTCACCAAACTCTAAATGCAGGGCAGGTTCATTGGGTCATGCTAGATCTAGGCCTACCTAGTCATCATCAGGCGCTGTTAATCAAGGAGTAAATGCGTTGACTATATATATATATATACATGTGTCACTTTCACTTCAGTCAATTCCACTGAGATAACACAAAAAGTAAGTTAGCCCGGGCCTCCTCTTCCTACTGCCACAAACCAGACATACTATCTACTACACATTCCAGCCAAGGAGTACTCCTTGTTCCAGCAATGAGGTAAACAAACAGAAGAGACTCTGCGGCTTGCTAATTTATATCTTGCTAGGCCTTTGTTTGAGTCAACCAATGAACTAAACCTCATTGAGTCAACTAAGGTCCTAGTCCCACTAAAACCGACCAAGAAGTTTACTCTTTGCTCCTACCATGATATAAATGCTCATAAATCAACCATCAAATCCAATTGAACTCTTTAACTACCACTAGCTTTACACTAGGTGGCTACCCGAATCATAGAAGGACCATAATAGTGAGAGAGTTTTCTTATGGCAGTCATGAAACTATAACGAGTAAGAAGCGGTTGTGAGATCTCATCCCCAATGGATGAGAGTTCTGTGTCCCACGACTCATGTTTGAAAAAAATGGTTGTTGCCCATGGATGGATTGGTACAGGTAAGCCTATGTACTTCCCAGTTTAGGTTCTGACAGACTCCAAAAACAAACAAGCTAGCTTGTACTATGCCTAGATCGACTACGATAGGCCTACTCACTATGGTAATTATTTTAAGTATTATTGTATGATGAAGTGCACTGTAGTGTAGTAGGCCCAGCTAGGAGTACTGTCTGGCTCTATCTGGCTCTATCTGTCTGGCTCTATGGTTGTTATTGCTTCATCATGTTCAGCCCACAATCTCCCAACATACAGTAACAATAGTAGCCTGTTGTTACCGTATGTTGGGAGATTGTGGGCTTAACATGATGAAGCAATTACAACCATAGAGCCAGAATGATGAGATACATTACTCCTAGCTGGGCCTACTACACTACAGTGCACTTCATCATACAATAATACTTAAAATAATTACCATAGGTAAGCATATTAAATAAATTATAAAATAAGACTTACTTGACTTTGAGGAATAAATAATAATACTAATAAATAACCTACCAAACAAATAGAACAGGATTTTCTCCTGTGTTCATTCTTAATTCTGTCAGTGCAAATGCACACAGATTCTTCTTGAGCTATCCTGTTCAAGGAGTGTTTCAGTGGAGTGGTGTGGCTCTCTTTCCTCTCTCTCCCTCTCTTCCCACCTCATCTCATCTGTGATTGAGTTGGTGTATGGAAAATATTTATTTTCTTTTGCTTATTTCTATCATTAACTTTGAAAAGAAGAAGGACTCTGCAGTATTTCCCCAGCACTTGACTTACTTATTGGATGAAAAAAACACAAGCTATTTTGCGATGGCCTGCCTTTGACCTTGACAAGGAATTACCTTCTCTTTTCAGAATACTCTACAGTCAGAACAATAGAAGACAACTCCTAAAATCACGCAAATTCTAAATTAATATAATTACACAAATTATTACACATATTACGGCAGTTACGCAAATTCACAAACCCGCAACACTTTGTGAACTCATAGTGCCTAGCTAGTTTATTAGCAGGCAAATTAGTCTGATTTATGAGAAAACATGATTTTCTGTTTTTAAGCAGAATAAAATGTTACATCCTCTCTCTTATTCAAAACAGGGAAACAAATTCAAGTCTCTTTTTTCGAAAATGTGATAATCAATCAACCACCAAATAGTTCTTACAACTATTCCCTGCCAATGAGCAGCACAGCAGGAGAAATTCTGAACGTGAATTTCCCCATTTGAGGGTATTGACGATAACTGGGAACGTTCTCAACTCGCTATTTGGTTGCGAATTTTCTATGCTGCCGACTAACATTTCAAAGTTCATAATAATATTATGTCATCTATGCCATTTATTAATGTTCTGTGTTTAATAAGTCTGACAGTGGAAAAAATCTATTGGTTGGGCATAATCAAAAATCCAAGGAGAGAATTTACCTATGAGGATGAGAGCATCTAAAATCACTAATGACAAGATCAAAGAATTCTAAGAACCCCTACCAAATATACTTTTGCTGGAATAAAGGGTCATACCAGAATTTTTGAGCACCGTCTTAGCTCTATCTTTGTGTTCCTTTGTGCGTTCTCCTAACGATGTCGGCAATGTATGTATACCTATTTTAGGACGTTTATGCCAGGAGTCTGTTATCAAAAATTAGTGATGTGATGACCTTAACCATGTAGATTAAAGTTAAACATTAACATATAGCTTGAACAAGCTGTATTTCGCCAATCATTGTCTTTTGTGTAAATTTGAGCACAATTAATTTAACAAGGCAGTGTTTGATACGCAGACATGCCAATGGCACGACAAATATTATCTCTATAGAAACTTTCCCTAACATTTCACGAAAAAGAACAATCTCTAGGATTTCTAGGAGTTCTAAAACTGAAAAGTCACCACATCTGCAATGGGAAAATCTAACTTGTATATAGAAAGAAAGTAAATAGGTCAATTGGGCTTATTTTGGCGCCGTCGCTATGGAGCAGAGAAACTCTTATCTCATATCTAGAACAGAATCGATCCCTTTGGTAGCGCAGGGATATTAGTTACTCTTGAGCTACGCTAGAGGCATCTTGATTCACTGCTTATAGATATTCAAGTATACCAAACATGTTTTAGATGTTAAGTCGAACCCAGGCATAAGAGGAGATTTATTATAGATTTTTGGGCTGTTCAAATCTGTTGGTACTTCGCTGGGCAGGTAACATCCATTTTACTTTTTCCAACAAGCTTCAAGGTACATACCCAGTTGTGGGCTAAAGTAAACCAACCCCTGCATATCCCATCCTATGCCTTGATTCAATCATTTCTATATTCGCATGCACAGTGACTATTTTGGCAGCATGGACAGGTACAGTATGATCTCCAAATTTCAGTCCCTATAGGAGGACATAGTCGTCCTAATATAGACCACTGCATGCCCTATAGGCCGACTATGCGAACTGATAGGCGATGTGAATTAATGATGTAAATAAACATTTGATTTTAGCTATCAGTCACATCGCATCCAATAATCTATCAACCGTGACAGATTCTTGGCAGTTGAAATTGTCCTAACATATCCGTGTACAGTTAAATTAAATGTTTTTGAGGTTTATGAACAACATTGAATTAGTTTCAGAAATAATTTCGGCAGAGATACACATTTGCAAAGTCCGCAGGTCAGCCACTTTGCCTAGCGAAGCATAGTTGTGAAAACAACAGTAATAGCATGAGTAAAGCTCTTGTTATTTGTTTTTTTTTGCGCATTCTCAATTCTTGCGCTGCTGTACTCTGAAGTTTAAGTTTAATTTTGCATCCGATATCATATTGGTTATAAAAGTGAATTCTTACAATGTTATTGTGTTTTTTTTATATTAACATGTCTGATCACTTCTGATGGTTTGAAAAGTAGTCACTAGTTAATCCAGGGCTAGAGTTGACTAAAGCAGTTAGGATTAGTTTTGTGGAGACATAAATCTATCTGTAGTTTATTAACATTTACATGATACATACTTATTTATCAATTAGACTAGCCTGCCAATATGTCATGCTGTGACTGCTGTGACTGCTGTCCCATGCTGACTTGGACAGGTTATTCTCAATCCTTTTACCATTCACATTTCCTTTCACCATTCAGATTCAATGTCAACAGCATGCTGACTGGATATATCATGATGGATAAAATCAATTGATCGGTTGACCCGTAGTCTGAGCCCCCCAAACTTTTGCCCCTCGTCCGACGGCCCCTCGGGTGAGAGAAAGTCTGAGAACAATGCAGGATCTTGCTGGATTTGTCTGCCCTTGAGTGTTATAAGTTAATCAAGGGGAGCACTAAAACTGCAATATCTATTGATTTCTATTGATGCCACCTACTATATTGCTCCAGGTATGAGAGTTTTCCAGTCAGACTCTGGGAAAAGCAGCCTCATGTTTGGGAAATACCCATGAGCAGAGATATTCACTGCCAAATAGTGAAGAAAATGTCAGCCAGGATTTCTTTCATTTTGAATAAGGGCGGTCATTCATGACATTGACAAAAGGTCATACAATGTGTATTATTGGACCCTAGGCTATATGAAGTAAGATTAATGTAGAAGTAATGAGAGGAAAAATCCAACCAAATCCTGCATAGTGCATAGACTAGTTGACCCGTAATGTGTCTCGTCTATGGGTTGATCTATCATCTTATAATTATAAGAGGGCAGACAAGTCTTAGCAGTTTGGAAAACGAATATTGTCGAACTGAGAACCAGAACGACAGAATGTGTTTCCTATCCCAATCTCTCTTCCCAAATGTCGTGATACATAAAATCGAAGACCGCGACTTCATAGGTCGCTCCATGAGGAAATCAAAGAGTGTTTTAAATTAACCAGAATAATTTTCTTGACAATTTTTATTACAAACAGCCATGAACTGATCCCCCCCCCCCCCACCAGTTTTATGGTATTAATACCGTTGATGAAGCTTTGGATTACATTTTAAACAACTCTACACTATATTTAATGGCAAGTACTGTCACGTTTGCTTTTGATGATGGTTGGGCATGGAAGGGAACAATTGCCGCAGGGTACTAATTTCTTGCTGTCTGACACCTAGTCTTATTGTACGACTAGTAGATAACTAGCAGAAACCAGCATAAACTTACCAAAAACCTGAGCATTACAGGTCGTGGGAACTTTTTCTCTGTAGAACCATACAGAATGTGCGAGCTCCCTCCTCATGGCATATGCAAGCCTAAGCAGCAATCCCCAATGTTAGGATAAAGCCAATGATTTTCTATCTGGTACATTTCTAACATCCTGGAAGATTTGAGGAACAGAAAATACAAGCTAAGGTCTTAAAACTACATTACATAACGGTGCTGCTACCGGATTTTACAGAAAATAATCAGGTAGAAAAATCTCATGTTCAACAAGTTTCCTATTCACATTACCCATGTCATGCAATGCAAGCCAAGATAAATTGTAAATAAGTTTGTGACACAGCACGGCAAGATGAAAATAAAAAATCCAAGAGCACAACAATATCGCTGATTGCGATTCTCAAGTCTGCTAATGCTAATCATCTGAGCCAGGATTTAATAGCCATCTGCATTAAACAATGCTAACTACATCCAGCAATAATTGCGGCTGATAGCTTAATATCCAAAGAAAGCTGACATTCTTTATAACATGATGTTGCTGAAGTGCAACCAAACCTACACTGGAAGCAGGGCATCACAACACACAATAAACTCCACATTGAATATAGCCAACCGATTACCAGGCCACAATTACCGATAAGTTGAGCAAAACATACTCTACTGTCGTCAAGCCCCCACCTCAAGGGACCCCTTACACCTATGAAGCAAACACAGCCACAGCTACCCATGGAGTTCGAGACTTATGAGATTTGTGGATCTTGTTATAATGATGCAGCGAGGAGTTAGTTGCAGTAAGTAACAAAATTTGGTGTATAAAGGTTATGATACCAACGCTGCCGAGTTTGGATACTTTATATATCATAGGGAGGCTTTTCAAACGGTGATTCTTTCAGCATGACGTCATGTCATGGCGTTGTAGTAAACGAAAATGATTAGCTAGTCACAATTGTGCTATTGGTAAAACATCCACACCAGCAACCTCCGTCAGCTGTAAGGCAACACTCACTCTTCCTTCCTCCACTGTCGTCGTGGAAACCAAATTGTCTTTTACAACCAATGTGTGGTTGTAAACACAGCAGAGCCACTGCAGCCGATGATACAAAGTAAGGCATGTTCATAAGGCCCGTAGTCCAAAGGGAGGTGGGACGCTCTAACTCCCTTAGACCACTCAATAGAGAGGCATCAAAATGTTGAAATGGAACTTTCCAAGTCAGAATCAGCTCATTTGGGACGTCCATTTGCTATTTGTGTCATTACAACGCTTTGGAGGCTGGGGATTGGCACCCAATTCGGTGTTACTTCAAACCCTCAATAGACGGCTGCCAATGCTAGTTTGAATATGAGCATGTGTGGTGGTGACTGAGGATACCAACTAATCTGAATCTAATACACTAACAATAATCCAGTAAACATTTCACTTACATCTAGTAAGCTATATATGGTCCTTTAAAAAGTGAACCAATCTACACCTTTCAATAATAATGTAGACCAATAAGCAGCCTGTTGCACCCCTCCTCAAAGCAAAGTGAATCAATTAACAAAACAACTACATATGTGCATAGAGACTATAAATTAGACTTGCTTATGTTTTCCGTGATAGAAGAGAGTGTTTGTATTCTCAATGCCAGCATGTTCTATTTTGTTTTGTGATGAGCGGGAGTTGCTCGTCCATCTGGAGTAAGTATAAAACCAATCTAGGTATTAATCTGACGGTAAAAGAGCAATGAGTTCCCCACTTTGTTAATTTTTTCCCATTTTTTTTAATTTTTGTTTTTTTTCAAGTCAGCATAATTACCCTGCTGGTTATCTCAGGATATCAATGTTCTAGAATTTGAACAAGGTCAACTTGGGCTCTAACAAGGTCGAGTTTGAAACAATTCGGACAATCTTTAAGATTTTGAATGCTGCCGTTTTTATTGGAAAAGTGATCCCCGTTAAAAAGAACGCTGAAGGGCAAAATGTTTTGGCACTAAATGTTAAACATTTTGCCCAAAGTGATTTAGACTGCCAAATGAAGTATTAAAAAAAAAACCGGTTTCCAGTTGTGTGATGAACAGGAGTTGCTTGTCCATTTGTGGTAAGTTTGAAACCAGTCTAGTTATTATTCTGAGCGTAAAAGAGCAATGAGTTCCCTCCTTTGTTCATTTTTTCCCCATTCTTTTAATTTTTCGTTTTTTCAAGTCAGCATAATTACCCTTCTTATTATCTCAGGTTATCTATATTCTAGAATATGAGCAAGGTCAATTTGGGCTCTAACTGGACCAGTGGCGTATATTACCACTCACGGCCCACGGATTTCCGTGAGTGGCTGAATAGCTCAGTGTGTAGAGTGTCCGCCTTATAATCACTATTAATAAGACGGTTGTGGGTTCCAATCCCATCAAGGTCAGTTTTTTTTCAAATGGGTGCTTTATAACTGGAGCATTTTTACCGTAATCTTCTTCTGCTATTGAGTTGTTTTCTGAAAGTACCCAACAGCTCAGTGAGCTATTGAAATACCTCTCTGCTTGCACTATTTTGCTACCGATATGCAAAAATTTCCGTGGTGGGAGGGCGCTTAAGCGCCCCTCCCACACCCTCCCCGCCACGCCTACGGCTCATCTCTGAAAAGTCAGTGAGTGAAATTTTTTTGAATATACGCCCCTGAACTGGACCTAGTTTGATAAAAGTCAGAGAACTTCTAATTTCTGAATGCTGCCGTATTTTATTGCAAAAGTGACCGTAGTTAAAAAGAATGCTGACGGAGAACGAAGAGCCGCAGATCCAAACGGTTTCCAGTTATATGTTGAGCGGGATAATTATGACCTGCAGAATCAGATTTTAGATGCTTTTGTTTTTTTTCAGCTCTTTCCTTTTTGCAGCGATTTTTGGCAAATGAAAATATCTAGCAATAAACTGTCAAAACCTATCCACCCAATTAGATATATGTGAAAGATAGGAAGCTGCCACTGGACTCCAATGAGAAATTCTCTATTCATTTGCAAGACCCCAACGAAGCAGATACTTTTTTTATTTGAAAGGGACTTTTTTTGCAAAATGAGAGACAAGTCAATGATCAATGAAGAATTAAAGACGGTTCGCAATTAACTTCAGATGGAAAGCAGTAGGAATCTTGCAGAGAGGAAACGATTCATACATATTTCATTCAAATTCATCTGCAAATAATGATGATGTCACTGGAATGAACTTATGCAGTACTTTATGTTTGATCAATAAGTTCTACAGTCAGTCAGAGTCAAACTTAGTTACAAATTGCCAGTTCAGCATCAATTGTATTCATACACATTATATTGAGAGAAATGGAAAACCAATCACGTCTTTAGGTTCTGTATTCATACATTTGATCTTTACCTGATAGGTAAGTCTAACTGCGGCACGATGAGTTCTCTGTTGTTGCAATGGGTCATTATCGGGATTATGTCATAAATACTGTCAACTGTCTGTCAAAAAATTATAACTTATGTATTGACGCTGACGGATTATATCTGGTCATTTCTAGGTGAGTAAGTCAAGAACATCATTTCAGTCTGCTTCATTCAGTGATGAGCCTGACATGTAACTGCACTTTTATTTACACATCACCTTTTTATTGCATTCAGATCTCATTTTGAGCATAATATATATTATCATCTTTGAAGCAATGAAAGTGATTGCCTCTTGGGTTAAGACACTTGGACCCATATTGTACTAATGCCCCAAACTTTACCGATCCCGCAGGCGACATGGATATTATTTATATCGAAAAGGCAGAGGGGGTTCTTCTCAATATGTGTGTCGTGCTCACACACACTGTACCTCGGGTATCTTTAGTCTTGTTCTGCAAAGACCAGGGTAGGAAGAACGGTGGGTCAATTCCTAATCAGCTGGTGCCGTGTATGAACTGAACCTCAAAAATAGCAAGTCTGTCCCCTTAATCATCAGATCACGCCTGAATGAATCATGTTATACAATATTATTCAGTAGGACATCTCTTAAAGTGCTTTCTATCGCTTCAATTCTTAAATATAAATTAACCTGGAAGCCCTGTGAAGATCAGGTCGATCTCACATGATTATTTCATCATTAGACCTGATCTCACTGGGAATTCCAGAAAAGTGCATTGTGGGATACGTATTGACAGGCCTCAACTCGTTGTCCCACACAGCAGTGTGAGATAAAGCAGTGTAGTTGAGAGGACAGGTTTTAGCCCCAAAGGTCATATCAATCAATAATTTGTTTTTTTTTAGTGTTGAGAATAGGAATCACTCATTTTGTGCTTTCCAACCGGACCACCTGATGTAGCAGCAACGCTAAGATTTGGGGTTGATGGCGGAATATTAATCATGACAACAAGTGACATCATTACTGATTAAACACACCTCTGGCAGTTTACTATCCATTGAGAACTTACTTTGCGCAACTATCTTATCATCATTTGCTTCAACATTCAATTCCTTTCAACAATTCTTTATGATTTGATTATATATCTGAAGGTCAAGGCTAAGTTGATGCCGGGACTGAGTTGTTCAGGGAGAAGTAATAGGTGCCTATCCCCCAGCTTCAATTTTAATTTTTTTGTTTTAGTATCGTTTTAATAATGTATCAGGGTCATTGTCAGAAATTTTGGATGGTTATGCTGAGTTTTTAGGTGATTATGCATTGTCATTGTTAATTGGTCAAGTTCAGTTTGAAAATAAAATTCATATTTTTGTAAAATTGCAAAATTTTGATCCCACGTTGACAGTGATATGGAGTCAGCGCAAGACAACAGACAGCGGTAAATATATCCTAACTATACCTCCAATCAAGGTAAGACTAGCTCCAGGCCAGAAACTACAAAATGGAATAATGCTTCTCAAAACTTATCTTTATAAACCTTTCATGCGAAGCTTTCCACAGAACAAAAATAATTTCAGATTTTGAACTCTGTCCATCTACCTTATTATTATCTTTACTTAGCATAGACAAATTTTGTGTGAAGTAATAAATTTTTTTTGTCTGTGCTTGATAAAACAACAGTGCATATTTTTACGCTGAGGTCCATTTCCATATTAATTTCATATTGAATTGCATCATAATGCTTTTTTATCGGTTAATAGTTATTTTTCCTTTTGTATCTCGTGTAAACCACGTCATCTTACAGTCGAGTTTAGAGCAGGGCTGAAGATAAGCAGATTTTGGTTTGGCCGCCTGTCATACCAGAAACATCTTCACAAGGCTTTGCCTTTTCTTTCAACTGTTTAGCGTAATTCATCTCCATCATCCACTGCTGGAAACCCTTGTGTCAGTGTCCAAGTCCTGCATTTCAATTACATTACAGCCACTTACAGATGCCATATTTTCACACTTTTCTGTACTTCGATACCTTTCATGATGATAAACATAACACACCGTTTCACTTCTCAGCCTGGTCATTTTGCGAACAGTGAGAGTATCACTGCTCACAAAATGACCAGGCTGAGAAGTGAAACGGTGTGTTATGTTTATCATCATGAAAGGTATTGAAGTACAGTACAACAATCATATCAGATTTTCGAACACTGTCTATCTAGCTGAGCTCTCATAGACCTTACTCTCACCTTAACGGGGGTCTAACATGCTCCACTTCTGATATAAAAACATTAGAATCGCAGCATGAGTTTCCTCAGCTATTCTGTATTTATCTACCATAAATATAAAGTTTGATCAAACTTGCTAGAATTCAGAGTTGTGTCCCTCTACAATTCATCAGATTATCAGACTTAACATAACAGACGTTATGTCTGAGCTCAAAACTTTCACGCATGTTAGAAATGACTGTTTTCATTCTGGTATTGCTGCGATTGATTATGCAAGATTCGAGGGTAACATTCGGGTGTCAGTATGACGCCCCAGTATAATCTGTTCCCATTATACTTGTGTGATGCTAAATTCTGGTACACCTTACAATAATTGAGTATGGATTTGGAAAAACACACAACACTTTGTGAACTCATAGTGCCTAGCTAGTTCATTAGCAGGCAAATTACTCCGATTTATGAGAAAACATGATTTTCTGTTTCTTAGCAGAATAAAATGTTACATCCTCTCTCTTATTCCAAACAGGGAAAAAAATTCAAGTTTCTATTTTCGAAAATGTGATAATCGAACAACCCCCAAATAGTTCTTAACACTTTTCCCTGCCAATGAGCAGCACAGCAGGAGAAATTATACATTTCCCCATTTGAGGGTATTGACGATAACTGGGAATGTTCTCAACTCGCTATTTGGTTGCGAATTTTCTATGTTGCCGACTAACATTTCAAAGTTCATAATAATATTATGTCATCTATGCCATTTATTAATGTTCTGTGTTTAATATGTCTGACAGTGGAAAAAATCCATTGGTTGGGCATAATCAAAAATCCAAGGAGAGAATTTACCTATGAGGATGAGAGCATCTAATATCACTAATGACAAGATCAAAGAATTCTAAGAACCCCTACCCAATATACTTTGGTTGAAATAAAGGGTCATACTAGAATATTTGAGCACGTCATAGCTCTATCTTTGTGTTCCTACATGCGCTCTCCTAACGGTGTCGGCAATGTATACCTGTTTTAGGGCGTTTATGCCAGAAGTCTGTTATCAAAAATTATTGATGTGATGACCATAACCAGTAGATTAAAGTTAAGCATTAACATAATTATAGCTTGAACAAGCTGTATTTCACCAATGATTGTCTTTTGTGTAAATTTGAGCACAATTAATTTATCAAGGCAGTGTTTGATATGCAGACATGCCAATGGTACGACAAATATTATCTCTATAGAAACTTTCCCTATCTTTTCACGAAAAAGAACAATCTCTAGGATTTCTAGGAGTTCTAAAACTGAAAAGTCACCACACCTGCAATGGGAAAATTTAACTTGTATATAGACAGAAAGTAAAAAGGTCAATTGGGCTTATTTTGGCGCCGTCGCTATGGAGCAGAGAAATTCTTATCTCATATCTAGAACAGAATCAATCCCTTTGGTAGCGCAGGGATATTAGTTACTCTGGAGCTACGCTAGAGGCATCTTGATTCATTGCTCATAGATATTCAAGTATACCAAACATGTTTTAGATGTTAAGTCGAACCCACGTGGAAGAAGAGATTTATTATAGATTTTTGGGCTGTTCAAAAACTGTTGGTACTTTGCTGGGCAGGTAACATCCATTTTACTTTTTCCAACAAGCTTCAAGGTACATACCCAGTTGTGGGCTAAAGTAAACCAACCCCTGTATATCCCATCCTATGCCTTGATTCAATAATTTCTATATTCGCATGCACAGTGACTGTTTTGGCAGCATAGATAGGTACAGTATGATCCCCATTGGATTAAAATGCAAACTGATAGGCGATGTGAATTAATGATGTAAATAAACATTTGATTTTAGCTATCAGTCACATTGCATCCAATAATCTATCAACCGTGACAGATTCTTGGCAGTTGACATTGTGCTGGTATAACCTTATACAATGTAGTTATTAATGTCAGTGAATAAAAAGATGAACAACACTGAATCAGTTTCAGAGGTATTAGTAGGCAGTGATACACATACACATAGTTGGCATGTCAGCTTCTTTGGCTGGGGAAGCATAGTTGTGAAAACAACTGCGACAACATAGCCTGCTCAGCTTTGAAAACATCTCTGTTAGTACTAGTAGTGCCAGCATCTTGGCAATACAGGTACTCTGCTTGTAGTAGGTGAAAGCTGCAAAAACTAGAATTACATTTTGAGCGACCCAGGAGCTAAGAGAAATGGATTAAACACTGTAGTAGATGACAGAGGTAAGTGAACTTCTACTTTGATCGTGATGTGGTTTAGAATATTATGGATTTGGCACTAGCTAGGCCAACAGGAACTCATAAGAGAATTTGATTACAATGTACAAAGTTCAGTATGAATCTCACACACCGACAAACTGATAGGCGATTAAATTGCAACTGATAGGCGATGTGAATTAATGATGTAAACAGACATTCCATTTTAGCTATCTGTCACATTGCATCCAATAATCTATCAACCGTGACAGATTCTTGGCAGTTGAAATTGTCCTAACATATCATTGTACTGTTAAATGTTTTTGAGGTTTATGAACAACATTGAATTAGTTTCAGAAATAATTTCGGCAGAGATACACATGTGCAAAGTCCGCAGGTCAGCCACTTTGCCTAGCGAAGCATAGTTGTGAAAACAACAGTAATAGCATACACAGCTCAGCTTTGAAAACATCTTTGTAAGCAGTGTCAGCATCTTGGCAACACAGGTTTTCTGCTGCTGGGTGAAAGCTGCAAACAACTAGAATAACATTGTGAGTGACTCAAGGCAGCTAAGAGAAATGGATTGACACTGGGGTAGATGACAGAGGTAAGTGAAATTCTACTTTGATGGTGATGTGGTTATGAATATTATGGATTGCTGTATGATGCTTTGACAATAGAAATATTTTGGCACTATCTAGGCAGCGATTCTCCCTGATCTAGGCAATGAACTGAAGGGAGTTCATTGATCTAGGCCCGATCTAGGTCACCAGGAACTCATATTACATATTACAAATATATATTGCCATGAAGGACGTTTTGAAAATAATGGCAATGCCAACTTCAGTGAATGTAAGCACAAAGCTGCCTTACAGTCGGCCTTTGTCCGATATAGTTGGGATGATACGCACCCTGTCTTGACAAGCCCCAACGAAGCTTGTCAAGACAGGCTAGGATGATATAGTAGCTAGTAGAATTCAGATCATCAACAGGTGTTAGATCATGGCTGTGTTGATTAGACTATCGATAGTACTTGTATCCATGCTGAGTTTACTCAAGTTGAGCCCATCAGCCTTGTCAATGACATCTCAGGAGGCGTAGGTAGGCATCAAATGATCCACAGTTATCGTTATATATGTAATCAATCAATCTTCCGCCAAAGTAGTGAGGGCCAATTTAATACTGTGAGGTTTTGTGGACGGATGTACTGAGACATAAAACTGTTTGAAATATTCCTCTAAAATTTGATTTGCTTGACTTGCTGGTTCCCTACAGGTCACATGACTTTGGATCTCCCCCTGAGCCTACTTCCTTGTTTTAGCTAAACTTTAAGGCATAATTATACTAATGCGTATTCGTAGGCCGTAGACCGTAATAATTCCAGAATACAGTCGTAATCCGTAATGCACTGGTGAGCACACTGCAACGTATACAGCCTTAATAGGTTTGGTTAACAAACACCAGATCAGTAAATGCAAGTGTGCTTTCGTGGGAACAAGAGGAGCAGTAGTGAATAGAGCGAAATAGAGATAGTGATATTTGAGTTTGTTCGGTCTTTAAAATTCTCCCGGAGTAACGCGGTTTGTGGGTAAGGAGAGTACGAGGCGGGAATCCCATGAGACAAGAGGGGAACCAGAACTCGAGACCTTGCTTTATAGTTCTAAATGTGATTAATTGCTCCATCAATCCTCATTCCAGTTATGTAATCTAACAGGATATTCTAATATCTCTGTTCTAACTGCTGACCTGTGACTTTATCAGTAAATAAACTAGAACTGACAATATCAGAGACCACCGAAAAGGAGCAAAACTATTCGGCTCAGTTGGACAGATCATAGCTTAGTTCACTCATGGTTCACTGGTCAGAGTGAACATATATATATACGATTCATTTGTCTGTATTCGGAGTTGCTCCCCTGTCCATTGGGGGAAAAACAACTCCGAATTTAGGCAAATGGATCAATATTGATCTAGATTCTAGAGCATGGGTGGGCAACCTTTTTCTAAAAAAAAACCACATTTTACACAGGCTCAACACAATTAGGCGCAACATATCTTTCAGGTATAAAATCGGAACCGGAGTAACAACTATGTACAAACTAAAACAGATTTATTTGTAAAAGCTGTGGTATGTTGCAAGGAACTTCAGCTCAACAGAAATACTAATTTAAAAAATATTGTGAAGTTTTGCATGTGTATGGAAAAGGGCAGGGTGGGTGTGGGAGGGGTGCTGGCATCCCTCCGCAGTGGGGAAGTTTTTTGCAAATGCCTGTAAAATAAGATGCAATCTGGAACATTTCAGCGATAAAGCAGGAGCATTTGTAACATGAAAACTTGTTAAAACTCATCTGCATTTCTTGTTCAAGGTGACAGATTTGCTAAAAAATTTAATTACTATGATATTAACGAAAATTTTTATTCGAATTTCCAAAGGTCACCGTTCTGGGTTATTTTGAAAATAAAGCACTTGAAAAAGGAGTTAACACCAATACAGTTAAGATGATTATGTCTAGAAACCGCTTTGGAAGCTACATGCTTTATGGCCACTATTTTGATGAAATATATTGTGCCTACATACTTGAATATCAAGATTACAAAATGCGAGATGGGAATCGAAATTAATGTGTAATATATATCTTTTCAGGCATAAGGCAACAATCAGCCCGCAAAATATTGTTTATAAGGCCGCACTGGAAAATAGGCCGCAGGTTGCCGACAGCTGATCTAGAGGTACGCAGGACTTTTACTTCTACCCAATAGGAATTAGCGGTGTAAAATTCTAAAATCCGACAATATCTCACAAACGCAACTATGTCTGAGAATTAAACCCACAGCTTTTGTTGCAGCCCATTAGGTAATTGTTACTGAGACATAATTCATCTCATGTCATGATATATTATGCTGCCTGGTAAAAAAAGAACTGTGGCAAGCTTTTAATGAATAGGAATATCTATGATTGGTGTTACATGTCACAAATACAACGACACAACAAATTATACAGGCGATTTGGTCTAGATGAAAAATTAACATAATAAGGAGATTGCAATTGCCGCTATCTGAACTTATGACAGGCCGTACATGGGCAGCTACTGTAAGAGAACTGAATAATAGTATAATCTGTGACAAGTTTGCATGAATGAATGAAAATAATAATAATATTTTAAACGCTTAGCCCAGGCACTAAGGCTTAAATGATTTGCTCAGGTATGACTGTTCTTTTAGATATTAGCCTTTGAACCATAGAAATTTCTATTTGAGCAAATTTTAACCATCGATATTTCTATTGAAGCAGATTTTACACATTTTGCCCAGGCGCTTAGGCTTTTTTAAGTTGCACTGATGATTGATTGAGGATTGCACATAGACAAAACATTTTTATGCAATCTCATAGACATAGACAAAACTATGTCTATGGGATTGAATAAAAATGGCTAGAAAAAGCCAAAAAACCTGTGCTGGCTGTTGCAAGTTTTCTATGTCATAGCATCACCTGCTGTTTTTCATACTACTCCCAAAGAGAAGATCAGGTATGAATCTAGTTATCTTGACAATAATCAAGGATGGATAGGCAAAACTGTAGGTGTTTATTGTGTGCAAAAATAGGGCTCAGCTGCCACATAAGTTGTCAGAAGTCCCCTATGAGAACTGCTTCCTGTGCATTGCCATAATACCACCTCAAACTTCGTTTTCGGTGGGATAATGTACTTCATACAGTGTGTTTCCTGTTGATCCAGTAATATCTCATTGTCATACGGAATCGGAGCACTGGTAGATTAGACTATGGCGGAAGTCGGAGATGGAGGTACTGCTAAAGGACGCAGGACATCAGATAAACAAATGCTGACTAAAGATGGTTTCCCTGTGACTTCTGAAAGTGAGGCATGTAAGTGAATAAAAGATACTTAAAGTGAGATCACTATAAGTGTAATAATTGTGGTTACTTTTATCTGCAACATTTTGTAGATTCAAAGACTTACAAGATTAGCGATCAAAAGACAGTTTTCTGAGCTTTTGAGAAATTTAAGTCGCTCTTTAGAGTTGTCTTCCCGTCTGTCTTGAAACACCATTATTTTGCCTGATTTTCGCTGACATACAAAATCTTTATCACAACTGGGAAAACATGCAATCATGGGCAAATTATATACTTACCTTGACTTGTCTTAAGTGGGGGAAGGGTAGTGCTATGAGACTGTATTTTCTGGGATATTGACAGCTACAGATCTTACTTAACCCTGGACAATTTTTGCCTATTAATTAAACACATCCTTGATGTCAGTAGGGTCAGCATGTTCCAAACAGTATGCCAGTGTATCCATGATTATGAGAGTTGTCTGTATTTGAGATTCGTATGAATTGAAGCGATCGGTTGCGCTATTTAAAGCTGCTCCTGATTGCTGTTAATATAATAAAAGCTACCCTGTAGAGTTTCAACGTTTTTTGAGACTTGAGGAATTAATTAATTTTAGCCTTTCACTTATGGTTTTTTGCAGGTTATAGAATATGGTATAAACATAGTTTGGAGCCAGAGTGCACTGACTTCCTGATTAATGACCCTCATCTAACCCAGATATCACTGTCAGATCTGACAGCTGCTATTGATGGCCTCGATATCACTCACATGATCATCAGCGGTGATATCCCACCTACTCTTGGTCAGATTGCTCCTGATCTGAAACAACTAGGACTAGGACAAATACGACACCCAGATCAGCTACAGAGGTGAGCGTACCTTTTGTGGGATATGGTATGGTGTGTCTGTATCTGATTTGTGTGAGTGCATTTAGTGAAGTGATAGTATGTCCAAGGAAAACTATTGCTGAGATTCTTAAATCTCCTATCATGTGAGTTGTCTTCCTATTATCAGCACTATAATGGTGTTGAGTGAAAAATTGAAATTTAATATCATGTGAAATTTATTTCAGTGCAAAACTTAGATCCCATTTTCTCGTAGGGTGTTTTGATGACCGATATCAATAACCATGGCTATTCGTTATCACCAGCAGTAAGCCCATTAGTTTTATGTGATAGTTATTTCCTGATCACCTCACATGTAATTTTAATATATTACAGCATTTTCTCACTGACAGCTCTAGAGGGGTTATCTGTATCAGGTAATAAAAAACTTCAAACATTACCTGATGATATAGGTATGATGAAGTTACTGAAGGTGTTAGATGTGTCAAACTGTGATTTGACTCATTTACCTACAAGGTGAGTAATGTTCTCATGATCAGGACTATAAAAGCAATATATTAGTGATGTTACATTATTTATGACAGATAAGCCCATTAGTTATATGTGATAGTTATTTCCTGATCACCTCACATGTAATTTTAATATATTACAGTGTCTGTTCACTACCTGCTCTAGAGAAGTTATATGTAACAGATAATAGTAGACTTCAAACGTTACCTGATGATATAGGTATGATGAAGTCACTAAAGGTGTTAGATGTGTCAGGCTGTGATCTGACTCATTTACCAACAAGGTGAGTAATGCTCTTATGATCAGAACCATTGAAGAAATATATTAGTGATGTTACATTATTTATGATAAATAATTTGGATAAAATGCAGGAATCTATAATAAAACAAATTTTCATTTTATATTAGAAGAAAATATTGATGACAGAAATTCACACTGTGGCTATTATATCTATAATCTGTTACTGGTAGTTATCTCCTTGTCTTACTTCATATTTAATATTTAATATGTATATTACAGTGTCTGTTCCTTGACAGATCTAGAGAAGTTAGATGTAATAGGTAATGAAAAACTTCAAACGTTACCTGATGATATAGGTATGATGAAGTTACTGATGGTGTTAGAAGTGTCTTACTGTGATCTGACTCATTTACCAACAAGGTGAGTAATGCTCTTATGATCAGAACTATGAAAGTGATATATTAGTGATGTTACATTATTTATGATAGATAATTTGGATAAAATGCAGGAATCTATAATAAAACAAAGTTTCATTTTGTATTAGAAGAAAATATTGATGACAGAAATTCACACTCTGGCTATTATTTCAATAATCTGTGACTGGTAGCTTTTTCCTTGTTACACTTCACATATAACATATTATGATGTATATTACAGTGTCTGTTCCTTGACAGCTCTAGAGAAGTTATCTGTATCAGGTAATAAAAAACTACAAACGTTACCTGATGATATAGGTATGATGAAGTCACTAAAGGAGTTATATATGTCAAACTGTGATCTGACTCATTTACCAACAAGGTTAGTAATGCTCTTATGATCAGATTTATGAAAGCGATATATTAGTGATGTTACATTATTTATGATAGATAATTTGGATAAAATGCAGGAATCTATAATAAAACAAAGTTTCATTTTGTATTAGAAGAAAATATTGATGACAGAAATTCACACTCTGGCTATTATTTCAATAATCTGTGACTGGTAGCTTTCTCCTTGTTACACTTCACATATAACATATTATGATGTATATTACAGTGTCTGTTCCTTGACAGCTCTAGAGAAGTTATCTGTATCAGGTAATGAAAAACTTCAAACGTTACCTGATGATATAGGTATGATGAAGTCACTAAAGGAGTTATATATGTCAAACTGTGATCTGACTCATTTACCAACAAGGTGAGTAATGTTCTTATGATCAGATTTATGAAAGTGATATATTAGTGATGTTACATTATTTATGATAGATAATTTGGATAAAATGCAGGAATCTATAATAAAACAAAGTTTCATTTTATATTAGAAGAAAATATTGATGACAGAAATTCACACTGTGGCTATTATATCAATAATCTGTTACTGGTAGTTATCTCCTTGTTACACTTCATATTTAATATTTATTATGTATATTACAGCATTTGTTCACTGACAGCTCTAGAGCAGTTAAATGTATCAGATAATAGTAGACTACAAACGTTACCTGATGATATAGGTATGATGAAGTCACTAAAGGTGTTAGATGTGCGGCGCTGTGATCTGACCCATTTACCTTCAAGGTGAGTAATGCTCTTATGATCAGAACTATCGAAGTAATATATTAGTGATGTTACATAATTTATGATAGATAATTTGGATAAAATGCAGGAATCTATAATAAAACAAAGTTTCATTTTATATTAGAAGAAAATATTGATGACAGAAATTCACACTGTGGCTATTATATCTATAATCTGTTACTGGTAGTTATCTCCTTGTTACACTTCATATTTAATATTTATTATGTATATTACAGCATTTGTTCACTGACAGCTCTAGAGAAGTTACATGTATCAGATAATAGTAGATTACAAACGTTACCTGATGATATAGGTATGATGAAGTCACTGAAGGTGTTAGATGTGTCATACTGTGATTTGACCCATTTACCAACAAGGTGAGTAATGTTCTTATGATCAGATTTATGAAAGTGATATATTAGTGATGTTACATTATTTATGATAGATAATTTGGATAAAATGCAGGAATCTATAATAAAACAAAGTTTCATTTTATATTAGAAGAAAATATTGATGACAGAAATTCACACTCTGGCTATTATTTCAATAATCTGTGACTGGTAGCTTTCTCCTTGTTACACTTCACATATAACATATTATGATGTATATTACAGTGTCTGTTCACTGACAGCTCTAGAGAAGTTATCTGTATTCAGAAATAAGCGACTAAATTTGAATATCGTACATATCGATCAATATTGGATTAAATATACATATATATATATCCCTCATCACCAGCTCATTAACCACCATGCTTTTCAGCGTGGTAATTCACTCATAAAGGCTGAGCTATTTTGCCCACCACCTTTCTCATAATATCGCTCAATGTCGCATATTACATACTGTAAAATTTCAAACTGGAGCCTTGGTCACATTACGTAAATTTGCTGCTGTCAAATGAATTCATGGTTTTTGTTATATTTGCTTTCATGGTTAGGTGCGGTAATGCTTACATTCTATTCATTTACTTGCAGCATTGGACAGCTGACCAATCTCATCAAACTTGATGTCAGATACAATGACAAGCTAACCAAGATTCCTGAGAGTCTGTACAGTGTTAGTACATTACAAAAAGTCCTGTGTGACGGCTGTCATACACTAACCTCTCCACCTCTGGCTGTCTGCAACCTCGGAGTTAAAGCTGTGAGAAAGTACTTATTTGATATCCGTGTGGAACGAGGAAGTAACCAACTGCTTATTCCGGTGACAGTAATCGGAAAGAGTAAGGCAGGTAAAACTAGCCTTGTTCAAAGTGTCCAACAGGACAAAAGAGTGCTGACACGACGAGATTCTGAAGAAGGTCTGGTTGATGCTGCTACCAAAGTATTCAAAGTATGTGAAGCTGAAGTAGATAAGAAGGTGAAACTGATATTTACTGATTTTGGGGGACATACGATGTACCAATTTTCTTATCAGCTAACCTTTAAGACTCAGTATGTGCCACTGCTGGTAATAGACATAGCTGAGTTTGATAGGTTAGCTGATAAGAATGGAGAGGAGTCAGCTTGTGAAGAGCTATGTCTAACATGGCTAGCTCATCTGTATATCTCATCACCACGTCTCAACCGACCAGTAGTAGTCCTCACTCATCGTGACAAACTTAGTGATGAACGTTTCATCCGCCGAAAACAGCAACTCATCGAGGTCACTGAAAGGTTACGACAGCGCATCATTGAAGCTGAGAGAAGTGAATCCCCAACGCTAAGTCCTGTTTTTACTATGGCTACCTTTAGTGATACCTCGAAACCCTTCATAGGCCACATTGACATTCTTGATTTATCAGACACATCTGATCTGTCTGATATTAGTGACCTCAAGGACGCCCTCCTCATTGCTGGCTCAGAGCTGATCACAGAAATCCCAGGAATATGGTATCTAATGCTCATCAGAATCACTGAACGAGTTGACAAACCATTCATTCACCTGTCAGAGATAGATAAGGAGTTTCCTGATGACAAAGAGCATGTAGCCCTCCAATATCTCCACGAAACAGGACGTATCATGTGGTTTGGGAAAATACACAAACTTTCCAATTACATATTCCATCGTTCAGAGGTTTTGACAGGTCTCATAGAAATCCTATACAGCCATACCCTAGATGATACCTGGAGCAAACGCCTAAAACTCTTTTCTCCTTTTAACTCCGATGGGAAGAAGATAGATAAAAGGAAATACACTGCTATGATTGACAACTTCAACGCGACAGGAGTAATAGAGGCTTCTTTGCTCCTAAATCTGCTGGAAAAGGAATCTACAATCCCAGCTGATATCTCAGTAGAAATCCTGAAGACATTTCACCTCATTCATCTATGTGGACCAACATCTGATTTAAGTCATGAGAAATACATCGTACCATATTTTGCGAAGGAAGAGATAAAAGCGCCTGAGGTCTTTGATAGTCTGATCCCACTGAAGGTAGATCTATGTCTACGAGGTCTACCTATTCCGAGCTACGTCTTCTCCCTCATTACAGCAACCTACTTGGACATGAACTCAGACCCCTACAACTTCCCTGAGGTTGGTAAGAATGGTGCAACAGTGACCAACAACAGTAACAAAAGTGTCACATATCTTCTACACGATGCCACAGAGAAGCGTGTCTCCCTGATTACTCTCACACCCCTAAGGAGAATCGGTGATGCATGGTGTGATCAGCTCGCCTCACTCGGACAGCTCATCTCAGAACTGAAATCAGTGTGGAAAGCAGTTCGCTATCAGAATGTCTTTGTTTGCTCCCATTGCTTACTCTCCAATAAACCAACTCCAACTACAGTCGTCGATCCTGATTGGTATCAGCCAGAAAACCTGGATGGAGAATTCGATGTTTGCTATACAGGAAAGGAGACTTGTATCTGCAAAGCTACAGCTGCAGAAACGGAAAGTGAAACCGTTCCAACACCACTGATTTCTCCGTGTGAGTAATATCTCAAAGACAGCCAAACAGATGCTCCTCTTTCCGCTCTGCAAAAATTGTTGCAAGAAATACTTACCTATTTGTCACGAAACAACCATAACCCCTTGATGTCACTTTCTCCCTTCAATCCGTGCTTCATACCATCGTGTTTATCAGACAGTTGCTTGTGAGGCATCATTTTAATGGAGGCTTTAAATTCTTTTGTTGTTTCTGCAGGTTCTGACATATCTGAAACTGGATGTGATGTGCTAAAAGCTTACATCTCAAACCTCCAAGTTCTGTCTCGTAAGTTGTTTTATACCAATCTTTCAATTGTAATCCGGATAATTATAAATAATTTGGTTAGTCGTATGTTACAACGACTTTATTCTCAGAACTGTCTGAGCTGATCTCTAATTACTTTCTGAATCGATGATAATACCCACCCTTGATCAAGGTGCAAAATATTCATCTTTATTTTCTCATAGATAAGTCGAAGATTCTGAAGGAGCTCATAGAGAAACATCCACTTGACACAAAGGACATCAAGCTGCTGTTTGATCACAGTGATCAATACATTATACCACATCATCAAACTCATGTGAAGAGATGTGGATTAGTGCTGTTCAACTCTGACAATAGAGAGGGGGCTGTAGAAGAAGCTAATGCTATGAGTGAGAACTTTACCAAATCTGGAATCCAGACTAAGACAGTGGAGTGGAAGCAGGACTATGATCTGTTTGCTGAAATCCATGATGAGCTGACTGGGCTGATTTCTGATGGACTATCACTGCTCATCGTCTCAATCATGTCACATGGTACAGCTGGAATTCTGACCGGAATCAACAACTCCAAAATAGCTATTTCTGATGTGCTGAAGAAGTTAAGAGTCAAGCTACCTAAACATATCCCTCTGGTAAGTTGTATCTCCACTGAATTTCCTAGAATAGTTTTCGGAGGCTGCATTTTTCTATAGATATTTGATCATAATATTGTGTGTTTTGCAGTTATTACGGCAAACCTTATGAAATTGATAATTAAGGAGTAAATCCTTCAATCTTTTGCAGATTCTCATAGTGCAGGCTTGTCAAGCCTATTCCGATTCGGGATTTCAGAGTCATATAGATGCTGGCCCCGCAGAACCACCTAAGTCTTATGTAGTTCTGGAGAGGCCTCATACTCTGTTACTGATGTCATCAGTTGTTGGAGGGATGGCTGTTAGAGGAGCGTTCACAGGGGCCATGGCTAGACAGTTCGCTAAGGCTAATGGGAAGACAACTATAAACGATATGGTGACTAATGCAGTCATCGACATGAAGAAGAATGAACCAGATAAGTACAATCAGTCTCCAGAATCAAGAAACACTCTACAGAAGAGTCTGATCCTCCCACCAGGTATAGATACACCAGATTCACAGCAACACAGTGAGGGAACATCTAAGGAAAGCCTCCTGAAGAAACTCTTAGGCAAATGAGTTTTCAAGTTATTTCTGGTCAATTCAAGTGACCTTTCACAGACTTTCCATGTGGAAGTATTCTATAAACCATCATTCAGGTCAAGATATACAATCATCTCGTAAGATTGATCAGTTCCACAAATCAACCTGATCATTCTCGCTGTGTTCAGATGTTACGTCTGTAGCGTATCAGCATAGTGACTGGTGAAGTCATTTTCTGTAAATTCATTGCATGTTTGACTCAGGCAAGACTGAGTTATATTTAAATGCGGCTGATCACATTTAACACTTTCAGATATTGGTAGATCATTAATTCTGAATCCATGTTTGAAGATGATTTGGATAGCTAGAATTATTTTTTGTTGACATTTACTTTTGTACTTTTGTATAACTTGAGACTTGAACATAAGTTTACATCTGGTAATCGCGCCTGCAACTTAATGGTTCTGTTCCATGCCACTGCTGACCGAGAGTTTTTTTATTTCTTTACCAATATATTCTTCATTTACAAGTTTATGCTGTATTTTAATTTAGAGAGGGATGATTTCTTGTGACGAGCCTTCAGTGTTGGTTGTATTTGAATTTATAGCTGTTTATTAATTAGTTTGTGATTCACTGGTATAGCGTGTCCTTGGAATTTCCTACATTAAAAAATTATATTTAACAATGCCACTAAATTGTCGGGTCTTGTGACATCCAATACTAGCTTTAGTTTCTGTGGATTGTTAGTCAATGTTATCAGGTACTGCCTAAATCTTATCAAGGAGGTAAAGACAGTCTTTAACTCCTTGATATTATCATGTAAATTTCACCAGTAAAGTGAGAGGTGAAGAGGCATAGGTTCCCTGAAGGAAACTATTGGGCTGATCACGTTTTAACTTGTAGGTCACCCTACGGTGTAACAGCAAGAAATGCTGTCCAGTGGTTCAGAGAGAGTTGCGATATCAATGGGATGCTGCTCTGCGAACATTTCAATGCTCACAGAGATCAGACTTAACTACATGAGCCCTCACACTAGAGTAGCATATCACTTCAGTTGACATTTAGAAACTAGTTCAACATTAGAATACTTGGTATTAATTTACAATCGCAGCTTGACTTAATATCATATCACTCAATCAATCAAAAGTGGCAGAAAAACAGACAATTTTCAAAGAAAACTTCTAACCATAGTAGTAATATTTCATCATCTGATAAAACAATATGCAGGGGTAGATAACTTGTAAACGAGATCAATTTGGATAAAATTAATATGGTATAAATGTCACATAATATAGAATTGTCAAAACATTCACATCCAGTTCACACAGACACTCCATCAGAACAAATCATATATGAAACTAGTTTTAGTGCTCAGACTACATTAGAAAACACATTTGTATATTAAATAGAATTATGAATTATTATTTCATCATGACGATTTTTTACTCCTAGCCAGTAATTTACTCCCATATTCTTTTCTGCGAGCCTGTACATCTACTTTCTGTGCCTCTCTGGCTTTATAAGCTCTCTTCTGTTTTACTTCTTCTAACTGACCATACAATCTGTGTATAAGATAAATAGTAAGTGAATAATAGCCTGTGTCCCACACTACAAAGTGGTGGAGGTGGGAGGAGTCCCTATGTACTTACATCAATCAGAATTTCCCAATTGGTTTAGAACGTCAGTTTCTCAAACCAAGAATGATTGAGTTGCAGCAAACAGGACATGAGAGCAGAGGATCTTCGTAACAGTGCGGTAAGATATGACAGTTTTTTCACAATCTGCTTTCAGATAATAATCCTTTGGGGGTTACCTCATCTCAGTGGCACACAATGTCATCTATGTTCTGTTATATAACATGAGGCCACTCCAAATTAATACCTTGATCTCGATGACAGTATGAGGATTTGTAGGTGGAGGGAGGTGATTTTTTATTTTATATTTTAGCCCTACAAAACAGCTGGAGGTAAAATAGTTTTTTTATTTTATCTATCTACCCTGAACTCAAGTGGCTGAAAATTCTATTTTATTTTCTCTCTCCAACTCACATGCACGAATCTTAAATGGTTGAGTTTGCCACATCATGAGTGTTTGATAATGTAATGCCACAAACTCACATTGCAAGCCATCAAAGTCTAGTATAAGGCATATATGATATAAACTTTTGATATAACCATGTGCTTGCTATCACAATATTTGTATACAAATAAGTAGCCAATGACCCAAGAGTAGCAAGCCACGCCTCCTACCCTGAGTAAGTCTAATTTTATTATTTGTAAAATCCACGATGGACAATAAAGGAGGGAGACAAAATTGCAGAGAAAGTTTTCATAATATATTTCTTGTTCTCTTCATCCATATTGAGTCACCACTCACCATAGGTAATAAAATTATATATCATGCATACCATGTGCATACATATAGGGAATTTACAGGCGTTTAGGGGTATGTGTTTTATATTTTACTTGGTCAATTGACCAGGAGGTAAAATATTTTATTTTTTTATGACTATTTCCATCTGGCGGTATTTTGATTTGATCAGGGCTCTGACAAGGCGGTGGGCGTTCATCTAGATCAAGGAATTAATTTGGAGTGGCCTGATTATGCAAAAACTACTCAGAAAATCATAACTGACCTTTTAGTTCTCTCAGTCATCTCTTTCTTTTGTTTCTTTCTCGCAGCAGAATCTAAAGTTCTCACAGAAGTCTTCGGTCTGACATCTGGGTCGGCTCTAGTCTGTGCTTCTGCTATAAAGTTATATAAATAGTTATAAGTGTTGTTGGCTATAACTCAATATTGTTATTGCGTGGCTCATAATATTTATGATTTATTATTTATGACCAATAACCACACATTAAAATCTTCTGCAATATATAGAAGCCTATTTGATATTGGAGCATACTACATAGGATATGATTGTGACCAGCATGAGAATTAGAACAGTTACGCACAAAAGATGATCATGATCATCAAAATTCTAGCTACCTTCCATTTATTATTATATATATAAACATATATAGAAATACAATTTCCAGTATCCTAATAATTCAATATACATAGATGAAGCCGGAAGTCATGAACAAACCTGTCAAAGGCTCCTCCTCGATCCACTGTAGTCCAGGTACAGCTGACAGCACCTCACCTACATTCTCAGCCTGTTCATCATCACCACTACCTGCAGTCTGTGGTTCCTCTACTAATGTTAGATTGGATTCGTCAGGTATAGTGCTGGCGAATGTGATCTCAGGTTCTTCTAATAGACCAGTAGAATGTTCTGTGTCCTGAAATGTAATGACATGAAACCGGTAAGAATGCAGTATAAAGGTATGAATATGAAGGTATTTGCTGAAGTTATACTTTTTTATTTCCATCTTAAAACTTAACAGTTTGTTGTATTTTCCTTCGCAGCTTTCCTCAGTGGAAACTTAGGGGGACTTATCAAACAATGAGATAGTTGACAGATCACAAAACTCCAAGCGATTGCCGGGTGATAAAATACAATGCAAGTATTTTACATACACCCTGGTCGGTCTCGACCAGCTTTGTTTGGATGATGCTAAGACAGGCTATATACACTCTAAGTTTATACAAAAATAGTACATATAGAACAGCACCTGTAATGGTTTTTGAGGAGTACTACTTGAAGGTCTACTACTGATAGTTATCTTCATAGGAGTAGATTGCGAGATATCAGCATCACCAAGCAACATATCATCTACAAAATAATCATACCTTCTCATGTCATACCAACTTATCAAGCCAAAAGGAAGTTAGACCATAGGAATTCGGAATTTGATATAGCTATGTTGTTCAAAACTTGCTCAATCATTTTCCAGGTCTGAAATGATACATGATACAGATGACCTTTGATCTCTACTACAGTATGGATAATTAGAGGATAACTGGCAGCTTTTTCCAGGCTATAAAGAGCATTTAGTCAGGAAGCAGCCCCCACTTTCACTTCTACCAAATGACTGGGGTTTAATTGTGCTTAATGTAAGGAGTTTTTGGAGCTGATCACAATGGTGGCACAATATGCGGCTGTTATTGACCTTACATGGCCCATAGCTGCGAAAATAATATTTGTGTTTGACTACTCTTACTGTAGTAAAAGCTATTCAATAAGAAGGCCATGTCTCCTCTAAATATACCCCCCCCCCCACCCACCGCAATTTGTCACACTGATCGGCGGTGTTTTGGAGAGCCTAATAGTAATAATAAACACCTACCGACAGAAAATCTAGTCTCTTCCTGGTCTGCTGCTAATGTTTTCATCGGTGATCCAAGGGAATCTAAAATCATAAAAATATAAATGTTCTGCCATGAGAGGTACAAATGACAATGGTTGATTACAATTGACACAGTTTAATTAACAGGATATACCCTCCCTTGGGAAAGGTTTTCATTGAATAAGACAAGCTGATTAAGATGTTTATTTACTGTTATATCTGTGTGGTGTTACAATGTATATTTTTTGTGCCGCGTGTAATCACTGAATTGGATTCTGCTCGAACGAATCACCATTATCTCATAGACTAGAACATTGTAAGTCTGATGTTGACAGTTTGTCCCTAGCAGTCAACTACGACCCCAAATGAAGATTTTTCATCTAATTTTGGGTCAGCTGCGCCAAAAAATATTGCAGTGTTTTCAAAATTGCAAACAGAAAAAAAAGGGTTAAGGTCAATGCTACAATGGACGTGTGACTTTACCAAGTCCTTGAGTCTGTCAGAAGAACATATACTGTCCCAGATAAGGAATCAGCAGGTGTAGTATTCATTACATAGACGCAGAGTGTTTGATCTTACAAGCAGTGAGTATGTACACTCACAAAACGAATGCACGCACACACAGAACATGCATACGCACAAAACGTACACACACACATCCAGAATGTATGTACATACACGCACAGAATGTACATACATACGGACGGAACATACACACACAGAACATACACACACACAAAACATACACACACACAGAACATACACACACACAGAACACACAGAACATACACACACACACAGAACATACACACACACAGAACATACACACACACAGAACGTACTTACACACAGAACATACACACACACAGAACATACACACATACAGAACGTATGTACAAACAGAACATACACATACAAAATGTACATACACACCGAACATACACACAAAATGTACTTACACATAGAACTTACACACACACACACACACACCGAATGTACACACACAGAACGCACACACCCAGAACGTACACACACACAGAACGTACACACCCAGAATGTACATACACACACACAGAACATACACACACAGAACGTACACACACACAGACCGTACACACACACAGAGCGTACTATAACAGAACTTACATACACAGAATGTCCTTACCAACAGAACATACACACACAGAGAGCGTACACACACACAGAACGTACGTACACACACCCACTGACCTGCAGTAGATGAAGTATCTGATTGTCCAGCGCTGACAGTGTGTGGACTTTTCTCTGATTGTACTAAACTCTGTACTCCTACACTCTGATCGGTTACTGAAAAAGTATGGTGTGTGTGTGAACAGGACGACTAAACCACGAGGGAATGAAGCTGAGCAAGGGTATGAAAAATCAATGAAAAAGTGAAAAATGAATCGAAACCATAGTTTGATTTCAGTGAATAATCTTTTGAGAACCAAAAAAACATGACCATATTTTACCTTAGATCAAGTTTGATCCATTTTGCCAGCATTGGAGTCGCCCCCCCCTCTACTGACACGCCGAAGGGCAACTCCAATGCAGGCAAAATGGATCAAAATATTATTCACCTCACTTCATGAACCAACGAGTAAATAATTCAAGTCAAGTTTCAACTTACGACTACTGGCTTAGGTAAGTATCACTTAACTGGGGTAATTTTACCTTGGGTTAGTTCTCCTGCTCGGCTGGGTGTGGAGCTCTGTTCTGATAGCTGTGACACACTGTGACCTTGACCTGGTTTTTCGCCTTGACCTTCACAATGACTGGACACATTATCATCACTGCTTATAGTCTGTAATATGTCTTCTATGTTCTGAATAGTTTGGGAGTTTTCAGTTTCTGTTGATGAAGAGATCTCAGCTCTTGGTGTTTTAGACTGGTTTGAACCTTAAATAGACAAGGATACTAACCATGGAGCAGATCAAATCATGAGTTGATAGTTTTATTTGGATGCGTAAAGGGCCAGAACGCAAAACTTTATCATGTTGCGTAATCAACACTCCAGTTGTGGAAAGCCACATAATCCTGAAACTAGGAGGTCAGTATCAATCGTTAATAACCCTCAAAGCGTTTTGGTGTAGATTGCCATTTTCACTGTCGACATTAGCATCAAGTTGTTTTGATCAAAAAATTTCCTGCAATTTTGATTACTACATGAACTTGAATTTTACATTGATGTATGCTATAGAGTGATATTCTTGTACAAAATAGACAACAGCTACACACTCATCAGTAGCAGAAAAAATATAATTCATTCTACCCTCACCACTGCTCTGATCCGCTGCAGATTGCCTCTCATCAGATGATGGCATCTTCCCAGCCTCTGCAGAGGGGGAGGTAAACTCTTCAGCTAAATGCTCAGGTACAGATACAGGTACTCCTCTCCACTGGTGACTGATGTGTCGCATCTGTCGTGTCAGAGTGTCACCACTAGGTGTCGACTCCTGACTGTCGGTACTATAGGAAGGAGCCGCCGCAGGAACAACAAAGTCATCTAAATGGGATATAACCAGAGTAATGAAAGTTCTGTACTTTATTAACATTCACGGTAATATTTTGGCTGGGAGGACTTAATTTTTGTATTATGTATTATTCTGCATTAGATTATCTTTTGTCCAACATACTAGAATCAAGCTCACACCATACTATTCTGTATATTCCCAATGGTTTGGTGCTTAAAAAGCTCACATGATGATGAAAAGGGTAAAATTGTTTAACCAGACCTGCTGAATCTGAAGAGTAGAGATCTAGTATAGTAGGGCTCTGCTGATTGGCAATCAATCCCTGTGATGTCGTACCTCCGTCAAGCGTTGTCAACTTTTCCTGTTCCAGAAATCTGTGAATGGGAGCAAAATAATAACCACTTAGAGATAGCAACGATGAAGGCTTCAGTGTTGGATTGATGGTAACAGCAAAAAAAGGATCAAAGGTACTCAAGTAGTGAGTAGGCTTTATTTTTCCTCCAATTATCTGAGATAGATGTACTGGAGCTAAAACAGGAAAAAATCCATTAGAAATGGAAATAACACACAATAGATTAGAATTTAATAAAGTTTGCTGCACAAAATCATTCGAACACAACCTTAACGCCACACCGCATGCAGCACTCACTTTTGTCTATCTGCTCTCCTAGATTCGAGCTGCTGCAGTAACTGATTTAGTACTCTGATTCTCTCCCCATCTGGACTATTAGTTTCTACATCCGCTCCTGTATGCTCAACATCACCAGGGGTGGATATGATAGGGGCAGCACTTGTCATGAGAGTGGTGAAGCCGGACAAAGGAGGAGTTGGGGAATCTGATGATGTCACTGATTGTACCTGGTTACAGTGAATATAAAACACAAATAAAATTGAGCATCTTAATCGATGAACCGCAATCAAATAAACATGGCCACCCTGCAGTAGCCTTGTCACATGGGCGCATAAAACAAAAAACAACCACATGACAAGGCTAATACTACAGTATATGAGGGAATTATACACTGAGAGCCAATTATTACAAATTGACCTCAATGACATAGTGCTCAAAGGATGTTGAATTTTGGGATTGAAGACAAAAAACATATGTTGATATTCGGAATAGTCGCCGATTTAAATTATACAGCCCCTCCATTAATTAGATATTATGTCTCATAATGGAATAAACAATGTTTTAATTCATTACCTTTGATGAAGCTCGCTGTGGATCACAATCATCAGCGCTTGTTGATGTGCTAGATAAGTGGGTATCACTATTAGGCTGAGGACCCCTGATTGGCTGATGGTAATAGTGTTGATTTGTGATTGGCTCATTTGCAAAGTCTGTGATTGTGATTGGTGGAACATCCATAGATGAGACAGAAATCGAGCTCTGCTCAGCCAGAGATCTGCCAAAAAAAGTTCTGCAAAATATTGATTTATGGTTCTCTTGCTAAGCCTGGTTCTAAAATTTACAAATGGGTCTAAATTCGCATGTAAAGAGTCAAGATTAAAGTAATCGTCAAAGCACTTAGCATACCTGCTATATTCCTTTCCTCTTGCGTTGGAATTCATGTTCATACTTGGGTACAAAGTCTCATCAAACGTGGAGATGTGAGTAGGCGTGTCCACTTCCTGTATCACACTGAGCTCATGGAAGTCAAGGTCATCCACTCCAGCCATGGCTGTCACTGGTGGCCGTAGTGGTATATCTCCTAAGACAAAAATGGAATAAAAGCTTATTTTGCAGCTAGTTCCATAGGATTCAAGGTGTTTGTACTGATTGGCTGTAGGGAGGGAGAGAGCCAACCTGAGGTCCGAAGGTAATTTTCTGAAAATATCAGTCTATTAATACATATTGAATGTAAAAGTAATTTTTTCCACTTTTACAATCGCATCTCAATAGGTACTTGCAGTGACCTGGATTAGCGTTGAAAACTAAGCAATATGTATTCAAAACGAACAATATGGTGTTGTTCAGGATGCTGCCTACATGATCACCATGTAATATCCCCTTCATTACATGGTAGAAATATTTACATCCGCTCAAATGGTACAGTACTGACATTGAAGATAATGAATGTGATATTTTGAGATAGTTTATAATTGGACTCACTACTTGGAGTACTTTGTCCTGACTGCTCCTCATCTAACTCTATACCCAGACTATGTAACGTATGTCTCAGACTATTCTGTGTATCGAGTAATTCTCTCTGAGATGTCGAGGGAGACAATAACTTTCTTTTCTGGTCCTGAATATCAGCCAGCTGTCGCCTCAGCTCTTCCTGTCTCCTTAAACAACAAACAGCCAGTTGTAGGAAAAGACAAATCTCAACACAATATTCTCTGATAAGTAGAGTCAACAACTTAGATAGGGAGTCAACTTAGAAAGTCTACAATATGTTAGAAAGAGAGCTTGGACATGCAAGTCTTATATTATATGGACTGACTAACAAGCTGGAACTACATACCATCATGAGCATACAGAACCAGGATAGGGTCACTAACTTGTTAAATTCTTGTTGTTTAGCCATCATCTGCTGATGAAGTGGAGACCATTCAGAATCTATTTCATCCTGAGGTACAGAAGCACTAGACTGAGGAACTGCAGAAGTAGGCTCGGTTAGATGTATGCCGCTCCTAACTGGTGAGGTGTCAGATGGACCAGAGGCTAAGGCTTCTGCCCAAGTCAATCCGCTTCCAGCAGACTTTGCGCTATGATAAAAAGAAAGGCTAACAATAAAATCACATGTTCAGCAATGTTACTCTATACAGTAAAGCTACTCGTGATTAGCCATGTTATTTTATAGTGGTCTGAGAAAAGGGCACTAAACATAAGAAACAGTTGAGGAATTCGGTATTTTTATCAGATTCAGATCCATCTTACCAAAAAAAACCATCAACATTTTGTAACAAAGACCATTGTGAAAAGCAGAACTCTGAATTGTGAACAAAGTTCTAGAAACAGCATCACTGCTTAACTAGAGTGCTCAAAGTCTGCTGTGGTTGACATCTGGATGCCACAGCTAGCAATCCACGCTAAGTTCTAGCACTAAAACTACTGGATAACACAGGATTGTAGGAAAATTGACTGCAGGACACACAGACATTAAAACTCAACTTACTCTGTTTCTTTAGCAATGAATCTCCTTGTGACAGCGTGAAGTAATCTCTCTCTTTCATCTATAGACATGTAGGTAGGTTTTGATTGGCTGGAGGCTGATGATCGTGCTGGCTGAGCTTCTTGGGGATGGATATCAGACCTCGATTGATTATCAGCATTGTTGGAGATGTTCGGTCGGACAAAACGATCCAATTTTACAGACGACATCATATCCTGTAATCTTTCTAACCTTCTAGAATGTTCCTGTAGCTCTGATTGTAGCGCTGATGGCTCCTTAGGACCTATGAGTAGAGATATAACCCGGTCATAATCACATTATCAGGAGGCTAGACTCTCTCATTTTTAGGGCAGAAGGTAATGTTTATCATTACATCTTGCAGGGCAGCTCAAATTATAATATTAATGTTTTATTTTATAATTATTATCAAAAATTAGTATTATTATTACAATATTATTATCATTTTACAGCGTAGTCGAGGTTACCTCCACAGATTTAATTTTAGGTACTGCATTTTAGGGCAGTGTCACTTTTAAATTGTAACAATGGTTTCCAGTTCACAGCCAGTCAGGAGTAAAACTTTATTTGATGACATTGACTCAAATTGACTCTTTGCTTGAAACTTTGATATTATTGGCACAAACATTTATCACGTATGAAAGACAGTATACTATTTGGAAATCAGGGAGGATGATAACATTCCATGCCAGAATGTTTTAGACGAAAAGGAGCGCTAGTTCAGAGTGTATCTGTATGGTAAGTCTTGTAACATTCGGTCATATCAGCTTGTTCAGAAAACTGTACAACTACTCAGTTTATTGTCGTGCAGTGTTCTCGGTCCTGCTCTGGTTTGCCATATATGTAACAATGTGAACTAAGACGGAAGTAATTGAAAGCAAACATGTCAACAAGCATGGAAAGGTAACTCACATCAGAGGCAACTCCTAATGCTTACATTTAAGACCACAATAATAAACCTATTACATGAACATACAACTACACCAAGTTAGAACATAAAAGTTATTATTGCCACTGGCGACAGTCTCTGTTGTATTTATCCTCAAACTTCTGTTCTCCTTGTATGAGGGTAAGTAAGCTCACATGTCTAACTTACTTAACAATATCTCTGTACTACAAACTAAGATGTTCATTTTTGGTGGTCTAGAGGCTCATGAGTCCATGAGTGACTCATTTGGGATTGTTGCATGTTGCAGATCTAACAAAATATTCGATTTATATACTTGGATGTCCATGTACAGCAGTCGAAAAGCTCAGAGTTACCATACTCTGGATTATGTTACAGAATGAAAATAATCTGAGATGGCATACAACATTGCGTTAAGATGCTCCTAGAGCTTTTAAAAAATCAGAAACGAAGTGACTATTGGCAATGCATTCAACACTTCCGATTTCTATTCCACTTTTACTCTTTTTTTTTGGTACTTTTTCTGTCACTACACAACAAATGATCAAATATGACCATAATGTAGATTTCTTAGAGACAAAAAAAAATAGTACACCAGGATTGATGTGAACTTGAATTTTGTTATGTTTATTTCAGAAAAAAAAGAACATAAGAGACAAGTAAATGTATGTAAGGGGATGATAGTCGGCGTCAAAGAGGGAGAAAAAGTGAAACAGATTAATCTCACTAATATAAATAAGGAAAGAGACATGGAGATAACAACACTGAAGTGGTGAGTTCTGTGTGCGCCTATCAATAATACCAATTTAAGATGATCCATGAAATATTCAATAGAACTCATATTGATGTTTTATAGTTTTTAAATCAGATAACTTTTAGCCACATTTATACTCTGAAATTAAAAGGACCACAATTATTACCACATAGCGACTGACTCTCATGTACAAACACAGTCTGGTTTTGGGACATAGTTTACATTTATTGTTCTTTTGTTTTTTTTTACTGCATGCAGGGCTTTTCCATTGTTGTATAATTTGAGAAGACATACAGTTCTATATACAGATTAATGGTAACTAAGCCATCTAATAAAGTATACTTGTACCTTATATTACTTTTCACTTGAACAGAAATTTTCATTGCAGAAAGAAGATGGATGGACTAGAAGAAATATCAGAGGAGTAAGTTCACAATCAACAACCATTTCAAGGGCAGTTATTACCATATTACCCTTATTTCAGTTATCAAAAGTAATGGAAGTTGCCTTGTTTATATTCAATGGGGAGATAACTTTCAAGTCCGGAATCCCATTCAGTTATTTCCATCAGGGAGAATTCTCCCTGTTTCCATATACTTATTATGAAGTGTTTGATTTTTTGATAGAAATAAAAAAGGAAAAATCTGATATAAATCATATCTGCCCTCATTCTAAAGCCTCAACTGATGCTTCAGTGTGATTTGGTTGCTTTACCAACAACAGTGATGCAAAACATGTACATGACCATTACAAGACATGCTAAGGAGATCGGTGAAATGAGCAGATGCTATCACGACATGACTAAGCTAACAAGACTAGGATGGAGTTTGGTTGGTTTCTAATGTAACTGGCACACGGTGGGCTGCATAAAGAGACACACATACTGCAACATGACATATTTTAATGCTTTGAATAAAGAAAGATCTATATACTAACTAGTTTACTTATTCGCCTGGTTTAACAAAAAGTCATAATTTTTCCAAATCATTGCAGATAAAAATAGGATCGACAGAGATGGCAGTAAGCAGGATTAAAGAGAAAGTGAAAGATTTAGTGAAACAGCAGACAAATACAGAGGTAGAGGTAAGTCATCAACTCCCGATATTTGACAGAACGTGACTGATTGAAATAAAGGGATGAACATTTATCCTAACCTTATGAGTTGCCTCCTTTTCTAAATTTCCATATCTTGTCGTTGAGGACAACAGGGACTCGTAGGTACAATAAATTATTTTTATTTTGATGCAAAGTTTGATAAAAAGAAACAACGGTAGCGGGCACTGAAGAATCGAAGAAGGAGGAAGAGGTGACCGGGGATGGAGCCAGATGTAAGGAAGGAGATTAAAAGTAAAGCAAGGTACTGTACTGTACCAAATTCATGTTTATGGTTGAGGCTGATAATGATGGTAACACAAACTGTCTTAATTGTCTTGCTGTTACCTTTAAGAGGCAAATAAGACAATTTTTACTTCCAAAAGAATCACATAAGAAAATACTTTCAATGCCTTTAAAAAGATAAAACTGGCTCATCAAATGACCTTCATAACAGAGGATTTTATGGCAGTCTCAGGCATTAAAAAAAGGCAAAGATTTCAACATTTTGTAGTTCAGGTACCTCAATTCAGGTAAACTATTTTACAAAAAAAAGAGTAGCCGGTTAGGGTGGACAACAATCCCTTCACGAGCATCAGGCGGGGCATGTTGAATAGGACGGTCATATACTGGTTAAAAAAGAAATAAAAAATAAGATCCCTTGGCTTCCATGCAACTATCTTTGTTAGCTTGGAATCCAATATACACACTTGCTGGTACCCGTTATGAAACCAATAAGACAATGTTTGAAATTAATTTTTCAACTCCAACAGCTTAAAAAAGATAAGATTGGCTGATCAAGTGAACCTCATAACAAAGGGATTTATTGAAGTCCCAGGGAGTCAGAACAGTTCTAGGATTCAACATCTTGGAGTTAAAGTACCTCGATCTGGATAGATTTTGCCACCAAATGAATCTACCGCTTTATCATTAGTCAAAAAATCTTTGAATTCTTCCCACGCGATGCCTCAAAAAAGATAGGATGGACTGATCAACAGTGACCAAGTACTGGAAATGTTTTTTTCAGACTTGCAGCATTACATCCGGTCCTTACAGGACCGGGGACTTAGAATGACACACAAGGGCTGCCTGACAACATCGACTAGTTATTCACCAGAATGGTATGTTACAAAGGAAGTGACTCAGGACCACCGGTAGCAGCAGAGGGTGGAAATAGAAGGCACTGTGAAGATAATATCTAATGACTGGCGTAAAGGGACTGTGGAGAAAGAAGTTGTAGTGAATACAGGTATAGGTAATTTGGTTATTGGTTATAAATTTCCTGATGAATAGATTATATTGCAGTCTCAAGCCTGCAAAAGCATTTCAAATTTGATGAACTAGGCTGTAGGATCAAATACTGGCTTCACAGATTGAAAAGTACAGGTCCCGTCTAATGACGAACAGACAGACGAGGGAGAACTTAAGTCTGCAGTTGACTCAGTACTGCAGTCAGCAGTAATGTATTGTGTCAGCAATATTTTTGAATTCAATTTTTAGACCTCCTGCTCGATATAAAATGTATCCAATACCTAATATTTGTTAAAGGGCTTTACATGCACCATAGAGCTGAGGAAATAAAATAATTGAGTCTACAGAAAGGCATTTTATATTTTATTCTATTTAGGACAATTGCTGTCTTTTTTCTTGCATGCTTTCAACATAACATTTATTCCTAATTAAAACTGGTATTTACAGATAGAAAATGGAAAGAGTGGACAAAAGGTTGGTGAAGAACGGAGAGATGTCACCAGTTTGGAGACTCCAGCGGATGAGATGCACAAGCCACGTAAACAAATCTCAAGTGTAGAATTTGCGTTCACCATCAAAGTTTAACATTGGGGGAGAATATTATGGTAGCTACATCTCACCGCAATGATTGTCTGAAATATACTAATCGAAGTACGAAGAACTGACGAACATGCTAGAGTAAATGACAGGGATGACAACTCCAACGACCAGGTCAGGGGATTACAGCTCCATTACGACAGGTGAGATCACCGTAAGTATTCATACATTATAAAAATAATTGTGAATAACCAGTACATTGTCTCCACCATGAACATATTATTATTATTATTCTTCTTCTTATATTATTATTATTATTATTATTACACCTTTGATATATCTTAACTTTATCTTTATAAGTTGCTACATGTTTATGGGCTTGACATACTGAAGAGGCTCACACAGTGGAATTGTGTTATCAGAGAAATCCAGTAAAATGCGCTCTAGGGATTTCTCTAAAACATAATAAATTACTTACATGGTTGTGAATGGATGAATGCTCAGCCTGTACAGAAAGTGATGTGATATTATAATCATACAGATGCGATGTTTTGAGGAATTCGGATAGATATAGGAGTTATATACTGATGGCAGAGCAACATATGGTGGAAAGAGTGGAAAGAGTAGGGAGCAAAAAGAAGGGTGAAGACACACTGAACTCAACTGGTCACCAAATGATGATAAGCTTCGTTTTCATTTCCTAAGATTTAGCTCTCTAAAGAGTTATGATAATGGTCACTTGATGAATCGTATAACAATAAGACATAGCAATGCTAGACGAACCCTAAAAAAGGTCATCACTGTAAAATTACGTTCTTTATTCAACTTTTACTTCGGATCAAGTTGAGGCTATTGGGTGTGAGCTGGTCGGGAGGAAGAAGAGAAAAAGATTGAGAGATACTTTAATTATGTGCTATAAACTAGACACTTACTGTGGTGGACAAGGACCGATTACTGCCTAGGTATCGCCCTGTATACGAAAACTTGAACAGTCGATTTATAATGTAACCTACCTCTAGAAGCCGTGCCTTCAAAGGTTCCATCCTGAGTTTTCTTTCTATTCTCTGAACTGTGACTATCTAGCGGAGCTCTCATCAGCCTTTCTCTCTCCTCAACGGACACAAAAATGTTTCCCTCAGTGCCTCTAGTTAGAGGTGGGATCTCAGGCGGTGTAGCCTCAGTCCTCATGTATTTAACTGTAGGGAAGGGCTGTCCATGCAATGTATCTCCATCATACTCGTCTGCAAACAGAATATAAATTTGTTGAACTTTTATGTCAAATAACGTCACAGATGTGAGAAATACTTGACTAACACACATTCAAACTACCTCGATGCTCAGTCCAGTATTCCTCACATCTGGAATGATTTTTGAGCTCTCACACATCAAAATAACCTGGTGACAGAACAGCAAAAATAAATAAATTTCCACGCCAAGTAGACAGAGGGTATTTCTTAGTTATCAAAAAGATAAATTCAGGATAAATTCTACTATTTGAGCATGAACCTCTGGAGAACTCGGGTGCAGACATTCTTGACGGTATTTCTCCTCTTGCTAGCATCTCTCTATCTGTGACTGTCACATATCCTGTTGGGCGTGGCCTATCAATCACATGGTCATCTCCTGCAGTCACATGACCAGCACCAGGCTCCGCCCTATAGTTAGGTGGTACAAAGTACATGTTTTGTCGCGCCTCAGCGACCTGTGACTGGTTAGCCATCTGATTGGATGGCTCCTGCTCGAGTCTGATTGGTCGATGAGACTGTTGAAGACAACTTTGGTCAGCAGTATTTTCTAGTCTGCTGTCCATCTCATAACCTTTGAATAAGAGTTCATGGATATAGAAAATGCACTCTGTTACAATTTGAAAATCAGTAACAGGTACTTTGATCTCATTGGCCTATTAGCCTAAATCATGCTGACTCTCATAATGATAGACATGACTCATGTCTATGCTCCTATTGTTGTTAGTACCAGGTTTGAGGGCTACGTCAGCATTGACGGACTCGAAACTTTATTCCAATATATCTCATATTATATGTTTGAATATTTAGTTTTCAGTTCTGTCACTGGTTGGTTATTTTGTATGTCACGTCAATTTTCACAAATTGAAAAGATCTTTATCCAAGTTTTGAGAAATCGTTCCCATGTTACTGTGAGCCACAAATAGGGAAATCAGTTTCTTATAAACAAAATACAGGATGAGGGTTTCCATAGACTTATTAATACTATTAAGTCAATGGGGTCTTTCCATCATGTTACCCTCTTCGGTCACAGTTCATAAAATCCTGTGTCACTGCTCATATTTTTGTTTCGAAATACAGCAAAAAAATCAAATCGATGCAGTCTACACTGTGTGCCAAATGGCCTGATACTATGGTTTTTTTGTCTCACCTCTCTCAGAGCTGGTGATCTGGTTTAGTTTATGTTTGATACTCTCACCAAGTGATGATTTCTGTCTCAGATACCAGTCCCATGTTGATTCTCCTGGTCTTCTAGCTTGAGTATCAGCGGATCTCGCCGACCTACCAATAACAAGTTAAATTTTCTTGAACAAAATTTCAATAACTATCAGCAGTTTTGAGTTCGAATTGAAATCACAGCTCTGGACTCAATGAAATGAAAGGCTTGAGTTTAAAAATATCCAACATTTATCAAAATATCCGAAAGTTTAAGATCAGAAATCACCTGTCCAGAGATAAAGAGTCTCGGTTAGCAGGACAATCGACATGTGGTACAGTACTGTCTGTTAGATCATAAGTCTCCGCCTCCAGACTCTCCTGATTGATCAGTTTTCTCTCTAATCTATCAGCTAGCTGCTCCTCTTTGTCTAGTAACGATTTCTCCGACTGTCAACAACAAAAGGTTTATGAGTATAATAAGATGGCACAGAAGCAGGCATCTCAGGAATTTAGCTCTTCCGTCAAATACATAAAAAGAAAAAAGCGTCTTATGAATCACCACCCTCTGCAGGAGGAGTAAAATTTATCAAAATTGTTTGTCATTTTTGCGACCTGTGGAATGTCAATTCAAATGAAAGAGTTGAAAAACCTAATAATGTGCTCCAATGCAAATTATTCTGCTGGCAAAAACAATCTGTTGAAGCGTTCATTGGGAGTTATCTCCCTTGATGATAGGCAGCATCCCCCTGCTGCTCTACAGTGTCTCAGGACTAATCTGTATACCGACGGACGTTTATATATAGATTACCTTGAGAGTTTGCAGTTCACCGATCTGTGTCTCCAATGATTTCATATATTCCATCAGTTCCTTCCTCTGTTTCTCTATAAACTGAGAACTTGTGGTTGTGTCCCCCTCACTGCTTGTAACTCTACACAGAAGATAAATAAGTTTGTGACACACAGATAACAAACACAAACATGACAGATGACCTGAGAGGTTATCTGTTACCCAAGCCAAGCATCTTGGCCTGATGCTTTAGATATGTATTAGAGCAAAAGTTTGAGTTACCCCCTCCCCCTCGACCAGGTAAGACACTGGGTCTGGTTTGGTGGGTTTCCAGCTCAAATCAATCCCCTCTCGGATGAACCAAACCAGCAAAAATGGAACTCGAGTGGCAGCAGTAAGATCATCAATTTCTTTATTTAATTTATTATTTAAACGTAATTTTTTTGGTTTATCTTTTTCATCATTTTGATTGAAATTTTTCCCCCCCTTTTTTTTCTCAATGGCTGATTTTGCAAAACATTGTCATCGAATGAAACTTATGCCAATAAAGTGTAAAAAAAATATAATTGTCTTTTTAATATTATTACCTGGTCTGACTGATGGTCTCATTAGTAGATTGATTACTGGTAGCTTCCTCGCTATATGTGACCTCATATACTTGTTCTAGACTCTGATTGGACGTCGTCTCATTACTAGTCTTAGCCTCGATGTCAACAACAGCAGGTAAAACTATCACATCATCAGTCTTGCCACCCTGTGAGATAATGAGAACAAATTAGTATGGAGCAGCCGTGGGCAAAGTGCCTTAAATCTATTCAATAGCTTCTAGATCTTTCTTCGTTGTTCTCGGCTCATATAATCGGGGCAATTGTCATATTGTCAAATATCATAAACATTATCAATCTGGGCAAAAGATTGTGTTCTGTAATATTTTAATTTCATTTTTCAACATAAATGGCTCGATGAAACATCATATGGACAGGAGAAAACCATTGGCTGGATTGGAGTAGAAAAACTTTATGGCTGATTCGGAGTTTTCAGGTTTCCCAGACATCTGGGCTTCACATTTTAATTATATCAAGTTACCTTTCCATGCGAGTGAGACGCGTATACACTAACCAACTGAATATAAATCTTTGATGAAATGAATATGCTACCCACACACCTGATGACGCCCTGTTTGGACTTGGTCAGCTGGTAGAGCCACATCCTCATCATCCTGACCTTCGACCTCCTCGCTGACCCACTGCTCCTTTTGATTGGCTATTCTCTTCATCATTTTGTTCAGTACCTTTCAAAGAAAGCAGCACGTAACATGCAGAAATATACTGGTACTGAGATTTGAAACACTTTTGTAAGGAGTTTTTTTTACAGAATTTGAATGAAAATGAATACTAAGTCTATGGCCTCGTTAGGAATTTCAAACTCACAAAATTCAATATCAAAAAATTAAAAACGATCATTATCACAATCATATTATCGAGTAAAATAAAGTGCTGCATCTAAATTTAGCAAGTTTCTTACGATTGAACTGGGCAATTTATTCTAATGAATGTTCTTCTGAAAGCTGTTTCAACTCCTATTGTATCATCCAGTGGATTGAGGCTTTGAAGCTTGGACATGTAGGTATGTAGCTGCCCTGTCACGCGGCTACTTTTTTGTTACTCCCAAAACCGCGTGACAAAGCTAGGTATGTAGGTCTTATAGGAACCATAGTACTCACGGCTTTCCTCTTTTTCTCACTGCCAGTGGCCTCAGTGTAATCGCATGTAGCCTCAGAGGTAGTGACTGGGGTGATATTAGTGACATTCTGGAACGGGACGCGTCCTCTGACAGAGTCACCATCTCGTACTCTGCTGATAGGAGGACGTGGTTCTGAGTCTGAGGGACTAGATGTACTAGTAGCTTCAGTTACTGTCGGTGTGAGGTCATAGTTCAGAGGTGGAGCATTGGCTGAAACAAAGCAAATATACCTCTTATGAATCGAAGTCATAAAACCTTTATGAAATCTAACAACATTTAGCTTAAAATTTGACAGGCTTAGAATCATGAATAATGTCCGCAATCTATTACTCCTAAAAAATAGCAAATCAACCCAATTCTCCCAATAATTATGATGGTACACAAACGTTAAAAAATTGGGATAATAACCATGAACAGACAGTTTTCTGAGCTCCGATTTAGGCCTTAATTCAGAGTTGTCCTCTCTCCAGTTTGATACTTTTTAACCCATGTCACATAGGGAGAACGTGCTGAAAAGAGGGTTATCTTGAAATCCGCTTATAGTTGGATAAAAAGGATTTTTGATTCAGAATATGCACCATTGAAAACTGATAGGGACATAGTTTGAGAAATATTTTTGGTATTCGGTTAGTCCATTATATCAATTTCTGCCAGTTTCGCGGACCATTTGGCAGAATTTTTCTTGAATTTCGTCACTAAAATTAAGATTTAACAACATTCAAGCCTCCAATGATTTGGAAACCCTGTCTCACAGGGTTTTCAATGGTGCGGATTCTGTATCAAAAATCAATTTTATCCTAATATCAGCGGTTTTCATGAAAACCCTCTTTCAGCACGTTTTTCCTATGCGGCGTGGGAAAAAAGTACCAAACTGGAGAGAGGACAACTCCGAATTGAGGCATAAATCAGAGCTCAGAAAACTGTCTTCTATTCCACAGATTGATCAAATCCATGTGTAACAGTCATCTTTGTGTCATCGTTGTGTATTTGGAAATCAAGCCTTCACAAAATCAAGACCAATATTCGCAACAACAAAAAACCGCTGGCATCAATGGAAAATATCATGAAAACATCACATTATAATGAAAGATATTAGAAACGATGACTTTCTGCTAACAATTAATGTATTTTTATTAATGGTACAAACCTTTGAGATCCACTTGATCATAGTCATGGGAGAATAACTCCTCTACTTTTCTCTCCATCTGTACCTGTCTGTCCGACTCTCTCTCCATCACTACATGAGCTGGCAGGAACAGAGCCTGTGGTATATGCTCCAGATTCTGCTGTCTGAATAAATAAACAATTCAAGTAAACACGTTGGTAGCTTGATAAGCAACGTTTACTGTGCTTTTCCAGACCATGCCGTCATTAAATCATATAATAACTCTACTAGACTAAAATACCAAACCATTGCAAAACAACAAGAATACAATTTAGCACAACCTATCATCTGCTTCGTTTGACTTCAGTTTACCGCATTCAGTTGAGCTCATGAGAATTCAAAAGAGAAGCGTCGTCAGATTGACAACCCCTGTTCGGAGATATGTAAGGTATTATGTATAGAGCAGTCGCCAGTCACACATTGAGCCACTCTACATGACTATTTATAGCTTAGATTATGACAAAGAAGGCAAGTCTTTGCGGTCGGTGGTTCACATTACTTTACTTATACGTTTGTTGATTTATTCAATTTGGTCATGCAAGACAAAACGATCAAATTGAGAGATGGAAAGTTGGATGATTTATACCTGTGTTTTCTGTCGGCTTTCTCGAGCACATCAAGTTCGCTCATCATATTATTATAATGTTGTCTCATCCGTTCTCTCTTTAGTGCATGAGCTCCTCTTACTCGAGCCTTCTCCAATCTGTCAATAATATACAAGATAAGTGTTTATTGCAACTCCAGCAGGTTAATAATGAAGTAATTTAAATGAATAAAAGAAAAAAATTCAAAAAAGTAGCGTGACACAAAAATTAGATAGCATATTTTACAAAAAAAGCTATTGGCATACTTTGCAGTGTGGCACATAATATACAAGATAATTTGTCGTTGATGCATCAAAAATTATGTTTCTTTTACCATGGTTGGATTCTCAATAAAACAGTTAAGTCTTATGTAAATAGCCAGGGTTCCCAGGCTGCAAGTTATTGCTCACAAGCCACAGAGGGCCTAGTACATGTGTTCAAACTCTGCCCTGGTAGTGGTTTTCCATAACCAAACCCTTAATGGAACGCCACAACCAACAAAGTTTATTATGCAACATACTATTGTAACAGGTTCTAACGCCATGTAAAACAAATCTGCTGTCTCCCTTATGCCTGGTCGTTTTTATTCACATGAGTTCCATTGTTGACCATTACCCATATCATAACTTCAAACCCTAACAAAAGTGTCAATAATACCAAGATCAAATAGAGTCGTTCTATGAACGCTATTTTATTTTGAAGACAATTTATCATCCTGGACGGATGTTTTCCATAACGAGCCAAATTACGGCAAAAGTGGGGGAGGATAGCTCTCAACTGACCTTTCGTTTATGTCGCACTGGTTATGATGAGTTACCCCCTCTAGCCTATCATTCTCTAGCTCCGCCCCTGTGAGCCCGTCACACACTGAATCATTATTTCTCTCTACTATACACTCCTCGGCTGGTATCGTATACGGATAAGTGTATGTGTCCGCATCTGTGAGCTGTCACAAACAAATAAATAGTCGAGATTTTTAAACCAATTCACTTCATTTAATAAAGTGTAATATCTACCAATCAATAACATACAAAAAAGCTTATTCTCCTAACTAATTATTATTTTTGTGTATATATACTTCTTTCTTCTTTTTTTTTGTTTATGAAGAAAAAAAATTTCTTTTCTTTGATTATAACACATATATATATATATGAAAACCTCAATAATAGTGATATGACAAGTGAAAGCAGCTAATCAAAAAATAATATTTATCAGAACAAATAGTTTTTCTATGTCAGATGGTACACACACTCAAACTTGTGCGGAGTGGTAGTGAGTGCCCTTTACTTTGTGAGGATCTCAGATGTCTAGTAAAAGTTTGATGTGTTGGGTGGCAGGACCCAGTAAAAGGAACTCACACCCCCCCCTCTCATCTTTTGAGATATGGTACTCTTACGCCCACTACTCTAGGCGAATATGATTGAATCAAGGAATATGGGTCATTTAATCAGTTGACTAATCTTGGGGCTTTCATCTGTGTATGTTTTATGTGAGGTCATCAAGACAGGATATAATGTAAAGCCTCAATCAATGAACAAGATCACTCATCAGGTTAAGGGCTCAAACGGTTGCGGTTAGCCAACGCTCACTCGTTTCCGTGTTGATACTGGGATACAACAGTCCCACTTGCAACCTGCTTTAACCTCCATACTAGTCAATGGTCAGATATCGGCCAGAGAAGATTAGTGTCTTCTTCTCCATTAGATAAACCCCTGATCAAATACATCAGTCTGTATCGCTGTTCTCAAAGATTACCACAGACCATAAAACGTAATCCCTCGATCATGGCAGTGAAGGTACTCGATTACACAAACATACATACAAGTCTAGGTGTTACACCGCGTAGCCTACCTGTACTTGTACAGCTTTAGCCTTGTTCAGCAGCTCTTTGAGATCAGGTCTTACGGGTGGAGGTAGACTAGCGACTTGTTTAGCTCTCATCTTCTCCTTAGCTAAGGCTAAGTTTCTGGCTTGTATTACTTTAGTTGACTCCGCCTCTTGTATTAATTTATCTTCGTACAACTAAAACGGGAGCAAATCAGTTGAGTTTGTAAAAAGTTAAGGTTATGGTTCTTTACTCCTCAAACTTGTATTGAGACCAAGATTGATCAAATTTGCCCATACTCCAGTTCTACCAATTGTACTCAGCAAATTTTTATTTTTATAGGCGGCTCAAGCGTGGTGGCATCAAAATACATATTATAACCTAATGATAACAACAATAATTTGTGTTATCCACAATCATATAATACTGAACATTGTAACTAAGAGGTTTCCTATCCTTATTCCACAAATGTGCTGACGACATATCCAATTGACCAGTTTATGAACACTATAAACACATATATATATTTATATGTTTATGATGAACACACACACACATTCAAGTTGGGAAAAAAGAACCGATTTCCATAAAGGATGAGAAAACAGGCTTAAAATGATGTAACATCACAGGAGGCAGTAGACTGGGATTCAGTCCAACAATTTAAAGTTATCTACCCAGGTAGGGTGTGTTGGTTCGTTGTTCACACCAACAAACAAAACCCGACATGAACAGACGACTCAACAACAAACCAAAACCCATCAGCCAATCAAAACGAAACACAAGCACATGGGTTTATTTAGAAATGCAAGATAGTGACCTATGAGTAGATAACACCACAGAAGCAATATCCAACATAAACCGTAATACAGACAAGGCCCCATTGTTGGCCTGAATCCCAGGCTAGAGGAAAAGGAGAACCAACCTTTTCTAGAGCTGCCTCGTGTCTCTCATCGGCTCTTCTGTTGTTCTCCATCTCAGCTGCAGCTTTTCTCTCTAGCCCTAGATCCAGCTCATCAGCCTGGGTGTGCGCCGTCCCTATGTTCTTCAGTGACTCTGCATAATCACGCTCTAACTGTGTTATCTAAAATCAGCCAAATTATTATACATGTATGATTCTGTCGAAATAGTCGAACTACATGTGGGTAATTATGTGCTTTTTCTCAATAATGTTGCATATTGATAGTAGCAGCCAGGACCCACCTAGCATATTTGTTCGTTGGTGATAGTTGAGGCCAGAGCCAAGCATAGAATCACAGCCACTTAATAACTGTTACAAGGAATCTTCTAGGGCAAGTATCATCTGATTGCCTGTATCTTGAGTTCATGTCATAGAACCACTCTCAATGCAGGCAAGTTTAATAAAGAGGTGTACCAGATCTATGTATGCCTTGGATAAAAGTGGTACACTCCTGCAGGTTACTTACCCTGTTCTGTTTTTCCATCTGCCATTCTGACTCAATCATATCAGCCAATAACTCCAGCTGCTTAACCTTCTCTTGTCTGACGGCCTCCAATCTCTTCTTAGATATCTCCTTCGCTTTCTCTCTCACCTAGAATCATAATCAATAACATTTCAGTGCTGCATTTCAACACACACATTATACAACGATCAGTCAAAAGCAATGTATATTCTAAACACACACATATGCTAGAAGAAAAAATAAATAAAAAATTAAATTTGGTGATCGAGCCAGGAATCGTTGAGTTCACAGGTTCAAAAAATTGGCAAAATTTGATTAAAATGATATTCATACAGTGTCAATATCCATTACAAAGGCCTTTTTAAACTGCATGACATAACACTTGATGGCACAGGCCAAAATTGTAAACCTTTACTTCCAACAGCACCTGGACATCCAATTTTATTGGTACATGGTTCATGGTACAGCTATGCCTTGATCATATGCTGAGCACAGAGGCTGTTGTCTTGATCAGTTTTTCTTTGGCTCACAAATACTTGATGTCCCTAATGATGTTGGACGGAGGCCATGATTAAACTCTCACCTGAATCAATCTGAGTTTGCGCCTTCTCTGGTTCTCTTCTCTCAGTATTCTCTCCACTTCTCCAGGACTCAGTCTGAGTCGCGATACTCCAGTCTGCTGAGGCATCCCTGCTGGTCACACGCCTTGCAGCTGATGACACTTTGGACAGTTTGGATAAATCCGTCTCTGATGATATTTATCACCCTACAGTGAAGTTACACATGAGTTATCCTTTTTTAGTAACCTAAGCAACATTCTTTCACCAAACTCTAAATGCAGGGCAGGTTCATTGGGTCATGCTAGATCTAGGCCTACCTAGTCATCATCAGGCGCTGTTAATCAAGGAGTAAATGTGTTGACTATATATATATATACATGTGTCACTTTCACTTCAGTCAATTCCACTGAGATAACACAAAAAGTAAGTAAGCCCGGGCCTCCTCTTCCTACTGCCACAAACCAGACATACTATCTACTACACATTCCAGCCAAGGAGTACTCCTTGTTCCAGCAATGAGGTAAACAAACAGAAGAGACTCTGCGGCTTGCTAATTTATATCTTGCTAGGCCTTTGTTTGAGTCAACCAATGAACTAAACCTCAGGAGGTTTAGTTCATTGAGTCAACTAAGGTCCTAGTCCCACTAAAACCGACCAAGAAGTTTACTCTTTGCTCCTACCATGATATAAATGCTCATAAATCAACCATCAAATCCAATTGAACTCTTTAACTACCAATAGCTTTACACTAGGTGGCTACCCGAATCATAGAAGGACCATAATAGTGAGAGAGTTTTCTTATGGCAGTCATGAAACTATAACGAGTAAGAAGCGGTTGTGAGATCTCATCCCACAATAATGGATGAGAGTTCTGTGTCCCACGACTAATGTTTGAAAAAAATGGTTGTTGCCCATGGATGGATTGGTACAGGTAAGCCTATGTACTTCCCAGTCTAGGTTCTGACTGACTCCAAAAACAAACAAGCTAGCTTGTACTATGCCTAGATCGATTACGATAGGCCTACTCACCTACATCATGTTCAGCCCACAATCTCCCAACAAACAGTAACAACAGGCTTCTATTGTTACTGTATGTTGGGAGATTGTGGGCTGAACATGATGAAGCAATTACAACCATAGAGCCAGACAGATGAGATACATTACTCCTAGCCAGGGGCGTATATTCTAAAAATTTTCACTCACTGACTTTTTAGAGATGAGCATAATGATCGGGCGCAGCCCGATCCACACGCCGTAGGCGTGGCGGGGAGGGTGTGGGAGGGGCGCTTAAGCGCCCTCCCAGCACGGAAATTTTTGCATATTGGTAGCAAAATAGTGCAAGCAGAGAGGTATTTCAATAGCTCACTGAGCTGTTGGGTACTTTCAGAAAACAACTCTATAGCAGTAGAAGATTACGGTAAAAATGCTCCAGTTATAAAGCACCCATTTGAAAAAAAACTGGCCTTGATGGGATTCGAACCCACAACAATCTGATTAACAGTGATTATAAAGCAGACGCTCTACACACTGAGCTATTCAGCCACTCACGGAAATCCGTGGGCCATGAGTGCTAATATACGCCACTGCTCCTAGCTGGGCCTACTACACTACAGTGCACTTCATCATACAATAATACTTAAAATAATTACCATAGGTAGGCATATTAAATAAATTATAAAATAAAACTTACTTGACTTTGAGGAATAAATAATAATACTAATAAAAAAATAACCTACCAAACAAATAGAACCTCTCTCTCTCTCTCTCTCTACAGTCAGAACAATAGAAGACAACTCCTAAAATTACGCAAATTCTAAATTACACAAAATTTATTACACATAATACGGCAGTTACGCAAATTCACAAACCCGCAACACTTTGTGAACTCATAGTGCCTAGCTAGTTCATTAGCAGGCAAATTAGTCTGATTTATGAGAAAACATGATTTTCTGTTTTTTAGCAGAATAAAATGTTACATCCTCTCTATTATTCCAAACAGGGAAACAAATTCAAGTTTCTTTTTTGAAAATGTGATAATCGATCAACCACCAAATACTTCTTAACACTCAAGCTTTCGTTCAGCGCATTGAACAAGTCCTGAGCGGTGCTGAGATTGCAGGTGGGCATGTCGATGAACCTGGTCACCACCTTACCAGCCACACAGAGTCGAGCTAGAATAACAAGCTGTTTGTCAACACCCCGGTCTGTCGTCTCATCACACATCAAACCAAAGAACGAGGTGCGGCAGAGCTCACTCACGCTCTTGTTGAACTCCGGAGCGAAACCCTCTATAAATAAATGAAGGGCGAAGGTTTAGAAAGTGTACTATAGCCTACAAGTTTCTCTTACAGACTGCTTTGATCATGGAATCCTGGTGTTTGGAAATCAAAGCAGTCCGTAGGAGAGCAGAATCATAGTCCAAAAATTATTAAGTGACATTTCCGTAGGCTAAATCAATCAACCTACCTCGTATCATCGCCATAGTTTTTGTGCGGCGGCATCCGTACCGCTTTGCAATCTCCGAGTCTGGAAACATCAGCGGCGCCAGATCCGAGAAGTGGTCGGCCAGACTGAAGCTGCAGTTGTGCTGGGCAATCATCATCGAGAATAACTCCTCAGCATTAGTAACCTGTAGAATGTGGAAGAGGCGTGAGCGTGATTGACAGAGAGACTCACCATGTCACCAACCACCCACCCATCATCCACTGACGTTTGACAAATTTCATAACATAACAAAGGTCTAATATGACAAGATAATATATTCCACACCACAAATGTGTTGTGATTAGTGTGAACTGAACAGCCATATTCTTCATCATCGTTGTTATTATCATGCTAGAGATTGAGGCTGAGTAGCTGTCTGTGTGGATGCGCAGGCTATCTGAGTGGCCCCCATCCATGATCCAAGCCAAGCCAAAGCAGGGGTGTTGTTGGTTGGTTTTGGCTTGATGATCATCATGGATAAGATTGTGGGCCACTGCCACTCACTCACTCCAGTCATTCAAACTCACCTTTGTTTGTATATCTGACTTAGAAGGAAAGAAATCAGATATTGATTTGCTGCTGAGAAGCATCCTCTCTGTCTCTATGTAGCCCTTACTTTTGGCATACTGGGTGAGATCATTTGCACCCCCATGAGTAATTTTCACATCACATTTACAGATGAGATGGTGCACAGAGCATGAGTGGAGCCGCATTTGGATGGCTTCACAAACGAAAACTTGGATTCCCAGGCTTTGCTATATTTGCATAAATATTTGGGTTTCTTGCTAGAAGAGGCCATGGACAGTTGTGGGTGGTAGTAGCCTACAAGTTAGTGGAAGAAAACAGAGTTTGAGTCTTTGAATGAATGAAAAAAAACTTTCTTACCCTTGCTTTCACACAGGAAACAAATTTTGTAACAAACATTCAAAAGTGGGAAATCTGTTAGATTGTCAGAAATTCTCTGGCCAATTAGGTTGTAGGATTTGTGATTATGACCAATGAGACCACACTGATCACGTGATATACTATTGCATGATTCTTGGCAGTTGAAATTGTCCCAACATATCCTTGTACTGTTAAATGTTTTTGAGGTTTATGAACAACATTGAATTAGTTTCAGAAATAATTTCGGCAGAGATACACATGTGCAAAGTCCGCAGGTCAGCCACTTTGCCTAGCGAAGCATAGTTGTGAAAACAACAGTAATAGCATACACAGCTCAGCTTTGAAAACATCTTTGTAAGTAGTGTCAGCATATTGGCAACTGCAGGCTTTCTGCTGCTGGGTGAAAGCTGCAAACAACTAGAATACCATTGTGAGTGACTCAAGGCAGCTAAGAGAAATGGATTGACACTGGGGTAGATGACAGAGGTAAGTGAAGTTCTACTTTGATGGTGATGTGGTTATGAATATTATGGATTGCTGTATGATGCTTTGACAATAGAAATATTTTGGCACTATCTAGGCAGCCATTCTCCCTGATCTAGGCAATGAACTGAAGGGAGTTCATTGATCTAGGCCCGATCTAGGTCACCAGGAACTCATAATACATATTACAAATATATATTGCCATGAAGGACGTTTTGAAAATAATGGCAATGCCAACTTCAGTGAAGGTAAGCACAAAGCTGCCTTACAGTCAGCCTTTGTCCGATATAGTTGGGATGATACGCACCCTGTCTTGACAAGCCCCAACAAAGCTTATCAAGACAGGCTAGGATGATATAGTAGCTAGTAGAATTCAGATCATCAACAGGTGTTAGATCATGGCTGTGTTGATTAGAATATCGGTAGTACTTGTATCCATGCTGAGTTTACTCAAGTTGAGCCCATCAGCCTTGTCAATGACATCTCAGGAGGCGTAGATAGGCATCAAATGACCCACAGTTATCGTTATATATGTAATCAATCAATCTTCCGCCAAAGTAGTGAGGGCCAATTTAATACTGTGAGGTTTTGTGGACGGATGTACTGAGACATAAAACGGTTTGAAATGTTCCTCAAAAATTTGATTTGCTTGACTTGCTGGTTCCCTACAGGTCACATGACTTTGGATCTCCCCCTGAGCCTACTTCCTTGTTTTAGCTAAACTTTAAGGCTTAATTATACTAAAGCGTATCGTAGGCCGTAGACCGTAATAATTCAAGAATACAGACGTAATCCGTAATGCACTGCAACGTATACAGCCTTAAAGGGCAACCAAGGTTTCAAACAACTTCTATTTGATGGCCATTGATTAATAGCAGATTGCACCTTCTGCATGGGGAAAAAGACAAAATATAATTCGGATGATTATTCAGCCAGAATTCTTGTGAAACATTTCTTCCATCAGGCACTCAAACTCAGCTAAAAGAGAATACCACATAGCAGTTTCCTGTTCCTGTTATTATTTAGCCTGTGCTCTATAATTATTACAGCAAAGTCTTGGAACCTCCCCTAAACTGAAGTGTTACCCAGCTTAGAGTCAGCAACTACTTTGAGTTTTGCATCGCGTAATGCACAAAGCTGATGCTGCCCAGCACATTATTTCCTACCCATTAATGCATTGCTGCGAAACCTTGGTTGCCCTTTAATAGGTTTGGTTAACAAACACCAGATCAGTAAATGCAAGTGTGCTTTCTTGAGCGAAATAGAGATAGTGATATTTGAGTTTGTTTGGTCTTTTAAATTCTCCCTGAGTAATGCGGTTTGTGGGTAAGGAGAATACGAGGGGAGAATCCCATGAGACAAGAGGGGAACCCGAACTCGAGACCTTGCTTTATAGTTCTAAATGTGATTAATTGCTCCATCAAATCCTCATTCCAGTGATGTAATATAACAGGATATTCTAATATCTCTGTTCTAACTGCTGACCTGTGACTTTATTAGTAAATAAATAATGTACTTCATACAGTCTGTTTCCTGTTGATCCAGTAATATCTCATTGTCATACGGAGTCGGAGCACTGGTAGATTAGACTATGGCGGAAGTCGGAGATGGAGGTACTGCCAAAGGACGCAGGACATCAGATAAACAAATGCTGACTAAAGATGGTTTCCCTGTGACTTCTGAAAGTGAGGCATGTAAGTGGATAAAAGATACTTAAAGTGAGATCACTATAAGTGTAATAATTGTGGTTACTTTTATCTGCAACATTTTGTAGATTTAAAGACTTACAAGATTAGCGATCAAAAGACAGTTTTCTGAGCTTCTGAGAAATTTAAGCCGTTCTTTAGAGTTGTCTTCCCGTCTGTCTTGAAACACCATTATTTTGCCTGATTCTCGCTGACATACAAAATCTTTATCACAACTGGGAAAACATGCAATTATGGGCAAATTATATACTTACCTTGACTTGTCTTAAGTGGGGGAAGGGTAGTGCTATGAGACTGTATTTTCTGGGATATTGACAGCTACAGACAATTTTTGCCTATTAATTAAACACATCCTTGATGTCAGTAGGGTCAGCATGTTCCAAACAGTATGCCAGTGTATCCATGATTATGAGAGTTGTCTGTATTTGAGATTCGTATGAATTGAAGTGATCGGTTGCGCTATTTAAAGCTGCTCCTGATTGCTGTTAATATAATAAAAGCTACCCTGTAGAGTTTTAAGGTTTTTTGAGACTTGAGGAATTAATTAATTTTAGCCTTTCACTTATGTTTTTTTGCAGGTTATAGAATATGGTATAAACATAGTTTGGAGCCAGAGTGCACTGACTTCCTGAATAGTGACCCTCATCTAACCCAGATATCACTGTCAGATCTGGCAGCTGCTACTGATGGCCTCGATATCACTCACATGATCATCAGCGGTGATATCCCACCTACTCTGGGTCAGATAGCTCCTGATCTGAAACAACTCAGACTAATACCAATACATCACCAAGATCTGCTACAGAGGTGAGCGTACCTTTTGTGGGATATGGCATGGTGTGTCTGTATCTGATTTGTGTGAGTGCATTCAGTGAAGTGATAGTATGTCCAAGGAAAACTATTGTTGAGATTCTTAAATCTCCTTTCATGTGAGTTTTCTTCCTATTATCAGCACTATAATGTTGTTGAGTGAAAAATTGAAATTTAATATCATGTGAAATTTATTTCAGTGCAAAACTTAAATCCCATTTTCTCGTAGGGTATTTTGATGACTAATATCAATAACCATGGCTATTCGTTATCACCAGCAGTAAGCCCATTAGTTATATGTGATAGTTATTTCTTGATCGTCTCACATGTAATTTTAATATATTACAGCATTTGTTTACTACCAGCTCGAGATTGGTTTCATGTATCATATAATAGTAGACCTCAAACGTTGCCTGATGATATAGGCATGTTGAAGTCACTAAAGGTGTTATCCGTGTGGGACCGTTATCTGACTCGTTTACCTACAAGGTGGGCAATGTCCTTATGATCAGAATTATGAAAGCAATATATTAGTGATGTTACATTATTTATGATAGATAATTTGGATAAAATGCAGGAATCTATAATAAAGCAAAGTTTCATTTTATATTAGAAGAAAATATTGATGAGAGAAATTCACACTGCCTATTATATCTATAATCTGTTACTGGTAGTTATCTTCTTGTTACACTTCATATTTAATATTTATTATGTATATTACAGTGTCTGTTCACTGCCAGCTCTAGAGGAGTTATATGTATCAGATAATGAAAAACTTCAAACGTTACCTGATGATATAGGTATGATGAAGTCACTTAAGGCGTTATCTGTGTCAAACTGTGATCTGACTCATTTACCAACAAGGTGAGTAATGTTCTTATGATCAGAACCACTGAAGCAATATAATAGTGATGTTACATTATTAATGATAGATAATTTGGAAAAAATGCAGGAATCTATAATAAAAACAAAGTTTCATTTTATATTAGAAGAAAATATTGATGACAGAAATTCACACTCTGGCTATTATATCTATAATCTGTTACTGGTAGTTATCTCCTTGTATTACTTCACATATAACATATTATGATGTATATTACAGTGTCTGTTCACTGACAGCTCTAGAGAAGTTACATGTATCAGGTAATAGGAGACTACAAACGTTACCTGATGATATAGGCCTGATGAAGTCACTGAAGGTGTTAAAAGTGTCTTACTGTGATCTGACTCATTTACCTACAAGGTGAGTAATGTCCTTATGATCAGAACTATCGAAGTAATATATTAGTGATGTTACATAATTTATGACAGATAATTTGGATAAAAAGCAGGAATCTATAATAAAACAAAGTTTCATTTTATATTAGAAGAAAATATTGATGACAGAAATTCACACTCTGGCTATTATATCTATAATCTGTTACTGGTAGTTATCTCCTTGAATTACTTCACATATAACATATTATGATGTATATTACAGTGTCTGTTCACTGACATCTCTAGAGAAGTTACATGTATCAGGTAATAGGAGACTACAAACGTTACCTGATGATATAGGCCTGATGAAGTCACTGAAGGTGTTAAAAGTGTCTTACTGTGATCTGACTCATTTACCTACAAGGTGAGTAATGTCCTTATGATCAGAACTATCGAAGTAATATATTAGTGATGTTACATAATTTATGACAGATAATTTGGATAAAAAGCAGGAATCTATAATAAAACAAAGTTTCATTTTATATTAGAAGAAAATATTGATGACAGAAATTCACACTGTGGCTATTATATCAATAATCTGTTACTGGTAGTTATCTCCTTGTTACACTTCATATTTAATATTTATTTTGTATATTACAGCATTTGTTCACTGACAGCTCTAGAGGAGTTAGATGTAATAGGTAATAAAAAACTTCAAACGTTACCTGATGATATAGGTATGATGAAGTTACTGAAGGTGTTATATATTTCAAACTGTGATCTGACTCATTTACCAACAAGGTGAGTAATGCTCTTATGATCAGAACCATTGAAGAAATATATTAGTGATGTTACATTATTTATGATAGATAATTTGGATAAAATGCAGGAATCTATAATAAAACAAAGTTTCATTTTGTATTAGAAGAAAATATTGATGACAGAAATTCACACTCTGGCTATTATTTCAATAATCTGTGACTGGTAGCTTTCTCCTTGTTACACTTCACATATAACATATTATGATGTATATTACAGTGTCTGTTCACTGACAGCTTTAGAGAAGTTATCTGTAACAGATAATAGTAGACTTCAAACGTTACCTGATGATATAGGCATGATGAAGTCACTGAAGGTGTTAGAAGTGTCAAACTGTGATCTGACTCATTTACCTACAAGGTTAGTAATGTTCTTATGATCAGAACTATGAAAGTGATATATTAGTGATGTTACATTATTTATGATAGATACTTTGGATAAAATGCAGGAATCTAAAATAAAACAAAGTTTCATTTTATATTGGGAGAAAATATTGATGACAGAAATTCACACTCTGGCTATTATTTCAATAATCTGTGACTGGTAGCTTTCTCCTTGTTACACTTCACATATAACATATTATGATGTATATTACAGTGTCTGTTCACTGACAGCTCTAGAGGAGTTACCTGTATTCGGTAATAGTAGATTACAAACGTTACCTGATGATATAGGTATGGTGAAGTCACTGAAGGAGTTAGGAGTGTGGCACTGTGATCTGACTCATTTACCTACGAGGTTAGTAATTTTCTTATGATCAGATTTATGAAAGTGATATATTAGTGATGTTACATTATTTATGATAGATAATTTGGATAAAATGCAGGACTCTATAATAAAACAAAGTTTCATTTTATATGAGAAGAAAATATTGATGACAGAAATTCACACTCTGGCTCTTATTTCAATATATCTGTGACTGGTAGTTATCTCCTTGTATTACTTAACATATAACGTATTATGATGTATATTACAGTGTCTGTTCACTACCAGCTCTAGAGCAGTTAAATGTATCAGATAATAGTAGACTACAAACGTTACCTGATGATATAGGTATGATGAAGTCACTAAAGGTGTTAGGTGTGTGGGGCTGTGATCTGACTCATTTACCAACAAGGTGAGTAATGTTCTTATGATCAGAACCATTGAAGCAATATATTAGTGATGTTACATAATTTATGATAGATAATTTGGATAAAATGCAGGAATCTATAATAAAATAAAGTTTCATTTTATATTAGAAGAAAATATTGATGACAGAAATTCACACTCTGGCTATTATATCAATAATCTGTGACTGGTAGCTTTCTCCTTGTTACACTTCACATATAACATATTATGATGTATATTACAGTGTCTGTTCCTTGACAGCTCTAGAGAAGTTAGATGTAATAGGTAATACGAAACTACAAACGTTACCTGATGATTTAGGTATGATGAAGTCACTAAAGGTGTTACATGTGTCAGGCTGTTATCTGACTCATTTACCAACAAGGTGAGTAATGTTCTTATGATCAGAACCATTGAAGAAATATATTAGTGATGTTACATTATTTATGATGGATAATTTGGATAAAATGCAGGAATCTATAATAAAACAAATTTTCATTTTATATTAGAAGAAAATATTGATGTCAGAAATTCACACTGTGGCTATTATATCAATAATCTGTTACTCGTAGTTATCTCCTTGTTACACTTCATATTTAATATTTATTATGTATATTATAGTATTTGTACACTGACAGCTCTAGAGGAATTATATGTATTCGGTAATAGGAGACTACAAATTTTACCTGATGATATAGGTATGATGAAGTCACTGAAGGTGTTAGAAGTGTCAGGCTGTGATCTGACTCATTTACCTACAAGGTGAGTAATGTTCTTATGATCAGCACCATTGAAGCAATATATTAGGGATGTTACATAATTTATGATAGATAATTTGGATAAAATGCAGGCATCTATAATAAAACAAAGTTTCATTTTATTTTGGGAGAAAATATTGATGACAGAAATTCACACTCTGGCTATTATATCAATAATCTGTGACTGGTAGCTTTCTCCTTGTTACACTTCACATATAACATATTATGATGTATATTACAGTGTCTGTTCACTGACAGCTTTAGAGAAGTTATCTGTATCAATTAATAGTAGACTTCAAACGTTACCTGATGATATAGGTATGATGAAGTCACTAAAGGAGTTATATATGTCGAACTGTGATCTGACTCATTTACCAACAAGGTGAGTAATGTTCTTATGATCAGATTTATGAAAGTGATATATTAGTGATGTTACATTATTTATGATAGATAATTTGGATAAAATGCAGGAATCTATAATAAAACAAAGTTTCATTTTATATTAGAAGAAAATATTGATGACAGAAATTCACGCTGTTGCTATTATATCAATAATCTGTTACTGGTAGTTATCTCCTTGTTACACTTCATATTTGATATTTATTATGTACACTTCACATTTAATATTAATTATTATGATATATATTATATTACAGTGTCTGCTCACTGCCAGCTCTAGAGAAGTTACATGTATCAGGTAATAGTAGACTTCAAATGTTACCTGATGATATAGGTATGAGGAAGTCTCTAAAGGAATTAAAAGTGCACTACTGTGATCTGACTCATTTACCTTCAAGGTGAGTAATGTTCTTATGATCAGATATATGAAGTAATATATAGTCAGGAAATTCACCCTCTCAGGATAGCCAGCATGGGTGTAGCTTACTTTATTCTGATTGCCAATATTGGATGCGTAAAGTCTTATGGCACTCCAAGACGAAAAGTCAATTTAAATCAAGACTACCACCAAAAAAGACATAAAAAAATTAATTTCATTTACTACAATTTGATTTTGTACCAATAAACTCAACACTTACAGATAAACAAAGATACAATTTGATGAATAAGTAAAAGTAATAAGTACATATTATTAGTCTGGTTCGCCAGCAAACATGAAGAGATAAGTTGTAAGAGCGATGATTTTAGGTTATTAAAACAGGTTCAGTCTGATCATTTAAATGATACATTAAAGAATTGTTATAACAGTTAGAACATAGTGAAGGAATTGAATATAATATATATTTATTATAAATGTATGTGGAAATGGTAACTGTTTGATTGTAATGTCCTGCATTGAGATATGAAATGGGAATATGTGAGCAAATTTGAATATCCACCAATATCAACCAATAAATATATATCCCTCATCACCAGCTCATTAACCACCATGCTTTTCAGCGTAGTAATTCACTCATAACGGCTGAGCTATTTTGCCCACCACCTTTCTCATAATATCGCTCAATGTCGCATATTACATACTGTAAAATTTAAAGTGGAGCCTTGGTCACATTACGTAAATTTCCTGCTGTCAAATGAATTTATGGTTTTTGTTATATTTGCTTTCATGGTTAGGTGCAGTAATGCTTACATTCTATTCTTTTACTTGCAGCATTGGACAGCTGACCAATCTCATCAAACTTGATGTCAGATACAATGACAAGCTAACCAGGATTCCTGAGAGTTTGTACAGTGTTAGTACATTACAAGAAGTCCTGTGTGACGGCTGTCATACACTAACCTCTCCACCTCTGGCTGTCTGCAACCTCGGAGTTAAAGCTGTGAGAAAGTACTTATTTGATATCCGTGTGGAACGAGGAAGTAACCAACTGCTTATTCCGGTCACAGTAATCGGAAAGAGTAAGGCAGGTAAAACTAGCCTTGTTCAAAGTGTCCAACAGGACAAAAGAGTGCTGACACGACGAGATTCTGAAGAAGGTCTGGTTGATGCTGCCACCAAAGTATTCAAAGTATGTGAAGCTGATGTAGATAAGACAACGAAACTGATATTTACTGACTTTGGGGGACACACAATGTACCACTTTTCTTATCAGCTAACCTTCAAGACTCAGTGTGTGCCACTGCTGGTAATAGACATAGCTGAGTTTGACAGGTTAGCTGATAAGAATGGAGAGGAGTCAGCTTGTGAAGAGCTATGTCTAACATGGCTAGCTCATCTGTATATCTCATCACCAGGTCTCAACCGACCAGTAGTAGTCCTCACTCATCGTGACAAACTTAGTGATGAATGTTTCACCCGCCGAAAACAGCAACTCATTGAGGTCACTGAAAGGTTACGACAGCACATCATTGAAGCTGAGAGAAGTGTATCCCCAACACTAAGCCCTGTTTTTACTATGACTACCTTTAGTGATACCTCGGAACCCTTCATAAGACACATTGACATTCTTGATTTATCAGACACATCTGATCTGTCTGACATTAGTGACTTGAAGGACGCCCTCCTCATTGCTGGCTCAGAGCTGATCACAGAGATCCCAGGAATATGGTATCTAATGCTTATCAGAATCACTGAACGAGTTGACCAACCATTCATTCACCTGTCAGAAATAGATAAAGAGTTTCCTGATGACAAAGAGCATGTGACCCTTCAATATCTCCACGAAACAGGATGTATCATGTGGTTTGGGAAAATAGACAAACTTTCAAACTACATATTCCATCATTCAGAGGTTTTGACAGGTCTCATAGAAATCCTATACAGTCATACCCTAGATGATACCTGGAGCAAACGCCTGAACCTCTTTTCTCCTTTCACCTCTGATGGGAAGAAGATAGATAAAAGGAAATACACTGCTATGATTGACAACTTCAACGCGACAGGAGTAATAGAGGCTTCTTTGCTCCTAAATCTGCTGGAAAAGGAATCTACAATCCCAGCTGATATCTCAGTAGAAATCCTGAAGACATTTCACCTCATTCATCTATGTGGACCAACATCTGATTTAAGTCATGAGAAATACATCGTACCATATTTTGCGAAGGAAGAGATAAAAGCGCCTGAGGTCTTTGATAGTCTGATCCCACTGAAGGTAGATCTATGGCTACGAGGTCTCCCTATTCCGGGCTACGTCTTCTCCCTCATTACAGCAGCCTACTTGGACATAAACTCAGACCCCTACAACTTCCCTGAGGTTGGTAAGAACGGTGTAACAGTGACCAACCACAGGAACAAAAGTGTCAAATATCTTCTACATGATGCTACAGAAAAGCGTCTCTCCCTGATTACTCTCGCACCCCTGAGGAGAATCGGTGATGCATGGTGTGATCATCTCGCCTCACTCCGACAGCTCATCTCAGAACTGCGTTCAGTTTGGAAAGCAGTTCGCTATCAGAATGTCTTCGTTTGCTCCCATTGCTTACTCTCAAATAAGCCAAGTCCAACTACTGCTGTCGATCCTGATTGGTTTCAGCCAGAAAACCTGGATGGAGATCTAGATGTTTGCTATACGGGAAAGGAGACTCGTGTATGCAAAGCTACAGCTGCCATCACGGAAAGTGAAACCGTTCCAACACCACTGATTTCTCCGTGTGAGTAATATCTCAAAGACAGCCAAACAGCTGCTCCTCTTTCCGCTCTGCAAAAACTGTTGCTAGAAATACGAACCTAATTGTCAATAAACAACCATAAGCCCATGATGTGATCAAATGTCACTTTCTCTCTGCAACCCCGCTTCATTCCATTGTGTTTATCAGACAGTTGATTGTTAGGCATCATTTCAATGGAGGCTTTAGATTATTTTGTTTTATCTGCAGGTTCTGACATATCTGAAACTGGATATGATGTGCTAAACGCTTACATCTCAAACCTCCGAGTTCTGTCTAGTAAGTTGTTTTACACCAATCTTTCAAGTGTAATCCGGATAATTGTAAATAATTTGGTTTGTCATATGTTACGACGACTTTGTTCTCAGAACTGTCTGTGCTGATCTTCAATTACTATCTGAATCGATGAAAATACCCATCATTGATCGAGGTGTATAATATTCATCTTTATTTTCTCATAGATAAGTCAAAGATTCTGAAGGAGCTCATAGAGAAACATCCACTCGACACAAAGGACATCAAGCTGCTGTTTGACCACAGTGATCAGTATATAATACCACATCAGGAAACTCATGTGAAGAGATGTGGATTAGTTCTGTTCAACTCTGACAACAGAGAGGGGGCCGCAAAAGAAGCTAATGCTATGAGTGAGAGCCTCACCAAATCTGGAATTCAGACTAAGACAGTGGAATGGAAGCGGGACTATGATCTGTTTGCTGAAATCCATGATGAGCTGACTGGGCTGATTTCTGATGGACTATCACTGCTCATCGTCTCAATCATGTCACATGGTACAGCTGGAATTCTGACCGGAATCAACGACTCCAAAATAGCTATTTCTGATGTGCTGAAGACGTTAAGAGTCAAGCTACCTAAACATATCCCTCTGGTAAGTTGTATCCCCACTGAATTTCCTAGACCAGTTTTCGGAGGCTGCATTTTTCTATAGATATTTGATCATAATATTGTGTGTTTTGCAGTTATTACGGCAAACCTTATGAAATTGATAATTAAGGAGTAAATCCTTCAATCTTTTGCAGATTCTCATAGTGCAGGCTTGTCAAGCCTATTCCGATTCGGGATCTCAGAGTCATATAGACGCTGGCCGCGCAGAACCACCTAAGTCTTATGTAGTTCTGGAGAGGCCTCATACTCTGTTACTGATGTCATCAGTTGTTGGAGGGATGGCTGTAAGAGGAGCGTTCACAGGGGCCATGGCTAGACAGTTCGCTAAGGCTAATGGGAAGATAACTATAAACAATATGGTGACTAATGCAGTCATCGACATGAAGAAGAATGAACCAGATGAGTACAATCAGTCCCCAGAATCAAGGAACACTCTACAGAAGAGTCTGATCCTCCCACCAGGTATAGATACACCAGATTCACAGCAACAGAGTGAGGGAACATCTAAGGAAAGCCTCCTGGAGAAACTCTTAGGCAAATGAGTTTTCAAGTTATTTCTGGTCCATGCAAGTGACCTTTCACAGACTTTCCATGTGGAAGTATTCTATAAACCATCATTCAGGTCAAGATATACAATCATCTCGTAAGATTGATCAGTTCCACAAATCAACCTGATCATTCTCGCTGTGTTCAGATGTTACGTCTGTAGCGTATCAGCATAGTGACTGGTGAAGTCATTTTCTGTAAATTCGTTGCATGTTTGACTCAGGCAAGACTATGAGTTTTATGTAAATGTGGCTGATCACATTTAACACTTTCAGATATTGGTAGATCATTAATTCTGAATCCATGTTTGAAGATGATTTGGATAGCTAGAATTATTTTTTGTTGACATTTACTTTTGTACTTTTGTATAACTTGAGACTTGAACATAAGTTTACATCTGGTAATCGCGCCTGCAACTTAATGGTTCTGTTCCATGCCACTGCTGACCGAGAGTTTTTTATTTCTTATATTCTTCATTTACAAGTTTATGCTGTATTTTAATATAGAGAGGGATGATTTCTTGTGACGAGTCTTCAGTGTTGGTTGTATTTGAATCTATAGCTGTTTATTAATTAGTTTGTGATTCACTGGTATAGCGTGTCCTTGGAATTTCCTACATTAAAAAATTATATTCAACAATGCCACTAAATTGTCGGGTCTTGTGACATCCAATACTAGCTTTAGTTTCTGTGGATTGTTAGTCAATGTTATCAGGTACTGCCTAAATCTTATCAAGGAGGTAACGACAGTCTTTAACTCCTTGATATTATCATGTAAATTTCACCAGTAAAGTGAGAGGTGAAGAGGCATAGGTTCCCTGAAGGAAACTATTGGGCTGATCACGTTTTAACTTGTAGGTCACCCTACGGTGTAACAGCAAGAAATGCTGTCCAGTGGTTCAGAGAGAGTTGCGATATCAAAGGGATGCTGCTCTGCGAACATTTCAATGCTCACAGAGATCAGACTTAACTACATGAGCCCTCACACTAGAGTAGCATATCACTTCAGTTGACATTTAGAAACTAGTTCAACATTCGAATACTTGGTATTAATTTACAATCGCAGCTTGACTTAATATCATATCACTCAATCAATCAAAAGTGGCAGAAAAACAGACAATTTTCAAAGAAAACTTCTAACCATAGTAGTAATATTTCATCATCTGATAAAACAATATGCAGGGGTAGATAACTTGTAAACGAGATCAATTTGGATAAAATTAATATGGTATAAATGTCACATAATATAGAATTGTCAAAACATTCACATCCAGTTCACACAGACACTCCATCAGAACAAATCATATATGAAACTAGTTTTAGTTCTCAGACTACATTAGAAAACACATTTATATATTAATATAGAATTATGAACTATTATTTCATCATGACGATTTTTTACTCCTAGCCAGTAATTTACTCCCATATTCTTTTCTGCGAGCCTGTACATCTACTTTCTGTGCCTCTCTGGCTTTATAAGCTCTCTTCTGTTTTACTTCTTCTAACTGACCATACAATCTGTGTATAAGATAAATAGTAAGTGAATAATAGCCTGTGTCCCACACTACAAAGTGGTGGAGGTGGGAGGAGTCCCTATGTACTTACATCAATCAGAATTTCCCAATTGGTTTAAAACGTAAGTTTCTAAAACCAAGAATGATTGAGTTGCAGCCAACAGGACATGAGAGCAGAGGATCTTCGTAACAGTGCGGTAAGATATGACAGTTTTTTCACAATCTGCTTTCAGATAATAATCCCTTGGGAGTTACCTCATCTCAGTGGCAGACAATGTCATCTATGTTCTGTTATATAACATGAGGCCACTCCAAATTAATACCTTGATCTAGATGACAGTATGAGGATTTGTAGGTGGAGGGAGGTGATTTTTTATTTTATATTTTAGCCCTACAAAACAGCTGGAGGTAAAATAGTTTTTTTATTTTATCTATCTACCCTGAACTCAAGTGGCTGAAAATTCTATTTTATTTTCTCTCTCCAACTCACATGAACGAATCTTAAATGGTTGAGTTTGCCACATCATGAGTGTTTGATAATGTAATGCCACAAACTCACATTGCAAGCCATCAAAGTCTAGTATAAGGCATATATGATATAAACTTTTGATATAACCATGTGCTTGCTATCACAATATTTGTATACAAATAAGTAGCCAATGACCCAAGAGTAGCAAGCCACGCCTCCTACCCTGAGTAAGTCTAATTTTATTATTTGTAAAATCCACGATGGACAATAAAGGAGGGAGACAAAATTGCAGAGAAAGTTTTCATAATATATTTCTTGTTCTCTTCATCCATATTGAGTCACCACTCACCATAGGTAATAAAATTATATATCATGCATACCATGTGCATACATATAGGGAATTTACAGGCGTTTAGGGGTATATGTTTTATATTTTACTTGGTAAATTGACCAGGAGGTAAAATATTTTATTTTTTTATGACTATTTCCAACTGGCATCTGGCGGTATTTTGATTTGATCAGGGCTCTGACAAGGCGGTGGGCGTTCATCTAGATCAAGGAATTAATTTGGATTGGCCTGATAATGTAAAAACTACTCAGAAAATCATAACTGACCTTTTAGTTCTCTCAGTCATCTCTTTCTTTTGTTTCTTTCTCGCAGCAGAATCTAAAGTTCTCACAGAAGTCTTCGGTCTGACATCTGGGTCGGCACTAGTCTGTGCTTCTGCTATAAAGTTATATAAATAGTTATAAGTGTTGTTGGCTATAACTCAATATTGTTATTGTGTGGCTCATAATATTTATGATTTATTATTTATGACCAATAACCACACATTAAAAACTTCTGCAATATATAGAAGCCTATTTGATATTGGAGCATACTACATAGGATATGATTGTGACCAGCATGAGAATTAGAACAGTTACGCACAAAAGATGATCATGATCATCAAAATTCTAGCTACCTTCCATTTATTATTACATCTTATATAAACACATATAGAAATACAATTTCCAGTATCCTAATAATTCAATATACATAGATGAAGCCGGAAGTCATGAACAAACCTGTCAAAGGCTCCTCCTCGATCCACTGTAGTCCCGGTACAGCTGACAGCACCTCACCTACATTCTCAGCCTGTTCATCATCACCACTACCTGCAGTCTGTGGTTCCTCTACTAATGTTAGATTGGATTCATCAGGTATAGTGCTGGCGAATGTGATCTCAGGTTCTTCTAATAGACCAGTAGAATGTTCTGTGTCCTGAAATGTAATGACATGAAACCGGTAAGAATGCAGTATAAAGGTATGAATATGAAGGTATTTGCTGAAGTTAAACTATTTTATTTCCATCTTAAAACTTAACAATTTGTTGTATTGTCCTTCGCAGCTTTCCTCAGTGGAAACTTAGGAGGATTTATCAAACAATGAGATAGTTGACAGATCACAAAACTACAAGCGATTGCCGGGTGATAAAATACAATGCAAGTATTTTACATACACCCTGGTCGGTCTCGACCAGCTTTGTTTGGATGATGCTAAGACAGGCTATATACACCCTAAGTTTATACAAAAATAGTACATATAGAACAGCACCTGTAATGGTTTTTGAGGAGTACTACTTGAAGGTCTACTACTGATAGTTATCTTCATAGGAGTAGATTGCGAGATATCAGCATCACCAAGCAACATATCATCTACAAAATAATCATACCTTCTCATGTCATACCAACTTATCAAGCCAAAAGGAAGTTAGACCATAGGAATTCGGAATTTGATATAGCAATGTTGTTCAAAACTTGCTCAATCATTTTCCAGGTCTGAAATGATACATGATACAGATGACCTTTGATCTCTACTACAGTATGGATAATTAGAGGATAACTGGCAGCTTTTACGAGGCTATAAAGAGCATTTAGTCAGGAAGCAGCCCCCACTTTCACTTCTACCAAATGACTGGGGTTTACTTGTGCTTAATGTAAGGAGTTTTTGGAGCTGATCACAATGGTGGCACAATATGCGGCTGTTATTGACCTTACATGGCCAATTGCTGCGAAAATAATATTTGTGTTTGACTACTCTTACTGTAATAAAAGCTATTCAATAAGAAGGTCATGTCTCCTCTAAATATACCCCCCACCCCCACCCACCGCAATTTGGCAGACTGATCGGCGGTGTTTTTGGAGAGCCTTATAGTAATAATAAACACCTACCGACAGAAAATCTAGTCTCTTCCTGGTCTGCTGCTAGTGTTTTCATCGGTGATCCAAAGGAATCTAAAATCATAAAAATATATATGTTCTACCATGAGAGGTACAAATAACAATGGTTGATCACAATTGACACAGTTTAATTAACAGGATACACCCTCCCTTGGAAAAGGTTTTCATTGAATAAGACAAGCTGATTAAGATGTTTCTTTACTGTTATATCTGTGTGGTGTTACAATGTATACTTTTTGTGCCGCGTGTAATCACTGAATTGGATTCTGCTCGAACGAATCAGCATTATCTCATAGACTAGAACATTGTAAGGCTGTTGTTGACAGTTTGTCCCTAGCAGTCAACTATGACCCCCAAATGAAGATTTTTCATCTAATTTTGGGTCAGCTGCGCCAAAAAATATTGCAGTGTTTTCAAAATTGCAAACAGAAAAAAAAGGGTTATGGTCAATGCTACAATGGACCTGTGACTTTACCAAGTCCTTGAGTCTGTCAGAACAACATATACTGTCCCAAGTGAGGGATCAGCAGGTGTAGTATTCATTACATAGACGCAGAGTGTTTGATCTTACAAGCAGTGCATATGTACACTCACAGAACGAATGCACGAACACACAGAAAATGCATACACACAAAACTTACACACACACACAGGACGAACACACACATCCAGAATGTATGTACACACACACACAGAATGTACGTACATACGGACGGAACATACACACACAGAACATACACACACACAGAATATACATACACACAGAACGCATGTACAAACAGAACATACACATACAAAACATACATACACACCGAACATACATACAAAACGTACTTACACATATGACTTACACATACACACACACCGAATGTACACACAGAGAGCGTACCCACACACAGAACGTACACACCCAGAACAAACACACCCAGAATGTACATACACATACACAGAACATACACACACAGAACGTACACACACACAACGTACACACACACAGAACGTACACACACGCAGAGCGTACTCACACAGAAGTTACATACACAGAATGTACTTACACACAGAGCATACACACACAGAGAGCGTACACACACACAGAACGTACACACACACAGAACATACATACACAGGACGTACTCAAACACAGAGCGTACTCACACAGAACGTAAATACACAGAATGTACTTACACACACTGAATGTACACACACAGGACATACACACACAGAACATACTCACACAGAACGTACACACACACAGAACGAACGTACACACACCCACTGACCTGCAGGAGATGAAGTATCTGATTGTCCAGCGCTGACAGTCTGAGGACTTTTCTCTGATTGTACTAAACTCTGTACTCCTACACTCTGATCAGTTACTGAAAAAGTATGGTATGTGTGTGAACAGGACGACTAAACCACGAGGGAATGAAGCTTAGCAAGGGTATGAAAAATCAATGAAAAAGTGAAAAATGAATCGAAACCAGTTTGATTTCAGTGAATAATCTTTTGAGGACTAAAAAAAGATGACCATATTTTACCTTAGATCAAGTTTGATCTATTTTGCCCGCATTGGAGTCGCCCCCCCCCTCTACTGACACGCCGAAGTGCAACTCCAATGCAGGCAAAATGGATCAAAATATTATTCACCTCACTTCATAAACCAACGAGTAAATAATTCAAGTCAAGTTTCAACTTACGACTACTGGCTTAGGTAAGTATCACTTAACTGGGGGAGTTTTACCTTGGGTTAGTTCTCCTGCTCGGCTGGGTGTGGAGCTCTGTTCTGATAGCTGTGACATACTGTGACCTTGACCTGGTTTCTCACCTTGACCTTCACAATGACTGGACACATTATCATCACTGCTTATAGTCTGCAGTATGTCTTCTATGTTTAGAATAGTTTGAGAGTTTTCAGTTTCTGTTGATGAAGAGATCTCAGCTCTTGGTGTTTTAGACTGGTTTGAACCTTAAACAGACAAGGATACTAACCATGGAGCAGATCAAATCATGAGTTTGATAGTTTTATTTGGATGCGTAAAGGGCCAGAACGCAAATTTTATCATGTTGCGTAATCGACACTCCATTTGTGGAAAGCCACATAATCATGAAACTAGATGGTCAGTATCAATCGTTAATAACCCTCAAAGCATTTTGGTGTAGATTGCCATTTTTACTGTCGACATTAGCATCAAGTTGTTTTGATCAAAAAATTTCCTGCAATTTTGATTTCTACTTGAACATGAATTTTACATTGATGTATGCTATAGAGTGATATTCTTGTACAAAATACACAACAGCTATACACTCATCAGTAGCAGAAGAAATATAATCCATTCTACCCTCACCACTGCTCTGATCCGCTGCAGATTGCCTCTCATCAGATGATGGCGTCTCCCCAGCCTCTGCAGAAGGGGAGGTAAACTCTTCAGCTACATGCTCAGGTACAGATACAGGTACTCCTCTCCACTGGTGACTGATGTGTCGCATCTGTCGTGTCAGAGTGTCACCACTAGGTGTCGACTCCTGACTGTCGGTACTATAGGAAGGAGCCGCCGCAGGAACAACAAAGTCATCTAAATGGGATATAAGCAGAGTCGTGAAAGTTCTGTACTTTGTTAACATTCACGGTAATGTTTTGGCTGGGAGGACTTAATTTTTGTATTATGTATTATTTTGCATTAAATTATCTTTTGTCCAACATACTAGAATCAAGCTCACACCATACTATTCTGTATATTCCCAATGGTTTGGTGCTTACAAAGCTCACATGATGATGAAAAGGGTAAAATTGTTTAACCAGACCTGCTGAATCTGAAGAGTAGAGATCTAGTATAGTAGGGCTCTGCTGATTGGCAATCAATCCCTGTGATGTCATACCTCCGTCAAGTGACGTCAACTTTTCCTGTTCCAGAAATCTGTGAATGGGAGCAAAGTAATAACCACTTAGAGATAGCGACGATGAAGGCTTCAGTGTTGGATTGATGGTAACAGCAAAAAAAGGATCAAAGGTACTCAAGTAGTGAGTAGGCTTTATATTTCCTCCATTATCTGAGATAGATGTACTGGAGTTAAAACAGGAAAAAATCATTAGAAATGGAAATAACACACAATAGATTAGAATTTAATAAAGTTTGATGCACAAAATCATTCGATCACAACCTTAACGCCACACCGCATGCAGCACTCACTTTTGTCTATCTGCTCTCCTAGATTCGAGCTGCTGCAGTAACTGATTTAGTACTCTGATTCTCTCCCCATCTGGACTATTAGCTTCTACATCCGCTCCTGTATGCTCAACATCACCAGGGGTGGATATGATAGGGGCAGCACTTGTCATGAGAGCGGTGAAGCCAGATAAAGGAGGAGTTGGGGAATCTGATGATGTCACTGATTGTACCTGGTTACAGTGAATATAAAACAAAAATAAAATTGAGCATCTTAATCGATGAAGCCCAATCAAATAAACATGGCCACCCTGCAGTAGCCTTGTCACATGGGCGCATAAAACAAAAAACAACCACATGACAAGGCTAATTCTACAGTATATGAGGGAATTATACACTGAGAGCCAATTATGACAAATTGACCTCAATGACATAGTGCTCGAAGGATGTTGAATTTTGGGATTGAAGACAAAAAACATATGTTGATATTCGGAATAGTCGCGATTTAAATTATACAGCCCCTCCATTAATTAGATATTATGTCTCATATTGGAATAAACACAATGTTTTAATTCATTACCTTTGATGAAGCTCGCTGTGGATCACAATCATCAGCGCTTGTTGATGTGCTAGATAAGTGGGTATCACTATTAGGCTGAGGACCCCTGATTGGCTGATGGTAATAGTGTTGATCTGTGATTGGCTCATTTGCAAAGTCTGTGATTGTGATTGGTGGAACATCCATAGATGAGAGAGAAATTGAGCTCTGCTCAGCCAGAGATCTGCCAAAAAAAGTTCTGCAATATATTGATTTATGGTTCTCTTGCTAAGCCTGGTTCTAAAATTTTCAAATTGGTCTAAATTCGCATGTAAAGAGTCAAAATTAAAGTAATCGTCAAAGCACTTAGCATACCTGCTATATTCCTTTCCTCTTGCGTTGGAATTCATGTTCATACTTGGGTACAAAGTCTCATCAAATGTGGTGATGTGAGTAGGCGTGTCCACTTCCTGTATCACACTGAGCTCATGGAGGTCAAGGTCATCCACTCCAGCCTTGGCTGTCACTGGTGGCCGTAGTGGTATATCTCCTAAGACAAAAATGGAATAAAAGCTTATTTTGCAGCTAGTTCCATAGGAGTCAAAGTGTTTGTACTGATTGGCTGTTGGGAGGGAGAGAGCCAACCCGAGGTCCGAAGGTAATTTTCTGAAAATATCAGTCTATTAATACATATTTAATGTGAAAGTAATTTTTTTCACTTTTACAATCGCATCTCAATAGGTACTTGCAGTGACCTGGCTTAGCATTGAAAACTTAGCAATATGTATTCAAAACGAACAATATGGTGTTGCTCAGGATGCTGCCTACATGATCACCATGTAATATCCCCTTCATTACATGGTAGAAATATTTACATCCGCTCAAATGGTAGAGTACTGACATTGAAGATAATGAATGTGATATTCTGAGATAGTTTATAATTGGACTCACTACTTGGAGTACTTTGTCCTGACTGCTCCTCATCTAACTCTATACCCAGACTATGTAGCGTATGTCTCAGACTATTCTGTGTATCGAGTAATTCTCTCTGAGATGTCGAGGGAGACAATAACTTCCTTTTCTGGTCCTGAATATCAGCCAGCTGTCGCCTCAGCTCTTCCTGTCTCCTTAAACAACAAACAGCCAGTTGTAGGAAAAAGACAACTCTCAACACAATATTCTCTGATAAGTAGAGTCAACAACTTAGAAAGGGAGTCAACCTAGAAAGTCTACAATAAATGTTAGAAAGAGAGCTCGGACATGCAAGTCTTATATTATATGGACTGACCAACAAGCTGGAACTACATACCATCATGAGCATACAGAACCAGGATAGGGTCACTAACTTGTTAAATTCTTGTTGTTTAGCCATCATCTGCTGATGAAGTGGAGACCATTCAGAATCTATTTCATCCTGAGGTACAGAAGCACTAGACTGAGGAACTGCAGAAGTAGGCTCGGTTAGATGTATGCCGCTCCTAACTGGTGAGTTGTCAGATGGACCAGAGGCTAAGGCTTCTGCCCAAGTCAATCCGCTTCCAGCTGACTTTGCGCTATGATAAATAGAAAGGCTAACAATAAAATCACGTGTTCAGCAATGTTACTCTATACAGTGAAGCTACTCGTGATTAGCCATGTTATTTTATAGAGGTCTGAGAAAAAGACACTAAACATAAGAAACAATCGAGGAATTCGGTATCTTTATCAGATTCAGATCCATCTTACCAAAAATAACCATCAACATTTTGTAACAAAGACCATTGTGAAAAGCAGAACTGAATTGTGAACAAAGTTCTAGAAACAGCATCACTGCTAAACTAGAGTGCTCAAAGTCTGCTGTGGTTGACACAGGGATGCCACAGCTAGCAATCCACGCAAAGTTCTAGCACTAAAACTACTGGATAACACAGGATTGGAAGACTGGCTGCAGGACACACAGACATAAAAACTCCACTTACTCTGTTTCTTTAGCAATGAATCTCCTTGTGACAGCGTGAAGTAATCTCTCTCTTTCATCTATAGACATGTAGGTAGGTTTTGATTGGCTGGAGGCTGATGATCGTGTTGGCTGAGCTTCTTGGGGATGGATATCAGACCTCGATTGATTATCAGCATTGTTGGAGATGTTCGGTCGGACAAAACGATCCAATTTTACAGACGACATCATATCCTGTAATCGTTCTAACCTTCTAGAATGTTCCTGTAGCTCTGATTGTAGCGCTGATGGCTCCTTTGGACCTATGAGTAGAGATATAACCCGGTCATAATCACATTATCAGGAGGCTAGACTCTCACATTTTTAGGGCAGAAGGTAATGTTTATCATTACATCTTGCAGGGCAGCTCAAATTATAATATTAATGTTTTATTTTATAATTATTATCAAAAATTAGTATTATTATTACAATATCAATCATTGTACAGCGTAGTCGAGGTTACCTCCACAGATAAAATTTTAGGTACTGCATTTTAGGGCAGTGTCACTTTTAAATTGTAACAATGGTTTCCAGTTCACAGCCAGTCAGGAGTAAAACTTTATTTGATAATATTGATTCAAATTGACTCTTTGCTTGAAACTTTAATATTATTGGCAGAAACATTTATCACGTATGAAAGACAGTATACTATTTGGAAATCAGGGAGGATGAAAACATTCCATGCCAGAATGTTTTAGACGAAAAGGAGCGCTAGTTCAGAGTGTATCTGTATGGTAAGTCTTGTAACATTCGGTCATATCAGCTTGTTCAGAAAACTGTACAACTACTCAGTTTATTGTCGTGCAGTGTTCTCGGTCCTGCTGTGGTTTGCCATATATGTAACAATGTGAACTAATGCTAAGACGGAAGTTATTGAGAGCAAACATGTCAACAAGCATGGAAAGGTAACTCACATCAGAGGCAACTCATAATGCTTACATTTAAGACCACAATAATAAACCTATTACATAAACATACAACTACACCAAGTTAGAACATAAAAGTTATTATTGCCACTGGCGACAGTCTCTGTTGTATTTATTCTCAAACTTCTGTTCTCCTTGTATGAGGGTAAGTAAGCTCACATGTCTAACTTACTTAACAATATCTCTGTTCTACGAACTAAGATGTTCATTTTTGGTGGTCTAGAGGCTCATGAGTCCATGAGTGACTCATTTGGGATTGTTGCATGTTGCAGATCTAACAAAATATTCGATTTATATACTTGGATGTCCGTGTACAGCAGTTGAAAAGCTCAGAATTACCATACTCTGGATTATGTTACAGAATGAAAATAATCTGAGATGGCATACAACATTGCGTTAAGATGCTCCTAGAGCTTTTAAAAAATCACAAACGAAGTGACTATTGGCAATGCATTCAACACTTCCGATTTCTATTCCACCATTTTGTTTATTACTTTTACTTCTTTTTTTTTGGTACTTTTTCTGTCACTACACAACAAATGATCATATATGACCATAATGTAGATTTCTTAGAGAAAAAAAATATAGTACACCAGGATTGATGTGAACTTGAATTTTGTTATGTTGATTTCAGAAAAAAAAGAACATAAGAGACAAGTAAATGTATGTAAGGGGATGATAGTCGGCGTCAAAGAGGGAGAAAAAGTGAAACAGATTAATCTCACTAATATAATTAAGGAAAGAGACATGAAGATAACAACACTGAAGTGGTGAGTTCTGTGTGCGCCTATCAATAATACTGTAACTGTAACTGGCACAAGGTGGGCTGCATAAAGAGACACACATACTGCAACATGACATATTTTAATGCTTTGAATAAATAACGAAAGATCTATATACTAACTAGTTTACTTATTCGCCTGGTTTAACAAAAAGTCATAATTTTTCCAAATCATTGCAGATAAAAATAGGATAGACAGAGATGGCAGTGAGGAGGATTAAAGAAAAAGTGAAATATTTAGAAACAGCATACAAATACAGAGGTAGAGGTAAGTCATCAACTCCCGATATTTGACAGAACGTGACTGATTGAAATAAAGGGATGAACATTTATCCTGACCTTATGAGTTGCCTCCTTTTCTAAATTTCCATATCTTGTGATTGAGGACAACAGGGACTCGTAGGTACAATAAATTATTTTTATTTTGATGCAGAGTTCGATAAAAAGAAACAACGGTAGCGGGCGATGAGGAATCGAAGAAGGAGGAAGAGGTGATCGGGGATGGAGCCAGATGTAAGGAAGAAGATTCAAAGTAAAGCAAGGTACTGTCCCGAATTCATGTTTATGGTTGAGGCTGATAATGTTGGTAACACAAACTGTCTTAATTGTCTTGCTGTTACCTTTAAGAGGCAAATAAGACAATTTTTACTTACAAAATAATCACATAAAAAAATACTTCCAATGCCTCAAAAAAGATAAAACAGGCTCATCAAATGACCTTCATAACAGAGGATTTTATTGCAGTCTCAGGCATTAAAAAAAGGCAAAGATTTCAACATTTTGTAGTTCAGGTACCTCAATTCAGGTAAACGATTTTACAAAAAAAAGAGTAGCCGGTTAGGGTGGACAACAATCCCTTCACAAGCATCAGGCTGGGCATGTTGAATAGAACGGTCATATACTGGTTAAAAAAGAAAAAATAAGATCCCTTGGCTTCCATGCAACTATCTTTGTTAGCTTGGAATCCAATATACACACTTGCTGGTACCCTTTATGAAACCAATAAGACAATGTTTGAAATTAATCAAAATCGATTTTTCAACTCCAACAGCTTAAAAAAGATAAGATTGGCTGATCAAGTGAACCTCATAACAAAGGGATTTATTGAAGTCCCAGGGAGTCAGAACAGTTCTAGGATTCAACATCTTGGAGTTAAAGTACCTCGATCTAGATAGATTTTGCCACCAAATGAATCTACCGCTTTATCATTAGTGTGGCAGAGCTACACTTCAAGCTACATGGCCTGTTAGCTTGTGCATAAAACCTGATACAGACTTTGCACATGCAGATCTTGTCCTGGCTCTGTTGCATGTTAACTTTGTTAGCTTGAAATGCATTGGGGGGGGGGGGGGAGGCCATGATGTCAATGTTTATCTCCAGAAAAAAATCTTTGAATTCTTCCCACGCGAAGCCTCAAAAAAGATAGAATGGACTGATCAACAGTGACCAAGTACTGGAAATGTTTTTTTCAGACTTGCAGCATTACATAGCGTCCTTACAGGACCGGGGACTTAGAATGACACACCAGGGCTGCCTGACAACATCGACTAGTTATTCACCAGAATGGTATGTTACACAGGAAGTGACTCAAGACCACCGGTAGCAGCAGAGGGTGGAAATAGAAGGCACTGTGAAGATAATATCTAATGACTGGCATAAAGGGACTGTGCAGAAAGAAGTTGTAGTGAATACAGGTATAGGTAATTTGGTTATAGGTTATAAATTTCCTGATGAATAGATTATATTGCAGTCTCAAGCCTGCAAACGCATTTCAAATTTGATGAACTAGGCTGTAGGATCAAATACTGGCTTCACAGATTGAAAAGTACAGGTCCCGTCTAATGACGAACAGACAGACGAGGGAGAACTTAAGTCTGCAGTTGACTCAGTACTGCAGTAAGCAGTAATATATTGTGTCAGCAATATTTTTGAATTCAATTATTAGACCTCCTGCTCGATATAAAATGTATCCTATATCTAATATTTGTTAAAAGGCTTTACATGCACCATAGAGCTGAGGAAATAAAATAATTGAGTCTACAGAAAGTCATTTTGTATTTTATTCTATTTAGGATAATTCTGTCTTTTTTCTTGCATGCTTTCAACATAACATTTATTCCTAATTAAAACTGGTATTTACAGATAGAAAATGGAAAGAGTGGACAAAAGGTTGGTGAAGAACGGAGAGATGTCACCAGTTTGGAGACTCCAGCAGATGAGATGCACAAGCCAAGTAAACAAATCTCAAGTGTAGAATTTGCGTTCACCATCAAAGTTAAAACATTGGGGGAGAATATTATGGTAACTACATCTCACCGCAATGATTGTCTGAAATGTACTTATCGAAGTACAAAGAACTGACGAACATGCTAGACTAAATGACAGGGATGACAACTCCAACGACCAGGTCAGGGGATTACATGCTCCATTACGACAGGTGAGATCACCGTAAGTATTCATACATTATAAAAATAATTGTGAATAACCAGTACATTGTCTCCACCATGAACATATTATTATTATTATTATTATTATTATTATTCTTCCTCTTATATTATTATAACACCTTTGATATATCTTAACTTTATCTTTATAAGTTGCTACATGTTTATGGGCTTGACATACTGAAGAGGCTCACACAATGGCATTGTGTTATCAGAGAAACTTCAGATCAAGCTGAGGCTATTGGGTGTGAACTGGTCGGGAGGAAGAAAGGAAAAAGATTGAGAGATACTTTAATTATGTGCTATAAACTAGACACTAACTGTGGTGGACAAGGACCGATTACTGCCTAGGTATCGCCCTGTATACGAAAACTTGAACAGTCAATTTATAATGTAACCTACCTCTAGAAGCCGTGCCTTCAAAGTTTCCATCCTGAGTTTTCTTTCTATTTTCTGAACTGTGACTATCTAGCGGAGCTCTCATCAGCCTTTCTCTCTCCTCAACGGACACAAACATGTTCCCCGCAGTGCCTCTAGTTAGAGGTGGAATCTCAGGCGGTGTAGCCTCAGTCCTCATGTATCTAACTGTAGGGAAGGGCTGTCCATGCAATGTATCTCCATCATACTCGTCTGCAAACAGAATATAAATTTGTTGAACCTTTATGTCAAATAACATCACAGATGTGAGAAATACTTGACTAACACACATTCAAACTACCTCGATGCTCAGTCCAGTATTCCTCACATCTGGAATGATTTTTGAGCTCTCACACATCAGGATAACCTGGTGACAGAACAGCATAAATAAAAAAATTTCTACGCCAAGTAGACAGAGGGTATTTCTTAGTTATCAAAAAGATAAATTCAGGATAAATTCTACTATTTGAGCATGAACCTCTGGAGAACTCGGGTGCAGACATTCTTGACGGTATTTCTCCCCTTGCTAGGATCTCTCTATCTGTGACTGTCACATATCCTGTTGGGCGTGGTCTATCAATCACATGGTCATCTCCTGCAGTCACATGACCAGCACCAGGCTCCGCCCTATAGTCAGGTGGTACAAAGTACATGTTTTGTCGCGCCTCAGCGACCTGTGACTGGTTAGCCATCTGATTGGATGGCTCCTGCTCGAGTCTGATTGGTCGATGAGACTGTTGAAGACAACTTTGGTCAGCAGTATTTTCTAGTCTGCTGTCCATCTCATAACCTTTGAATAAGAGTTAATGGATATAGAAAATGCACTGTGTTACAATTTGAAAATCAGTAACAGGTACTTTGATCTCATTGGCCTATTAGCCTAAATCATGCTGACTCTCATAATGATAGACATGACTCATGTCTATGCTCCTAATGTTGTTAGTACCAGGTTTGAGGGCTACGTCAGCATTGACGGACTCGAAACTTCATTCCAATATATCTCATATTATATGTTTGAATATTTAGTTTTCAGTTCTGTCACTGGTTGGTTATTTTGTATGTGACGTCAATTTTCACAAATTGAAAAGATCTTTATCCAAGTTTTGAGAAATCGTTCCCATGTTACTGTGAGCCACAAATAGAGAAATCAGTTTCTTATAAACAAAATACAGGATGAGGGTTTCCATAGACTTAATAATACTATTAAGTCAATGGGGTCTTTCCATCATGTTACCCTCTTCAGTCACAGTTCATAAAACCCTGTGTCACTGCTCATATTTTTGTTTCAAAATACAGCAAAAAAATCAAATCGATGCAGTCTACACTGTGTGCCAAATGGCCTGATACTATGGTTTTTTTGTCTCACCTCTCTCAGAGCTGGTGATCTGGTTTAGTTTATGTTTGATACTCTCACCAAGTGATGATTTCTGTCTCAGATACCAGTCCCATGTTGATTCTCCTGGTCTTCTAGCTTGAGTATCAGTGGATCTCGTCGACCTACCAATAACAAGTTAAATTTTCATGAACAAAATTTCAATAACTATCAGCAGTTTTGAGTTCGAATTGAAATCACAGCTCTGACTGAAATGATAATCTTGAGTTTAAAAATATCCAGCATTTATCAAAATATCCAAAAGTTTAAGATCAGAAATCACCTGTCCAGAGATAAAGAGTCTCGGTTAGCAGGACAATCGACATGTGGTACAGTACTGTCTGTTAGATCATAAGTTTCCGCCTCCAGACCCTCCTGATTGGTCAGTTTTCTCTCTAATCTATCAGCTAGCTGCTCCTCTTTGTCTAGTAACGATTTCTCCGACTGTCAACAACGAAAGGTTTATGAGTATAATAAGATGGCACAGAAGCAGGCACCTCAGGAAATTAGCTCCTCCGTCAAATACATAAAAAGGAAAAAGTGTCTTATGAATCACCACCCTCTGCAGGAGGAGTAAAGTTTATCAAAATTGTTTGTCATTTTTGCGACCTGTGGAATGTCAAGTCAAATAAAAAGAGTTGAAAAACCTAATAATGTGCTCCAATGCAAATTATTCTGCTGGCAAAAACAATCTGTTGAAGCGTTCATTGGGAGTTATCTCCCTTGATGATAGGCAGCATCCCCCTGCAGCTCTACAGTGTCTCAGGACTAATCTGTATACCGATGGACGTTTATATATAGATTACCTTGAGAGTTTGCAGTTCACCGATCTGTGTCTCCAATGATTTCATATATTCCATCAGTTCCTTCCTCTGTTTCTCTATAAACTGAGAACTTGTGGTTGTGTCCCCCTCACTGCTTGTAACTCTACACAGAATATAAATAAGTTTGTGACACACAGATAACAAACACAAACATGACAGATGACCTGAGAGGTTATCTATTACCCAAGCCAAGCATCTTGGCCTGATGCTTTAGATATGTATTAGAGCAAAAGTTTGAGTTACCCCCTCCCCCCTCGACCAGGTAAGACACTGGGTCTGGTTTGGTGGGTTTCCAGCTCAAATCAATCCCCTCTCGGATGAACCAAACCAGCAAAAATGGAACTCGAGTGGCAGCAGTAAGATCATCAATTTCTTTATTTAATTTATTATTTAAACGTAATTTTTTTGGTTTATCTTTTTCATCATTTTGATTGAAATTTTTCCCCCCTTTTTTTTCTCAATGGCTGATTTTGCAAAACATTGTCATCGAATGAAACTTATGCCAATAAAGTGTAAAAAAAATATAATTGTCTTTTTAATATTATTACCTGGTCTGACTGATGGTCTCATTAGTAGATTGATTACTGGTAGCTTCCTCGCTATATGTGACCTCATATACTTGTTCTAGACTCTGATTGGACGTCGTCTCATTACTAGTCTTAGCCTCGATGTCAACAACAGCAGGTAAAACTATCACATCATCAGTCTTGCCACCCTGTGAGATAATGAGAACAAATTAGTATGGAGCAGCTGTGGGCAAAGTGCCTTAAATCTGTTCAATAGCTTCTAGATCTTTCTTCGTTGTTCTCGGCTCATATAATCGGGGCAATTGTCATATTGTCAAATATCATAAACATTATCAATCTGGGCAAAAGATTGTGTTCTGTAATATTTTAATTTCATTTTTCAACATAAATGGCTCGATGAAATATCATATGGACAGGAGAAAACCATTGGCTGGATTGGAGTAGAAAAACTTTATGGCTGATTCGGAGTTTTCAGGTTTCCCAGACATCTGGGCTTCACATTTTAGTTATAACAAGTTACCTTTCCATGCGAGTGAGACGCGTATACACTAACCAACTGAATATAAATCTTTGATGAAATGAATATACTACCACACACCTGATGACGTCCTGTTTGGACTTGGTCAGCTGGTAGAGCCACATCCTCATCCTGACCTTCGACCTCCTCGCTGACCCACTGCTCCTTATGATTGGCTATTCTCTTCATCATTTTGTTCAGTACCTTTCAAAGAAAGCAGCACGTAACATGCAGAAATATACTGGTTCTGGTACTGAGATTCGAGACACTTCTGTAAGGAGTTTTTTACAGAATTTGAATGAAAATGAATACTAAGTCCATTGCCTCATTAGGAATTTCAAACTCACAAAATTCAATATCAAAAAATTAAAAACAATCATTATCACAATCATATTATCGAGAAAAATAAAGTGCTGCATCTAAATTTAGCAAGTTTCTTACGATTGAACTTGGCAATTTATTCTAATGAATGTTCTTCTGAAAGCTGTTTCAACTCCTATTGTATCATCCAGTGGATTGAGGCTTTGAAGCTTGGAAATGTAGGTAAGTAGCTGCCCTGTCATACAGCTACTTTTTTGTTACTGCCAAAACCGCGTGACAAAGCTAGGTATGTAGGTCTTATAGGAACCATAGTACTCACGGCTTTCCTCTTTTTCTCACTGCCAGTGGCCTCAGTGTAATCGCATGTAGCCTCAGAGGTAGTGACTGGGGTGATATTAGTGACATTCTGGAACGGGACGCGTCCTCTGACAGAGTCACCATCTCGTACTCTGCTGATAGGAGGACGTGGTTCTGAGTCTGAGGGACTAGATGTACTAGTAGCTTCAGTTACTGTCGGTGTGAGGTCATAGTTCAGAGGTGGAGCATTGGCTGAAACAAAGCAAATATACCTCTTATGAATCGAAGTCAAAAAACCTTTATGAAATCTAACACCATTTAGTTTAAAATTTGACAGGCTTAGAAACATGAGTAATGTCCGCAATCTATTACTTCTAAAAAATAGCAAATCAACACAATTCTCCCAATAATTATGATGGTACACAAACGTTAAAAAATTGGGATAATAACCATGAACTATTCCACAGATTGATCAATTTCCATGTGTAACAGTCATCTTTGTGTCATCGTTGTGTATTTGGAAATCAATCCTTCACAAAATTAAGACCAATATTCGCAAAAACAAAAAAAACCGCTGACATCAATGGAAAATATCATGAAAACATCACAATATAATGAAAGATATTAGAAATGATGATTTTTTTGCTGACAATTAATGTATTTTTATTAATGGTACAAACCTTTGAGATCCACTGGATCATAGTCATGGGAGAATAACTCCTCTACTTTTCTCTCCATCTGTACCTGTCTGTCCGACTCTCTCTCCATCACTACATGAGCTGGCAGGAACAGAGCCTGTGGTATGTGCTCCAGATTCTGCTGTCTGAATAAATAAACAAAGCAAGTAAACACGTTGGTAGCTTGATAAGCAACGTTTACTGGATAGCAAATCATGAAAAACATTTGAAATAATGAATTGTTGCTGACAATAAAAGTATATATATATATATATATATTACTGTGCTGTTCCAGACCATGCCGTCATTAAATAATATAATAACTCTACTAGACTAAAATACCAAACCATTGCAAAACAACAAGATTACAATTTAACACAACATCTGCTTCATATGACTTCAGTTTACCGCATTCAGTTGAGCACATGAGAATTCAAAAGAGAAGCATCGTCAGATTGACAATCCCTGTTCGGAGATATATAAGGTATTATGTATAGAGCAGTCGCCTGTCACACATTGAGCCACTCTACATAACTATTTATAGCTTAGATTATGACAAAGAAGGCAAGTTTTTGCGGTCGGTGGTTCACATTACTTTACTTATACGTTTGTTGATTTATTCAATTTGGTCATGCAAGACAAAACGATCAAATTGAGAGATGGAAAGTTGGATGATTTATACCTGTGTTTTCTGTCGGCTTTCTCGAGCACATCAAGTTCGCTCATCATATTATTATAATGTTGTCTCATCCGTTCTCTCTTTAGTGCATGAGCTCCTCTTACTCGAGCCTTCTCCAATCTGTCAATAATATACAAGAAAAGTGTTTATTGCAACTCCAGCAGGTTAATAATGAAGTAATTTAAATGAATAAAAGAAAAAAATTCAAAAAGTAGCGTGACACAAAAATTGGATAGCATATTTTACAAAAAAAGCTATTGGCATACTTTGCAGTGTGGCACATAATATACAAGATAATTTGTCATTGATGCATCAAAAATTATGTTTCTTTTACCATGGTTGGATTCTCAATAAAACAGTTAAGTCTTATGTAAATAGCCAGGGTTCCCAGGCTGCTGCTCTTCCTCATAATCCTATCATTAGTAACCTCATCACACACAAGTTATTGCTCACAGGCCACAGAGAACCTAGTACATGTGTTCAAACTCTGCCCTGGAAGTGGTTTTCCATAACCAAACCCTTAATGGAACGCCACAACCAACAAAGTTTATTATGTAACATACTATTGTAACAGGTTCTAACGCCATGTAAAACAAATCTGCTGTCTCCCTTATGCCTGGTCGTTTTTATTCACATGAGTTCCATTGTTGACCATTACCCTTATCATAACCTCAAACCCTAAAAAAAGTGTCAATAATACCAAGATAAAATAGAGTCGTTCTATGAACGCTATTTTATTTGGAAGACAATTTATCATCCTGGACGGATGTTTTCCATAACGAGCCAAATTACGGCAAAAGTGGGGGAGGTTAACTCTCAACTGACCTTTCGTTTATGTCGCACTGGTTATGATGAGTTACCCCCTCTAGCCTATCATTCTCTAGCTCCGCCCCTGTGAGCCCGTCACATACTGAATCATTATTTCTCTCTACTATACACTCCTCGGCTGGTATCGTATACGGATAAGTGTATGTGTCCGCATCTGTGAGCTGTCACAAACAAATAAATAGTCGAGATTTTTAAACCAATTCATTTCATTTAATAAAGTGTAATATCTACCAATCAATAACATACAAAAAAGCTTATTCTCCTAACTAATTATTATTTTTGTGCGTATATATATTTCTTTCTTTTTTTGTTTTGTTTATGAACACAAAATTTTTTTTTTCTTCGCTTATAACATATATACATATATGAAAACCTCAATAATAGTGATATGACAAGTGAAAGCAGCTAATCAAAAAATAATATTTATCAGAATAAACAGTTTTTCTATGTCAGATGGTACACACACTCAAACTTGTGAGGAGTGGTAGTGAGCGCCCTTTACTTTGTGAGGATCTCAGATGTCTAGTAAAAGTTTGATGTGTTGGGTGGCAGGACCCAGTAAAAGGAAACTCACACCCCCCTCTCATCTTTTGAGATATGGTACTCTTTACGCCCACTACTCTAGGCGAATATGATTGAATCAAGGAATATGGGTCATTTAATCAGATTATTAATCTTGGGGCTTTCATCTGTGTATGTTTTATGTGAGGTCATCGAGACAGGATATAATGTAAAGCCTCAATCAAAGAACAAGATCACTCATCAGGTTAAGGGCTCAAACGGTTGCGGTTAGCCAACGCTCACTCGTTTTCGTGTTGATACTGGGATACAACAGTCTCACTTGCAACCTGTTTTAACCTCCATACTAGTCAATCGTCAAATATCGGCCAGAGAAGATTAGTGTCTTCTTCTCCATTAGATAAACCCCTGATCAAATACATCAGTCTGTATCGCTGTTCTCAAAGATTACCACAGGCCATAAAACGTAATCCCTCGATCATGGCAGTGAAGGTACTCGATTACACAAACATACATACAAAGTCTAGGTGTTACACTGCGTAGCCTACCTGTACTTGTACAGCTTTAGCCTTGTTCAGCAGCTCTTTGAGATCAGGTCTTACGGGTGGAGGTAGACTAGCGACTTGTTTAGCTCTCATCTTCTCCTTAGCTAAGGCTAAGTTTCTGGCTTGTATTACTTTAGTTGACTCCGCCTCTTGTATTAATTTATCTTCGTACAACTAAAACGGGAGCAAATCAGTTGAGTTTGTAAAAAGTTAAGGTTATGGTTCTTTACTCCTCAAACTTGTATTGAGACCAAGATTGATCAAATTTGCCCATACTCCAGTTCTACCAATTGTACTCAGCAAATTTTTATTTTTATAGGCGGCTCAAGCGTGGTGGCATCAAAATACATATTATAACCTAATGATAACAACAATAATTTGTGTTATCCACAATCATATAATACTGAACATTGTAACTAAGAGGTTTCCTATCCTCATTCCACAAATGTGCTGACGACATATCCAATTGACCAGTTTATGAACACTATAAACACATATATATATTTATGATGAACACACACACACATTCAAGTTGGGGAAAAAGAACCGATTTCCATGAAGGATGAGAAAACAGGCTTAAAATGATGTAACATCACAGGAGGCAGTAGACTGGGATTCAGTCCAACAATTTAAAGTTATCTACCCAGGTAGGGTGTGTTGGTTCGTTGTTCACACCAACAAACAAAACCCGACATGAACAGACGACTCAACAACAAACCAAAACCCATCAGCCAATCAAAGCAAAACACAAGCACATGGGTTTATTTAGAAATGCAAGATAGTGACCTATGAGTAGATAACACCACAGAAGCAATATCCAACATAAACCGTAATACAGACAAGGCCCCATTGTTGGCCTGAATCCCAGGCTAGAGGAAAAGGAGAACCAACCTTTTCTAGAGCTGCCTCGTGTCTCTCATCGGCTCTTCTGTTGTTCTCCATCTCAGCTGCAGCTTTTCTCTCTAGCCCTAGATCCAGCTCATCAGCCTGGGTGTGCGCCGTCCCTATGTTCTTCAGTGACTCTGCATAATCACGCTCTAACTGTGTTATCTAAAATCAGCCAAATTATTATACATGTATGATTCTGTCAAAATAGTCGAACTACATGTGGGTAATTATGTGCTTTTTCTCAATAATGTTGCATATTGATAGTAGCAGCCAGGACCCACCTAGCATATTTGGTCGTTGGTGATAGTTGAGGCCAGAGCCAAGCATAGAATCACAGCCACTTAATAACTGTTACAAGGAATCTTCTAGGGCAAGTATCATCTAATTGCCTGTATCTTGAGTTCATGTCATAGAACCACTCTCAATGCAGGCAAGTTTAATAAAGAGGTGTACCAGATCTATGTATGCCTTGGATAAAAGTGGTACCCTCCTGCAGGTTACTAACCCTGTTCTGTTTTTCCATCTGCCATTCTGACTCAATCCTATCAGCCAATAACTCTAGCTGCTTAACCTTCTCTTGTCTGACGGCCTCCAATCTCTTCTTAGATATCTCCTTCGCTTTCTCTCTCACCTAGAATCATAATCAATAACATTTCAGTGCTGCATTTCAACACACACATTATACATCGATCAGTCAAAAGCAATATATATCCTAGACATACACATATGCTAGGAGAAAAAATAAATAAAAAATTTAATTTGGTGATCGAGCCAGGAATCGTTGAGTTCACAGGTTCAAAAAATTGGCAAAATTTGATTAAAATGATATTCATACAGTGTCAATATCCATTACAAAGGCCTTTTTAAACTGCATGACGTAACACTTGATGGCACAGGCCAAAATTGTACCTAAACCTTTACTTCCAACAGCACCTGGACATCCTGGTACATGGTTCATGGTACAGCTATGCCTTGATCATATGCTGAGCGCAGAGGCTGTTGTCTTGATCAGTTTTTCTTTGGCTCACGAATACTTGATGTCCCTAATGATGTTGGACGGAGGCTATGATTAAACTCTCACCTGAATCAATCTGAGTTTGCGCCTTCTCTGGTTCTCTTCTCTCAGTATTCTCTCCACTTCTCCAGGACTCAGTCTGAGTCGCGATACTCCAGTCTGCTGAGGCATGCCTGCTGGTCACACGCCTTGCAGCTGATGACACTTTGGACAGTTTGGATAAATCCGTCTCTGATGATATTTATCACCCTACAGTGAAGTTACACGTGAGTTATCCTTTTTTTAGAAACTTAAGCAACATTGTTTCACCAAACTCTAAATGCAGGGCAGGTTCATTGGGTCATGCTAGATCTAGGCCTACCTAGTCATCATCAGGCGCTATTAATCAAGGAGTAAATGTGTTGACTATATATATATATATATGTATATATCCATGTGTCACTTTCACTTCAGTCAATTCCACTGAGATAACACAAAAAGTAAGTAAGCCCGGGCCTCCTCTTCCTACTGCCACAGTCCAGACATACTATCTACTACACATTCCAGCAATGAGATAAACAAACAGAAGAGACTCCGCGGATTGCTAATTTATATCTTGCTAGGCCTTTGTTTGAGTCAACTAAGGTCCTGGTCCCACTAACTAAAACCGACCAAGAAGTTTACTCTTTGCTCCTACCATGATATAAATGCTCATCAATCAACCATCAAATCCAATTGAACTCTTTAACTACCACTCCAATGACTGTGAGTAATGGTACACTAACTGTTACTTACTACTAGTACTAGGCCTACTTTCAACATACCTTCTCACTAATAGACAACTAAACTAACTTACTCACTGTTACATGTTCCATTCGACTCAGTCTCTACTCTCTACACACTCACAGGGAGAAGACTTGCTCTACTCTACTACTCTACTGTACTACACAGCTGTACTTGTCTTCTACAACTTACTCAAGAATTATGAACCTAGGAATTCTTCAGTTCTACTACTCACTTCGATATTTTTCCCTTCTCTATCTGTCAAGTGGCATAGATCTTTTTACAGGCATGTCACAAAAGTAACTTATTGTTATTGTATTACTGAAAGCTTCTCAAAACTGTAAGCAAAGCCCAATGCTCCGCTGTAAACTTGATTTGTTTATATATTTTTAAATCCCCCCCTGGAGGATATGACGTTTCAAGCGCAAATGCTATGTCTTCATTATTAAGAGTTGTCTACTCATTTGAAGATGGACAGCAACTCCAAATAATAAGGCAAAAGCCCATAAATATTGGAAGATAAGTTTCAGCAAGGAGTTCAACAATAATCGTTGCTCACTTGTGGAGTAACTTAGATCTCAATGAAACTCAATAGATGCCTGGGTATGCTTCTTAAAATGCACTATGATGAGCTCAATGTCAACATTGAGGAGTATGACAAACCATCAACTGCCCGTACCACCAAAACCAAAGCTCACATGAACACTTTCTTTGTGGACACCAGCAAGAGGTGGAACCAACTGGGTTGTGATAGTAGGCTGCTTTGCAGTTCTGGTTAACTGTGAATATGCTGATACTCTGATACCTGACCCGGAATGTAAACAGATTATGAACCTGCCACATTGTCTAAGTCTTCAGATGTGAACCTACTATTGAAGTTGATGATCAACGCAGCATGGGTACAAGGTAATTTTTGCTAACTGGTCATATCAACAATCAGGTCAGGACCCACAATAAAATTAATTGAGGGGGACATTGTAAATTAAATTTCTATCACCAAGCAATAATTCTATTGAGTTGTCGGTTTGAAAAATTGACAGCATTGGATTCAATAAAGATAATTTTTTATACACATTTATTTGGCTGCATAAGGTCATTCTGTGATTAAAGAAAACTCATCAACTGATTTATATACCAGGTGTCCGACTTTTGTTACTTAAAAAAATTTGTATCATACTTTCATTTAATGACTGAGATAAATCAACATGATTTCGTAATCAAGCTGTAGCATTTTATATGTAAACAAACACATGCTTTTGCACCTGAATGCTTTGCCCAAGAGCGCAGTTTATGCTAGGAAAACATCACTGTTTTTTCATGTCCGATTTTAATGTCGTATATTCAGAAGGCCTGAATCCTCATAGAAATACAATGAAACTCAAATACATGTCTGGTCTTCATTTGCTCAATACTAGTATTTTCACCTGAAATCAATAAAATAATAAATAAAATAAAAATTTCTACCGCAACCACATTGATAGCCTTAGTATTTGAGGACCTTGGCGGGAGTTGTTTTCAAACACCTCAGACCTAAGGCTACATCATAGAGTATCATCATGGCTAATGTTTAAGCTCCACAATGATTAAAAATAGTTAATAAGTGTCAAAACAGACTTATCTGACTTCAGTTACTTAACTTAGCAACTAACCATCTGGTTGATTATTTTTGGGTCAGCATACTGAACAATGTGCCCATATTTGAGGGGATGCTGAATTGTACACTATCTGCCAGCCTATTTTTTGACAAATATCCGAAGTCAACACCTTAGATGTGTCATATGACATCAGATATGTCCTCATTTTCACTCGCATCATCTTTACACTCTACAGGTACAATGAAGCTGTCATTGAGCCTCGTAGCGTCATATGTTCTGATGTCGACTATGGGCAGTTCAGCTGTATTAAAAGTTGTCTCCTCCTTACCGATGTATGATATACTAACAACCGGTTTATTAGCACCTCGGAAGATACCTCGTGCGGACACTGTGGGTAATCCATAGTCCACTGAGAATGGGATCACTGTATTACCTAAAACTACATCGCGGAAAAAAAGGTCATGCTGAATGCTGATTAAAATCAGGGGCTCATTATATCCTTGGCAGGCTGTCTGGGTCGGGTTGGTGGGTGGGGTCAGCGCAACCCAAACAACCACCCAGACAGCCTGCCCAGGCGAGGTTCATTATAATATAGTCTCATCCTCAACTATTGAAGGCAAGGCATGAATGAATAGGTATCAATACAGTTCAATACTTATCTACTTATCTAGAGAGCTGGTTGTCAAAGATAGAATTTCCCCACAAACGATTCCTATCTAAATTTCAATTGCCTGCTTTATTTTGAATAACCTCACAGGTAAATTTGCTTTTTTCATAAACAATGACAGCTTAGTTTAAAAAAGGAGTAAAAGAGTCTTTTACTCCTTGGTTTAAATCAAGTCTTAAGGGTTGTTGTATCGGGTGCAGTATGCTCCTGCTCCATAAATTCTAGGTAACCTGAGGTACAAAGGCCCAATTGTTACTGGATTGAATGAAAATGACCTTGTGAACTTGCATACTCAAGACTACTGTGTAATAAAAAAGTTTGACTTACCAGCTTTAAACAATTTGTGCTTTCTATATTTAGACAGGGCACCGTCAAGCTTTAGGTTTGTGAATTCTTTAGGACCATTCAGAACAAAAAACAAACAGCAAATCACAATACCTGTAATTAAGATAAATACATACACCATCTGCTGTACTTTGTCCAAATGTCCCAGGAACCAAGGTGGATATTCCATATCTGAGTCAGCATAAAATCAAGCTCCATTGGGCTTTCTGCTCCTTCAAATGTCTTTGGGGTGAAGCAGGAGATATCTGTAGCACCATCGCAAGATCATTTCCACAATTATTATCTCCCCTACCACCTTTTCTGAACAACAGCCCTGCATACTATTATGGTCATTATGTTTGAAAATTGGCTACAAAATACGCCCGAGGTCAACATGTCAACAGGTCAACAGGTCAACAGGTCACTCATTTACTTACCGTGGCTAAAAAGGTTAACGATATGCAGAATCATCAGTGGGAAGAGAGGAATGTCGTTGATAGTATTCTGTATTCGGTCTGTAAATTGGAGTACGGTGAACAAAACAAAAGCTGCTGAATAGTATGTGAGAGGTTTCACCGACTCCTGGTAAGAGAAAAAATTTATATTGTATATATTATTGTATATATTGTATATATTGTGTCATTGATATGTTGGGGTTATAGTTACGTTTAAAGGTTGAATAAAATCAGATGTCTTATCACTTGCCACATCCCGCAGCATGGGCGGCGAAATTGAAGTGCCTTAGTGGCAAGGCCGCAATATCTGCGCCAGGTTAATGCTCTCTGTTTGCAGGCAGATCGGAGCACACCTGGGGGCCAACCAAACCCAGTAGTCGATGGACTGCAGTGAGATTCAAACCCACGACCTTCAACATTTGTATGCTGAAGGAACGGCACTCTAACGGGGCACTCTAACGGAGCCCTCTAACCCAACAGAGCTACCTCCTACTCCTACAATTAGTTACAATTCCATCATAATGATTAATGAGAATATAAGTTTCTACATTAGCTACACCAACTAGACACTGTGATCTAGATGACAAATCTTACTGCTTCGAGGACCAAAGTGTCATCTGACTTGACATCAACATGGAAATATAATAGACCCTATAACTTACAATATTTTGATTGTATTAAAAATAGGATCATGATTGTCAATATTATTGACAATCATGGTCCTAATTTTAATACAATCAAAATATTGTAAGTTATAGGGTCTATTATATTTCCATTCCTCTGCGTCCTTGCGACGTTGTGTATCAAGGGATCAAGACTAGGTTGGGCAGGCTGTGGGGGTGGGTCTCCCTACCACCCACCCACCACCAACAGCCTGCCCAAACTAGATCAAGGCACTACTTAGCAGTCTCCAAAGATTAGAAATCTGACCTTCAATTTAACTAGGCTCTGACTTTGAGTTTCTTGACCATACTTCTTCACCCTCCCTTTAGTTTTCATATATATGTATATATAAGCAAATAGTGTCCCAATGGTAGTGCATGTCATTGGCAGCCAGAACCTGAAATGAAAAGTTTTGATAGCTGTATTTTTGTCACAATCTAAATTTTTAGATCTGCAGTCCGAGTTAACAGGTAAAACATATTTAGAGCTGATTGGTAATTGCTGCAAGTTTATTATTAATTATGATATCACTTACAAGTATCGCCAAACCTGACCCGCTTCACTGTCTTTTATCCAGCAGTATGGAGAAGATGCCGGACCGTAATCACGAGTAATCAGGGGGAGACAAGCCATACCCAGAGAGAGAGACCAACAGCTTAACGAGAAGAACCTGGAATATAAGCATTCAACCTAGTTGGTCATTTAATTATTATTTATTTATTTATCCACTTTACTCACTGATCAAGCATGTGATTAAAAAGGTTGATTAACATCCGATGTCTTATCACTCGCCCATCCCGAGGCATGGGCGGCGAATTATTATTGCCTTATTGGCGAGGCCGCAATATCTGCGCCAATTTGCTCTCTGTTTGCAGGCAGGTCGAAGCACACCTGGGGGACCAACCAATCCCCAGTAGAAGATGGACTGCAGTGGGATTCGAACCCACGACCTTCAACACTTGCGTGTTGAAGTCCGGCGCTCTAACCAACTGAGCCAACTCCTACTCCTGTGCATATAAGACCATGTGGTACATCAAGGAGAAATATAGTTTCACAGTTAAATTTATGGAAACAAAAAATATTTTCTGGTCATATTTAATACTATAGCAGTAAAGTAATGATATGGATTAAATGATAGGGTTTTAGTGAATTTCATGATTAGGCTTTTCCCAAGAAGTGCCGTACAATGCTACGTTGCATGATGTACGATGTGGTACCAAGCGGTTTTTCCAACTTCATGCCCACTGCTTGGGTTTTTTGTTGTTTTTTTTTGTAGTTGGTTCTCTCTTATTGGACTTGTTGAAAACAATAACTCAATGATTTCCCGTTCATTTGCCTGCAAACCTGGTGAGCCAACACAAACACTTCAAAAACCTGCAAATGCTCAATATTGTGCATGTGAAGACCAATGCAAAAATGGTCAGGCAATTAGTTCTGCAGTAGAGATGCAATGTTTTTATAATCAACAATTAATTCATGGCACTTCTGGTTAAAAGTTTTAGTTATAGTGTTAGAAATTGCTGGTCATCAATGACGTAAAGTGAATATAAGATACATATTGCACAAGCCAAAAATGTTGCCACATCCAAATATTTCCGAAATTTCTCACCGTAAAAATATTGCGTAACTAACAAAGGACTGTATATTGGTTTTTGGGTAGTCTTTAATGTCTATAATCAAAACTATCCAACTAACTTTCCATTGAGTACTGGTACTGGTATTCAATTCTCTACTTACCATTCATAACTTTCAACCTTGAATGGTTCTTTCTTCTTGACTATTATCAGATACAGATATACGATCAGACTGGTCATGGTGGAAAGGAGAAGATACGCTACAAAACAACATGGGCTTCTGTTATCAATCAAAGGTTGCTAGACTAGGAACGAATAGATCGAGAGACTAATAAATACCAGATTTGGAATCTCCATGCTCCATTACATCTGTACACTAATTTCCAAGGCTATGGGTATCATATTCTAGAAATTATTTCAAATAGTATGTAAAAGATTTATAGTAAAGTGGAGATAAATCTGAAAATCCGATGATGCCATGGCGCTTGAACATAATCATTGGAGAAAGTATAGAGGGGGAGCTCAAAGGAGTCAGCTAGGTGTGGTATGATATATAGGAGTGTGGTGTGGTATGATATATAGGAATGAGGTGTGGTATGATATATAGGAGTGAGGTGTGGTATGATATATAGGAGTGAGGTGTGGTATGATATATAGGAGTGAGGTGTGGTATGATATATAGGAGTGTGGTGTGGTATGATATATAGGAGTGAGGTGTGGTATGATATATAGAAGTGAGGTGTGGTATGATATATAGGAGTGATGTGTGGTATGTTATATAGGAGTGAGGTGTGGTATGATATATAGAAGTGAGGTGTGGTATGATATATAGGAGTGAGGTGTGGTATGATATATAGGAGTGTGGTGTGGTATGGTATATAGAAATGAGGTGTGGTATGATATATAGGAGTGAGGTGTGGTATGATATATAGGAGTGTGGTGTGGTATGGTATATAGAAATGAGGTGTGGTATGATATATAGGAGTGAGGTGTGGTATGATATATAGGAGTGAGGTGTGGTATGATATATAGAAGTGAGGTGTGGTATGATATATAGGAGTGAGGTGTGGTATGATATATAGGAATGAGGTGTGGTATGATATATAGGAGTGAGGTGTGGTATGATATATAGGAGTGAGGTGTGGTATGATATATAGAAGTGAGGTGTGGTATGATATATATGAGTGAGGTGTGGTATGATATATAGAAGTGAGGTGTGGTATGATATATAGGAGTGAGGTGTGGTATGATATATAGGAGTGAGGCGTGGTATGATATATAGGAGTGAGGTGTGGTATGATATATAGGAGTGTGGTGTGGTATGATATATAGAAGTGAGGTGTGGCATACTTGCCAAGTCTCCCGATTTAGGCGTGACCCTCCAGATTTTTACACCCACCTCCCACTTTTTGTAAATCTCACTATTTCCTCCAGATTTTAGAGAAAACAGCCCAATCGCAATTTTTTGATAGTTATCCAAGCACATGTTGTTGTTGTTGACTAGTTACTGTTAAGGTCTTTGCACACAAAATTGAAAGGAATTATCATATTAAAAACTCCTAACAAATTTACCTGTTTGGTTAAGATTCAGCCTATTATTATAAATGACCAATAGCATCCTCTCATAACTCACAACACTGACTGTCATTGGTCACAATATAAAGTAGCTAGTCAAGTGCATACATTTAGTTTTCATTTCCTTTCAGATCACACATTTTTTAGTATTAATTTTGTACTGCCTACTCTAGTTAAATTTAAGTAAAGGGAAATAGTAACCTAACAATTCCAAAGGTAGGTCCACTACAATTTAACAAAGCTTGGACCAAAGACTTTGAAACATATTTAATGTTAGTCAAACAGGAATATAGTACCTTATCTGGATTCTCACTGTCTGTGACTGAGCACACTTTCAGATCTTGATGATGCATGGGCACTTGTAGCCTGTCTTGACAGGCAAGGGTCCCTGGGACTTACATCCCTCTACTTTGCCAATGGGGTGTTTGATACTGGACATTGACGATGTAAAGGCATGTATGTAAGAGTCCCAGTGGCCCATGGATTGATTGTAATTGTTTAAAGAGTGTATTTCACCTCAGTTTGATATTTTAGTACTAGTACAAACATGAAATTATTTGGGGTCAAATATACCTTTTTAGCCCTTCCCAGTGGCTGGAAACGCTCTCAGAGCTTTTTCAGACCCCCCCAAACCCCCAGGTGGGTGACTCGGGTGCTTCGCACCCTCGAAGCACCACGTTGTGGTGCAGTATCGCCGTAAAATGGAATCTCCCTATTTTGAATTTAGATTACTTGGCAAGTATGAGGTGTGGTATGATATATAGGAGTGAGGTGTGGTATGTTATATAGGAGTGAGGTGTGGTATGATATATAGAAGTGAGGTGTGGTATGATATATAGGAGTGAGGTGTGGTATGATATATAGGAGTGAGGTGTGGTATGATATATAGGAGTGTGGTGTGGTATGGTATATAGAAATGAGGTGTGGTATGATATATAGGAGTGAGGTGTTGTATGATATATAGGAGTGAGGTGTGGTATGATATATAGAAGTGAGGTGTGGTATGATATATAGAAGTGAGGTGTGGTATGATATATAGGAGTGAGGTGTGGTATGATATATAGGAATGAGGTGTGGTATGATATATAGGAGTGAGGTGTGGTATGATATATAGGAGTGAGGTGTGGTATGATATATTGGAGTGAGGTGTGGTATGATATATAGGAGTGAGGTGTGGTATGATATATAGGAGTGAGGTGTGGTATGATATATAGAAGTGAGGTGTGGTATGATATATTGGAGTGAGGTGTGGTATGATATATAGGAGTGAGGTGTGGTATGATATAAAGGAGTGAGGCGTGGTATTATATATAGGAGTGAGGTGTGGTATGATATATAGGAGTGAGGTGTGGTATGATATATAGGAGTGAGGTGTGGTATGAAATATAGGAGTGAGGACTGCCAGGTCTGTCAACATCAGGACAATGAGGACTGGAGGTCCACTTTCCATTCGCAAAACCCTACATTCAATGCAGTATACAATGATCCTCTCTGCATCTTTGAAATATGAAGCAAAAGAAGAGTGGATGGATCCAAGTGTAGCATTGTTTAAAAATAACATTATTTTCAAAGCAATGCTACACTTGGATCCATCCACTCTTCATCCCCATGTTATGCTTACCACTAAGATTGATAAAGAATCCCTGTATCATGCAGCTAAAACCCGGTATTCGACCGTCATGCTGTAAATCAAAACTTTTATTGAATTATAACAGTATTGTGTGTCTTAGTACGGTCTGTGTGTCGAACAACAGCCTCATGATCCTAATACAATATTGAAAGTATATCTTAGAACCTAAAACCACGCAGAGTGATGCACTTGTATGTGGCAGAAACATGGACAGTCTATATGACACAAGTTAAGAAACTACATGCATATATGATGAGACACCTAAGAGAGACCATGAAAAAAATAACATGGAAAGATAAAGTTTCAAACATCGAAATATATAGGAGAAGTTGTTTAGCACCTATGTGCGGAGATCCTCATTGAGCGCAACTTGAGATGGACTGGACATGTTCATCGAATGGGCGAAGACAGGCTTCCTAGACAACTTATCTACTCACAACTGAGCTCAGGAACAAGGAAGCAGGGACGTCCATGTCTTAGATATAAAGATCTAGTGAAACGGATTTTGAAGTGGAGAGAAATCAAACCGGATACTTGGCAGACTGCAGCTAAGTATCCAGCTGCATGGAGAACTTTATGATCAGGAGACCATAAAATAGAACAGTCATCGTCGACGCGAAGGACTGCTTATGATGACTGTTTGATAATCCTGTTCTGTCCAGTTGTTAAACATTTATTGGTATAGCTGAATCAGCAGAGTTTTTAGGTAATTGCAATTGGCAGTATAATCAACTTACGCTTAATGCTGTTATTAGCTGCATTATATGTATAACTAATATCTGTAGAAATATCCTCTACAAAATTTAAAATGAATATGAACTATGTGATATGGTTTGTGCTTCAAAGTACTATGAAAAACTAAGATAATATTTATTATTCTTTATTCATTATAGTTCAGCTTTTATTACCCAGGAGTTTTTTTACGCAGAGATAATTTCCCTTACCAGTTAATACAATGAGTTTGGGGATGTTAATGATTTGATGATTACTTGTTGACAAATTATTTTCAGTAGGCCATCTTCTTTTGATCTACATCCATTACTACGGCATCGTTATAATATATACAAGTACAATATCGATGACCAAGTCTAAGTGCTCACACGACTCCAATGCAAGTATGTGGCATTACATTGTCAACCACTCCTTGAAATGAGTGATTGATAATGTAATGCCAATAACTCGCTTTGAAGCCGGCCCAAGCACTAAGACTAGTCAAGGCCAGGCGTGAGGAGTTTTGAGGTGTAAGCTTACCTGGCTGAAGTGTTCAAACTTTCTGAACACCACAGCGACTGTCAGAGTGAATAGGGAACATAAACAGTCTATGGACAGTAGATATAATTTTATAACCTGTAGAGCTTTCTGTAAAAGAAACAGATTTATATACAGTATGACATATAGTATCAGATACCAGATCTCACGCAAGGAACAAACAAAAATTATAAGCCAAATTTAGTAGCTTCAGGAAAGCAAAATCAACCACTGTTCATAGCTAAGTAATCTCATAGCATATGAAGACCTGTTGCTTGTTTTTCTTTCCTTTTCAGTTCAGTTCAAAGTGCCACATCATAACCTGCCTTTCAATATGTTACCCATAGCATAAAATTCATAGACACATTTGATTTAATTTCTATTATCACATCAAACTTGGGATTTTTCATTTTTGTGTTTAGCCTCACACCCAAGTTGTTTTATCAAGTTCGAATTAAAACGAAGTTTTCCACTTTCCCTATATATCCACAAAGTACCTAACTAACCTTCAGACTATATCATTTGAAACATAATTGTACATACATTTTGCCTGCAAAAAGAGGCGTAGTTGTTTTTATTTTGTCTAAAGATAAAATAAAATAGATAACTAACTAACTCATAGCAATGAACATACAAACCAAATTTACTCGCACAAATACATTATTGCATGATGTAACCGATTCCAAAGTGTGAAAACCTAGGGTCCATACATGACAAGTTGGTAGACCCAGAAATCAGGAGGTCTCCGCGGACGAACTCCCGACCTGGAGTACCACTTTTCGCGTCCCGCAGTGAAGGTGTAATTTGGCCCTTGTTATAATTTATTTTAAGCCAATACTTGAGCGTTCATATTATGAAATGCATAATTTTACCTGATTTTATAAATTATAGTGTTGCACTTTATACGAACGAGGAGAGATAGTATGTTAATAGGCAATTATATATAGGTATATGTACTGTGGGGGTAGCAAAACGTAGTTTTTCTTGCAACGAGAAGCTTAAAAAGTCTTCTGGGTGGGAAGCTGAAAAAAGGGAGGAAAAAGGGAGATAGGGAGGAGGTGGAAAATACCCCTAAAAACTGAGAGGCTCCCTACCAAAAAGGGAGACTTGTCAGGTATGCTAGGGTCAAGAGTATTTATCTCCCATGTTACAGCATACTTGCCAACCTGTACGCATAAAGCGTTTATGAACGCTTATTTGACACTAATTGAGTTTTAACCGCAAAAAAACGCTAGCTGTAGCATTTTGGTTTTCAAACACCTTTTACCTAATCAGGTTATCAAAAACGCATCTTTGCTTCAGCTTACTTGCATAATCTTTTCATTGTTGATTGATAGTCTTAAACTCTGGTATTGGCTTCAGAAAACCATTGGGTTGATTTGCTGTGGACTTTTTACCTGTTCAAGCAATGAACTAAAGGTTTAGTTCATTGGTTCAAGTCTTACATCAGGGAGAATTCATTCTCTCTGCTTACATGAGTCAACTTTCATCTTTTCTTCAATGAGAGTAACAAAGTTGCCCACCTTCTAGTTGGGGTGAGATAACTCAGATCTCCTGCCCCAGTGTTTATTAGACTCATGCCACCAGATATCTGACTGTTTGCGAGCAGATTGGGAAGAGCTATTTTGGACACCACTAAACTAAGGTTTAAAATTTTGCCATTATGATGATGACAGGTATAAAAGTTGGTGTTGTGCAACCTGCATTTCTATGCTACAGAGAAGTGGTGATGTTGCGTGATTAAAAGAAACGAAACATTTTTGAGGCAATTTCTGGTCAATAAGGCGCCCATGAGTTTTGTAAGCATTTTAAGCATTTTGCAAATTTTTGTAAGCATTTTGGAAGATGTAGGTTGGCAAGCCTGGTTACAGATTCATACTAAAATATCTATGACTAGGCTACCTTTGACCAAGGGGTTAGTAAATATCAACTAGAGGTTAGTTTTGTTAGTTTAGGGATGAAATGTTATCTAGCTGGCAAAGTGGAGCTTAAAGTTTTCCTCCCGACATCCTGAGAAAACTTTACTCTGCTACAGTACATTGAGAAAAATTCATTCACTTGGTAAGTTTGCTTAGTCAGTATATTTTTGTAAGTCATGAGTTGTATAGATAATTACTGTTAGCGGAACGACCTTCGTCTCCCATCATGATTATAGTTTTTAGGGCTCCTTGTAATATGAAGACTCCTTGTAATATGAACACATTAAATTAAGTTATTTATCATCATGAGGGCAACAAGTTATTTTTAATTTGCTTTAATTATAAACTTTTAGAAAACCTCAATAAATAAATAAATCTTGAGGTACATTAACTCCTAACCTTACATTTTAATCAACCAGCAGGGTGGACGCTAAATAAAACTTCCTCATGGGCTGCGTAACTGATATTTTCATCCCACTTCAGAGAGTCTATTTTGGTTATCCATCCATCCATCCTAACGTTTGGTGAGAGGTTTTCATGCTTTTTATCCCTATTGTGTGGCACTTGCGGCAATGATAGATAAAATTGATTTGAAATTGAATTACTATGTCTGCTGTCAAATGAAAAACTATTTATTTCTGTGTGAATTCAAATTGAATTACTATGTCTGCTGTCAAATGAAAAACTATTTATTTCTGCTTGAATTGCATAGTTTGAGGCCGACACTGAACCAACTCCTTGACTGAACTCATGACAATTCATAATATTTGTGAAAGATGAAGAAAAACGAGCTATTGTGTAACTGTGTTATCAACCCCAGCTGCTAGTTCAAAAATTGTTGGCATGCTATTCTTTATGAATAATACAGTAGTTGGGCCAAAATAATAACGAAAAGTTTATTTAAAATAACTTCACCTACCTCAATAATTACTTAAAACAGCCGGTAACAGCAACCTTGTCCAAACAATAGTACAATGTGGACACAGGGCAGTTATGAGTTCCTGCTTAGCTTTGATTGCATTTATAGGGATAGGGTTGGGTTAGATCAAGTTTGATCCATTTTGTCCTCATTGGAGTTACTCCCCCCCCCCCCCCTCTCACAAGCAGATGCCGAGGCTGACGAAACACTTGAGTTATCATTGGTCACACCTAAATAGGTTTGTATTTGGTTATGAGCTAGCTCTATCTTTTTGTTGGTGATTTTCACTACAGGAAAATAATCTTTGTTCTTCCTATCAACCCCACACAGACCAGATAATTATCAAAAGCTACACATAGCTACACCTTGCTACACCTGGTTTGTTCCAAACTTAAAACATATGGCCTTAACTTATCCTGCCAAGTTCGATTTTTGAAATATAGTATTTGGCCAAGCCGCTCAAGGATGTTTGATGGTAATTACACTAATATTACAGCCTAAAAGTGTAGGATTTATTATCCAGATCTCCATGAGCCAATAAATGAGGGTGTAGAGGTGTTGAATTAATTGAATAACAGGGTGTGCCTTTGCCTTGTTCTCTCTGATAATCCCTGCGTTATGTGAATGCCCATAACACAGGTACGATGCGTGTAGAAATTTGGTGAAAAACTCGACAATCTAAGCTTTAAAGGACGGAAGAAGACAAATAATTAGCACCATGTCGTGTGGAAGAGTCTTTTACACAATTACACAAATTTTAATGTCTTTTGAACAAATAAGGGCTTCTTAGCAGCTACTCAAATACACCCATGTCTAATTGCAGGCTCCAAAATATGCCTCAGTTGATAAAAACTAATGATGATGCCCCACCTTCCCTCACAGTATATGTTCCATTCATTCATATTGAGTTCCTTTTGGCTAACAGCTGAGCATGAGCCGTGACTTTTAGGTTATAATGGCTGGTTAAAACAGTTATAATGTGAGTTTGAGGTGAGAACAGCGACTATGGATGATCTATTGTCTCTGGTGAGAATGCAGAGATAAATGTATAAAAACAGAATCAACAAAATATTATTGTTTTTTTGAGAGCCTTCAGCACAAGTTTCACAGAAGAACTATCATTTGTCGCTCTCTGCTGCTTCTTCCCCTTTTTCTTTTTTTCCACATGAATTATACCACCATGCTTTCAATAACCTACTGACTATGTAATATGTACCACCTTACACTTTTATGTTTTTATTCAATTAGTTTTACTATATATGTGAGGTCATAAGAATATTTTTAATTTACTTTTAAAAAAAATCAATAATATATCATTTTTGCTATGTCATGTCCCAAGAGGGGATGTCACGCCATCATAATTTCCCAAGATGCGATCTGTCTCAATCTTTCGACCAGTTGATGATAGATTCATAATCATTTTTTTACCATGATTCAACAAAAACAAGATCACTAGCAACAAGTGCTCCTAGATCTCGAACATCTTCAAGACACTCCCACCAGCCTCCCTTTACTTCTTTATATTGTGCACATACTACACCTTGTTTTGCATGTCAGGTGGTAGCAACTACTTTCACTTATCACTGCACGCCATCTTTATCCTACATTTACCATCCTGTCAAACTAAGCATATGGTGTTGATTTGCATAACCATTATAGAGAAATAAGAAAGGATACTTCACCAATAATCCTACAAAAATTGCTTCTGACCTTGTTAAACCCTCCTCTTTTGCAGGGAGTACAGCAAGTTTGATCCTAGTCTATGCACTTTGCAGGATATGCGTCCTCTCATTACTTCTACATTAATCTTACTTCATATAGCCTAGGGTCCAATAATACACATTATATGACCTTTTGTCAATGTCATGAATGACCGCCCTTTTTCAAAATGAAAGAAATTCTGGCTGACATTTTCTTCACTACTTGGCAGTGAATATCTCTGCTCATGGGTATTTCCCAAACATGAGGCTACTTTTCCCAGAGTCTGACTGGAAAACTCTCATACCTGGAGCAATATAGTAGGGTGGCATGAATAGAAATCAATAGATATTGCAGTTCTAGTGCTCCCCTTGATTAACTTATAACACTCAAGGGCAGACAACTCCAGCAAGATCCTGCATTGTTCTCAGACTTTCTCTCGCCCGGGGGGGCCGTCGGACGAGGGGCAAAAGTCTGGGGGGGGGGGGGGGGGGGGCTCAGACTAGTTTGATCCAATTAAGGAGATATTTAGGATAAGCCTAGGACTCATAATGGACTAGCAAAAGCCCGAACTGACAGAAAGTACATTTATAACCAATCTATTACGTTATCACCTTACTATGTTGGAGAGATAACTGTGTATGATAGTGTTCTGGGAGTTCAGAGTGAACTACTGGCTAAAATACCTAGGCTCTATGATCCAAATTCAAACTAGCCTCATGACAAGGCTAAACTCAAGAGTAACATTATATAATTTAGGTGCTCTCATGCCCTTACCTCATGCGTAGATCAGCTTATACGTCAGCTGTCGTGTCTGGTTAGCCCACTTGTTGGCTCTTATCCAACCAAACAGTGGCAACACATTTGTTAGTGTCATATATGAAAGTTTTGAAAGTTTTAGATGTTAATAAGGAGGTTACTCGGCTCAAAATAATTGTGTGTTGTAAGAATCCAAGATATATGTGGAAAACATACATACAATATTAACTCAGTGATTCTGGGGTGCATCGAATTAGAATGAGTGATGCTTTTTAAAGCAAGTTATCACTATTGCTTCCCGTTCGATCTTTCAATTAGAAAAAGACATTCCCACATTGCTCAATCAGAAAGTATGTAGTTCCATACCACTAGACAAATATATTGACTCTATGTGCCATCAACACATCGAAAAGATCAAGACACCTGGGCACTGCCTGCATCATTTACTACCTCAACCGAGTGCTCGCAGACCTAGTAGACATACAACGCGCCTCAACACCAGCTCACGAACTGAATTGAGAGGCAACACTTTACTCATGTGTTACAGCAATGCCGGATGTGTAAATTATTAAGTCTAAGAATTAATTTTTTTCTGTTTTTATTTTCATGCCCAGGTTGCCTTCCTTACTTATATTGTGATGAAACCTCTAAAGGTCACCTCTAATTTTCAGAAGATGATCATTGGTTCAGTAATAAAGATTATATATATAGTTGAGTTAGCGATTTGGGAATGAGACCGTAGCAGGTCTCTCTCATCAACTAAGTGAGTGATCATCTAGTGATGTAAACCGTTTTAAATCATATCATCCCCTCCCCTGACCGCATCCCATTTTTGTCACACTTTACATTGTCTAAGGAACAAACAAACTCCTGCAGCTGATGGCTATTTAGTTTGATTCTGATTAAAAAGAAGGAATGCTGGAGTTTAAGGATGTTCTCTAACTAATGACGTGGGGTTTAGGAAAATGCCACTCGTTCAAGCCTGGCCCTGCGCGAGATGGGTTCAAGCCTGGCCCTGCGCGAGATGGGTTCAAGCCTGGCCCTGCGCGAGATGGGTTCAAGCCTGGCCCTGCGCGAGATGGGTTCAAGCCTGGCCCTGCGCGAGATGGGTTCAAGCCTGGCCCTGCGCGAGATGGCAAATATCAGCTACTGCTTATACTTTACTCCCCTGGGACGTCTCTGGTCTTTTACTCCGCGGTGTCGCCTAGAGGAGTTTTGAATTATGTACAGGCTTGAAATAGCTAAATTAGAGGCTAGTTAACATTTTCTCATCCCCTTAACTTTGTATAGACTCTCCCATCTGAGCTAGTCGACATTAAGTGCTAGCTAACATTAACTCACCATAAACTCTAGCTAATATTTATTCCTTTAGGGCACTGTCAAACTTACGCATTCTTCAGCATCTATTTCGCAGTAATATCCGTTTTCTGCTGCACTGCTGGATACCGATGTAGGTGTGGATGAGACAGATTCCATGATCGCGCACTGCTCACATTGTCAATGATCTCTGCTGTAGCAAAGCTATGAATGACTGCTGAAACTGACGTTGCTGTGTTTGTTATGGAACATTGGTATGTTTGCGTGGATTATAGCTATAGAAGGTTAAAATCAAATTAATGTCAAATCATGGATCAAAACTATTGGCACTAGGAATGCATAATACCATTTTTCCACTCTGTACCAGTATCTGACTGATCCCTGAAAATATACACGTTTGATGCTGAAAACGCTAAACTTAAACTGATCTCCCTTATTATGTTAAATATATACAGCCCATAATACGCCCCTGGTAGCTTGAGCCAAATATACTAGATGTTTGCCAAGTTCCATTTATAGATTTCATATGAATAATAATAGTATAATATGTAACACAGAGTCCATGAAACGGATTTCACTTCACCACCAAGTCCGCCTAATGTTGTTGTTCTGATTCCTTTTGTTTCTAGAAGTAAAGCATTTAAAATAATTGAGGAATTAATCATTTTTCTCTATACAGGTTTTAACGAGTGTAGCTGCAGGTCTAATGATATGCAGCTAGCTTGAATCAACAAGCGCAAAGGCTATTTAGCTTTCAGCTATTCTTTGCATGTGAATGTATTTTTCCTCTATGTTTCTCCACAATGACTAATTATAGTCAGTTGCATGTGGCACATCTTTGCTATTAGGTGTGGCAGCTCACCATTTATATGTGTAATAGAATGGTTTTCAACTAATTTATAACTGTAACCACGTTTATGTAAAGGAGCCAGTGAGGTAAATATATATGTTGTACTTGTATCATGATTTTGATACATTATTGTTTTTGATTGCATCGCTTTGATTATTCTTCGCTGTTTATTCCCATGTATTTCTTGACATTCAAACCAATGTTGTTCCTCTTTCTACCAAACTGTTACGTTTTTGCTTTCAGTCTTACAACTGTGAATAAATCTATCACGACCGACCGTTAACTCACTCCAACTTACTTCCCCATGGCTGCAGCTCCAACAAGGGTATACAGTAAACCTCAGATCTGTTGTTGTTGAACATTCAAGTACTAGAAACTTCAGAAGGATATTGGACACTTTGTAAAACTTTGATGCCATTGGTTGTACTTTCGCTTTCTGCTAGTCAAGGGGTGGAAAATTACATTGTTAAATTGTTTGTTGTTTTACAAATACCCTCCAACATACAAATCTAAGTAAACATTTTATCTTTGAAATGATTGATTAGATTAGATTAGATTAGATTAGATTAGATTAGATTAGATTAGATTAGATTAGATTAGATTAGATTAGATTAGATTTTTTTGATACATTCGTTATCGATGATGATAGTGTGGAATAAGTACAATGCGTAAAAAAAAATACTAAGAGCGGTGATTGTTGAAATAAATGTCATAAAAAAAGGAAAAAACGATTTGGCACGCTTTTGTGTTCTACATTTCTTAGGTCTAAAAATGGTATTATTGCGAGAGGAAACCCTACTAAAATTTCTTGGTATTCGATCATAAAGTGGATGGGTCGGATCATCAGCTATTCGTAAAAAATGGCACTTCGAGAGTTCAAAAATAAAATCATATACGGTGGGCAAAGCTAAAACTTGTAATCTCTCACTATGACTAAGATCAGGTAAAATCATTCTGCTAGCTGATCGCTGTATTCTTTCTAATCTATCCCTGTCTTGATCAGATAACATAAAAAACCAAGCAGGGGAGGCATACGTGATTAGGGATCGGATGTTGGCACAGTAGTATCGTTTAAGTCCTTCTCTATTCATACCAAGGACTTTCAGTTGGCGTAACAGAAAAAGCCTTGAATTGCAACTTGAAACAATGCTGTCAACATGATCACTAAAAGTTAGATGTTTGTCAATGTGTATGCCTAAAAACTTGGTGTCCGTAGAAGGTTGAACACTTACTGAATCATCAACAAAAATAGTCTCATCATAATTAGATAAAATAAATATTCATAATGACCGTCTTGTTAGCATTCAAAAGCATCATATTATCTACGGCCCATTTCATAGTATGGGTGACAGCTTCAGCTCAGCTACGCTTTCTCCTTGATTGCTAAATGTTTTGTAAAAAGTTGTATCATCTGCGTATTGTTACATTGTACCATATTGTAGCCTCCTAGACTTAGGTCATTAACAAAAAAAAGCCATAGTAGGGGGCCTAGCTTAGTGCCCTGAGGTGCACCTACAGATATGTCTATATAATCAGACAAACTTTGATTGACTTTCACGCACTGTTTCCTTTGCTCTAAAAAATTGCACAAAATATCTAATAAACTCTCATTAATACCACATTTACGCATCTTATCTATAACAATACTAGGTTGTAGCTTATCAAAAGCTTTCGAAAAATCTAAAAAGCCCAATTGCACATATTTGTTATTCACAATATCAAGGTCAGAGGTACAATCATCTAGGAGTTGTAGGATGGCGTCGGTCGTGCCTAAACTTTGCCGATATGCAAACTGGTTATCAGAAATGTTGGCTTTTACAGAAAACTTCAACTTGTCCACTATGACTTGCTCACATAACTTTCCAACATGAAAAAGTAAAGATATGGGTCTAAAATCCTTATACATTTGTGGCCGTGTAACTTTGGGAATTGGAGTCACTTGAGCACGTTTATAAAAATCTAGATACTGTCCAGTTTGCAGCATAGTGTTCACTATATCATGGATAGGGATACATACATCCTCCCTTCCGTCTTTGGAGAGCCATGTCGGATAATCTTCATGGCTCGTAGCTTTCGTCTGGTCGAGCTGACTTAGTAGACGCTTAATCTCAACCTAGGCTGACTGGATCGAGTGCTGCTCTAGGACTAGGTGCTGTACTACTGTTGATGTTGACCGCTTCACCGCCCACACTCTTGTAGAAGATTATTTAGGTTGTTACTCAGCTGTTTATTATCCATACGCTCACCATCTATAACTGCATACTCTGGTAGTGGTTTTGTACATTTCTTGTTGGTGATATTTTTGACTGTGCTCCACCATGACTTTGTATTCTGATCACTGTTGAGTTTCTCACTGATGTACCTTCTCTTGCTTGATCTTATGGCTTTCTGAACAAGTGCCCTTAGGAATTTGTAAGAGAGACAGTTTTTATCAAACGACTCATTCCTTGCCTTAATTAGCTTTAGGATTGATGTCGTAATCCAAGGTGGTCGGTCAGATTTTTTTTTGACTGTCTGTTCAGGGCAGTGTTTGTCCAGGAGAACATTCAGTTTGTTGTGAAATGTCTCGATTTTTGTATTAATACAAGCTGCTTCTATTACATCATCCCATCTAGTTGCAGCTAAGTCTGAAAGCAGATCTTTCTTTCTTTCAGGAGTTATCAGTCTACGTTTGGTTGTAGTGTAATTACTCTTGTGACTGATTTACCCCTCGACAAATATGCAGCACAGCAGCAGTGATCGTTATGTGCTATTGGGGCTAGTTTAGTGGGATCGGAGTATTCTTCGATATCTGTCAGGACAAGGTCAAGTTTGGCGTCGCCACGTGTAGAGAAATTTACCAAATCTCTGAGTCCAAATTGCTCACACATATCTTTTACTGGTAATCGATTAAAATCACCTGCAATAAGGTAGTTAGAGCTTGGGTGTTTTGTGGTCAGCTTGGCGATCGTTGACTCAACATATTCAAGCGTAGCACTTCGGTCAGTGTTTGGAGGATGATATAGGCAACCAACAATTAGAGGTCGATGTGCCTTGACTTTTACAAGTATCCATGCTGCTGAGACCGTTCGTGTTGTGAAGGTAGATAGCAATGTGGCACTGAGCTTAGTTGAAGATAGAATACATACGCCCCCACCAACTCGGCCTTTTCTGTTAGAAAAATGACTGTCATATCCATCACATTTTATCATTTGTTGTTTGTCAGCATCTAACCAAGTCTCAGTTAGACAAATAATATCTGGATGGTGTAGGTCAACATACGATTCTAATTCTGCAAATTTTCATGTATTTAAAGATCGGCAGTTCGTATATAGAATCGAGGGTAATAAGGTATGCCTGGATGCTTGATTGTGCTTCGGGATAGGTAGCAGATGACACGGTTCCCTATTGTTCTGTTGGAATGCGCTGGGTGATTTATGCCACTGATGAGTGCGCTTTCCTGCTCGGTTTCCTCTCTTTGTATGAGGCTTATATAATCCATTGTGAGAGTGTCTAGATAATTTGTTGAACAGCTGATGATCTAATATTTTTTTAAGTCCTTTGATATCACGAGATTTAGATTTATTTACTAGAATTTCCTCTCTGCTATACGATATACATGGTAGAGTCATATATGGCTGCGTTCCCTGCGTCAAACTGCCTCTGGTATGTAACTTTCAAGTAGGTAGCTCCAGGTAAAACGGGTAAAATCCGAGAAAACTACAGAGCAAAAAGTGGGTGGAGCTACATATTTCGAGCGCTACCCACGTATTGCAAGCCAAAGCAGAGAAAACACAAACAAAACACATAACTACAATAAAATAAAACTTGGAACAATCAGACAAACAGCATCTTGTCATTGAGAAATCGCTGCACATTAGTCAAATCAAAAGGTTTATCAATTCATGCTTGCTACAGCCATGTATAGAATTTACAATATGACCGAAACAAAAACGACTTATTTCTGATGGTGATGGACGTTTCAACGTAAACCACAGGCAACCACCCTTCCTTATCTCTTGAATCATTCTGCATCATAGTATATACAATTGTACATAATAGTTTTAACTTACATCTTATAATTGTCCGCATGCAACCAGTTGAATAGCAAGAAAAAAAGAAGCCAATAAGGTGGTAGAATCAATCATCTTATACAACTGCGTTAAATTGTTATACAACTTTGCTGTTTTGATACACACTTTTTATTTTGTCTTGAGGGTGGTATCACATAGCTGTCATATTCCGTTCAACCTTTGATAGCAACAGAGACCCAAAATACTACCTCTTTAGTCCCGTTGCATTTTGATAACAGAAAATACCAGTGTGTACACTGAATCTCATAAGTTATTTGTACCAAATGAAAGATGGCTCAGAATGATCAGATGCAGCTGTCTTCTTCACGTAAGTAGGGGTGTTGTCTCTCATCAGTTTCCATTTCTGCTACCATACAATATGATGATGATGGTATTTCCGATAAGACTTGCGACAGTGTCATCATAAAACATGAAGTAGGTGCTAAAGATGAAAAATGTTCGAATAGGCACAACCGTAGAGGAGAAATGTTATCATCTATTTGGCACAACATTTTGGTTGCAGGTAGAATTCTTAGTAAATTTATGGAAGTTCAAAATTCCATTGGGTTGGTTCACAAGAAAAAAATGTTTATTATTCATATTTATTCTACGAAAAAATAGATTTGGGAAAACTTGTTACAAAATTATGTTCATGTTAAATTTGTTATTATCGATCATATTGTAATAGATCTGATAGAGCCTGCTTCAGAAGCAGAGCTGAGAGAGATATCAGAGAAGCTTAGATTGTGTATCAGTGACAAACATCTCCCAGAATACCTCAGTGAGTAATTAAATATGTCTTTGATATCACGTAGTAGTAATTCTGTTAGCAAACAGAGCAGTGTTCAGTTCAGCTATCAAATCTAACAGATATAGGGGCTTAGTAGGGAGCGGAGGGGGACGGAGCTGTGTACACCAGAACTCTAGTAGGATGGCATTCTATGGATATGCCACAGTAAAATTTTATAAATGATAGATCCTACAGCCATAGTACCAAAGCCAAAATGTCAGGGCCATAACTCCGGCAGTCATAACATTACCATGGTATGCAGGTTCTAGTGATTTGAGAGTCATATGTATTTGTATATGTAACTGATTTCAATCGGCGCTATAATGGTCTGAACACCCAGACAGAGGTTGCAACCTCAAAGGATCCTCAATTAGTTTTTTATATACACAGCAATCCTCTGAGGATCAGCTGAGGCCTATATATTATTAATGCGACGTCATGCAAACCGGTCTGCACTCTGAGGTCATTCTGCCTGCAGGATAGCCTTGTGACATAGCCTATCTCTGCAGCACAGCAATGGTGGCACTGCCTTCCATCAAGGGAGGCAACTGCGAGATTTCAAGGTTAATAGATGGCAATGCCAGTGTTCCATTTAGGCCAAAATATGTCCAAATTGCGGGTTTCCATTGTTTTCCCAATTAAGGTACTCAGTTTAGGTGAATTAATTCAAGCCCTATGCTGCAGAGACGAACGTATGTCTCAACAGTTTGCACATGCGCAGACTGCTCTGAGGCTGCAACTGCTGATCAAACCTCAGAGGATAAGCTGAGGCTGCTGTCAGCATATATATGTTAACAGTGGTGACATTGTGCAAACCTCTGAGTTTAACACTGCTATGTGTGTTCTGACCATAACTATCAACTAGATATAGCAAAATAAGACTTGTCCAAAATGATTTCTGACTTTAATCACCAAGACGTTGAAAAAGCCTAGATCTATGAACCAAGACACTCACTTCTATTTTTAGCTTTTGGCCATTCATTGAGTTCATTGGTAACAACAAATACCTAATTATTGATTGTTTTATATGGCCTACATCTTTGAAAACATCTAGCTAACCCACTTTCGTAAAGAATTTACTCCACTTATTGGAACAGTTCAATGACCGAATTCTTCTATTACAGACATGTTTTGATTTATTTCTAAAGAATTGTTAATTGTTTGCAGTTCTCAATTAGTACCAAAATCAGAATAGGAAAGAAAATTGGAGTGTACATGTTACTCCAGACTCAGTGCTTAGACAGCTGCAATACAAATTAGTGGCATTACATTTACTATGGTACCATGCTTCGAATGATCGTGGTCCACACTCGAATTCTATGAAGAATGCTTTGGATTTCCATGAAGTCTGCAGCGGCCGGGATATGAATTGTCACTAAGCACGCTATCAATTCATCTACGCCGTGAATCCATATAAATGTGATTCATCATTTCGAGTGAAGAAACGCGAACCAATGCGAGTGGAAGTTGACCTAAATGATCTTTCCATGTTTCGATTGGCCCTCAAATCGATGTCACATTGACATATGAGAACATAGTGTTTTTCAAACACTCAATATCAATATATTGAGTGTTGAAGCCATAGACTTAATATACTACCTAGACAGGCCAATAGCATTCAATACTGTCCCACTTAAATAGCACGACATGACGTAATTAGTTTGTGCTGTGAGCCATAGTTTACTATATACCATTCAATGAAATAATGTGAAAAATCAAGGGACGCCAGGCATGATATCAGCCCTTATCCGGCCCCTAATTATTTAAACACAGAGAAAATTTGTGAGTTTATGTAAAAGACCTTTCCGCACGAGATGGTATAAAAAATTGACTCCTTAGGCGAATCCAAAGCGAGAAAAGACCTGATAAGTTACAATCATTAGCCAATAAATATTGAAACAAATACAGCCGTCTACCCTCAACACTTCTACCACTACAATTCAAATGCACAGAATACCCACAACACAGTATCACAAATATTTTGTTGGAGGAGCCAGATCAAAGCACCACCACCATCATCATAGATTTTTGCATAAATACTCCTAGTCATGACTGAGCACAACCTGCTCAGCTTGGATTCCTTGTTAAAAGATTTTACTGCAATTTTTTTTGTCGCTTCATGAGGAAGAATAGATCTGTGCTGTAAATTGAGTATGCCAACTCCAGGTATGTATGTATGTATCATGAAGCTAGGGTATGTGGCACATATTTATATATATTAAGTCTATGGTCATCTCTCATCAATGAAATAATATAATAAATCAAGACACGCACGGTATAATACCAGCCAAATTATATTAGATCTGTTTTAATTTATAAGATAAAAATTATCAAAACAAATACAGCCCTGTACTTAACCACTTCTATCATTACATGACAAAAAAGAGGCCTGTTACTGCGGGATTATACTAATTTCTGAGGGCAAGACCAAGGCTAACGGCTACCACTATCAGCGATTGCTGCCATATTCGATGTGACTGATTACAGCATAAGCTAAAGCTTATCGACACAAATACGGCCATGAAGCTAGCCACTTCTTATCACTACTTTGTAAAAAATATGAATATATACTGTTGAGTTATACTAATTGTTGTGGGCACGACAAAAATTAAAAACACTACCACTATCAGCGAGCATTGCAAAGTTAGATATGACTGGTTGCAGTCTATGTTAAAATTAATCAAATTAGTAGAGCAATGTAAGCTAACCACTTCTTACACTACTTAGCAAAAAAAAAAATACTGTGGGATTATACTGAATTTTGCGGATGGGTCAAAGACTAGAAAACTACCACTATCGGTGATTGCTGCGAAATTTCCAAATGAGACACTATCACTATCAGTGATCGCTGAAAATTAGATATGACTGAACACAATAAGCCTGCTCAGTTTGGAGCGCTTGTTGTCAGTGTTTGCTGCGAGTTTGGTTGTTTCATGGTGAATTCTGACCAGCGTATATCTCTTCACTATTAGGGGTTTGTAGATAGTGTGGGAAGGATTGGAAAATTGTTGGAATAGCATCCTTTTGTAGCAAAGCTTAACGGCCGAAACCCATACCTTCAGTCTCTCCTCGTTATTTCTGGGGAAGACGTGGAAGCTTAAATTAGGATTTCCTGCCGGGTTATTTCCACAGCCGTAGGCAGCACACCAGTTTCTAGATGACTTTTTTTAAAAGCATCACAAATGATAACATATACAAATAATTATCATTAAACTACAGCTTTTGATATAATAAACAGAAATTGTAAAATCAATTTCATAGCAGCGTCAGCATGGCCAAGAAAGATTTGCGAGATCACCGATTAAGTCTACTCACACTTTTTGACTGCTGTGCCAGTTCTGAGTTAGATATTTTGGGAGTAAATCAGAATTGTCATCACAAATAGTGTCCCTCAAGCCCCCTCCCCCCGCCCCATCACTATCGTTCCACCTTTTTTTTCTTACATTCAAATTTTATCACACCCATCGATTATTATTTACTATGTCTAGAGCCTTAAATTTATGTGCATGTATAGAAGGATGTGGGTATTATTATATGACAATATTTAATTGATTTCTATGTAAAAAAATAAGGAAGCCTGTCCTCTTAGATGGATGGGACAAGCAGAAATTATGCCAAAAAATTCAATCCAATAAAGACCGAAATATGACAATGCATACATGAGAGCCACCACTGGGCTGTTTCTTACCTTATCATCTTGTGAAGTGATAGCAGCAGGATTTTCATCTTGTGAAGATGAGGCAGCAAGATTATCATCTTGTGAAGATGAGGCAGCCAGATTATCATCTTGTGAATACGAGGTAGCAGGCTGTAGGCTCATTTAAAAATAGTTTTGCTATAAACTGAGCGGCGTGGGTATTATATCCAGAACTTCTATGTTTGCCTTGTATCTCACAACTGATGATAGTAAAATTGCAGCTGGGCTTACTTGAGAAGATGAGACAGCAGGCTGCAGGTTCACGTTATATAATTAAATAATAATCTCAACGAAGTATGAATATTAAAACCAGTAACCACTTTCTTTACATAGTATCAGATACTATGTAAAGAAAGTGGTTACTGGTTTTAATATCCAGGTTTTAATATCCAACTCCAGGTATGTATGTATGTATCATGAAGCTAGGGTATGTGGCACATATATATATATATATATATATTAAGTCTATGGTCATCTCTCATCAATGAAATAATATAGTAAATCAAGGCACGCAGGGTATAATACCAGCCAAATTATATTAGATCTGTTTTAATTTATGAGATACAAATTATCAAAACAAATACAGCCCTGTATTGAAACAAAAGATGAAAGAATTATATTAAGTCTATGGTCATCTCTCATCAATGAAATAATATAGTAAATCAAGGCACGCAGGGTATAATACCAGCCAAATTATATTAGATCTGTTTTAATTTATGAGATACAAATTATCAAAACAAATACAGCCCTGTATTGAAACAAAAGATGAAAGAATCTTTCATCTTTTGTTTCAATACAGGGCTGTATTTGTTTTGATAATTTGTATCTCATAAATTAAAACAGATCTAATATAATTTGGCTGGTATTATACCCTGCGTGCCTTGATTTACTATATTATTTCATTGATGAGAGATGACCATAGACTTAATATATATATATATATATGTGCCACATACCCTAGCTTCATGATACATACATACATACCTGGAGTTGGCATACTCAATTTACAGCACAGATCTATTCTTCCTCATGAAGCGACAAAAAAAATTGCAGTAAAATCTTTTAACAAGGAATCCAAGCTGAGCAGGTTGTGCTCAGTCATGACTAGGAATATTTATGCAAAAATCTATGATGATGGTGGTGGTGCTTTGATCTGGCTCATCCAACAAAATATTTGTGATTTTGTGTTGTGGGTATTCTGTGCATTTGAATAGTAGTGGCAGAAGTGTTAAAAGTAGATGGCTGTATTTGTTTCAATATTTATTGGCTAATGATTGTAACTTATCAGGTCTGTTCTCGCTCTAGATTCACCTAAGGAGTCAATTTTTTATACCATCTCGTGCGGAAAGGTCTTTTACATGAACTCACAAATTTTCTCTGTGTTTGAATAATATGGGGCCGGACAAGGGCTGATATCATGCCCGGCGTCCCTTGATTTTTCACATTATTTCATTGAATGGTATATAGTAAACTATGGCTCACAGCACAAACTAATTACGTCATGTCGTGCTATTTAAGTGGGACACATTATGATCAGTGAAGCATAAGCATTGTCCTGTCTAGGTAGTATATTAAGTCTATGGTTGAAGCTGTCAAATGAAATGCAAAAGAAATTAAAAGTCACAAAAGCTAGTATTTTCATGTTTACCTGTTTGAAGAATGGTTGAATGGTACACTTGATTCACTCAAGGCTCTGAGAGATATTCCTGAGACAGTAATACCAGTTACGTATCCCAGAGTTCCCGGCATTATACCAGAAAGAGGAGACAACCCCTACAACGCTTGGTGAGTTCCTGATCTAATTGAGTAGTTTGCAGCTGAGACATCTATGCTATCTAATGTTGACCTGTTTTGAACATGATTCAACAGCCTTGCTTCACTGATGTACAATTTAGTACAATTTCCATCTACCCAGTTCCATCTGTTTACTGTCTCGAAATCTGTTCTGTTTGGGTTCGTACTGCACATACCTCGCTCTGATGTCACAAGTCAATAACCCTGCCCACCTCTGGTCATACACCTAACCGATGTTTCTTAGCTTTACTTCTGGGTGTTTTATGCCAGGGCCAGAAAGGTGACAATTCAGGGTAATGGGACTGGTACATTGGTCGGAAAAAGAATCGCAATTAAAGACAACATATTCATGGCAGGTGTACCTTTAGAGAACGGGTCTAAAGTCTGGAGCGGATATGTGCCAGAATTTGACGCCACAGTAGTAACCAGGATATTAAATGCAGGTACTTTGTAGACTGTTATACAAGCTAAAGTATACAATTTTTTGTAATTCCTCTTCATTTGTCTCCGTTCTCGTGTTATTCATCTAACATACTGGAAGCATCGCAGCAATAGAGATTTGGAGTTGGAGGCCTGCATCATTTTATTATGTTGATCAATGGATAACACACTGTAATGTTGTTGGGTTGGAATCAGTGCAAGTCAAATTTGGAGTCTGTCATGAACGCATTATACTTGCACAAATTGGCAGCGAATATAAAATAATCGACCAAATTATTACAACCTACCATTACCTTGTCAAATTGGAGCATGTTGGGCTGAGATAAAGGTGCTTTAATGGTGAGGCCCTCAAATTAGGTTTGGAGGAGACTCTTGCGTAAATTGATTCAAGGATCTCAAACACATCTTTGTCAGAGGACAGGTGCTCTAGCCAACTGAGCTACCCTCATACTTCAGGACTTCTAGACTTCTAGACGTCTGGACTTGTTATATAACACTAATGAGACCAGTGAACATAGTAATGAATGTGATTTTGTTTGCTCTGAGGTGGTACAATCGTTGGGACGGCGACATGTGAGAACCAGTGTATGGGGCTCGGTGGTATCCACAGTGTAAGCGGTCCTGTTTTGAATCCAAATGACACAACCAGACAAGCAGGAGGATCCAGCTCGGGCAGTGCTGCTTTGGTGAGTAGTTTTCTAGAGCTGATGTCTTTTTTTTCTACACACTAGGTCTTATTTGCCCGCCCTATTTAACAGGCCCTCCTGAGCGCAGGTGGCTTTTGGTGGTAGATAACCTATACCCATGCCCGAGGGCGCCGGCTACTCTTTTTTCGATGAGGCAGAGGGGGGTCTTTATACTGCGTGCAAGCACACATCTCTATACTGCCTGCAAGCACACATTAGACCTCCTGTATTTATGGTCCTGATCCGAACAATACCAAATGTTACATATTGTCTAAACAAATTTCATATTATATCCTAGACACTTGAGAAATGAATTTTTCGCAGGAGGATATTTTGCCTTTTTACACAGGCTTGAAAAAGCGACATTCATGGCTAGCTGACATTTACTTTACATTAACTACTCTCTCAGTAATCGTGAATTTGCTTGCGTTAGGAAACATAAAAACACTGTGAGGCTAGAAAAACCAAACTCTTGTCGGCCCAAACTTTACTCCTTTACGGTAATATTCCAAGTGATATAATAGTATGATGACGGGAACGACTTGGGTAGAGGTTTGGATAGCCCAATGCGTCTAAGTATATGAATCTGAGTTTTACCTGGTAACTATTTGGGCATTCTTATACAAAGCAGCTAGATGATTTAGGTTAATTTGATGCTCAAAGAAGACAAAAGTGATAAATGAGCCGCCATCTCGAAAGTTTCATTTTCACGTCAAAGTGTCAGAGTTTTGCAAACGCAGCCGTTTGTCAGCCCCTTTGATAATTTAAGGCGGCAGTGTGACTTTCAACTGAGGAAAGCTCACCACAAAACCCACAAAGCCATGATTTGAGATACAGTATTACCATAGCCTAAACAAGCTGTCCGTCCAGGCTAATGGTATCATATCAGTCTCTAAGGATAAATTTATTGATGATTGAGAGTTATTTTTCTATGTTTTTCCAGGTAGCCTCAGGACTTGTGAACATGGCTCTTGGTGGTGATCAGGGAGGGTCGATCAGAGTTCCAGCCTCATGGTGTGGATGTGTGGGATTGAAACCAACCTGGGGCTTGGTACCTGTAACTGGTTCAATAGGTTAGCTTTTCTATGTAATAGGATGTGAACGTAGACCTTATAATAAGTCTAAGTTTATAGGTGTGACTGATTTATGGATAGACTATTATTGAAGAATTGTTTGATGAAAATCCGAGGAGTTGTCTATCAATAGATGGCTTAGCTATAATGTAATGGGTGAGCATTGCCCATGGTATCATTCAAATGCAATGGTATCATTCAAAGGAAGTCGATGAGATTTTGTCTAGACTAAACATGATATCAATTTTTAATGCAGTTATAAACAAAATTGATTTGACAACAAGCAGTAGTTCATGACAAATTTTACTGATAGCCTCCGGCGTAAGATCAACACCAGCTATCGATCGATCGCTACACCTGCAAAGTTGTAGACGGGAATTCTCGACTACCGAAAGCTGGCTGCTGGCAAGTCTCCAAACATGCTGTAATTTGCAGCATGGCTGTTTGGCATTTTCATTAGAAATCAGCTTGCACTACTAAGCTTGGCAAAACTCAACACCAAGCTCCTAATTTTTCATGGTTTCTCTTGTGAGGAGCTATGGAGATAAGCCTTATTTTTGTTTTATTATCTTCATTCAAGTTGAAACAAGATACAAATTTTTTTTTTTTCATTTTATTCATTATATTATTTCAGGACTCGAGCCAACCATGGATGCCATTGGCCCACTCGCTGCCTCTGTATTTGATGTGGCCTTGCTGTTGGAGGTTATAGCAGGTCATGACGAGGAAAGAGATCATAGACAAAGTTCTCACGCTATGGACCCGCCACAGTATAGCAAACTGGTATTTATCCAAGTAGAGTAAAGTATTCCGAGAAGAAAAATCTTGCAAGTTCATACAAGATTAAAATAGCTTATTTAAAGGGCAACCAAGGTTTCAAACAACTTCTCATCGGTGGCCATTGATTAATAGCAGATTGCACCTTCTGCATGGGGAAAAAGACAAAATATAATTCGGATGATTATTCAGCCAGAATTCTTGTGAAACATTTCTTCTATCAGGTACTCAAACTCAGCTAAAAGAGAATAAATACCACATAGCAGTTTCCTGTTCCTGTTATTATTTAGCCTGTGCTCTATAATTATTACAGCAAAGTCTTGGAACCTCCCCTAAACTGAAGTGTTACCCAGCTTTGAGTCAGCAACTACTTTGAGTTTTGCATCGCGTAATGCACAGAGCTGATGCTGCCCAGCACCTTATTTCCTACCCATTAATGCATTGCTGCGAAACCTTGGTTGCCCTTTAAGGGCAGCTAACCTTTACTCACTGTTCACTTTATTTTGGCTGCCAAAAAATTTAGTGCTAGTCACCCCCAAACTTTTTTCATCTTGGGTATATGTACTTTATCACAGATTAAAAATTGTCTAGACGGTTTATCAAATTTCTAAAAATAAACTCGGATTGAGCCAATAATTAAATTTTTCTGTCATGAACGCAATAATATAGGTGCATAATTTCATAGCCCATATAAATGAGTCACCCCCAAAATTTTTTCATCTTGGGTACATCACCGATTAAAAATTGTCCAGACGGTTCATCAAATTTCTAAAAATAAACCCGGATCGGATAATTAAATTTCAAATATCAATTTGTTGGTATGTGTACTTTTACAGCTCAAAGGGAACTTGGCAGGTGTGAAATTAGGTTATGTCACAGAGGGATTTGAGAACTGCTCACCCGGAGTTAAGTCGGTCATCGATAAAATGGTGAAGAGATTAAGAGCTGAGGGAGCAGTGATAGATAACATATCCTTACCAGAAGTTTATACAGGTACTGTGATCTCAAACAGTGAGGTATAAGTCTTACAGGTGCAATGTTGTAGGGCATATGTACCTTACAAATAAGAAAACTTTTCATTCTAACACTGTTTAGGTATTTAGATATTTGCCTTGTTAACTTGGAACGAGTTCAGCAGCTATCCACTGGACCTTTTTTAAATCCCACTCATAACTAGATGAATCTGTGCCTTTACAGGGAGCAATAATTTTAGGCGCGTCAAGCAAGAGTATTAACAATCCCTGCTGTACTTTTTGAAAACCCAGAACTTTCTGTTCTTTTTATTTTCCTTAAGTATTCCTTGGCTAAAAATTTTAAGCAGAGATGGAATATAAACACCAAGAGGATCTGCAAACATTTATTCTTTACACTCTGTTGGTTTACATGGGAGTGATAATATAATCAATCCACTAGCGTTTTATTTTGTAACATGAATGGGTGTGACAAAACATACAACCGACAAGACGATATGATGGCGCTTTCAGTTGCTGAGAGATGTTAAGCTCAATAACTACGTATAAATATATTTTTTTTATTTGTAGCGAAGCACATTTACACTGCAATCTCGGTGGAATATTCAAATTACCAGACATCTGGCTTTGCTGAGTTCTATCAGAGGACAGCCAATATACACATAAGAAAAACACTAAAGGTCAGCTCAGGTCACTTCTCATTTATCACGTCAACAACATTTTTCGACACAATCAGTGGCATGTTAGCTAAAACAAAGAGTAAACCTGCTGTTCCCTTAATTCACTTATTTCCTAAGGAGCTGCTCTGTGCTATAGGTCTGATAAGGAGGATAATTGGATTTTAAATACAGTTGAGGCGGAGATTTTTTTTAGATTGTATCCCTCATACAAAATTTCAAAAGATGAATGATTCATACATCACATTTTTACCATTTTGTTTTAGACAAATTCCCATAACATGCAGACAAAAGCAAAAGCCTTGAGAATACTTAAAGAATACATCGATCTTAAAGACGGTAGGATATACATATATGTATATAAATGTATCAATTTTATTTGTTTAAGTTGCTAAGTTGCTAAAGTTTCAAGTTATTCTCTGCATCAAAAATTGAAGTTGTGCCTTAATGCAAAAAGAGGGTGCAACTCTCATAAAATGATTTATCAACGAAAGAATCTATGAAAATACTACTTCACCGATATGCAGTTTACACAATTTAAATTTCCATGATGTATAAAATTAGGAGCTGAACAATGTTTGTTGATTTTTAGGAGTTGAACTGCAAGCCATGGCTCGGAATCGGATACCTACGATCAAGAAAGCAGTCAATGCTGCATTTAAGAATTTTGATGCCTTGATCATGCCTTCAGCTAAATATGTGGCTAAAAAACTTCAAGCCTCAAATACGACTGTGACACGTGAGTTCTCTCTCATTACATCTATATTGATACTGGAATCTTTCTTTTTAAAAGTCAAAGCCCTGATGGTCAGCCCTCTTTGCCTCATCCTTGGGCAAATCTTGCTTTGTGAGCTGCGTAGAAATCATATTCCACATCAGAATACAGCGCACTTGATAAATCTGCTCCTTGCTCTTTTTTGTGTCATCCGATCTATTCAAGAAACTGATCTGATTTTAGAAACTTTACAAGAATCTGCACTTACTTCAGATAATGTGAGACTTGCTAATGTTTGCGGCATTCCAGCTCTATCCCTGAATGTTGGAAGCTGTCTTCCTGAACCTTGTGATGTAAGTATTACTTTAGTCCTTTGAGCATCACTGCGTACCATATAACTTGAGGCACAATGTCTTGCAATCTGCCTTTTTTGATGAATAAATATCTATATACATGTTTTACAAAACTTGAGTGCACTGACAAACCTTCTTAAACAGAATTTTACAATATTTACAGGGGCAGGAGGGATCAACTGAACTACCTGTTGGTCTGCAAATCTTAGTTGAGAAGTTTGAGGAAGCAAAATTACTTGACATAGCATATGGGATAGAAAGCTTGATGAATGGACACCCCCTGAGATAATGATGAAAACATAGCAGGACCAAAAACATTGTGCACATAATGTTTTGCAGCTGGTTCCAGGCAGCCTACATCACCTACAGTTGCATTTCACAACATCATGCACCTGTAGAACTAATCTGGTACCGCATGCAAGATCAAATCAGTGGAAGTTAGGTTTTAGGTAATCTTTCCTCTTACTTGCTACCTTTTATACAAGATCCGCGCCATAATCAGAGAATTTACTTTGGCTTTAAATTAATTATCATTCTTAGCTGTATTTTTTCCAGTAAATCTGATTAAGAATTAAACCCTGCACATCCTGACCAATCCTGCACATCCTGACCAATCCTGCACATCCTGACCAATCCTGCACATCCTGACCAATCCTGCACATCCTGACCAATCCTGCACATCCTGACCAATCCTGCACTTTTGACATCTTAGGAATCATATCAGGCGCAGAGCTTTGATAGCGCAAATGATTACATCCTTTGCTCAAGGGATTTACCCTGGCTTCTCCCTACCCACATACCAAGAAAAAATCAAAATAAACTTTAACCCACAAACTCAAAACTCAAACTCAAACTTACAAATCTCAAACTCAGACAACTCTCATAATCACAAAATCAGTTGGTGGAACTACTCATCCTTCTAACATCAGTAATAATCATAATTGTCCATGGGTCTTCGAGCACTAGGTGTGTCAATCACCGTCCCCCACATAAGGCAAGACATCAGGCGCATATGTCTATGCTTCATCATCAAGTGGCTGTCAGCGAATGCGCTGTTACAGGCATAGTTTACTGTTGATTGTCTTATTTTTTTTCAAAGGGGAGACAACTCAATGACTTATTGCAATTATCTATTTATTGCCGCAGGTTTTATGATCTTACTACTAGCTATCATTTTAAGTTCTTAGAGCGCAATTCATTAGCATGAAGTTTCCTTGTGGTCTGATGCAGCCATTCAGAAAGCCATGGGCTGCAGACCTGATCTAGAATGATATTTCATTTTGAGATCTCATAAACTTAATGCAGTAGGGAATTTTTCATCAGGTGTAAGAGTACTAAACTGTTCTCTGTTGTATACTGGCACAATACCGATGGTTTATTATCCATTAAGTCTTACATATATACTATTATCATAACCACATTATTGACTTAATGCTGGAGAATAGAGCTCGGAGCTCCAAACAACTGAGTTTTTGTAGCTGAAATAGGTGAGAGATTAACCACACCACCAGTTTTGACACAAAACATTTCAGACTGTGATGACCAGGGAACATAGTCATAGTTCAGCCTGTGTAACAAAAATGAGTTAAACATATACAGTGATATATCATTTCTGTCGGGTTGCAATTCACAAAAAAATGTATACAAAACTACCATATCAGCAAAATAATAATGATCATATTTGATATTCTCTAATGAGTGACACTAAGTCAATGATTGCAAATCGCCCACTGTACATCACATACACAACACAGCAATGCGGTCCTTGTCCCAACAGCTTCCGTGGCCATCTCACATCACCAAAACTGCACAGGAAGATAGCTACTGAATTAATCAGCAGGCTGTGTTTGCTGCTGCCAAAGTTAGCCCGCCAATCACCAACATCTTCACTAATCCTAATCAGATCTGCCTTATACCTTCATGGGCACTGATTCTGAACCCTTCAACATTATGCTCACTCTCTAGTTCTAAGTATTATTTAGTGTACACAACAATGTATTCAAACTTCAAAATCCACCGACCACAGTAGACAAATTCCTAAAATAAAAATATTGCAAATGCTTCAAAACTCCCCATTAAATGTTGTGGCACAACTCAAGCTAAGCTTATTTGAGAATTATATTTTCTTCTTTCTACTCCGAATACTTTAATGCCATGTAGATCTTGACGTTCAATTTCCACCTCGCACATCTCAAATCTTTTCAATGATCATTTTGACCAGGCAAAAACTGAGCTAGCTGTGTGCATGTTTCTCTTTGAACGTATTTATTTATATGTCAGATAAAGATTTATAAGTATTTATACATTATACACTGTATCTCTGATGTGGCAGAGGAAAAGAAAAACCTGTCTTCTGAAAATATTCCTATCAAAGGCAAAATGAGTGAGTTTTCCATTTGAATGTTTGAATTCTTGCTGCTACAGAATATATAGTCTATACTAAAACAAAATAGAAAACAGAGTGAAAACTTAACAAAGTGTGGCATCTGAAACTTTTCAAAATATATGCAGTCATGGCAAGAATATTGCTTGCAAAAATCTGGTATATCAAAACTTTTGATCAATCAATGTAGCAGTTAATGTACATGTAGGCTACTATGATAACCTTGAAATACGATATATGGAAATTCTGTGGTGAGTCACCTTATATAAAAATACAAATAAGAAAAAGAAAAGATTATAATGAATGGTGTTCACTATTTAAAAACATGAGAATATACTCCCGGCAACTAGAAAGATATCTGAATGCGTTTCTAATGGATCATGATATATTGTAATAAAAGGCATATTAAGTTGACTAGGCTCCGATAACTCCAAAATAGATAATAATCATGGGTCGACCATATTCAGAAGAAAATGCAGTCATCTTTATAACATTAAAAATATTATGAATTTTCTTATTGCATAAAAGAAAGAGAATATCAAATATTGAGAATATTGGAAGTGATAATCGGTATATAGGGACTATTTAGTATTATATTGATGTCAAATAGAGATTTCTGTTTTGAGCTCATATTAAAAAGCCCTATACTTTTCAGAGGGATTTGAGGAGAGAATTCGGTGTATTTCATTCACCATTTCAACCTGATATTCAAGTGCATTTATTTGATTGCTCGTGAAAGAATCAAACCATTTAACACTTTGACCTGTACATCAAATCCTTATATGGAATGTTTTGATCATTGATATATCATGAAAACACAGCGATATTATGAGTTAAATCGAGGAGTAGCTCTTCCTTCTGTATGGGCATCATATCATGTCGATACAGACTTAGAGAACTGTTTTCATAACTAGGAGTTGTTTTCCCGTTTGGGAATCGTCTGCCCACAGTTTTGCTTCTGCTCAGCACTGCTCTGTTTTGAAAGTCATTCCAGCAGTAGTGACAGGTTGATAGTAATAGGTCCCTGAAAAAATGATAAATGAAAACATAATTCATCCTAATTTGTGAGAATTAAAGTCTGTTCCTAACAGAAGAGACAAAACTATGGTGCCACTGATGCCCTTTTGAAGCCTTTATAACCATAACAACCAAAAATGGAATTCTAATATCAAACCAAAACTACAGAATATAAAGTCCCTTCAAGATCATTATCAATCTAATTAAATATTGTCTCCAAGGTTTGATTTAAAACCCAATCGTGTCTCCGCTTTTAACAAAATGAATTTTATTAATATCTCAATCATGGTTTGATGAGACTTTCTGAGGCTGGCCACTGTTTAATTGCACCATTATTCTGGATTGTCATTAGTCGCCATGTTCAGAATGATGAGGGTCCGGTGATAGCTCTGGGCTTTGATATGCAAATTTAAATTGGCAAAAGCTGATTCACAGGCAGCGTAAAATAATGGAGCTTTCTTATAGACAGAGAAGCAGAATGACTTCCCTGGTAAATTTACTTGATTTGGCAAGATGTCCAAAAGATGACATCTTGATTGATTGAAAAAATTCTAACAAAATACAACATGCCTAGGGGCACAAATCTGGGTATGCTCAAACATCGGCGCAATAAAACAGTTTCCAGATATCACAAGAAGATATGGTCTATTTTACCATTCTCTTTGTTTGACTTTTCAGAATTACATTTCATTATGGGAGCCCATCTTTCACATATGAGATTTATGCCAGTAAAAGTATAAAAATCTTTATATAGAGTGAGACTGAGACGTACCGTTAGCGTTGTAGTACTGATATTGTTGATAGTTAGTTGCCGCGTTGCTGCCTCCAGTGTACAGGTCAGTATTAGGATCGGAGTAAGTGTTGGGCTGCTGCTGACCTCCGGAGATCGGTGTCATCAGAGGAGGCACCATAGTGGCCAGAGATGTCGAGCTGGTCGATGGGTAATCACCTTCTGAAAAAGATAAAATATCATTTTATTAATAAATGATTGATTTTGTCAGATAAAGATGTCCATTATACTGATGCATATCCTATACCCTGACCTAATTACTGATGGACGCCTCTCTGAGTTATCGATGAAGTATCACCGGTCATAAGCTGACAGATTGAAGGAATGTCCAGAATAGAATCTGTAGAATTTTAAAACGCTGTACTAATTTCTAAATTCGTACTATCAGGATATCTAGTATTAATTAGCTGAATATTAATCATAATTCCTGTCACCATTTTAGATGGAAGCAAAAATTATATCTAGTAAGTTCAGTAAGTTCTAATCAACATAAAATTATAAGTAGCATGAAAAAGCCCCACGTTTGTAAGGCTTTCAGGAAATACAATACTTTTGTGAGGTTCTGAGATTAGATTAGATTTTATTGTAAACATCGACCAATTTTTACGTTGCGCTTTTCGTCACCAAAGACAGGAAGAGATTATTTCGCAATTTGTGATTTGTGAGTAAACAACAAACTTGTAACAACTACTTATTAACTTTACCAGGAAATTTCATGTTTTCAAAACTTGTTGCAAGATGGAAACACTAAAGTCAATTGTATTGGGTAAGATCAGCTGCCCATTGTTTTGATTTTGTAGTGACTCGATCAAAGCTTCTCTTCGAACTACTTTTGTACTTTCACCTCAAATATTCTATACAATAACTTGTATTGGTGACCCAAAATAGTCATCAACCCACACAAGAAAAGATAAAGCCAAAAACCCATTCATTGATTTGAATTGTTATGTCATCATTAAAGTTAGTTATTGCCCAACTTAAAAAAGTTAAACATGCACCACCCTTGTCTATTTTTGTATCAAATCCGGTTCACTGCACAATAGTGGTGAAAATAGGGCAGCCAATAGCAATAGCATTTTCTTAGAAATGCAACTTATGCAACCGCTGGCCACAAAACAATTCAGATTTAACAATGTTTAATGAAATAAAAACATTCCTCAAGACGGTTTCTCAATATCTTAGATGTAGCTAATCAGCATTAATTTTCACCACAAATCTTAAGTGTAGGGACTTCTTCAAATTCATATCATCGATCATTAGTTTGGCCTGCCCAGAAGGACAGCAGTGATAGCAATGAGAGAAAAATGATGCTTATGTGCACTAGATGGTACCTACCTGAGACATAAGGTTGTTGAGGGTTGTAAGACTGTGCGACGGGTTTAAGTTCGGTCAGCTCACCCGCCCCGACATTACTATGGGGACTGAGTCTATTATGGTCGGTGGGTGTGGCCGTTCTATCATGCTGATTATTGTTATCCGTTTGATGGATCGGGGAATGTTCAGCAGCCGCTGTTAAAATAAATAAAAGAAGAGAGATTACAATGAGCAGCAAAGAGGTACCTGGTTACACCAAGTAACAATGTCGCAGATGGTTAGCGTGCTTGATATTCACTGCTAGTCAATTGGTGCCACAGTAGTCGAGGTTTTGAATCACAGCAAGTTGGATTGGATATGTTGGAAAAGCCAACCTCAAATATAAATAGTGCCTCTATTTAACATATCTGTATCCATTCCTAGCTCATAGTTGAGGCATAAAACTGAATGGTGTGGGAAAGTTGTCATTCTTGGACGACTCAGAAGGTTTATTTTAAGCCCAGGCCTGTTACAGAAGGGTGGGGATGTTTAAGTCTGGAAGCATTAATTATTAAATGGCATATTGTCACAGAGGTATGCCAGCTGTATCACAGCATCATGCCAAGAAAGAGATTCAAACTTTCCAGTTCACTTTGTTGTGTTAGGTAAAGATCGCATAGTTTATGTGTTGAGCCAAAAGTCAGACCACCCTCGCCAGTTTTACATGATATGAAATATGAATAACTCTTTTCCTGTTTGCGTAATATTAAGAACCAGATAACTTTGTTATCCAGTATCATACAAGCATATGGGTATCACATTGTCAAGATAGATACTTACTTCTTATTATCCAATCACAAATGAGACCAAGTAGGACAGATTCGATTTGTGAGTCGATTCCTTATAGTCAACTTTGTTCAAGTTAATAAAACAGCATTTAAATCAGCGGATTGAGCCTCAAATCTTTACTTGAAACAATTCAAGAAGTGATGCTAGGCAATTAAAGTCTGTAAGAGCCTTAAACCACCTGGACACCCGGACTCACCCATAGGACTGTAGTTGGAGTGTACTGAGTTGTGTGGTGACTGATCTTGTCGTGATGTGTTTACAGATTTACTCAGATCTTGTACACTGGGTAGAGGCGTCCTCCTGTCCGGCTGAGAGGTGACATTAGTCACGGGGTAATAGTTAATGATAAAGTCTCCCGCAGCAGTAGATGTGGCGGTCAGGCCTTCGTGTGACGGGGCTAAGTTCTCATCTAACCGCTTCTGTTTCTGGGGCCATGGATTCTAAAAAGAAAATTTAGCGTATGATTATACCATCGAATAACATTCCAACAATATAATTTTACGGAGCTACCAGGATAAAGGGCAATAGAAAGAACACTAGTCAATAGTATATGGTAAATACAAAAACCTCTGGATTGAGAGCCCTACAACAATTTAACCAATTTATCTTATTCATATTATAAACAAGGAGTAACATAAATAATCCTCAAATGTTTTAGCTCGAAAACTCAGCAAAACAGATACAAATACTGGTATGGAATTCTTTTGAATCATCATTGTTGGAAGCCTCTTGTCAACACCAGATTGAAACACATTAAGCCATTGAGATGACATTCACCAACTTAATGCCTCATTAGTGAAACCTTTTCACCACCGATTAACACTAATGAGAAACTTCCGAGAAATGTCACAAAATAACCAAGTGCTTTGAAAACACACTCGAAATAGCCTCAAAAAATAAGATGCCTATCTTGTCAGTTTGGCCTCAACACTTTCTTCAGGATTGAGAAAGTGATTACACAAATTTCGTAACTTTGCGTAAAAACCAAAATCCAACCCTATTGGTGAAGGCTGTGGAATAGGAAACATGGCGTCAGTTTACGTAACTCGTCACAGCTGATGGTAAATAAACTATGAATCTGAGATTATCCCCATGTTTTTTTCAACTTTAAATTAAATTTGAAATCCTATAAGCTTCTCAAGAGTATTTTCCCATGAAACAACCAACATTCAAGGTATTAAAAGTTATCAAAAGTTATTTTTATTTTTGTAGTATAAATAAACAAACTTACCACAACATCTTCTGATTTCATATCCCTGCTTTCGGCAACTGTGAACATAAAGAAAAAATATATCAATAACATAATGTAATAAAACAACAATTTGTGTGTAAACACAATTCATTGCTCCAATCAGAACCCTTCCTCACTCATATTTCATTTTTGTTGTTAGTCGAGATCTTCTAAAACATTTGAAATCGCATGTGTAAATGCAAAAATATTCATAAAGTTGCAGTAATTAAGCCCGGTAAGCAAAAAGTGAGTCCCAACCATGATGGTACGGCTTCTACATACTTCATCAAAAGAAGTTTAATACTTTCACTAGAGTTTCGTAAACTTGATGCGTTGCCAAATTGAGTCACATTTTAAGTGGCTTGCACTAGGTTTTTTGATATTCGGCGATTTTAATCGAATGCAGAATGTATGTTGGGGCTGATTCCTCAACAAAATTATTGCATCCCACTGAAAACCCAGACTCCATGTCTGAAAATCTTGTTGACAATGATGTAGAACCCGGTTTGACCTTGTAAGCAAAAGTTTAAAGTGATCAATATCTGCATAGATGTGACAGTTTTGAGATTCCATATTTCACCAGCTATCACTATCAAATATATAGGATGATGAAGATGGTAGAGGCAGTAATAATGACCCTGTACCCATATAAAGCTATACCAGGCAAGGTGTTTGAAAACTTCTGTCATTAAAGTTAGGAATTTGGAAGGCAGCCATGGTGATGAAGCGATCCACAAGTGCTGGGGGTAGGAGTGGGTTTGAAGCAAAACAGAAATATAGCTTTTAACAATAACTTACAGTTATGGTGGGGGCGTTTTCTACTACCCATACTGAGATCTGCTACTTCTGAGGCTATTTGAGAGGAGTTATTAATATCTATATCAGCTGCAGGGTCTGTGGAGGCTGCAACTCCTGGCACACTAAGTATAGTACCGATAGTGTATGGCTGGGTCTGTAAAACAAAAATACAGGTGGAGATAAAGAGAAAATCAAATCATGTACAAATAGCAAAACTTGATCTGCTAGAACTGAATCCATATAGAGTAGAAAAAGCTGGGAAAGGCATGAGGAACAACATACTGCAGCTTCTAAACCATACAACCCTTCAGATGAGGCAGTGGGTCCACTCTGTGGAGATAAATAACATAAGCATTTTTCTATGACTTTAAACTGTTAAGTTACCTGAAGGCCTGAGATAGAAACTAAGGTTGGTGTGTGTTGGTTAGCCTGAAGTTCAGTGCCCATGACACTTGCTATAACAGGCACAGGAGTAGAGCCCTGGTCACTGCCTCCTGTCTGATCTGGGTTAGAATGTGGTGAAATAGGATTCATTCTGTCAGCTGCTCGATTTCTGACAATCCTGCAACAACAAAATGTCCGTCTATTGCAATGCAATAGATGTCAGTTCAAACCTCCACAAAATTCTGCTGAAGTGTTAATGTTCAGTGCTAACAAAAAAAATTACCATAAATTTACCTTCAATCCACACAAAATCAAACATTTACCATGGTACTTAGTGTGTTGTGTAATTTTATTACTGCTATCAATAAAAGTACAAAAACTCTTTTGGCCAAGCCGGAAACATATTTGGCATCCTTGTCTCAAAATTGAACTCTGTTAGAGGATTTTCTACTTGTCTGGTGAACTTGGATGCGAGCAATACTTGACCCCAGCCCACTCAGCCATCCAGGGACCAGCAGCATCTCATTCCAAATAACTAAACATACCGATGGATCTATGACCCTCTTTGTAATACATATCTACCCTAGAATCACACGCCAAACTATGTCTCCAAATTTTCCATGTAATATTCATTCCCAAGCGCTGATCAAAGTGACCCGGTCCTTTGTAAGGACGATAGGGTGTAACACTAATCACAGAGACAATAAAAAGTCAAGAGGTCGAGTCTCAAGATTAATAACAAACCATCAAAAAATAAACCTGGAAGTAGAATCATTAATTACAATTAAGAGACCTGTCGCCTTATATGCAAGTCATTCATAGTACAGCTATATCAATCAGCATTCGGCTTTGTAACAATAGATAACTAATTATTATCAAAGGGTTTCATGACCAAGATCATGTATGTAAGGATGATGACAGGCTTGCTGTTTTCACAGGGAATGAACAGCTATAAGACCGATCCAAACCCCAAAGACAAAGCCTCGTAATATTACCAAAGCCTCTATATTTTCTAAATCCTTTTCATTGGCAAAGTTTTCTCAAATCTGACTCAGCAAACCAGTTCTGGCTGATTCAAGCTCTGAGAAACTCTGAGACAAGATCTGACAGGTAACCATAGACTTAATAAGTCTATGCAGGTAACTAACATAACACAACGGGTGCCGCTTCTTCTTGATGCGCAACTTACTGAGCTAAAACATTACCTGTTGATGGAGGAGACACTGGGTACGTTCTCATTATCACAAACGCCGTCAGTCAACAGTTTGTCTCTGATCTCCCAAGCAAAGAGAGTCATGTTCTCCTTCTTATATCTACATATGGCATTGACCACCTTAGGAGTGGCCACCTTGGGTTTAGATCCCCCAATGATCTTCGGCCTTATTGAGCCAGTTTCATGAAATCTGGAACATATGTAGGGGAAACAATTCACAATATGACCTTCTTACCTATTTATAGAACTGACGCTGGGTATGTTTTCTTGAGAGCAAATGCTTTCGGCGAGTAACCGGTCTCGAATCTCCCAGGCGAACATGGTCGGATTTTCCTGTTTATATTTGACGATTGCATCTACGACTGCTGGCGTTGCTACTTTTGGTTTGGAGCCTCCTATTACACCTGGTTTGGTGGACCCCGTCTCAAAGTATCTGGAAGAAGAGGACCATCATTGTTCACCCACAGTATCCAGTGTCATTACTTCTCCAGTGTTGTGTGTGAGTACAGTGGTGTAGTAGTGTTAGTCATCCAGGGGTGTATGTAGATAGATAGGGGGTGTGTAGCAGCACCAGCGGGCAGCAGCTAGCAGCCGGGGATGCAGCGAGCGTTATAGGTGGTTTATTGGTAGATTTGCAAGGTGACATTTACGTGGTAGTTAGACGTATAAGACCGTTACCGCTGCTCGAAAGCATTTGCACCGAGGGTACCATACCATGCACCATTTACCAGGAGTCAGTTCTACTACTAGGAGACAGTGTTGGTGGATTTAGCACATCTAGACTAACACTAGACAAATCATTACAATACGATACACTCATTACTAGCGTGAACATACACAAACGGAAATGTGCTAGAATAGGTAGTGTGTGGACAAGTACAAGAGCAACACAAGTTACTGCTAGACACAATATAGTTTGGCTGAGTTATCAGGATGCTATTGGGGGGTTTGTTAGATTTGCTGTAGGTAGAGGGAGGGTATGGTTAGTGTTGGTGTATTGGGTTGGCAGGTAAACAAGCAAATCGAAAAACAAATCATAGGGTTGCAACTTTACTACAAAACTTGATTGCTAACTGTAGCATGCAGGCTTGCAATATTTCTACCAATATTTCAGGAAATTGCTGCAAGCATGCATTTTGAATGCACAATAAAAAACTTAGTCAATCGTTGTTTGACACGAAAATTAAAACTGATATTGGTGTAACATCGGAGCCACTGTCTCTCTATTTTAGGTATGAGGTGCACAAACATTCACACAAGTCAACGTACCCCACCACCAACTTGGTCAGTAATTGCAGGTGATCTATCTAACCTAGCAGTCATAGAGCAGAGGAAGCTTGAGTTGTCAAACAGTGATCCGTTACACAAAAAAAAGTTTTGTAATTGACTAAGAGATGCTTGTTGAAGACTTGGTCACTTTCAAAAGTGCCCTGAGGGTCAAAAATAAGCTTGGTTAGTTGGCTGAAATTTGTCTGTTTGAAAAAATTGTGGGTGGGTTTGGGCTGAATCACTTTGCATTCTTACTAACAGGTTGTAAAACGTGTGAGTACAAAGATTAACATTTTTCAGACTATTATGACGTCGCGTCAGCTTACCTTCCGAGTATTTTGCTGACACAGCCGTGAGACACTCGGAGCTGCCTGCTAATATCACATGGTCTAACACCCTGATGAGCTAACTCTACAATTCTCTGTCTGACAGCGTCTGGTAATGGCCGGCCATTTACAAACATACCACCGAGCTGGTTAACTCCGCCCTGACCTAAAAGATAGAAATGAAGACTATGATTTCAAGATGGGCGGCAGTGAAGGGGTTAAAAAACTGATAATCCAAACTTTTATGTTAGCTTACTTAGAGACTAGAAGAAGCTAGTTATCACATTTTATTAGTCTATTTAGGCTGCGATTTACTATTTGATAGCATTGAAGGTTTAGAGACAGGTACAGCTTGTTAATCGAAATAAAAGTGAAACATGAGATGTGTAGATCGGAAAAAATGTGTACTGAAGAGTGATCGATGTACTGTTGTGCTGCTACTAAAAATACAGATAATACTGAAATTCATCCCTTGAAATAGTTTAAGTTTAGTCTGTAAAATTTTGATAAGCTGATATGACTCGGCAGCAAGATCAGCCATTTTCAGTACTTCTCAACCTGTTAAAACACTCTTGGAATCAAAAGTTTACTCAGACACGCCACTGTTTCAAGATGGCACGGTATTTCAAGGATGTTTTCTCTCTATCCATTATCTGGTGTGGAAAGAATATGGGAAATTGGCAAAAAAAGATCTTTTCTCCCAAATATTGATATATTTTCCTTGTTTAACAGACAGACACCCATATATGGAATCGAGGAAAACCAAACAGCTAAGTTTCATATTACAAATTTTCCAGTCTAGTGTGTGTCGTTTCCAACCAATGTCAACTATAATCTCAAAGTTTTTTGCCAAATAAATAAGAATTATGACAAATGACTGCAGTAAAATCTCCTGTTTTTGAGTAATGAATACACGGCATATATACTTTGAGGTTGTTGTTCTTGAAATGACATACACAGTTACTCAATATTTTAAAATGAAATGAAAGGGTATAAACTCGATGATAGCATAGGGGGCGACAATGTCTCTTTAGTTATTCTTGAGAATATATAGTAGTTATCAGCTGTACCTTCTTTAGATTGGTATCAGTCGCCTAACAAACAATGCTCAAACCTCACCTAACCCCCTAATTAAATTTAAAATTAACGGATTTGAAACAGGAGTCACCCGGTAAAACGCATGTTGTAACATAAATTGGTGCTATGAATAATGGAAAGCGTTGACCCTGCCACATTTTCCCTTGTGAGCACATGTAAAGAGAAAAGCCAGGACACCCATTAGGTTTAGAGAAGATGGACAACTCCTACTACAATCTATTGTTCACAACATTGATGTTGTTATCACTAGAATGTGATTCAGTTGACTTGAAAAACAACAAACTGGGCTATGTTTACTGTTTACTTGGAGGAAATTGTGAAGTGGTTTAGTTTGTGGCGAGATTAAGATTCTCGTGTTGGTTATTTGTAAATCCACAAGATATTTATATCTGTTCGTACTTGATGAACTAAAAACACCTGGAAGTAAACCCACCTTCACTGAGCGGTGGTGGCCTTGGTCATCTATCGTCCATATTCTACTACGACAGTTATCTGAGAATGATCTTTTATCATGATGAAAAGGCATCAATAATTTGTGCAAATTTTAAGAAAAATAGATAAAGTTTACAGAACCGAGCTGTGGTGAAAAGGTCCATATGCTGAGTTAAAAGATCTCAAGCATGATAGGGAGATGAAAAATTGTCATAAACAATAAAACGTTTTCTTATCACACCTCGCATTGAAGACAACTAATCAGGCTTTCCTTTCAGACAGAGAGCAATGCTGGCTACAAGCTCACATATCAATGATTTATAGGGGTTTTTGAAAGATTTTTATATTTTAAATATACCAATTAAAAAATTCATAATAATCACCAAATGGCTTCCCATTTTCCGCTGAAAAGTCACACCACAGGACCAGGCAGATTTATGGGCCAATTTTCACTCACACTTAAAACAACAATTTACAACAACCCCACATTCTTTTATATATACCCATTTTTGCGGCACCTAAAGTGTGGCCCAGTGGGTCCCAATTTGATAACTTACAGGAGTTGGGTCGTGGTATACCATGCAGAGATCCCATACGAGGTATATGTCCATGCATACCGTGGTGGGCCGGAGACATAGATCCCGTGTGATGGTGATGATGGTGCGGTATGTGTGATTGTACTGACGCTGCCGGTGACATATTACTGTGATGATAGCTGTGAGGAGGCAGCGATTGTTGATACGCTGCCGGCATACTGCCGGGGTGATGATGCTGATGTGCGTGATGAGGTAAATTGTGGTAAGTGTGTAAGTCCATCATAATGTCTTGTATAATAGTGCAGGTGCTTGTCAAGGGCACTTGCTATGAGATGTCAAAATGAGTATAGTACAGCCCCTGGAGTAGTTGTGTGTGAGCAGAGTTAGGGATGATTACTGTGTGGATGCTTGTGGATGACTGATGTTTGACAATGAGGAATAGGTGGTTTTATTACCAATCAGCCATGATGATTGTAATTCTTACCAACGGTGTTTTATATCTAAGTGCTCATTTGAATATCGAAGGCTGCTTCACACGCCATTAGGCACCGAATGCCTATAAAACATCGTAGTGTCACCAGATCTGGACGCTTATCAAATTTCCATACTACGCTATATAACCAATCATCTCGTTGATACGCCAATGTGCCGTAGATGATGTCCAGATACAAACGTTGGTTTTTAATCCCGCCTCTTTTCTATGTCTCCATTAAAATTGCCTATCGCCCCCCCAATCAAATATTATTGTGTAATATTTTCGTGAATAGTTTTTTTATTGCACTATCATTTCCTCAAATCTTCTTTGCTCTAGGCTATGAGTAGTCATTACAAATGAGAATATTTTAAATCTCATCAGTTAATTTTATTTCCCCAGCTTTCCGCATTTTTTAAAAGAACCTTGGCCAATATTACTTTTAAAAAAAATAGCAGACACTTTTGCAATTCTATTATGGCAACAACGACAACGTCAAAGTAAGCTTTACCGCAGTGAAATAATAATAAAGCAAATTCAATAGTGTTATAGATGGTGTTACATCATCATGAAATGAACATTTGGGGTAGCAAAAAATTTACAATTTGATTGATTGGTAGTGAAAATCAGTTATAAGTAAATTGAATTGGCAGTTCAAAGAGCTAAATGTTAATTATTTATGTATATTTTACTTTTTGGTATATAATGCCATAACATGTGGAGGAACAGAGAGGCATGATCAACAAAGCCTGGTCATACAGCCAAAGAGAGAGAAAGAGAGCAGAGGCCACATGACAAAGCTAGATAGGACTGATTTTAATTCATTTTTTGTGAGGTTTCAAACTCATCAATTTAGGTTTAAAGTCTCTTCCTGCTCGCAATTCTTGTGGCCGAATCGTTGGATTTTTCCCACAGATACTAGTCTTAAAAGCTAGAGAGAGAGAGAACAAATATGGTAAAGCCTCCCAACAAAGCCAGGTGTTATTTTAACCATATCTACATAGAATGCTAAGAGCGGGTATGATTATTAATTATAAAATAATATATGCCAATGGTATTCAACTAATCCATTTTGTTTACCCCAAGAGATCAAGAAATCAAATTCATTGCAGTTTTCATAGAAATGTCACAACTTTATTTGTTGAATGATGGTGCATTGTGGAGTTAGAGCTACCGCAGCCCAAGTGTATATAGGCCAGGATTAACATGTTATTGGTTAAACCAATCATTATCAGGTTCAAAGATAATATTCATCTACTGTCTTAGCTATGATTAGATGGTAATGATGTGATTCAGATTTACTTCAAGACAGGCAGCACCATTCATTTATTAGATTTCAGCTTAGCTGTTCCTCTCACATATTTTAAAAACTTCTGAAATTCAACTACAAGCCAATTTGCTCCTGACTTTATTGAAATAAAATATAGTTTTGACCACATCGATTTCGAAGCAAATTCCTACTATTGTTATCGCTTTTGATGCAATATCACACTAAATTCTTTGGGCAGCTTTTTGATTGGTTGACACTCAATAACGTACTATGCAGAACGAGCGATGATGCGCTTAGCTCAATCGTGAGGCTGTTGCTGTGTGTTTATGTGATGATTTCAAGACATAGAGTTTACTCCCAGTTCAGTACAGAATTAATATTTATTGTGACCTTAGTGTTGGCGTGCAAACAACCTACCAGTAGATCCAAGCTGAAACACATCACAAACCTGGATCCAATGCTGGTACGATGACGCTAAGTTTCCTTGCCGCATCCAAACAAATACCAATAGTCTAATTTGAATGAAAGTTAGATTAAGTTTGGGTATATATGCATTATTCTCTACCACAATTTGAAGTGTTGGGCATTCGTCAACTTCATTGTGATGATGATTTAGGTTTATTTGTTACCGAAAATTTCACTTTCCCTATACCAGGCGCATCAAGGGAGGCAGGACGTCGGGTAACTTATGGTTTTGGTGAATTAGACAAGTTTCCTATATACAAACACCATATTGATGCAAGAGGAGCAATAGTTTGACCCTTTAAGACCAAAACACCAAACTGCCGTGCTTACATTAGGCAATCGTTGCCACTCTCGGCTATAGCAAGCCTATAGAAAAGGGCAGTCAACATGCAACTATAGTCACAAAATTCTGTTGTCTTTTTAAGAAGTAATACCTATGCTAAAAGTGCACATCCCTGTAAGTCAACATATCGAGCATACCAATACCCCAATATTCATGTTCTCGGAGGTCATTGGCCCACTGTAGGGTGTTTTATTACATTTAGATCTTTGAAGTTTTTTTATGCATGTTTGATTTATTGCACTTAGTTTAACAATCTCAGTATCCACTGTTTATTAGCTTGACACTGATGACCTGCTATGTGATGCCAAACTAATTTAGTATCTTGTAGCTGCCGTTGAAGCTTGTCAGTGAAAAGAGTGTCAGCTATCAACATCAAAACTATTGTTAAATTCGTTCAATACACAATACAAACCAAAAGCTAGTCTGAGTCCCCCCAGACTTTTTGCCCCACATCCCGGTATGTGCCGGCTAGTGCCAGTGGAATGACCAGGAACACAAATCGACCCTCGGTATGGTCAGGGGAATGCCTAACTCTGCCAATACACTGGCAGTTTGCAGACTAGATGGCTTGATAAAGGAAAAGCTATTGCACTGAAAACATTCCTTTAAACAGAAAAATCAGTATCCAAGCAACCATACTGCTATTCGAATATTCCTATTTCACTTTTTATCCGCTTTTCATGATCTTGAATAGCATCTGGTATAAAGGAGGGGAATGTTGACAGTCAAAATAATCTAAAAACTTAGCTTGAGGGTGAAAATTATTTCAATTGAAAAGGGAAGGGGGCAGTAGTGGACAAAAGTGGACATTTCAGTACCACAGGCTATAAGCTAACGAAAACCCTCCCTTTACTGCTAAACTACTACACCATGGATATCAATGACAAGCATTGAAAAATGTAAATTAGAGAGTACCAGCGATTTCTATTCTAAGTACAGACATATGATTAGCTATTCAGTATTGAAATGGTAGTCAGTTGGGATGTACAAATTACCATATTTCTGAGTAGCATTTATCCCAGTCTAGTAGTAGGCATCCCAGCATGTGTTTATTTCAAACTACCAAACCAAACTCGGACCATAACTTCAAGTTTGCCAACCAACTCTAGACGCTCTCACAGTGACTGTATCCCATCATTCCAATATTTTTTGCACAGTTTTCATTAAACTTGGGAGTATGCAAATTGGCGGCAGTTGACAAATTTGCCAGAAATTTTGATCCTCTCTAAATTTCAACAAATATGATGACTGATTATACATAGCTACCAAAGCAATACCCATACAGTGTGGTTTGATGCCAATTAGGCTGATTGCTATCAGGGGCATTCTGAACATACGACCAGCGTTTTCCATCGCATAAAAAGTCTACCACTACAAAACAATTCCAGGAAACAAAATACTGGGCCACTCACTGCGATGCAATGTCTGAAAACAGGCATGATAAACAGGACCATCAGGACGGAGTCTGATTGAAGTTTTTGAACATTAATCAAATTAATCTTCTGGTCGTGGATGGGTTTTAGAATAATTCTGTTATTGGCAAGCACTTTATATATGGATCAAGTAAAGCTATAACTAGGTCAGGCAGACAACAGGCTGTACCTGGATCAGAGGGTACAGCTCAGAGCTCAGGCAAATAATAATTATTATTTTACATCCAACTCCGATTTCGACATTAGTGTAGCAACAGTGCCAATCCCCAAAAGAGTCTATCTCTGATTTCACTTCTTTCAGATTCACGATAAGAATGATCAATTCTCTCGTTGCAATCCCAAAAAGTGCAATCTCTCAATGTATCAACAATGACACATCCGATACCAATGTGACCGTTTTCTTGATATTTAGAAGTGAACGCTGTGGACACAAGAGTGTGAGCACTTTAAAATGACACTTGATCTTGTTCATAGTATTGTTCAAAAGTTGTGAGATGTTGTATGTAATATTGTTATGTTTATAAGTAGCCTCTAGCATTGATTACCCCTATACTGGTACACTGGACTGTGTGTGTGTGTGTGTGTGCTAAGCTTATATCAATAATGATCAACAGGTGGTTAGTATAGTAGCTGTTTATGATGGAGAATGGATGTGTGATGGTTAAGTGTGAGAGGTTTGATGCTACAGTGATTATCATGAGGCAAGATGGAAGTGCTAAGTGATAAGTACAGTACAAGAGCTGAATATCACCAGAATGACTACTCCATAAGTTATAGAGCCTGGCTTAGTTTAGTTTCACTCACCCGACGCATCGACGACTTTCTTAGACTGTTTAGACTGTTTGGGTGGGGTACTTGTGACTTCTAGTGTCTCAGCGTTGATATATTGTATAGCACCGTTTCCAGTTATTTGAATAGGCAGCATAACCGACCCGGCCACAGGAGGTAACTGAGTGACTGTGACTGGTTGTAGATCGGTAGTCGTGAGGTCGGTAGTCGTGAGTTCGGTAGTGGTTACTGCCTGTACCTGTAGTGCGCCTGTAGGAATCTCTGTGATAGGTAGTATTGGTAACTCCGCTGCACATACAGCTGCTGCGATCGGAGACAGCGGCTGCCTCGACTGTTGAAGCTGAGTTATTTCCTGAGCAGCATGAGATAGTGGGTCGGGTGGCGGCGTGATCGCCTCGACCTTTTGCGGGAGAAGCTCCACAGCTTCAATCTTGGCAGCCGAGGCTATCAGTTCTTTAGCATCAGACTGCTGTGGCTCCACCTGTGTATCCGCCTGCGGCTGGTTCGCTTCATCCACCATCTCGCTGTAGGTTGAGTAAACAATCATAGCTATAGATTGTACTACTAGTCTATTTACTACACATTAGTTACGCTGTGCTAGGTCAGTAAATAGGTTGGGAAACCACCCCCACACTACAAATACTACTACACTATAGATAGCTATGTAAAAGAAATTCGGTTGACTACTCTTCCATAGGGAAATCCAATAGCTAGCATGCGATATGGTCAAATGATTGTTGACAATAACAGGGCTAAATGTATGGGGTATGAACTGAACAGTAAAATGTATGTAGGTTCACCTCATATCTTAATTAGTCACAACTCACTGAGCTTCACCATTGAAGCATGCGAAAGAACGAAGCGAGGATACCCCCAGTGTATCTTACTACACGCAACTCTATCATCACCACATACACACAAACAGCAGTGATTGGGGACTACCCAACCATGCCTCATAGTTAGTCAAGCATACAAATTCAATAACGTCCAAAGTAAACAAAACAGCAAGATTAGATTAGGAATACTCACTTGCTAGATGTGTTGAGTGTGTTGGAGCTCATTGACTGATTTCGTATATGAAGTGTTGTTGAGCTATGTATAGTTGAGTGTATTGGCTATTACCCTAGGTATTAGCTAGATAGATTAACTCTGTGCCTGTTAGTGCCCACTGTATAAAATGGCTGAATACTTGCCAGGCAATCTACTGAATATTATAATAACCTCATGAACTCACTATCATTGAGACATGAGCTGCAATTTGATTGGCTGATGGAAAAGATACAATTTATTATACCTGCCAAGCACTTGGCTATGTATGCCAAACCATACCACATTAATACTGGGCTATTAAATTTATCCAGTCTCCACCTAAGTTCCTCAAAGGTTCCAATATGTTCTATCAGCCTTAGTCAGTCCATCAAATTTCGATCATCCAGGGGAGATATTCCACAGAGCAGTCCTCATAATCCATCAATTTACTGTGACATGAAAATTGTGCGCAAACACTTTTCATGATTTCATAGTGGATTCGGCATATTATTTGAATCCAAACAGGGTGATGAACAGAAAATTTAAACAACTGATGTCCCATTTTTCCTGACTGAGTAGGTGCGGGGGATGGGGCAGTCTAACTTCCCCTAATGCTCGTTTGTCCAGCTGTCATAAAAAGTGAGTTTTTGTCTCTGGACTCAAGTTACTGGGCATGCGTGTTGAAACATTCCGAGATGATTTGTAAAGAATTTTGGCACACCCTGATGATACGATAGGCAACGGCACACAAAGAATATACTACCTTGATTATTCGATGAGCAACAAGAAAGTCTATATTTATTATATACACAGCATTGACAATTTTTCCAGATAATTTCTTATGCCACATTAATCTGCTATTCTGCTACTCGTTACAAGAAATCCCATAGCTTAAATTTGAAACTGATTTATCCCAGAGCAAACGACAACAACATAGAGTGTATCTTGTCTGTTACGGAAGTGATTCCATGGATAGGATTCAATTCAACATATACCTGTCACCACATAGGGCTTGGGGTTTGATAAGTATGAGAAAAAAAGGGGTTTCCTTACATGCCCGGTGCGACTGTAGGGAATTTATCATGGCTTCATGCTCAAGAAACTTCTCACAAAGTCTCTACCCAGTACAGAGTAACAGAACAAAATGTATCCTCATTGCAAAGTATATTTATAGGATATGATGACATAAGGTGGATACAGATTACCAATCATAAACCACATAATAGCCCTAATCTTCATGTGATGGCCTAAAACAAAGTAATACGTGGTGGGGGGGCATGTAAGAACACATTTAGACTCAAGCAGGTGTGTAAAGTCATTTTATACAAAAAAGCCTTATTAAGAGACGGTGAGGTTTTTAACTCTTGGCTGTTGGTTACATAGTGTTCGCTAGGTCAAGTCTCAAAGTTGTAGTATCAACGTCTTAACATCTCCAATACTCAACGGAAAGTTAAAAATGGCTCCGGGAAGATGGACCAATTTCACGAACTCTGGTGTTAGTAATGCTACACAAAGTTTGCTCAGGAAACACACATCCAGAACACAACTGTTAGAAAATTCTGTACGGGAGTGGGAACATGCACTTTACAGTTATTTAATAACAATCTGTATGACAAAACAGGAACCTCCAATTGACCTTGTGCAATATGGTGAACAAACTAATAATTACAGCCTCTCCCTGTATCATTTATAGATCAGACCCTGTCATCAGTCTCATCGTAAACCATGAGACTGATTGATACTCGTTTTACAACATCCCAAACACTGTCAGCTCCTTCCCGCCTGCTAACACAGCTACAGGTTTTGGGACACTACAATGTCATCGCTACCATTTTGATAACCAACCATGAATATACTCACTATGTAGAAGCATAACCAAAAGGCCACATTGACATCATTCCCACAATGCAATGTAGCCAATGGCATTACCAAAAAGGCCAGGTAGAACTTTTTCTGTTCATTAGTTCTCTCATATTTTTTGTATTTTCGGACGTCAGTTGATAAAATATCAAAGACAATATGTTATGCCGGATAACCTGGTACTATAGATTTTTCCTCCTTGGCAACAGCTTGACATTAGGCTACAAAGAAGGTTTGAAAGCATTCTGAAAGAAATTTCATGGGGTATGTTTGGCTCACTGGGTAGGTATAACCCTTCCTGACAAGCACAACTGGAAGGGATATTCAGTGGGAAAATAAAAAAGAAAAATTGAGCCAACAGGAATATTGCAAGACATACATTCAAAGAGGAAGTCAGACCTCCAGGAGGGGAAATAACTAATAATTCCTTCTTCCTCAAGAGAATTAAATCACCAGAACCGCCAACTCATAATCAATTGTATCTTAAAATAGATTAATTTCTTTCAGGTGCTTATAGTTTTGCTTCAGCCAATATTATTGGATCAGAATCAAAATGCAGATTTGTTGATTTGCGGTCTTGACAATGTGGTAAGAGGCCTACCAAAGAGTTTCTTCAGATGCTTAAGAGTGAGATCACATGCGGATGTGTTTGATTGATTGCTGGTTGGTTCGGCTGCGAATCCTTGGCGTGTAATCTGACGCATACTATAGGCTAACATCGTTGAGAGAACGAAAACTCTGGGAGAAATCAACGCTTCCACCATTTCATAGTTTAGTCAGGCAAATGACATGACATCACCCTGTCTCCCAGTGCATTCCAGGGAATTCGTAGAAGCTGTGGTTGAATATAAAACCTCACTTTTGCATACAAATTAGAGAAACTGCTGTTAAGTGTAGGCAAATTTGGTCGCTAGTTGAACCTTTATGAGACAGGCCGATGTCACCCAATAGACTTCTTGCTCTTAGAAGGTGTATTTTTACAGGGTCCATATTCCCAGAAACCGCAAGATCATTGCACAGGGTACCACCATGAACAGCAGTAACTTCTGAAGATTATGCAATATTATGCAACGCAACCGGACGACAGCATCAACACCAAATCTGACAGCATATCCATCGACGTTTTAAAATCATGATAGGGTCTGCAGAGACTTATCAACTATTTTCTGAAAAGCTACAGCAGACTTTCAGAGAACACTAGTAAACTGGTATTCTAGAGTACTGGTATTCCAGCTGGTACTTGTGCGGGTTTTAGAGATGGAGAACAGGACTTGCTGACCGGCACTTCATTAAGCGGAAGATCACACCATAAACATAGAAATACTTTAGTATTCATATAAGATCACACACACAGAGTGATGGCTGGCTAGGGGAGACAATTCCAGATAAACACAGTGTCATGGCATCTGCCCAATTTCCCAATAGTCCTTCCCACTGATATACGCTGAATTCATATCAATGGTCCTTCCAATTAGATAATATCTGAATATAAATTAGATTCCCCAGCAGACAAACCCATCACTCAAATTTTTCTGAATATCTTGGATAAATACTGCATATTTATGGTAATTCAGGTCTTAGCCTATCCTTACATTAATCCTCATATTACATACAAGGGCTTCTAACTCTTAAACGCAGTGAATACAAAAAGTGTCATTTGGTATTATTTGGTAAAGGGGGTTTGATTGATGCAATAGCTTACATGAGGTAAAACAAGACACGGAGAGGCTATTATCAATGAAAGACAGCCACCTAAAAATATAACAATAAAACATATCAATTTAATGCTTTCCAGGGGCCTGCTAATGGCACTCTAGGAGTAGGCTATTACCTAATCATGAAAACAGAAATTCTGCAAATAACTGTTGTTAGATAGCATACCCTAGCCTAAGCAGGCTGTCGGGGATTGGTAGGCAGGTGTCCCTCCGGCCTCCACCCTTCCCTAACAGCCTATCCAGGCTAGGCATACCCCACACCAAAAGCATCATTTGTTAAATTTTAATTAGACATTATTTAGATTAAGTCGGTCAATGAAACACTGTTGAGGGTTTCATCGTGTAGGGTATTATCAATTATTATTTATCCCTTTTCCGCAAACTGATAGAATAGCGTTCTTTTTCTTCAGTCACATTATCTGTTGAGGCCAATCAATCAAATATTTTACCGATGAAAAACAGATCGGTGCTTTGACACCCGACACGACACCATGAAATGACGCAGGTCACTGACTCATCCAGCCTAGTCATACCATTGAGGTAAGTTTTGACAAATTAATATTTCATATCATATCGATCTCCAAATTTAATAAGCGAATTCCCACAATAATCAGACATTGAAACAATTCCAAATAGCCAGTGACCACTTATGTTAATGGGGATCTTAGCCGCAATTACACCATTACACAATCCGGTAATGAAACACGATTTCCTTATCAAAAAATAAAATGGAAGGTAATTTTGTCAAGAGTAAACAGGTTGCTGTAATTTTTTGCCTATGAATAATCAGTTTTTTCACATCACATTATTAGAAGAGGATTTCATGCAAGCTCGTTGCTCGTTACCTGTTGCATTGAGAAACCATGGTAAAAATTTAAAAGCTGAATAATTTAATTTTCCAGTGAGGCTTCTCCAATTATGGCTGACCAACAATCAAAGAGAAGCTATACTTATTGCAACCGACTAAAAATGGATGACTTTCCTGTGTAGATAACAATGGTCTTCCCTTGATTCTACTTTTGACATCGATACAGTAATTATTTCTAAAACTATAAAAACTAAGAACCCATACTTGCCAAGTAATTTAAATTCAAAAGTGGGAGATTTCAATTTACAGCGATACTGCATCGCATCTCGGTGCTACGAGGGCGCAAAGGACCTAAGCGATCCACCAAGGGGGTTGGGGGCAGTGTGAGCCCCAATGGTGTCGCAGATGGAGCCCCGGCCGCTGATGCTCTGAGAGCATCTGTAGCCACTAGAAAGGGCTTTAAACGCATATTTGATCTCAAATAGTTTCATGTTTGTACTTTGTACTAGTAATAAAATATTAAACTGAGGTGAAATACACTTTAAACACTTACCATCAACACATGGGACTTACATACCCTTACTTTGCCAATGTCCAGTGTCAACTTCCCATTGACAATAATATACTGAATTTTAATACAACAGGTATTTTGTTTACATTATTGAATAGCACAATTCCTTTTATTTTTGTGTGCAAATACCTTACCAGTAACTCATCAACAATTTCTTGGATAATCACTAAAAAAATGTGATAGGGCTGGTTTCTCTCAAATCTGGTGGAAATAGAGGTGAGAATTACAAAAAGAGGGAAGTGGGCAAAATTTGGTGTGGAAATCTGGAGGGTACCACCTAAATAGGGAAACTTAGCAAGTATGAGAACGCTAACTAGAACATAATACCCTTATTAATTCATACAACAAACAAGCAATGGGCCAGTAAAGCCAAAGTCACCATTTTGGCTTTCTGATGTCGGAGTTCGATAAAATAAAGAGTCTGCCTAAATGTGAGCTAGTCTTAAAATAAGCTTTATATGAAATTTATTTCAAACTTAACCAATCATGCAAATCGGAATATGTTTTACTTCACATCTGCGAAATGTGAATCAGCTTATTTTAGCTAGCTAACATAAGTGTCAAACAAAGATGAGACAACTCCATAGAGCCGAAGCTTGTATGAAACATGCTGAATTTAATTTTACATCACAACCTCATTTAATTCAATTTTTGTAATTGTGACAATTCTCAATTCCTTCTACCTAACTCATCATGGATGTATTTTTATATTGAAAAGGGGAAAAATTTCTTTTTAGGCATTTGACTTGATTTTCTGTCATCAAACATGTTTGTATTTAATGAAATAAAAGGTCTATTACGAGGTAGCCACTCAAAATTGAACTCTATTTCACATCCAACTCACACAACAATGCCATTAAAAAAGTGCAGAATCTGAAGAAGCACAAAATTTGGTATATTATAAGAGGAACAAATACAAAAATAATGAAATATTTAGCAACAATTATTCCCAATTATTATATCATATTCTAGAGGTGTCATAATCCGATAATAATACAATATTTTTGACACCTCTAATTTGGCAATGGCACAATGGCTAAGAGCATGGAGTGATAGTCTCTCCTTACAGCATCTTTGGCAGGTCAAATGATGTACCATTTGGGTACATATGTCCAAATATAATCAATGTTGTGAAACATTACGGTTATACAATGGCGATGTGATGACCAATTTATTTATATAAGAAGCCTTAAAGCTGCCAAGTTTTTCTGTGACTTTCATTAAACCTTACAGCATATTTGGCAGGTCAAATGATGTACCATTCGGGTACATATGTCCAAATATAATATATAAGACGCCTTAAAGCTGCCAAGTTTTTCTGTGACTTCCTTTTAAAATTGTGTATCAAGAATTAAAATACTGGTCAACCCAACCAAGGAGTTAACTCCTTGTCCCAACTATGTATGCAACAGGAAAGTTTCTTTCCATTTCGTTGTTTGAAAGTTTAGTCATAGCCCTGCAGCCCGTTCAATGTAACTTATCTAGTGCAATCAGCAAAAAGCCGAACTAGAAGCTCAAAAATCTGTGAGGATCTACAGACCTCACAAATAGTGAGAAGACGCATTTTTTTACGGCAGTCGAGCATTTTCTTTCAATTTCCTCTGAAATACCTCTCGTTGCAACCCACCCATATTTCGAGAAAACTCCGTTAAAAAAACTAGTTATAATATTTCATTTTATTGAACATAAATCAGCATAAGAAGATACAGATAGGTGACATAAATTTACTATACAATGGGTCAGATGCCATAATGATAAGACTTTTATGTAGAGAAACTTTGATGGAATCGATGGAATTAGCCTGATAAATACATATTAAAAATGGACATCAAGATAAAACAACAGAATATTCAGAAAATGACAAGATATTTAGATTGAAATCATGGAGGCCAATTTGCTCTTCTTTCCACTAATGTATGATCTCAAGTGTAAGCTAAGACCCGTGGACATCCATCCAACACAATCTTTGATCTATTGTACAAAGTCAATTTTCGGAACTCTATTGTCTACATCCTTCCCAATGAAAAACTTCCATCTAGTTCATAATAATGCATAGATAGACATTCAACTCCTTAATCAATCTGTTCTTACCTTTCAATTCCACCATATCAAGAATATAGACCATTAAAACTATATACAAAACAATTTATTGATAATATGAAGGCAAAGTGATGTAGCCATTTTATATGTTTGATGGTAATAGAGGCTGCAGCCACACATCGATAAAGGTAAGGTAGAGCGTTAGTGATGGTGACGCCGTGTTACAAAGATCAGTATCTATCTAATCACCGTTCTCTCCTCGGGATCCACTTCTTCTATCGCGTCTGTCTCTCGACCTATCAATAGAGAGGAATTTATGAATTAAAAATGGAAAAATGAAATAATTCACCATAATATGTACAAACATTGCAGCAAGTCCTTTATTGTCATTGGCACCATGGAGGAATCGCTCTGTCAACATCAGATTTCATAGTTTCTAACACTAGATAACATCAAACAAGTTTGTCAAGAAAAAAACGAGATAATTTTTCCATCTAATAGGATAGATGGATGGAGAAAATATCTCATTTTATACTTGACAAACTATTTGGATAGATGGAACAGACTTTTTCAACTCATACCATATAGTGGTGATTTTTTTGTATAAAATTACGCGTATGCTAGTCCGGACAAAAAATCTAATGGTGCATACATATACGCTACATTGTATGGAAGCCCGAAACAATCAATTGACCATCACTGGTTGTGCAATGTGTAAAAAGTTCCTTTATTACACTGGACTTCAACAAAAAGAAAGATTTTTTTCGGCCTGATCAAAGATAGGAAGGCAAACTATTTTTTTTTATCATTATCAGGAGTCAGCCATATTGCCGAAAGGAACCTGTTTGCTATATTTTTTGAGTTCAATCAGTTACGTATCATTAGCAAGGCTATAAACACACGGCACAGATCTGCTATACTACTAAGATCAGTCTGCCAGATAGTCGCCAAGCATTCAAATATTCTTATCATTATGTATCATCTGTACATATAACAAGCCATGGTGAGGAATAGCCTCTGTCTCCCTGTGCACCTCGTTTAAGGGGGTTTAATAACCTCCATTATTGTCAACTTATCGGCTAAAGTTGAGAATGCTCAGCTACGCTTCCAGTGCGTTTTATTTCTATTCTTCGAACAGTGATTAGAGACATTTTTGGCTGCCAGCTATCTGTAGAGATCGCTATCACGGGTATTAAACTGTCAATAGTATTTCAGCTTTCAAGTTAGCACTGTCACCAGATATTCCTCTGCACCCTTCCCACCATCACCTCGTCATCACAAAATCTGACAGCTCTAATACGATTGCCCTCAGATTTAGATGGCTAATAAATTCACATCTCCTATCCTCCTCCTACAAGCCGCTCAATTATTCCAGCCGCTTAACAAAAATTGATTGCCAATTACAAATTTTGGCTACAAAATTATGAATTATGTGTATGATTTGTTTCGTATTGACTATAAATTGAACTTTTGCCTGGCGCCTAATTAGCGTCTTTCAAGGAGGGAGTGCTGCGCGATATAGTAAAAAGAAGCAATAGTCAAAATTCCTTTATTGAATGTCAACTTGGTCCTTTCTCATTTTTAAAAATACAAAAGTCCATTTTGATATATGCTAATTTGTACCTATTGTTTCAAACTTGAAACAATTTTCCGGCAGTTTTCGGCAGAGAAATTTGGGATTCGAGCATATTTTGCATACTAGCCAGTGCATATGAAATTGAATGTGCCACCAAAAATTATGGTTAGATTTATGATGCATGGTCTTCATTTCCCTACCAACTCTTGTCCTCATTTCACGCTTTTAAAGGGTAACTCAGACGGACACGCAATACTAGCCAAGTGTGAGAAAATGTGGTTTTACATTTATCAATGTTCTGTGGCTCGCTGGGCAAGAAATCATCTGCTCAAAAGTACTGATGGAAACATTAGCCAGTTGGCTGGAGATTTTTGTGGTCAAGCAAAAAATAAGCAGAACAAACCAGAAACCACAGACAATCATGCGGATGGGTGCACAATTTTACTATTCTTCCCTCCAGAAAAGTCGCAGCTATTCAACGAGACTTGGCCCGGAGTATATCCAGCCTCATTTCAACCGAGCTTAGCTTGGGAGGCATTTAACTTTAACCACATCGATAAAGATGGGAAAACAGAAGCATTCAACCAACTCATTTTGTTCATGATCTGCTTTTGGCCAGGACAACGATTTGATTTAAAACACAGCCACGGGGGGGGGGGGGGAATATAAGTGAAAGTGTAATCAGTAGATCAGCAGATTTGTGAAAATCATAACGCATATTGCTTTTTATATCTCGACTAACTGCCTGGTCAAGTGACATTTGGGCTTCAAATGATTACGTCTTATTGACGTCATGTTGTGTTATGGTATTGTTTTATAACATTAAAGCTTCCATCATTATGTCCATCTTGTACGGCTTGCCAAGATTGTGATCAGAATAAAAATGATTTAAAAAACTAGGATTTAACGGCAGATAACCTAAGCTGAAGCTCGATCAAGTCGGATCCAATTTTCCCGCATTTGGAATTTGAGCCGCCACGGCTCACCAGAAGAATGGGAACGCGGACAAAGTTGATCTAAAGTAGTGCTATGAGTGATCCTACCTGGATCTGCGCCTGTTCCCTCTGTCTCTGGATCTCGATCTACGTCTATCCCGAGATCTGAATAAACAAAAAATCAAAAGCAAAATAATGTGAGTGTAATCAATTAGAAAATTAAGACAACCTTCAAAGTTGACTATAACGAGTATCACAGTATGTAGGATGAGTTGTAGGTTTTTAATAAATATTAACTGCTCTTTCCCTGAATGAAGTCGATAATATCTATCCGAACAGATCTAGAGACACACTTTCTCAGGTTAAAAAAACGTGGCTTGAAAAAAATGAATGTATGCCCGAATCTTCCCAAAATAAAGACTAAAGACTCAAATGATCCCACCCTAGAGGAGTTATTTCTAGGAAGGAAAGTTTGCCTTTTTTGCGCATTCTAAAATGGTGAAATTTAGTGCTAACTGCTAGCTCACGTTTACCTATCCTCATGATTTTACATGAACTCCCTCCTTAGTTGGCTTATATTGGTGCTAGCAAACACTGAGTCAACCCATAACTAGCTTAATCGAACTCTAGATAAAATATATTCCTCTCATGTAATTTATATAAAGGTGACAGTTATTCATACCGTCTTCTCTCCCTGCTGCGACGTCGTCTGTCACCTCCGCGAGCTCCTTCTCGATCTCTAGATCTGCTTCTCCTTCTCTCCCTGGATCCACCTCGCCTCGCTCGACTGTAAAAAATTATTGCAATAGTTAGTAACTCCTACTTTGTACAGGGTGTGCGAAGTTGAGTTTTATGTGTATATGTTTCGATGTAATATGTTATATGTAATATGTATATATATATATATGTAATATGTTGCATGCCCTGGAAAGACAGTTGGAGAGCTGCTAATAAAAGGTGTTTAACATTTACATCTATGCAAGTAAAATCCATTTGTACGTTATGTACATTATGTGGCTCAATGCCATTAATTTTTTTAATCCAATGCAGAAAACAAGATTTGGTAAGATGGTTCCGTATAGAGAGGATTGAGTTAGAAGTTTCCAAAAGTACCGGTAGAAGGAACCTGTCATATTTTCAAATCTGTTTCACTGAATTCGATTTGATAGACAATATCTACTTAATTCAACTAAGGTGAAAAAAAACTTCTGATAAATTCAGGTGGGAGTTCAACATTTAATGGAAACAGCTGAAAATTACAATTTGTCATTTCTTGATACCGCTTTTTACGTTTTCATAATTAATTCCCATTTTTAAAACATGATGCAAAAGCGGATTCAGTTGATTCAGTTGAATTATCATAATGATAGTACTGCACCATTACAGCACTAGCTAACAGTACCATATACATGTATTTTTCACTTTGGATTTATACACTTCAGCTCATCCAAATTCATGAGCTCAAAAGATCAAAGGAAAATTATCATAATTGCAACCACATTTTGAGAGGAAGTAAGAATTGCTCTACATTTCACAGCAATTTTTATGTGCTTGGTCTATAATTTCATAACTTTCATCAGGAAGTTTCCTTGGACAGAACAATCTCTCAACATTTTGCTTTCTAGAAGCTGAAGTCTTTGATCTAGACCACCAATCTTGAGATTAGACAAAATGGCCTCTTGCTGGAGACAAGCTAGCATGAATTGTCAACTTTGGATGATTTTAATTGCCGTGATTTCAGACATTTGTAGACCAGAGCCATTCTAAGGTCAGTATTATTCATCAGGTGACATATTTCTTACATGTAACCCAGTAATGGTTCCGGTGTAGTAGGTATTTGCTACACGCTTTTTCTTGGGCAATTAGTTTCCGAGTTGGAGTTAGGGTGTATTTAGCTACAATTTCTTCTACCATATCAAATGAATATAACGGTGATTTAGATATATTGATACAATAATACCATTGTTGAGATGTTGCATGATGATGTCAGGGAGTTACCACTCTTACAACGGAGAATTTTCTTTGATCAAATTTCGGTAATCTAATAAACATTTTGCACAAACATGCTATGGTCATCACTTAGTGAGCCACCGCGCATGCAAAGTGTCGATTGCACTGCAGATGGTCAAATTTTCCAATTGATTTTTTCCCTTCATATAACTTCTGAATTTTTAAACTTATTACTGGATTATTGATGACTTATTTTAAGAAGCGAGGGAGAAGTATTTCTGGGGAATTGACATCGGGAATAAACGCTGTACATTTTGGGTTATTTGCCTTTTCCGACAAAAAACAGTCATGATACGTCGCATAGAAATGGCCAATCAGATAATGTTCCTGAAGGTACATCCCTTGGTATACCTGGCACATCGCCCGTACCATGCGCTGCTTTTCACTTTCCTCTCTGATCTCATCAGGTTTTTTATAGATATATTGACATCTCATTTCGATGAATGAGTGGTAAGAAAACGCTGACACTAAGGAACCCAGTAACCTCACCTGTCACCTAATTACAAAAGGCCTGGCACGCTGCACGGACTTGACATGAATGTACAAGTGTTTGTCTCATGGTGTAACATGAGTCATGACAACATCGCTGATTTTCCGGGCGGGCGTGTGTTTGGTCTAATTATTAGAATCATGTTACTCATGTCTTGAAACGCCAAATTGGTCTTCTCCAGCAAATAATGTAAACATCTTTCAAATATTCTGCCGAATCATGACTACTGTTGAGCATAGAACCTCTGCAATAATTACCGGGGAAGATTCACGATGATTAATATTTTAAAAATCATCAATTTCCTAAAAAAATGTCAGGGTTGAAGTGTTGACAACAAAAGTGATTAATAAACAATTTTTTGTTCTTCAAAATAACAATGTGGAAAGGAAGTATTTTGATATCATTGCAGACATGGCTCATTAAGAAGTGGGTGTAAAGGAATAATAGGACAACATGTACCTATTCTTTGTTGATTCCACAATATGCGTTATCTAAGAATGCTCGAAATAATCTTTTGGAATCAAGAATTTTTTTTAAATTTCACTTTTAAATGTGAATATTTCCTGACTTTGTGTACCATGAGTGTTTTTGTCCCGCATTGGCCATAACGCAATGGACGGTCGAATTGGTAGCACATAGGTGTGGGGCCAAAGTGTCTTTTGAATAGGATAAAAGTTATACAAACAGTGAATAATTATTAATTAATTACCCTGTAATTAATAACATTTCAAAGATTGTTAATTGCTGCAACTTGTTTGATTTAATAATACTGCCAAGACATGAAAGACAGTAGGAATAGTGTGGTGTCGCCAAACTCCACAACTGGTAGATTTATGAACATGCTAACACGCCATAGTTCCATTAAGTTTGTGTACATTGATTCACTAATGTCCAAAAAAGACTCCATACAGCATCAACCATCAAGAGAGCTTTATTTGCACAGATAAGAATACCAAAGGGTAGTTTTCAAACAAACCAGAGTCAGTCTGGACGATATGAAGGACCCGAGAGCTGCTCCATACCGATCTGATAATGCCTTACAGGGCATAAAAATCGGATTAATCCATTAAAATCTCAATGGGAAATGTCATAAAACTCTGATACAATAGAGGTACGGAGACAATTTGGCGACAACTCTTTTCCATAGCCGTATTATGGTGGGGTATCGTGCTGACGCAGCTGATCGCGATCGAGACGTGGCGATTTATATCTCCGCAAGTAATTAAAAAGAAGAGTGAAGGACTATAATTAGCAGTTAGATATTGTGTGCTCCATAAAAAATGTCCATCTATGTAGATATGGTTATATAATGGAGCCAGTTATTGGTATCAAGACAGATCTCCGATTTATGTTTGCATAAAATTAGCTTCCTCTAACCAATATGGCAGCAATTACCGGACATAACGGACATAACGTCAATATGTGAAATCATAAGCCACTTGTTCTACCTGGCTCAGCCGAGGATGAGTTAAAACTAGATCTCTCAGGGATCGGCGAGCATACATTGTCGTAGGCGGCTGGGCAGAGTTAAATTGAATTAGTAACCATGAAATAGATAGGAGGGTTTAAAAGTATTTGTGTGCAAGATATAAACTTTTGGCCATACGATAGAAAATATGGAAGTAACCGGGCAGTACAATTGTCCCATTTTTTCCCTCGCATTCCCTTCAATGATACTAATTGGATCTCAAGACAGAATCTCCCAATTATCAAAGCAAACAAGTAATTGAAAAGGAGTTAGCTGGTAGATAAGTACCATCATGTCATATTATCTTCTATCAACTTGGGATTTTTTGAAATAGAGGAGGGGCGACCTCACATCAGCTCAATTCTATGCTCCAACATTAATGATGAATAATAGGGTAAGAATTGCAGATATCTCCAAATTCCTGCATCTTTTCTTTGGAGCCAGACACCTCTTGAGCTGAGGCGACGACGGCGTATCATCATTGTATCAGCCCTCTGCTTCTTACAGCACTTGACAAAGCCGAGACACAGCAGGAAATAGCATTAGTGCTACACTTTTAGCGAACTGATTAAATTGATATGCCCCCCATTTGTGGCTTTTAAACTCTCAATATCAATGAAATATGTGTGCATTACATAAAAGGAGAAATATCATGATATATAGCAATATCATTATGATTAACAAATTTTTCAATTACTGCCTAATTCCTTTTCACAACTTTTTGGAGACAGAGAGACTTGCCAAAAGTGTTGACAAGATTACATTGGCTGTGGTTTTGCCAGCACCTTGTTGATACATTCGTCATTGCTGTGTTGCAAACACACATTCATTATACCAATTTACGTAGTGTTATTTTGATACTGACATGACCTGTCACTTTGAGAACATGTTGAGTGGCGATATTTGGTCACAAAAGGTTATCCAGTGCACCTTGGCTCAGCAAGGTGACATATTGAGTACATCCCGTGTAATATGATTGTGACACCCACACGACGAAACTTTTTTAACTGGTTTGTCGGAAGGTGATTACTTTCATATTGCAATAATGAAAGAAAATACCTGGTTATGCAATACAAGTTAAATATAATCGATCATGCTATTGGAGATGCAGATGCAGTAATGCTTCTTTTACATGTTAACAACAGAGAGTAAGGATACATCCTTGGAGATATTGGAGGTATTTTGTATATGGTTTTAAATCATTAGTGATAATCTGTTTGATAGATTCCAGCAATTAGGAGTTAGATGATTCATCATACCTGACAATTGAAAAGCATGAGAGACATGCTTTTTTGTAAATAAATAAGCTGCGATTTTGTCTTATCACCAGGAATGCTGTAAAACTACTCATTTCTCAAACTAAATACAGTTGGGCAACTCCCTGCCTTGTTAATGTATGATATATATATATATGTCATTTTCCATACACCATATACTGTGGACATAACACGCTATGTGTTTTGTCTGGACATAGAACTCTCTGGGAAAAAATTGTTGCTGGAAAACTTATTTGATAGGACGATACACAGGTACCTCCCCTGTTATTGGGTTACACAGGTGAGACCCCGCTTAAATTTCCTGGGTCTGAAACTGGTTCACAGTCTACTTTCATGGTATGCTATGATATAAGGTAAAATTTCTTATGACAAAAAAAGTTAACAAGATCCGTGGACGAGAAATTCTCAAGAGTGGGATTGTACTCTAATTTCGACAATTATTATCTCTAATTCATAACTTTCTATTGTTAAGTGGATATACCTTTCACGAAATATCTCAAAGTAAGAAAACATATACCAGTACTTGCCATTCAACTTTCAAATCGCTATCAACATGCAAATTTTTTATTTTTTTATTATTATTCAATCATTATTAATAAGTATATGGTTGTCTCCTCTTGTTAGAATATCAAGGATTCCCGGTGACAGGAGCATGTACCCAGTATAATAAACTTCTGACCAATGCGGGCTTAGCGATTTTAATCTGCGGGCCCGCACAGAAGAAAATGAAGTAGCCCAGCGCACTCCAATCAATTCTAACCTGAGGGAACAACCAAATTTAGCCCTATAATGAAATCAAAATGATAAGAGATTTTACAAGAGGGACAAATATCTCAAGTCAGAGTTATAACGTTTAACTGGAGTACACTTTCTAGCACAAATATTAGGTAATTGTCTCACCTGTCCCGTTCTCTGCTACGTTTACGACTGTGTGACCTTGACCTGTCCCTTTCTGCTCTCCTTTTCTCTACTCTATCCTCTCGATCTTTCTCTCGAGAAACTCTCCTTTCTCCTTCTGTTTTCTGTGTGAACCAAAATGGTGTTTATTCCATTACACTATATTCACTTCATATATATTTGTGTATATATATATATACAGTTCATATGTATTGTTTATAACATACTTATATATGCAAACCTCAATAAAAATATATAATATCAATATATTATTTAGATTTACAAGCCCTTATCATCATTATGGACTGTTTCCAAATATAAACCAAGTTAAGTCTGCCTACCGCTCAACTGCTAACTGCAAGGGTCACTTCGATTTGATTTTTGGAAATGAAACAAGATTCGCTCCTGCAGTTAATCGGTCCTTCAGGAAATAAACCTACCTTGAGATCCTCAAGTTTATCTCTGATTTCGATGAATCCGATGTGAAGTTTGCCACCGAAGTGATCAGCCAGACGCCTATCGTTATCATGTATACCCAGATAAGCCCCGCAGACCTCACAAACCCTCAACTTCTGCTGCTGATATGTACTAGCTGGCATCGAGTTCTTAAAGTCCTCCTACAAAGAGAAACAACTGTCTTGTGAGGTTTCTAACGGACAACTGCTGATACCCCAGTATAAATATTATACTATTAAGAATCACTCCTCCAAATTCAATTTATTTCAAGAAAAATGATGGTTATTATCGTGAGTCACAACTCCTTTATACGATTTGCATAAAATAAATTGCTATTTTAGACCATTTTTATTTCCGCGACATCGAAATTGCGCAGCAAGATGGCGAACAACAGAATGGTGTCTCAAAGCCTCACAAGTGAACGACTTAGAAATGAGTCCGTATAATTTGATGCAATTTGGATTTAGCTGATTTAGTGTAATTCAGAAGTTAGCTTTACTGATAATTAACATTCCAGATTAAAACTTTGCAGAGAGCAGAGACAACAATCAAAATTATTGAATTGAAATTGAAACAATTCAGTTTGTCTAGGGACATATTACTGAGGAATTACGAAGATGAAAATAAGCTTATAATCATGGTTGTTAATATACAGAAAAGGGGGGTTTGGTGGGGGCATTACCAAAATAAAAATGTTTGTCTCAACGTATTGGTTTTCCTGTCCTTCACCATTAACAAAATCTTTCTTAAATCTTTGACAATTGGATTGCGATAACGCTGACTGTATTTTAATTACAATTTAATGGGTCGCCGAGAGCAGCTGATAGGTATTTCCTATATTATTCCACTGCGGAGATTTGCCAGTTGATGAACGCTCATGTTACAGACTGCCACTTGACAAAGCCCTCAAACAACTTAGTCATTGCTTCTATTTTTGTCGCCAAATAATTGCTCTTTTCTGCCAATCATAATCGTAGCTAAATGATGTTTACATGTTACAAGGTGGACAAAACCGATTTTGTAAAATTTGGCAGAAATAGTTGTGAATTATTAGTGTCAGCGCGGAGTCTCATACAGCGACATAGAGGGTATTTAGTGGTGGGTCATTAGTCACGGTAATTATGCCACGGAAAACAGCAATTAGTATCTGGTGTCAAAACTAGGAGCTCCTGTGTCATGATAAAATTCACACGGCAGGCTCGACGCATTAGATAAAAGGCCGGAAAAAATACTGACAAAATTAACTTTTCGACTTAAATCTTATGAACCATCGATACAAATATGGCAATGAACTTTGGCTAGGGTCAAAATGTTCACAGAATTTGATATGCCAGCCTGGATACCAAATCATTGAAATATCAGCGAATATCATAAATTATTAGTTAAATGACAGGAAAAAGTAAAGTCAGCTTAAAAATGAATTTTTCTATTTACTTCTATCTGATGTTCACTGATACAAACATGGTATCACATTATCGACGATAGGAAGAAATTCTAGCTAGGGTAGAACTGTACACAGAATAGGATTTGCCAGCCTAGATAAAATGAATATTAGCAAGCTTCAGCTTTTAAATTAATCCTATTAATTATATTATAATAATAATATTATTATGATTGAATAAACGAGAAAAAAGCATAAAACGAGGATATAAAATTTAGTGAAAATCCAAACCCAGTATTTGAAGAATATAAGTTTTTTTATTGGCAGCGTGGACATATTGAATAGTGTGTTGCCCCTCCCCTCCGTTAACATCTCATGATGTTTATCAGCCCCTTATCATTTATACAGGTTATATAGATTTATCAGACACCCAGTCTAGTTTAAGGGTCTCATAGAGAAAAATAGGGATGGCCCAACATGGGGGAAGGCCATGGGCTTGACACAAAAAATGCTGTGCAAGTAAAAATGAGATTGTCAGGTTACTGAATTTAAAAAATAAAACACACTTTCACCATTTAGTTCATAGACCACTTGTTAGTGAATGACTAACCTCAGCATCAGCTTTGTTTCTGTTTAGTTCTTCTACTTCTCCCATGAGTTTCATAGACTCCTCGATATTACCCTCTGCACCCATGGCCTCGGCTTTAGCTAGCTTTGTACCAATCTCTTCTCCTAATGTCAGGATTGCATCAGCCTGTATAGGACAAAACAAGATACAACTGAAGAACTACTTTTTTTGTTGTTATTCTGCTAAAAGGACGGACATAAAAAAAAAGTTTGTGTTAAAAGAAATAAAATGATAGTAAAAAAGCAAGGACAAGGGACTAGAGTGACAGTACCTTTTAATAGTTATAATAATCTGATATATGTGGGTGTTAGAGCATAAGGACTGCAATAGTCAAGTTTATTCAAGGTAAACAAGTAGATCTACACTATAAGTTAGCAATTTGTAACAATATAGAGTTATCCTCTCATTGAATTTATCTCAAGGGGAGAACAACTCCAATATGTGAACCACCCACCCGGATGCAGCAGTGCATAAACGATACAGAGTAAACAACTGGTGGTGGATGTTAGGTGTCGCAATGTTTATACTTACCTTAGCAGTTGCCTCCTCCGTCAGATCATCTTGTGTCTCTTTCAGTTTCTTCTTGGCTATCTCTGTCCTGCGATCACAGTCCGTTATGAACTCATCCAGATGTTCCATGGCATCTATGTCGTAAAAGTAATCTCTCTCTTTACTGGCTGCTTCAAAGTCAGCTCTCAGAGCATGGTCATGTACTTTGGGACATTCTCCTAAATCCATCCTCTGTAGAAAATCAGAAGGAAAGAACATGATAGGTCAATCATTGAGAGACAGATCTGTTATATACTTACTTGTACCTGTCAGTTGTTGCCACCATTGGTCTTATCTTGTAGCCTGAGTAAAAGTAATGCCAAACCGAGACATGGTCATCTAACTGTCTCCCAAGTGCTGTCAGTACCTAAACAGATTGAATCCACAATCTCCAATGCACAAGACAGCCTTTCTTTCTTTTCAGCGGGTCAAAAGTTGAAGTTTTCACATTGTACAATGCATTGCTTAAATTAACCTCTACACTGAGTTGTGTATTTGAAGACACATCATATAAATGTATGAAATACTAGAAGGTTAAAACTGGTGTGACTCAGTAATGCTGTGAAAAGTTCTTTACGCTTACCAACTCTGCAGACATGAAGCGATTCAAAAGTCAGCATGTCCTATTCATACACTCCTGAAGCTGATTGTGTGAAAGGGGCGAGGGCGAGGGGGAGGGGGGCTGCCATTCGGTCACCACCAAAACATTTTTTGGGACCAATTGTAATTAACTACAAACACTACACATTGCGAGTCTCCAATTTGCCTATTCTGTCTTTTCACGTCAGCAATCAATCAACAGTCAATTAAGATAAACTGTAAATGTGAAAATTGGTTGAGTTGATTTGAAAATATGACCCATGTAGTGTAGTGAGTGTGGAATATGCTGACAAGATGTCAATACGTACCGTACTGGAGAGAATGTCATGTGGACAACACGACAGCAGAAAGCTCTTACATACCCGCGAACTGTCAAATCGAACACGACTCTTATTTGCCTCCCCTGCAAAATAAACGCAATCAAGTCTCTTCAGTACATTGAATAAATATGCCATGAAAAACGGTCCAACACTCTGTTAACATGAATTATGTGGGATAAGAGAAGACCTGAAAAGTTTCGCAAAGTTACAGGACATTTTTTACTCAAAACAATACATCCGTCGCATTATGATAAACCTAATATTCAATTCTATTTTTGACATACGAATCACCATTCTAGTCTGAAAACAGGATCACTTCGCCTTTGTTACTCATCTGCTAAAAACAAGAAGTGCAACAACATACATTGGCGGATGACTACATCACATATTTAGAATGAAGTAGGTTATTGGTAATTCATTGTGTCCTACCTTGCCTTACCTTAGAACAATGTCTATAAAATCAATTGCATTTTAAAGATTTAAGCAATTACCAGGTGATTGCTGCAATTTCATATATTCAAAAGCTAGGCAACAAAATTGCATATCATTGCATTATTCCCAGTGTGGCTCTTACAATCATAACTCACGGCATGTAGACTAAGAGTAGGAATTTCTGGACTGAAGAATGCGGGTTCTATAAGACCCTGTACCTCACTGGCCAGGCCTGACCACAGGCAATGGCAGACAAACCTTTAAAATGAGCCAAACAAAATTAATCAGGATCATAAATTACACACTTTCTTCATCTGTGCTTCCTAGAAACTAAGAGAGGTTAGGGGCTATATTTGCCTGAATGAGGAAGTGATCATTTTATCATTCTTATGGGTCATATTTATTGGTCAGACTTAGCTGGTATGTGTCTTACGCCTTCCATGACACAGAACTGGGTTACCTGAGCTCCCTGTTTAAGGATATTCTATTTTGTAATTGCTGTGTATTAAAAGGATGAATGATCCGATCATTCAATATATTTATTTAATTGTAGTTTTTACAATCTATACATTTATTTTCTTTGTATCGCATATGTATGTAGCTTGACACCGGACAAACATATATAAATGAAGGAAATGCCATGACATAGGCCTGATGAAGTCAGACTATGGCCATAGATAGGCCTACAGTACATATGGCAAGCATTTGACATTTGTTGCAACCTCAAGCAGCAAGCAATGCTTTATTAATTTAATTAATAATTAAGACAGCAATAATTTGAAATGAGACAGGTTAAAAGTGAACTGAGTTCCTAACATTCATATGGTAAAATAAATTCAAATTGATGGAACAAAATATATTCTTAATTTAAGTTTAAATCAGTTGACTGTACTGGTAGAACAAGAAAGAAGATTAGAATAAATAAGTAAAACATTGCATTGCTGATTTCAGGTGAAAATAGAACCATTTTTTAAGTTTTTGGTACTCACCATCCCTTCCTGTCCCCATCAGCTGGTCAAGCATCTGTCTCATCTGGTCATGAGCAGACATATTGGGTTTGTATATGTACTTCACCAATACAGCAGTGAACAAAAGAGAGCTCAACTATGAAACTTGCCAATAATCTTTCTCAGGTACGTTATGTTGACCTTCATGTGGCCTTTGTAAGTCTTTCCTTACATATACTTATGATCGTCATATATAAATAATACGATGAAACTAAATCACGTTATTGTAGTCTCGAATGCAAAGATCACGTGGTGATCACATGATCAGATTGCAAAGACTAATTTTCTCAAATCTGTGGAAGAACGTTGTTAAGCCAAATTAATTAATTGACAATTTATCTGTATGGCTCTCTTGCAAATATAATATATGCATAGCATTCATGGTACGATGTTCTTGGTACTGAATTCTCTGCCTAAGCCCGTTTGCTAATTTTTTTGAACGAGTCCCAACTTTTTATCATCAATGGCCCTGTTGTTACTCCGGGAGTCCTTGTTGTTGTACTTGTAGTCCACTTTTGACTAGCAGTCTGGGTGTATCATAATGGTCTGCATCACAGGCCTCTAGTAAAAGTTCATCTTCAGGTTAAACTATCAGAAATGGGCTTCTAGGGCTTGCAAGCATATATTTTGCCCTTGTCCTATAAATAATGGTCCAATAACAGTGGACTGGATTATGCCTTTTTTTATGGTGTTTTCCTCTGAAGAGATGAACTTGAAAGTCCATTCTCCCTGTACTGTAGCACGCCCATGACAACTGCCTAAGAATAATAGGTTTAGGTTCCACAGTTGCCTGTCAGCTTGTGCAAACCCCGCAGAAGCCTTCTTTTCAAAGAGAGAAGATCACTGAACCTGCACAAATAGGCGTGGGTGTTGTTTATCATCATCTTGGAAAAGTTAATATGATTGACCATGGCATGGGTGAATATTGACACTATTTATGGCGTTAGCAATTCACCGTGTGCTCTAATGGAGCAGAATGTATATTGCATTGAGCAATTTGGTGGTTTATTTCCCGCCAATTTGAATAATCATTCTGGATCAAGATATTATACAAGTCATGATTATGAATTTAATATGGCTAATATCTTACCCCTCATTTTGACCACGATAAGTTGATAAGAACATGTTCACGTTATTTTAACTAAGGAAGGAGACAGCTCTTTGTCAGCGATACAAAAGATGGCAGCACCGCAGATAAGAAATGCAGCAGCAAAAAGTCTGATCGATTTCATCAATAAAACACCATCTCCTTGGCATGGTATGTTGGATTGCAAAAATCAAAATCCTCTCTGTCAATTTATTGCAAAGCCTATGCATTGTATGCTCTTCCTGAATGCAAGCTTGATCAGATGTTGAACGGTCAAACTTTGTCAAGCACATCACAGTTTTATACATGGTAAACTTTACCAACAGACCATCTGACATACCACACAATATGGCCGAGATCTATTGAGATACTGTTCATACTTCCTTTTCCCATTGTCAGATGTGCGCAAATTCTTTCCAACATGAACTTGATTTACATTTCAGTTGTCGATGAGTGTAAAAAGAGACTCGTGTCTGCTGGCTTCACTGAGCTCAAGGAGGCTGAGCAGTGGGATATCAAACCCATGAACAAGGTTTGTGCTATAGCTCTCTGTCTCTGTGTATCTTAGGAAAAATGAGGGAATCAAGCTCATGAACAATGTTTGTGTGATATCTCTTTGTTGTTCTGATGAAATATGGAACTCAAGGGTGTCTATGAGTCTGAGTTTAGTTTCAATGTCAGGTTATAACAGGTGCTTACTAAAAAAACTCCTACCTTATTCGGCCATTGTAGTGCTCAGATTAACATTTTATCAGGAATTGGTGATAATTCTGTCTGGTACAGATAAGAAACATCGCATTGATGTAATACTTGAGCATTACCTGTATCTTATCAAGCTCATTCTGCCTGAATAACAACCCCAGGGTTATGGAAGTCAGCATATTCAAACAAATAGCCCACCTTGATATAAGGCAGGAGATCCATATACATCATATATTTCATAAAGCATAGCCATCAAAGCATTGTATTTATACAGACAAATGTGTCATCAATTATAAGGAAAAATTTCAGTTAAAAAGATTATCTCGGAATTCTGTCACAACTATTTTTGGTATAGCTCACGTTCTCAAACAAAAGCATGGAGCCTTGGGTATGGTGAGGATTTCAACAAACCCTCTCATAATTCATACTACATAGCCTTTGGTCAAGATTGTTCTTTTTATTTTCAGTATTTTGTGACCAGAAACATGTCCACCATTATCACATTTGCTGTTGGAGGTTCTTACAAACCAGGAAATGGATTCAGCATTGTGGGAGCTCACACTGATAGCCCATGTCTAAGAGTAAGTGGCCAAATTCAAAATATAGACTATCATTGTTTCTGAATACAGGTTGTATCATGGTATTATGCTGTTGGGCTGTAGCTGTTAGTGAAATTAGATATCAGCCTTAAAACAGCATCATTGATGCTTTGATGTGATGCTCTTGTCAAGCACCAAATATAAATATGTTGTTATTTTAAATAAGTCAAATGCCACTTCAACGATTCCCAATTTATCTTCCTATTCATGAATACTGGGATTTGTATTTGAATGTTGTTCTCTCTCAGAGTTGACCTTTAACATCACAGATAACCCCAAAATACCAACACAACTGTAGTAGGTACTTGAATTCCTAATAGCCTAACTAAAGCACATGTTTTCTTTATTCTTTTTTGGGGATGGTGAGATGGCGCGTCTGCTATTCACTGCCAGGCGATTAGTGCCGCAAGAGTTGTGGGTTCGTATCCCATTGGGGGAGCTTTCAAGGTTGATTGTTCCAGCCCCCTGCACCCTCGGGTGTATGACTCTTCAGACCCGTAGACATTGACCTTGAACTTGGTCTCTTTCCTATTTTAGATAAAGCCTAACTCGAAGCGTGAGAATTCAGGATATCTGCAGGTCGGAGCTGAGTTATACGGAGGAGGTATCTGGGGCACCTGGTTTGATAGAGACCTTAAGTTAGCAGGCAGAGTTATGGTCAAAGTATGTATGAAGGAATTATTTGAGGGTTTGGTTAGACTTACCTTTCTCAAATGTGTGAAAGCATCATCCTTGAACCCTGTATTAAACACTTATTCTTCTAGAAGTTGTTCATGTTGCGGCTGACTGTAATTGAAAATTGGGAATGGCTGATTATGCAAGTTTCATTTTTGTTCGATTGTTTCTCCTGCTTTCTTTTAAATTTAGCTCAACAAATACAGACTGCCTGCCGGCCATAAGTGGGTAGCTTTATTACAAGTGATAATTTATGTCATCTTTTTTTAGGCAGGCGGTAAGATAGAGAATAGACTTGTACACATTGACAAGCCTCTCATGAGAGTACCCCACCTGGCTATACATCTACAGAGAGATATGAACACTAAATTCTCTCCTAACTTTGAGACTGAAATGTGCGTATGTATGTGCTAAGTATCTCATCACCTACAGGCATGCTTACAGCATTCTTCATTTCATGATCCCACAAAGATATGGTCGATGATATTACGCAACCATCACCATTGACTTGATGTGATTTCTCTTGGAATCGGGAAAATTTCATTGTTGGCCAGTCACAACTCACAATTTAAAACCAAATGATGTCTGCAGTGATTAATGTGCAAGAAAATTGAGAGAAACTGGAATTTTGCAATGTCATCTTTGGGATGAGTGGAATTTATCTGCCCAGCTCCCACATATCTTATGAAGCTCATGTGGGGATCTGTTTGGATCACAGTGAGCTCAGGTTTGCAGTTTCATGTTTCAGGTTGTTAAACATTTCAATGATCATGTTTTTGTCCTGCCAGAACACAAATCTACTAAATAATCAATTACATTTATACTTGTTACTATTCAGATTACCGGTCATCGGAACAGCAGTACAGGAGCAGTTATTATCCTCAGATTCTACTGAAGACCTGACAGGCACTCAGGGTACAAAGCACCAGCCCATACTAATCAGAGCTATAGCTCAGGAACTCGGGGTAGCTGTTGGTGATATATCTGATATGGAGCTCTGTCTAGCCGACCATTCACCGGCTGTAAGTGTTGCAACTCAATTTATTTTCTTTGCGTGGAAAAGTAATAGAGGGATGTTCATAATGATGACAAGACAGTGTAGGCTACTCCCCTTAAGCAAGACATCACATGTAAACCTGAAAACTGTTATAACAGCAAAGTTGACAGTAGCAGAGCAGAGTCGTGTGGGAACATGGCTAAGTGTGTTATAATCTTCAAAGCCCCAAACATTTAAAGGTTTATTAGAGTGTACATCTTGTTTTACCTAAAATGATTTCTCGTATCTTGCAGGCTATTGGTGGAGCTCTAGATGAGTTTGTATTCGCCCCAAGACTGGATAACTTATTCAATGTGTACACAGCTTTAGAGGTTTGTGATGGCGCAAATTACTTCAACTTCTTGCCTTGAAACTAAGATCTCGAGTATTGAGTAACATTTTAAACAGCCAAACCAGAATATAATAGCAATACGATCTTGGTCTGGAAAAATTGAACATATCAGCTTCAAATTGAACATGACTACAGCCTTGTGAGTCTATTGTATCACAGATTATGTGTTATCATAGTCAGTCGAAGTTACCCTGCAAAATCAGAGAAGAATGTGATAACCGTGCGTTCTACATACAAGACTACCTGTTCGAAACATTCAACTAATTTAAGAGGTTACATTTTCTCACATAATTTTAATAGGCTATGATAACTACTTCAGCTAATACAGAAAAGCTAGCCTCAGATCCGTGTATCAGAGTAGCTAGTTTCTTTGACCACGAGGAGGTCGGCTCGACTAGTGCACAGGGAGCTAACTCTAACTTCCAGAGGTTCATACTGCAGAGATTGTGCTGTGGTGGAGACCAGGAGGCCTTTCAAAGATCCATGCCAAACTCTTATCTGGTGAGTGGAATCGAAAATTGAGAAATGAGATGTTAAACTAATGCTACGTGTCAGAGAAATGTGTTCTCATCGAATTCCGTGTAGCAAAAAAACACATGTGGGCTTTGATCTCAGAATCATCACCTAATGGTCAAAGGTTTTGCATAAACTGATTGTCAAAATCAGGGTACAAAATCAATGAACTAGGTGAAATGGTGATGTTTTTACTGTGTTACCCATAGACAAAACATGTCTATGGTGTTACCAGTTAAAAATTATGACATCACCTACTTAATTTGATTGATATGAATCATATTAGTGATTTCACTCCCTGGTTTTGAATTGCACATTAGGGGACATTTCTGAGATTGAAGCCCCCACAAGTTATCTTTGAGCTGTACAGAATTCAATGAGCCCACAATTCCAGGATTGACATCAGTAGTTTAAACTTATTATTAAAATAATCGAATGATATGCATGATGTAGTTAGGAATCGTGGGTACTTGTTAGATAGATGAACAACTTGATGATTTAACATTTAGAAGACTACACTCAACTCACCCATTCATTCATCCATTGCCAATAACATTAATATGTTGTCACATTTACACTGACCATGATGTTCCAAGGGTAACCAGTCTCCTTTTCCACACAAGGTGGCAATGGTGGAATGAAATGAGCTTGTGGGATGAGAGTGAACATCTCCGAGTAGTGATTAGGAGGTTAGCTAATGCGCGCCATCAGCCCATTCTCTTTTAGGAATGGTGAGATGTAAAGAGGCGAGATGGCGCTATGCAATTGGTTGGCGCGCTTCCTATTTACTGCCAGTTGATAGGTGCTGCAGAAGTGGTGGGTTCAAGTCCCTCTGAGAGAGATTTCATGATTGATTGTTGCAGCCCCAGTGTGCTTTGGTGTATATATCTCCCTGTTATGCGTTCATCATCATAGTGACCTAATTTACTTTCAACTCAAATATACATCTTAAAAGCTCTGAATCTGCTCTCACTTGCAATTGAAACGTATATACCATAGAAAAATGTATTGCTTTTTGTATTTTCTATGTATACTATTGTGACAAGGATGATAATAATGTTGTCAATATAAATAATAATAATTAACTTTTTCTGGACTTCTCTTTGTTTTTAGATCAGTGCAGACCAGGCTCATGGTGTACATCCAAACTACAAACTTAAACATGAGGAGAATCACAGTGTTCAGATGCATAAGGGAATAGTTATCAAGTTCAATACTAACCAGAGATACGCCACTAACGCCTGGACAACATCTGTGTTACGTGAGATAGCGTCCCGAGTCGATGTACCGTTGCAGGTGAGGATCTGAGGCTGAGGCTATGGTCTTTCTGTATTTTCGTTTCCGGATTGCCTTATATTGCAATTAATTTATAAGTAGGAACCCAAGTTTAATTTGAAGCAAAGAGGCGGGAGGGGGTGGCAGAGGCCAAGCTTTTTATACAAACAGGATGAGGGATAGTTATAACTTATTCGACATGTACTATCGACTTTGATAACCTTGGTTTTGAGTAGCTTTGGTAATATTAGAGGCGTTTGCAATTTTTACTCATTCCATCTTCTTTTTACAGGATATCGTAGTACGAAATGACAGCTCTTGTGGAAGTACTATCGGTCCAATGATGTCAGCTAAGCTCGCCATGCCTACCATAGACATAGGAGGTGCACAACTATCTATGCACTCGATCAGAGAACAATGTTCAACTACCAGTGTTGATCACGCTATCAAACTTTATGAGGTATTGTGTGATAAAGTTTGTTTTGTTAAATAAAAACAACTATGAACTATGAAGTACTGTATACTGCCAGCCTTCGTACGTGGGTAGTCAGTGACAATGGTGGACATCACAATACACCATCTTAATGGTTATTTCAAGCATATCACAGACTATTAGAAAAGAAATAGCATTTAATTAGAAAATGCTGCTAATGGATCTCATTGAGTGGTAAGATGGCTGTTGATAGTCTGGTTAGTCGTTGGCATTACTATGGATCCAGTTCTATCCAGTTAACATGTGTTCGGAGTTGCTCTCCTTTACAGATATTTAAGAGTAGGTAGTATAGGTGAGCAACTCCAAAAGCAGGCTGACATGACCAAACTTTATCAAACACACGGGTGGCTTGTTCTTAGTAAAGTTCAAATCAATTATAGGTAAAAGAGACATTTGCTTTCTACCACTTCTGTGTATTGGTATAAAGTCAGTGTCCAAAGACAGCTTGTCACTAGATGACATACTCCAAAGATACTTTGTAATACTTTGATATCATTCTCATTGTTATTTTTTGCAGAGTTTCTATGAGAACTTTGCCTCTGTCAGAGATATGGTGAAGATAGACTGAGTACCTTCAAAGTGAAATCAAAGTCCGCTCTGCCATCTTCTACCTGCCAAATTTCACTTTTGATCATCGCTTGAAAATGGTGCCATCAGTTTTAAAAACGACAGTTGTTTGATCGCACAGATTATAAAATTCAATAATATGTCAAATGATAGACTAATTTCTTGGTGTTATGACTCTCGTTTTTCTGTTGGTTGCTCCATAATGAAAATTGTAGCAAGTTTATTTTTTATTTGCACAAAGCAATAAATCTCAAATTGATTGATTTAGGCAGTATGATACTTTATTACTCAAATGAGAAAGAGAACTCAACCAGTAGTACAACAGTTGAACAGGAAGCACATAAATGAAATAGAACTGCCAAATTTTTTTTTAATGGGATTAGGCTGTGAATGGTAAAACAATAATCTGTCCACGGCAGCACGTGACAGCACGACATCTTGACAGGCTAGTGTAATTGAAGTGGCCGACTAAAAGATCAGTTTGCAAGTCGCAACGCTACATAAAATAACCTACATAAATAAGTACATATCTTGTTAATGTTAAAAAGACTGCACATATATTCATCTCACAATAAAACTTTCCCTATCGGTGCTAGTCAACTCTAGCACTGGATTAACAAGTGATCTACCTTTTTTCAAACTGTGAAGGTGATAAGACATATTTATATAAAAAAACCCTAATAGCCTTGTCAAAGTACAGCGCCCCAAGAAATTGAGAATATACAAAAGAAAACAAAAAATTACATGAGCAGGTGTTGATATTTCTCACCAGAACTTAAATAGTGTACGCGGCTTTTTCACCTGGTTATTTTTATGTGTGAGAGCTGAAAGATCACAGATGTGAGAAAAACTTGGCTAACACACATTCTAATAGCCTCTGTGCTCAATTTAACTATAAATTGCAGAAATTTAAATTATGTTTTCAGACGAGTATGATGACAACAGATTGCATCGACAGCCCTTCCTCATCACAGCTCCGGATTAGAAGAGAAATGCAGGATGGAAACCTTAAAGGCAAGTAAGTTCAGTTTTTTTCAGATTGGACGCGATACCAGTTAGTGCGTAGTTTATTGGATAAAAGTAGCTTTTCCTCTCATCAATCTTTTTGTCGTCTAGTTCCGAAGCAGCTCAGACTCAATAGACTCATCCTCGATAAGCTTGATCTGAAGAGAGAGTAAAATGAGATGGTGATTTGACAATAATGACCTTTTTTAGGGTTCATCTAGCTTTGATACAAATGTCTTATCGTTAAAACTAAGAAAAAACCTCAAGTGATCATTGTTGGCTAGTCAGGGAAAAGAACAATGCTCTTCACATCGTTTTGTGGCCTGAATCTGATGAAAATGGTCTGCTCTCATAATAAATTTACAAGCTAAGTTGACTTGGTAGACCTGTGAGGCAATGATTTGGAAATTTGTATTTCTTCACCTTTTCTTTTTGTTCTCCGTCAGTAGCTCCCTACTCTTGCCACTCTTCCCACCATACATAGCCCTGCCGTCAGTATATAGCTCCTGTATACAAACATAAGACCGAGTTGTTCAAAACATTTTCAAAAAATCTCATTTTGATGGAAAAAAAATTACAACATGCTCGGCACAAATACATTGATACCCTCACAATCATGAATGTAATGATGTGTCATTTTATTAAATTTCTCTGAGAACACCACACCATGATTCTTTTCAATGGAGATATTCACAACAGTTTCATAGCAATCCACTTACGGTGATCTCACCCGACGTAATGGAGCTGTAATCTCCAGATCTTGTTGTCGGAGTTGTCATTCCTGACATGTAGTCATACATTTCTTTTAGATCTTTGCTCTACAATCGAAACAATTGAAAAATTACCTACTGTCACATCAAACTTGGCTATTTGCATAACAAAAGTTTTTTCGACTTTTTGATGGCATTAGAAAGCTGAAAAATAGCTTAATTTGCATAACAAAGAAAATCAATTTTTGAAAAAATTAAAGATAGAACCTTTTTGCTCGTGATTACCAGTGGTTTTTGGATGGCTTCATCTAAGGGTCTTAGATATAATATTTTAACTACTAAGACCCTTAAATGAAGCCATTCATATGTATTCTCTGGGTGTTAAAAAAATTGTTGTGAATGATGGATGGTGCTAATGACTCTGAGCTAGCTTATAGGATGATTTCGACATCATTCTTATTCATTATTCGTTTGTAACATTGTCCAATCTGATATCAATTATACACTTGAGATAAGTTAGCTGGTTTACCTGGCTTGTGCTGGGCATCTCTACTTGTGTCTCCAACATTGTTACATCTCTCCTCTCGTGTTCTACTTTCTGTACTCTCTTTCCCTTCCCCTTCTGCAGGAACAACAAACAGGAATTGTCCTAATTTATAAGATATGCCTCACTGTAGACTAACTAGTTGATTGCATTTACAATCAACAATAATAATGTTGAAACGCGTTGATAAATTTTGAAGGCCTGAGACTGGAATTTAATTTGTTCATCAGAAGATCCACTTTCTTCCAATAATACTATAAAATGTCACACTTTTGTCGAATCTAGAACTGATGATGCTAATACTAAATTAACTATACCTGCATCACTTTATCACCCACTACATTCTTTTCTTCTTTCTCTCTTTCTGTAGCAACCACTGAGACCTTTGCTTGCTCCAACCTCTCTGTCTCGTCCACTACATCCTGTGCTACTTCGTTGACCCTCTCTGTATCATTCACAGTGACATCTACTTCGTTGTTGACCCTCTCTGTAGCTTCCACGGCAACCTTTACTCCTTGCTGAACTGGCACACTGCTAATTACCACGTCAATTTTCTCCTCCCTCTGCTTCTGCTGCTGGTCCTGAACCAATTGATCATCATCCTGTAAAATAGTGTGACAGACAGCATCGGTGAATAACTATAGTTTGTTTTGACAGGTGGCCCTGTAGTATCATTGTAAATTTCTGGTCTTGCTGGACGCTTATTTTACGGCATGGCCTTCAATCTAGGGCTACAGGGGTCACTGTGAGGGCGACCATGGACACCTAGTGGCATTCGAAGTTAGTTGTGAAGTATGAGGCCCTTAAAGTACAAGTTAACAAGCCATTTATCATTGGATAGCAGCCACTGTAGAGAACAGCGATGCGACACAAATGCTTGCGCAGAACCTATCAATAAGTCTGTACAGCATATATTTACCTTCACTTCCTCCTCTTTATGAACATTGTTGGTTGAACCGCCGTTTTCATACTCTACTTTCTCTTCCACTACCTGTACATCACCTTCGGCCTGAATCCTCAGCTCTGTTTCAATCTGTTTAAATCATTATCCATAGATAAATACGCTAGCAGCTTTAATTTAGATTGGTTTCCATACCTGAGACTGCAATAAAACCCTGTCCACTGTGAATTATCCGAATTAGCCTGCCTTATCTTTGTGGAGGCTCACGGTTTGGAAGTGATTATCAAGAATTTTGTTCTGGAAGTTGAGTTTGAATTGAATTAAGACAGTTTCTGTTACCATTATTATCAGCCTCAATCATCATCATGAAGATAGTACAGTACCTTGCTTTTCTTTGAATTTTCTTCCTTACATCTGGCTCCATCCCCGATTACCTCTCCTTCTTTCTTCCATTCTTCAGCGCCCGCTACCGTTGCTCCTTGAGTCCAACTCTATGAAACAATCAAAATTACTTATTGATCCTGCTAATGCTTTCTCATCAAGTCCGCATGTTGGTCTGATGACATGATCGGACCAAGAGAAAGGAAGGCAACTCCTAGGGATTTTCAACCCTTACGTTTCACTTAAAGTCAGTCAAACGTACCTTCAAATGTCGGAAGATGGCATCTCTGTCACAAAATATTTTTCAGCATGCACAGATCAATGTTATATTATCTACTGTTTATTATTCTACCTCTGTATTAGTCTGCTGATTCACTAAATCTTTCACTTTCTCTTTAATCCTCCTCACTGCCATCTCTGTAACTTCTTTTCTTATCTGCAATAATTTGGAAATAATGACTATTTTTTTAAACCCAGCAGCGTGCCAATCGGTATAACTAGAAACTAGAAATCTTACTTTGCTGAAAGCTTTCAAAAATTTGTGTCACGGTATCTTTGTACATACCACTCATGTTGTGCTAGTTGGATATGTAACCTACCAAACTCCATCTTAATCTTGTCAGCTTCCTCTTGTTGTCATAGTAACACCTGCTCGTTTCACCCATCTCCTTAGCATGTCTAGTAATAGTTGGACAACGAACATTAGTTACAACTCGATCTTGCAGATCCTGTCTGCCTGATATGTGTCACTGTGATTGGGTAAGGGATGAAAACACGCTAAAGCATAAGTATTGGCCTTCAAATGAGGGTAGGCATGATTTATATCAAATTTGTCCTGTTTTATAAAAAATAGGATTTAGACTTGAGAGTTATCTCCCCATTGATTGTAAAGGGGGCAACTCCCATCACTGCTGATATCACAATCTGTGGTAAATATGGTTAGAAATGATGTATTATTTTTGACTTACTCCTCTGATATTAAACTCATCTTCATCTTTATCTCTTTAGATTCCTCTGCTTTCTCTCTGCAATAATTACAGTCGTTGTCATAAAATTGGAACTATGATTAATGATTAATTTGATATAACTATATTTACTTAAATTTACAACAGTAATGAAGCCCGACATGCAGTAAAAGAAGGGAAGAACCATGAGTCTTAACAATGAAATGCATTGTGGAAGGTTGGCTCCCTTATCACTTGAGACTAAATATCTCCATGTGGTAATATTTGTTGTATTTTAAGGATTGGTGTTGGCGTGGCTATGAAGTTGTCCCATCATTCGATCATCCGATCATTCACTTTAACGGTTTATCATGAAATTTCAGCGATATTTATGGATTACGGATAGGCACAATGAACTCACCGTCTCAGCGTAATTATCTCCTCTTCTTTTTCCTTAATAATTATAGTGTTGTTGTTTCGATTTACTTTCTCTCTCTCCTTCATTTCGTCCATCGCAGCCTTACATTCTGTTACCAGTCTTCTATGCTCCTTCTTTTCTGAAATATGATGTCAATTTATACATACTTTATAAATTGTCGGTCATTTGAGTGTTTCATCAGGGAGGGTGGGATCTCCCACCCTCCCTGGTTTCATATAGCAACAGTAAAGAAAAATGGAACATAAAAAGTATAAAACAAAATAGTGAAACACAAATCAGAAGTATATAGTGCTGAGTTCACTTTGACTCAGTTATAGAAATCTGCTGTAACAGGGTCGTTGTGCATGGAAAACTTCGCGCAAGACACTATGTTTTCTCTGAATCAGGGAGGGTGGGAGTATATCCCCCCCTTACTGACACAGACAGCAGTTTGACTGGTAGAGAGGGGACAACTTCAAACTTGATCAATGTTATGTAAGGCGATTCAGCACAAAATCCAGGGCATACTGATTGAAGCCCATAGAATGCTCTACAGGAAAATAAAGTTTGTACTTGAATGGCTGTGTTTGATACTTGACTATACAACAAGTCTAACTGAATTATTCTGACGATACAACCGGCAATGAACATCTTAATTTGTAGTACAGAAAGATTGGTAGATAAGTAAGGCGTGTGAGCTCTCTTACCTTCATACAAGGAGAACAGAAGTTTAAGGATAAATACAACAGAAACTGCCACCAGTACTGTAACAATGAAAAAATTGATAAGATGTATTTATTCAAAATTCATTAAGGTTATTTTGAGTTGCTCCCGGTTGGATTTGCCTTCCCATGCCAGATGATCATTTTTTACAGTATTGTGACTTATATTTGTACCGAAAATTCCTATACTGATGCTGACATGGTTGTTTATTACCAAAAGTGTAACAGAAGAAAGTTCTTTCATTACACGAAAATATTGTCAAGGAATTCCAAATTGTAGACTTTGTGACCATTACCAAGCAAGCTATTGTTGTGACATCACGACATTTAGACTCCATCGCGACTGGAGTAATGTCATCACCATATGCAGCGGTCAAATTGTTGTGTGGGTGTTTCGATGATAAAATCTTTTAACAATCATAACCATGAAACTTTTTATTTCATCACTGATTAAGTTCTTTGTTGACAAATTAGACGATGAATGCAGTACTTAATATGTGATCCTGTTAGTTAAGATGTAAAGATTTCAGTTGAATTCTAACTGTTTTTGTAGGATACACCAACAAAAGTAGCTTATAACATTTGTGTAAGCTTATAAGGTATATCAAAAACAACAACAAGGAACGAAACAGAGTCATTAACACAGCCCCGCAATATATACTGACTAGTTTCATAATAAGCAAACATGATTGTTACTATACATACCAAATAGATACACCCTAAACTGGCGCTCCTGTTCATCTAAAGCGTTCTGACACGGAACTCTTTCTTCTTCCATGATTTATAAATAGTTTACTGTCAATTGTATTCAAGAATTTCGTCTGCCAAGTACTAAATACAAGTTTTAAGCAGAGGGTCAGTTTGAATCAACTTTGTCTAACAATGCTTTACTCCTGACTGACTAAAATCTAAAAACCATTGTTGTAACACAACGTACTGCCACATGGCCTTAAAATACCATTAAGCTGTGACTAAAGTGACAACATAACATTTTAACAATGACATCATCAATGTTTGTTGCTGGAAGTGGCTATGACCACAGCAGAGTAATGATAATAATTATGATAATAATTATTACAATGTAAATTTAGTAGTTATGTGCTCCTGCCAGTTTTATTGCTGAACAATACATTCTGTAATCAGGGAGTCTTGGTTATTGGTTATGATTGTATTTTTCTTTACTTATAGTTCATGAGGAGGCTGAGGATTTGTAAACAGAGCTACAGGAACATTTCAGAAGGCTTGAGCCGTTACAGGATATGATGGTGTTTGCAAAATCAGAATAATTCATCCGACCGAACATCCTCAACGAAGCTGATAATCAATCAGAAATGGTTATCCATTCCCACAAAGTGCAACCAACACAATCATCGGCATCCAGCCAATCAAAGCTGACCTACAGGTATGTGGATGAAAATGAGAGATTACTTCATGCAGTAGAGAAAGTAAGTAAAATTTTAATTTCAATTCTCTTACAATCCTGACAGGGATGCTAGTCGTGGCATTCCGTTATAAACCATAGCAGGATTTGAGCACATGAATCAGTTTACAGTTCAGCACTTCATGTTACATGAGTGACTTACACTTATGAAAATTTATGATAATTACATCTTGTAAGATGTTTTCTAATCTTACCGCCATTTGTAGCTCAAACAATTGAATACTTGAATTACTCTGATATCTGATGGGGGGGGGGGTTAGACTTTACATTGACATTTATAATGTATGGGTGTGATTTCGGATATGAAATATGATAGGCAATACACACTACGTAACAGACATACACAATAGATTGTTGCCATATCTATGTCGCAACATGAATCAATCCAAGATACACCAAATACTTGGATTCTGGAACTCATCATGTCTCACCTTAAGTATGGTGTGTCTACTATACTTGTCCTGGATCATATTAAGACTTTGAAATTGGTTGTCTCTTTCATTACTGTGAGGGTGAATATCTGAAAAGTTGCCTAATACTAAAATAGTATATAATATGTGATTGAATCGATCCAATCAAGAGAAGACAACTACAATATTTTGCAACCTCCATAAACATTCATTTTTTTTACAAGATTTTGCAGTTTACTTTGATAGAAAGAAGATACCAAACTTTTCAGGGATAGTTGGATTAGACTAGATTTGTGTCACCCTGGAAAATCAACCGCCTAGCACATACACACATCATCAAATCGCAGTCAGGACTGTATCAGCCCACAGCAAGTCCAACTGTGAGATCACACCAAGGTCCTGTCCAGACTCTCAGTAGGTATCATGTTGAAGATATACTCAACAACGGCCTCTTACAAAACTTCACATATTTTTCTGCATCAAGGAAATTTGTGTTTTTAAATAAATTCTCAAGATTATAAGTTATAAGAGTTCAAAATGTCTGTATTTTAGGTCTTTTAGGTCTTTAAGTTATTTTAGGTATTTTAGGTATTTTAGGTATTTTAGGCATTTTAGGTATTTTAGGTATTTTAGGTCTTTTAGGTATTTTAGGTATTTTAGGTATTATAGGTCATTTATGCCACATAAATTAATGCCTGAAATTTCAGTCATCCATGGTCACAACTTCTAGCTAAAAATTAACTCTTGGCCTCTTGTTTTTTTTGGATTCTCACTTCACTGTTATTACAATAAATATCCTTGGCCTCTTCATTTCAGAAGGTATCTTATTGTTACTTGCTGCGTATTCAGTATTCTAGGTAAACTAAATGTTGTATCCAGCCATATGGACAGTTTACGAGAGCCACAAAAGGAACACAAAGATTGAGCATGGAGGGTCCTCAAAAATTCTGGTATGACCATTTACCTGAAACAAGTATTTTGGTGAGTGTTCTTAGAATTCTTTGATCTTGTCATCAGTGATTGATACTTGCATCCTGACTTCAACTGCATAAAACATTTTTGAAGTTGACCAATATTTCATCTTTTCTTGGCACCCGAAAACTAGCTAGGTGAATTCTCTCCTTGGATATCTGATCATGCCCAATCAATAAATATTTTCCTTTGTTAGAACATTAATAAATGGCATAGGTGACATAATATTATTATGAACTTTGAAATGCTAGGCGGCAATACAGAAAATTCGCAACCAAATAGTGACTTGAGAACATTTCCAGTCAGCATGGATACACTCAAGCTATTAGAGAAATGCAGATTAGTACAGATTGTCACCTGCTATGCCGCTTATTGGCAGACAAAGGTATTAATAACTATTTTGTAGTTGATCGATTGTCATGTTTTCAAAATAAATTAAACTTGAGTAAGTTTCCCTGCTCGGAAAAAGGGAGACGCTGTACCTTTATACTTTGCTAAACAACAGAAAATCTTGTTTTCTTTAACTCAGACATTCATGCTAATCAACTAGCTAAGAAACTATGATTTGATCAAACACTTTACCTTTTTCCCATTCAGTACTCAATTATAAATTATACTTTTTGCTGATGATACAAATATTTCTAGTACTGAACCTGAAATTATAAACAGAAACTTACCTTTGATGAATGAATGGTGTATCACCAACTGTCTTGTGATAAACTGTGAGAAAACCTTATCTAGTCTTTTTTGAAGATTACAAGCTCAAATATGGGACTCTATTTTAGAAGAAAAAGGAAGAACCCAATTTTTTGGAGACTCCAACATAGCTTTCTATTAGATCAAGTTTGCTCCATTTTGGAAAACTTAAAAGCATGCCATCGCAATTGCTTTTTCAATACAGAACTATGTATCTTTTATTTAAATCATACTCAATCAAGATATTTTAAATATGTAAACAAACCATAAATACAAAACTAGATCAAACAAACTAAATATTATTAAAACCAACAAGTGAGGAGAGAGGGTCCTTGTTGAGCACTGGCCTTTTGGGAGTTTGGACGGGGCCGGTGGGTGCGATCTCACAGTTGGGCTGGCGGGGCATCTCTGGTCGCGTGGTGGATAATCGGTACGGTGGGCATGTTTTGTCTGGGCTCTTCATGATGTCCATGTGGTGTTTTTGTAATTATGAGTGTTAGCCACCACTCTAGTCACAAACAATCTGGCTGTCCCATGCTTTTATTTACTTTCTTTTGAACATTTATTACTCTTACCTAATTTACAATGTTTCTTTATAGCAAAATACAAAACAAAAATTGTAAAATGTATCAGGATTTTAGGATTGTACACGTATAATCTTGAAACAGATTCAGTGGGCCGTCATACAGACACCCGAGTCTTACCCTCGAATTTTGCATGTACCATTGTGGCAACACCAGAGATAAAAAACTAAGGGTTTTCGGGTGTGTTGTTGTCAGCCATTTCTAACATGTGTGAAAGTTTTAAGCTCGGAGGTCAAATCTGTAAAGCCTCATATACTGTTCATATCTAATCAATTGTACAGGCACACTACTCCAGATTGTAGCAAATTTGATGAAACTTGATATTTACAGGTGAATAGAAAATACATCATGGCTGAGCAAGAGTTTAACCCCTTGGGCTGAGGTAGCTGAGTTTCTATCCACTTTATTTCTGAAGTGGAGCATGCTTGACCCCCGTTAAGGTGAGAGTTGGTTGTTGAGAGCTCAGCTAGATGGACAAAGTTCGAAATCTGAAATTATACTTATACTGCATCAAAGGCTTCTAAGGATTAGATTCGAGAATATTATTACATTTTGTATATATCAGTCATCTGGCCTGGTGTTAGTCTCAACGTTGAATGGAGGTAGAGTTTGGGTATATATACCGCTGTCTGTTGTCTTGCGCTGATTTCATCGCACTGTCAATGTGGGACCAAAATTTTACAATTTTAAAGAGCAATAGATTTTATTTTGCAACTGAACCGACCAATCAACAAAGAAAATGCATAGTCACCTTAAAAATCAGCATAACCATCTGAAATTTATGACAAAAGAAATGAGCCTGATACATATAAAACAATACTAAAACAAAAAATTAAAATTGAAGCTGAGGGTTGAGTAACTGTTACTTCTCCCAGAACAACTCAGTCCCGCATCAGCTTCACAAGCCCTGACCTTCAGAGATAAAATAGAATCAAATTGATGTCATGAAGTGAATGATGATAAGACAGTTGAGGAAATGGAAAAAGTGAGTTCACGATGGATGATAGACTGCCAGAGGTATGTTAAATCGGTAATGATGTCACCATTGTTTTAATGTTTTAGATTTCACCATCAACACACGATCTCAGCGTTGCTACTGTATCTGGCGGTCGGGCTGGATAGCACAAAATGAGTGATCCTATTCTCAAAAAAAAAAGAAATAACTAAAAAAAGTTATCGACATGACCTTTGGGGCTAAAACCTGTCCTCTCACATACACTGCTTTATCTCACACTGCTGTGGGGGACAACGAGTTGAGGCCTGTAAATACGTATCCCACAATGCACTTTTCTGGAATTGCCAGTGAGCTCAGGTCAATGATGAAATAATCATGTGAGATCGACCTGATCTCTACGGGACATACAGGTTTATTTGTATTTCCGGATAGAAATGGTAGAAATGATGAAAAATACTTAAAGAATTTTCAGAGTGTCCCACAGAATACTATTGTGTGTCATACTTCGTTCAGGAATGGACTTATGATTAAGGGACTGACTTGCGATTTTCATGGCACCAGCTGATCTGGTATCTGGCCCACCATTCTTCCTACCCAGCTCATTGCAGAAGAAAATTGAAGATACCGGAGGTCCAGCAGTGTGTGTTTGCATGACCCACATATATTGAAAAGAAAAGAACACCCTCTGCCTTTTCGATATAAATCATATCCAGGTTTCTGGCAGGCGTGGGGAAAGGGTGGGCATTAGTACAATTGGTCCAAGTACCTGTACCCAAGACAGGATAACTCACGCCGCATCAAAGACCCGAATGGAATGATGTTCTTGAAATACTCAAAATGACCAATAGAATCAGTCAGTGTCGATACATGAGCCACAATTTGTTAATTGAGACGGGCATAAGATCAGAGTCATAAACACTCTCACAAGCAGTTGACAGTTTATCACAAAAGTCAAGAGAACAATCCATCACAATAATAGAAAACTCATCGTGGCGTTAGACTTACCCATCAGGTAATCATCAAAATGTCTTCTCTGTTTTCCATTTCTCACAATGATGTGTATGATATACTGTTGATGCCAATTAAGGTGTTAAAAAAAATGATAAACTGGCAATTCAGTTTGACTCTGACTGACTGTAGAACTTATTGATCAAACATAAAGTACTGCATAAGTTCATTCCAGTGACATCATCATTATTTGCAGATGAATTTGAATGAAATATGTATGAATCGTTTCCTCTCTGCAAGATACCTACTGCTTTCCATCTGAAGTTAATTGAGAACCATTTTTAATTCTTATTTTTGATTTACCTCTCATTTACAAAATTTAAAGGTCTTAAAGGTGAATAGAGCTTTTCTCATTATGATGTGGTATATTTAGTCCATCATACATGTTCTATTTACGAGAACGTGGTAAAGAAATATTACTATCTAATTCACTACATTGTATTTTGACTCAACCAACCTGGTATGATGTCTCTGATAGAAAAATGCAGCAATCTGTGATAAGGAAAATACCACAGTCTTTCCATCCACTAGGTATGTTGGCTTTGAGTTTTGGTTCCAAAAAGTTGGCGTCCCTTTTTCTTTTCTTTTTTTATTGTATAAAAAATGTAATTTTGAATTATTAGCTGTTTTGTGCATTCTATTCTATACAATGCATTGTTATTTTTATTCTCGATCTAATATACTTCTTTTTTCCATAGCCATCGTTGATTTGCTATGAGACAATGTACAATGAAGTTCATTATCTGGCTTTTTACTTATCTGGCTTTTTACTTAGAGTTTAATAGCTATAATCCCACCTGCAATATAATTGTTGAAGTTGAGAAATCCAGTATTATCTCTAAACAAAATTTTCCGGACTATTTCACAGACTGACACACACCCTTTCACTGGTTTGTGTGCTTCCTTCTTATCCCTCCAGCTTAATGATCTGGTAAACAGCACCTTTCCATCATCTAGTTAATGATCGACTGTTACATCAGAGGTAAAAAGTTGTTTCATTGGTTAACAATAAGTGATCTGTCTTGTATAATCATATATCTAAAAAAAAAGTATCCAGGTTTGAAGAAACGAAATAAGGCAGGCTCTTCAATAAAATTGAGCAAATATTACATCAACTTTGAGTCTTACTCTGGTACAAGACGTCATACATTTCCTACTTGCTGTATAATCGTCTTAGTGGTTTCAGAGAGAGGACCTGAACGATTTCTAATATTGCATCTGATGGAAGGTAACTGATAAAAATGCCAATTACTGACGAGTTCAATTGATTGTCCTAATAGGAAGATGCTTCTAGATCTGGATTAATTATGTCATAATAAAGCACTTTACCAACCTGCCTATAGATTTGACACTTAAAATATTTGCAATCACTCATATCCATAATACCAATGACAGTATTTATAATCTTTGATAATACAATCACACAGATTAAGGTTACAATATAGATTAATTCTAAAGTACATCATCAAGGTTAAGCTCCTGGGAGTGCTATCTCTGCTCCTCACAAGAGAAAAGGGTCACATGAATTGTTGAGGGACACAGACAGTTGTCGCTGGGATTTTGGAGAGATTTTATTTATACTACCTATTGTGGTAGTGGTCTGAGATATCAATTTGTTGTCATTTCAAATTTGTCAACAATTTAAAGGTTTGAATATGCCCTAAATTCTTCCTACTGTCGGATTGAAGCAACCTAGAAACTAGAATCCATCCTAAAAGTGTGAGGTGATGGGTGCAGTAGCCGCCACAACCTGATTAAGTAACTCATCGCCAATATTGGCTATGACACTTTGATCACTGCTAATTGTTGGTCAAGTAGTCCTGATACTTCTGCCAAAAACGTTCCAGAACTACAAAAGTAATTGCTTTATCCTCCACAATTTAACAATGTTTCAGTAACTGCCGGTCAAACCGTTTTATAGCCAGCTCATGGGTGCAGTTGAAGTTATGCAAGATATAGCATGTGATCAAACTTTGAGTAAAACTAAGGGAGCAACCTCAAAGTGGCCTCGCTGTTATATCACCTTGGATTAGACCCTCTCTTACCTTTGGTCTGGAGGAAGATTTGTTGATATTGTTCGGTGCGATGGATTTGCGTGTTTAAATGATGATTGATGAGGTGTGGGGTTGTTTTGGTGACTAATATATTTTAATGTTGGTCAGCTGTCAGTGAGATAGAACATGACCATAACTTAACAGCTAATCTTAACTTAAGTGAATTATTGTATAAGGAGACATTCGCTAGCATGGCTTTATATCGGCAGTCAATACATAAAAGCAATCAGGTGAATTATAATGTTTTAGTCTTGTCTTAAAATGGAGAAAAGTTTATCACAATTTAAATAATCTTCAGGTCAGTAACCAAAATTTACCCACAATTCATCCTCAACAATTATAATCAGCAGATGATGACCGACACCAAACCCGTAACAATCTGTTTTTGAATTTTTGTGATTAACAGCTACAAGAGGGACAACTGAGAACCGATCCGATAATTTTTTTTGTGAAGGGCAAACAAAGGGGCTGAGCTCAAACAGTTCAAGATGCTGGTAGAGGCATGGTTGATAATGAAATGCCTCTACCAGCATCTTGCACTGTTTGAGCACTTAAACTAGGGCTGAGCTGATGAGGCAATGTGGTACCAGACGATATCAAGACAAAGATAACCTCATTCTACTGACAATTATATCTCATGAATTGAATCCCGCAACTGGTACCATCTAAATAGGATCACTTATTGTTTACCAACAAAGCAACTTTTTATATCTGATATAACAGTAGATCATTAACTTGATGATGGTCTGGTGCTGCTTACCAAATTATTAAGCTGGAGGAATAAGAAGGAAGCAGATAAACCAGACAAAGAGGAGCAAAGTAAAAATTGGATACTCGATTTCTCAATTTGCAAAAACTCCAACAATTATATTGCAGGTAGGATTATAGCTATTAATCCCACAAAGTAAAAAGGTGAGGGGTTCGTTGCCATAACCATTTGTTGATTGCAAGGTAGAAAACAAAAAAGAAGAAATATATTAGGCCAAAAATAATTGTTAATAATGCATTGTTAAGTCTAGAATTACACAAAACGGCTAATAATTAAAAGTGATAATTCTACGGAGGCAGAACGTGATTTTCCACAGTTTAAAGAGCTCTGTTCGGTTAGCTGGTTGATTTTCTTCTATCAACAGAGTCAGTTTGTTAACTGGTTATTTGGGTGTATATGTTATGGCAAATCTAAACACAATGAGCAGGTAAGTGACTTTGAATTATGTTATACATACAGTGTTTCATAATAGTTTCATACCTGCATACTTTGACAGTCATTGAAAATTCCAATACTTTTATTTTTGGGAAACATGTTTTTTGCAACATACAGCATAGGAGTAGGTAGTGGCTCAGTTGGTAAGAGCGCCGGGCGTTCAGCAGCCATGCGTTGAAGGTTGTGGGTTCTAATATCATGCTGTCCAGTGACTACTGGTTTCGGTTGGACCCCTGATGTGCTATGACCTTTCAAAAACCAGAGAAAAATGACGCAGCATTTGCAGCCGGCCCTGGCGGCAGCTAATATCTTGCCGTCCATACTTTGGGATGTGGCGTGTGATACAAAAAGTAATTAACCAACTATTATATCATATCATTATATATGATAAAATTTATTTTGTATTTCAGACTTATCACTGTTGATCGAAGCCTGGACAGAAACACTCTACTTATTCTCCTGCTGATTTATTTATGCCTCACTCTGGTGGCAGCTGGTGAGTATTATAATCAAGGTGGACTTCATTTTTACTTACAACATTGTTGTCATGTAATGATGTGTTTTGGTACATATCTAAGACACAAAGAAAATATATTAGATTTGACTGCAATATTGCAGAGGTTTTGAGTTGTAATAACTTAAAAATCTCCCTCTCCCCTCACAAATGCAGTACTAAAACATGTTGCAGGACTGTGCTAAAACTATTTCCTAATTCTTTTTGCGTTTTTTTTTCTGACTCCTAATACGGCCACCCGTCAAAATCATACTGTGGAAGTTGGCAAAGCGCAATAACAACAAAAGGCATACTGTCGTTCTGAGTTGCTGTGGTAAATGCTATGCGAAAGACTATTTTTGTGATTAAGTTCTAGTTATCTACCCCTGAGTATATTTTTTCATTTTCATCATTATGTAGGTAGAGATATGACTGATATAAAGCAAACTGCCATATTCTGTGAGTCATCTACTGATGAAAATAGCATCATCTTTGAGAGTGAGGATACAGTCAATGAAGGTGCTATCCTCATGCCTGCCACATATGGGAATAAAAGTGATCCGGAAATATGTAAGGTGACCATAAGAGGACTCAGAAACGTTCTCATTGTCTTCAACCATCACAGACTGAATGCAGCAAGTGGGCCGTGTTTGAAAAATAACATAATAGACAACAACAAAGAGGAGGGAGCATGCTCAGAACAGATATTCTCCAATGGTGTGTGTGAAGTAACATTAGAAGTGGGAAAACAACTCCAGCCAGGCTTTATTATTAAGTTCCAAGGTTAGTCTCTTTCCACGGCAGCACGTGACAGCACGACATCTTGACAGGCTAGTGTAATTGAAGTGGCCGACTAAAAGATCAGTTTGCAAGTCGCAACGCTACATAAAATAACCTACATAAATAAGTACATATCTTGTTAATGTTAAAAAGACTGCACATATATTCATCTCTCAATAAAACTTTCCCTATCGGTGCTAGTCAACTCTAGCACTGGATTAACAAGTGATCTACCTTTTTTCGAACTGTGAAGGTGATAAGACATATTTATATAAAAAAAACCTAATAGCCTTGTCAAAGTACAGGGCCCCAAGAAATTGAGAATTTACAAAAGAAAACAAAAAATTACATGAGCAGGTGTTGATATTTCTCACCAGAACTTAAATAGTGTACGCGGCTTTTTCACCTGGTTATTTTTATGTGTGAGAGCTGAAAGATCACAGATGTGAGAAATACTTGGCTAACACACATTCCAATAGCCTCTGTGCTCAATTTAACTCTAAATTGCAGAAATTTAAATTATGTTTTCAGACGAGTATGATGACAACAGATTGCATGGACAGCCCTTCCCACTGCAATTAAATACATGGGGACTGAGGCTACACAGCCTGAGATCCAGCCTCTTACTAGATGAGAGCTCTGCTAGATAGTCATCACAGCTCCGGATTAGAAGAGAAATGCAGGATGGAAACTTTAAAGGCAAGTAAGCTCAGTTTTTTTTCAGATTGGGCGCGATACCAGTTAGTGCGTAGTTTATTGGATAAAAGTAGCTTTTCCTCTCATCAATCTTTTTGTCGTCTAGTTCCGAAGCAGCTCAGACTCAATAGACTCATCCTCGATAAGCTTGATCTGAAGAGAGAGTAAAATGAGATGGTGATTTGACAATAATGACCTTTTTTAGGGTTCATCTAGCTTTGATACAAATGTCTTATCGTTAAAACTAAGAAAAAACCTCAAGTGATCATTGTTGGCTAGTCAGGGAAAAAAACAAAGCTCTTCACATCGTTTTGTGGCCTGAATCTGATGAAAATGGTCTGCTCTCATAATAAATTTACAAGCTAAGTTGACTTGGTAGACTTGTGAGGCAACGATTTGGAAATTTGTATTTCTTCACCTTTTCTTTTTGTTCTCCGTCAGTAGCTCCCTACTCTTGCCACTTTTCCCACCATACATAGCCCTGCCGTCAGTATATAGCTCCTGTATACAAACATAAGACCGAGTTGTTCAAAACATTTTGGTCATCTCAAAATTTCACGAAAAATCTCATTTTTATGAAAAATAAAATTACAACATGCTCGGCACAAATACATTGATACCCTCACAATCATGAATGTAATGATGTGTCATTTTACTAAATTTCTCTGAGAACACCATGCTCAAATTACACTGCGTGATTCTTTTCAATTGAGATATTCAAAACAGTTTCATAGCAATATACTTACGGTGAGCTCACCCGACGTAATGGAGCTGTAATCTCCAGATCTTGTCGTCGGAGTTGTCATTCCTGACATGTAGTCATACATTTCTTTTAGATCTTTGCTCTACAATCGAAACAATTAAAAAATTACCTACTGTCACATCAAACTTGGCTATTTGCATAACAAAAGTTTTTTTGACTTTTTGATGGCATTAGAAAGCTGAAAAATAGCTTAATTTGCATAACAAAGAAAATCAATTTTTGAAAAAATTAAAGATAGACCCTTTTTGCTCGTGATTACCAGTGGTTTTTGGATGGCTTCATCTAAGGGTCTTAGATATAATATTATAACTACTAAGACCCTTAAATGAAGCCATTCACATGTATTCTCTGGGTGTTAAAAAAATTGTTGTGAATAATGGATGGTGCTAAGGACTCTGAGCTAGCTTATAGGAGGATTTCGACATCATTCTTATTCATTATTCGTTTGTAACATTGTCCAATCTGATATCAATTATACACTTGAGATAAGTTAGCTGGTTTACCTGGCTTGTGCTTGGCATCTCTACTTGTGTCTCCAACATTGTTACATCTCTCCTCTCATGTTCTACTTTCTGTACTCTCTTTCCCTTCCCTTTCTGCAGGAACAGCAGACAGGAATTGTCCTAATTTATAAGATATGCCTCACTGTAGACTAACTAGTTGATTGTATTTACAATCAACAATAATAATGTTGAAACGCGTTGATAAATTTTGAAGGCCTGAGGCTGGAATACAATTGGTTCATCAGAAAATCCACTTTCTTCCAATAATACTATAAAATGTCATACTTTTGTCAAATCTAGAACTGATGATGCTAATACTAAATTAGCTATACCTGCATCACTTCATCACCCACTACATTCTTTTCTTCTTTCTCTCTTTCTGTAGCAACCACTGAGACCTTTGCTTGCTCCAACCTCTCTGTCGCATCCACTACATCCTGTGCTACTTCGTTGACCCTCTCTGTATCATTCACAGCGACATCTACTTCGTTGTTGACACTCTCTGTAGCTTCCACGGCAACCTTTACTCCTTGATGAACTGGCACACTGCTAATTACCACGTCAATTTTCTCCTCTCTCTGCTTCTGCTGCTGGTCCTGAATCGATTGATCATCATCCTGTATAATAGTGTGACAGACAGCATCGGTGAATAACTATAGTTTGTTTTGACAGGTGGCCCTGTAGTATCATTGTAAATTTCTGGTCTTGCTGGACGCTTATTTTACGGCAAGGCCTTCAATCTAGGGCTACAGGGGTCTCTGTGAGGGCGACCATGGACACATAGTGGCATTCGAACTTAGTTGTGAAGTATGAGGCCCTTAAAGTACAAGTTAACAAGCCATTTATCATTGGATAGCAGCCACTTTTGAGAACAGCGATGCGACACAAATGCTCGCGCAGAGCCTATCAATAAGTCTGTACAGCACATATTTACCTTCGCTTCCTCCTCTTTATGAACATTGTTGGTTGAACCACCGTTTTCATACTCTACCTTTTCTTCCACTACCTGTACATCACCTTTGGCCTGAATCCTCAGCTCCGTTTCAATCTGTTTAAATCATTACCCATAGATAAATACGCTAGCAACTTTAATTTAGATTGGTTTCCATACCTGAGACTGCAATAAAAGCCTGTCCATTGTGGATTATCCGAATTAGCCTGCCTTATCTTTGTGGAGGCTCACGGTTTGGAAGTGATTATCAAGATTTTTGTTCTGGAAGTCGAGTTTGTGGTATTGACCTTCCATAATATTTCTGCAATTGAATTAAGACAGTTTGTGTTACCATTATTATCAGCCTCAATCATCATCATGAAGATAGTACAGTACCTTGCTTTTCTTTGAATTTTCTTCCTTACATCTGGCTCCATCCCCGATTACCTCTCCTTCTTTCTTCCATTCTTCAGCGCCCGCTACCGTTGCTCCTTGAGTCCAACTCTATGAAACAATCAAAATTACTTATTGATCCTGCTAATGCTTTCTCATCAAGTCCGCATGTTGCTCTGATGACATGATCGGACCAAGAGAAAGGAAGGCAACTCCTAGGGATTTTCAACCCTTACGTTTCACTGAAAGTCAGTCAAACGTACCTTCAAATGTCGGAAGATGGCATCTCTGTCACAAAATATTTTTCAGCATGCACAGATCAATGTTATAAATTATCTACTGTTTATTATTCTACCTCTGTATTAGTCTGCTGATTCACTAAATCTTTCACTTTCTCTTTAATCCTCCTCACTGCCATCTCTGTAACTTCTTTTCTTATCTGCAATAATTTGGAAATAATGACTATTTTTTTAAACCCAGCAGCGTGCCAATCGGTATAACTAGAAACTAGAAATCTTACTTTGCTGAAAGCTTTCAAAAATTTGTGTCATGGTATCTTTGTACATACCACTCATGTTGTGCTAGTTGAATATGTAACCTACCAAACTCCATCTTAATCTTGTCAGCTTCCTCTTGTTGTCATAGTAACACCTGCTCGTTTCACCCATCTCCTTAGCATGTCTAGTAATAGTTGGACAACGAACATTAGTTACAACTCGATCTTGCAGATCCTGTCTGCCTGATATGTGTCACTGTGATTGGGTAAGGGATGAAAACACGCTAAAGCATAAGTATTGGCCTTCAAATGAGGGTAGGCATGATTTATATCAAATTTGTCCTGTTTTATAAAAAATAGGATTTAGACTTGAGAGTTATCTCCCCATTGATTGTAAAGGGGGCAACTCCCATCACTGCTGATATCACAATCTGTGGTAAATATGGTTAGAAATGATTTATTATTTTTGACTTACTCCTCTGATATTAAACTCATCTTCATCTTTCTCTCTTTAGATTCCTCTGCTTTCTCTCTGCAATAATTACAGTCGTTGTCATAAAATTGTAACTATGATTAATGATTATTTTGATATAACTATATTTACTTAAATTTACAACAGTAATGAAGCCCGACATGCAGTAAAAGAAGGGAAGAACCATGAGTCTTAACAATGAAATGCATTGTGGAAGGTTGGCTCCCTTATCACTTGAGACTAAATATCTCCATGTGGTAATATTTGTTGTATTTTGAGGATTGGTGTTGGCGGGGCTATGAAGTTGTCCCATCATTCGATCATCCGATCATTCACTTTAACGGTTTATCATGAAATTTCAGCGATATTTATGGATTACGGATAGGCACAATGAACTCACCGTCTCAGCGTAATTATCTCCTCTTCTTTTTCCTTAATAATTATAGTGTTGTTGTTTCGATTTACTGTCTCTCTCTCCTTCATTTCGTCCATCACAGCCTTACATTCTGTTACCAGTCTTCTATGCTCCTTCTTTTCTGAAATATGATGTCAATTTATACATACTTTATAAAATGTCGGTCATTTGCAGGAGTGTTTCATATAGCAACAGTAAAGAAAAAGGGAACATGAAAAGTATAAAACGAAATAGTGAAACACAAATCAGAAGTATATCGTGCTGAGTTCACTTTGACTCAGTTATAGAAATCTGCTGTAACAGGGTCGTTGTGCATGGAAAACTTCGCGCAAGACACTATGTTTTCTCTGAATCAGGGAAGGCGGGAGTATATCCCCCCCTTACTGACACAGACAGCAGTTTGACTGGTAGAGAGGGGACAACTTCAAACTTGATCAGTCTTATATAAGGCATTTCAGCACAAAATACAGGACATACTGATCGAAGCCCATAGAATGCTCTACAGGAAAATAAAGTTTGTACTTGAATGGCTGTGTTTGATACTTGACTATACAACAAGTCTAACTGAATTATTCTGACGATACAACCGGCAATGAACATCTTAATTTGTAGTACAGAAAGATTGGTAGATAAGTAAGACGTGTGAGCTTACTTACCTTCATACAAGGAGAACAGAAGTTTGAGGATAAATACAACAGAAACTGCCACCAGTACTGTAACAATGAAAAAATTGATAAGATGTATATTTATTCAAAATTCATAAAGGTTATTTTGAGTTGCTCCCGGTTGGATTTGCCTTCCCATGCCAGATGATCATTTTTACAGTATTGTGAATTATATTTGTACCGAAAATTCCTATACTGATGCTGACATGGTTGTTTATTACCAAAAGTGTAACAGAAGAAAGTTCTTTCATTACAAGAAAATATTGTCAAGGAATTCCATATTGTAGACTTTGTGACCATTACCAAGCAAGCTATTGTTGTGACATCACGACATTTAGACTCCATCGCGACTGGAGTAATGTCATCACCATATGCAGCGGTCAAATTGTTGTGTGGGTGTTTCGATGATAAAATCTTTTAACAATCATAACCATGAAACTCTTTATTTCATCACTGATTAAGTTCTTTGTTGACAAATTAGAGGATGAATGCAGTACTTAATATGTGATCCTGTTAGTTAAGATGTAAAGATTTCAGTTGAATTCTAACTGTTTTTGTAGGATACACCAACAAATGTAGCTTATAACATTTGTGTAAGCTTATAAGGTATATCAAAAACAACAACAAGGAACGAAACAGGGTCATTAACACAGCCCCGCAATATATACTGACTAGTTTCAAAATAAGCAAACATGTTTGTTACTATACATACCAAATAGATACACCCTAAACTGGCGCTCCTGTTCATCTAAAGCGTTCTGACACGGAACTCTTTCTTCTTCCATGATTTATAAATAGTTTACTGTCAATTGTATTCAAGAATTTCGTCTGCCAAGTACTAAATACAAGTTTTAAGCAGAGGGTCAGTTTGAATCAACTTTGTCTAACAATGCTTTACTCCTGACTGACTAAAATCTAAAAACCATTGTTGTAACACAACGTACTGCCACATGGCCTTAAAATACCATTAAGCTGTGACTTAAGGGACAACATAACATTTTAACAATGACATCATCAATGTTTGTTGCTGAAAGTGGCTATGACCACGGCAGAGTAATGATTGTAATTATGATAATGATAATTATTACAGTGTAAACTTAGTAATTATGTGCTCCTGCCATTTTTGTTGCTGAACAATACATTCTGTCTCTAATATAATCAGGGAGTCTTGGTTATTGGTTATGATTGTATTTTTCTTTACTTATAGTTCATGAGGAGGCTAAGGATTTGTAAACAGAGCGACAGGAACATTTCAGAAGGCTTGAGCCGTTACAGGATATGATGGTGTTTGCAAAATCAGAATAATTCATCCGACCGACCATCCTCAACGAAGCTGATAATCAATCGGAAATGGCTATCCATTCCCACAAAGTGCAACCAACACAATCATCGGCATCCAGCTAATCAAAGCTGACCTACATGTATGTGGATGAAAATGAGAGATTACTTCATGCAGTAGAGAAAGTAAGTGGAATTTTAATTTCAATTCTCTTACAATCCTGTGTTATCCAGAAGTTGAGTGCTCAAACTCCGACAGGGATGCTAGTCGTGGCATTTCGTTATAAACCACAGCAGAATTTGAGCACTTTAATCAGTTTACAGTTCAGCACTTCATGTTACATGAGTGACTTACACTAATGAAAATTTGTGATAGTTACATCTTGTAAGATGTTTTCTAATCTTACCTCCGATTGTAGCTCAAACAATTGAATAGAATGTCACATTTGTCTCGCGGACTAATGTATACTTTTATTGCCTAAACAGCATTATTTCCATAACAAACTTTTTATTTTATCATCATAATGGGGGGGGGGGGGGGTTAGACTTTACATTGACATTTATAATGTATGGGTGTGATTTCGGATATGAAATATGATAGGCAATACACACTACGTAACAGACATACACAATAGATTGTTGCCATATCTATGTCGCAACGTGAATCAATCCAAGATACACCAAATACTTGGATTCAGGAACTCATCATGTCTCACCTTAAGTATGGTGTGTCTACTATACTTGTCCTAGATCATATTAAGACTTTGAAATTTTGTCTCTTTCATTACTGTGAGGGTGAATATCTGAAAAGTTGCCGAATACTAAAATAGTATATAATATGTGATTGAATCGATCCAATCAAGAGAAGACAACTACAATATTTTGCAACCTCCATAAAAATTCATTTTTGTACAAGATTTTGCAACCAAATAGTGACTTGAGAACATTTCCAGTTAGCATGGATACACTCAAGCTATTAGAGAAATGCAGATATAGTACAGATTGTCACCTGCTGTGCCGCTTATTGGCAGACAAAGGTATTAATAACTATTTTGTGGTTGATCGATTGTCATGTTTTCAAAATAAATTAAACTTGAGTAAGTTTCCCTGCTCGGAAAAAGGGAGACGCTGTACCTTTATACTTTGCTAAATAACAGAAAATCTTGTTTTCCATAACTCAGACATTCATGCTAATCAACTAGCTAAGAAACTATGATTTGATCAAACACTTTACCTTTTTCCCATTCCGTACTCAATTATAAATTATATACTTTTTGCTGATGATACAAATATTTCTAGTACTGACCCTGAAATTATAAAAAGGAACTTACCTTTGATGAATGAATGGTGTATCACCAACTGTCTTGTGATAAACTATGAGCAAACCTTATCAAGTCTTTTTTGAAGATTGCTCAAATATGGGACTCTATTTTAGAAGAAAAAGGAACAACCCAATTTTTAGGAGATAAGTTAGACTCCATCATAGCTTTCTATGAGCGTTTTAAAAGCATAAAAAAATTAATTAAATTTAACTCTGATGATGATGCGAGCACTCCGTCCAGCCATTGACCAAAATTCAATGGGTGACATATATTACAGCTTATACTATCATCATTTGATCTACAGATAAGAGCTCTGGGGCCACACAAGGGACTCTGGGGCCACACAAGGGATAGCCAACTACGACAAGTACAGGAAAACGAAAATAATGCTCTGCATGTCATTTAGGGAATCTGACCAGGGGTCACATTACTATAGTTATTTTGGAAAACTTAAAATCATGCCATCGCAATTGCTTTTTCAAAACAGAACTATGTAACTTTTATTTAAATCCTACTCAATCAAGATATTTTAAATATGTAAACAAACCATGAATACAAAACTAGATCAAACAAACTAAAAATTATTAAAACCAACAACAAGATAGGAGAGAGGGTCCTTGTTGAGCACTGGCCTTTTGGGAGTTTGGACAGGGCCGGGGGGTGCGATCTCACAGTTGGGCTGGCGGGGTGTCTCTGGTCGTGTGGTGGATAGCCGGTACGGTGGGCATGTTTTGTCTGGGCTTTTCATGATGTCCGTGTGGTGTTTTTGTAATTATGAGTGTTAGCCACCACTCTAGTCACAGACAATCTGGCTGTCCCATGCTTTTATTTACTTTCTTTTGAACATTTATTACTCTTACCTAATTTACAATGTTTCTTTATAGCAAAATACGAAACAAAAATTGTAAAATGTATCAGGAATTTAGGATTGTACACGTATAATCTTGAAACAGATTCAGTGGGCCGTCATACAGACACCCGAGTCTTACCCTCGAATTTTGCATGTACCATTGTGGCAACACCAGAGATAAAAAACTAAGGGTTTTCGGGTGTGTTGTTGTCAGCCATTTCTAACATGTGTTAAAGCTTTAAGCTCGGAGGTCAAATCTGTAAAGCCTCATATATACTGTTCATATCTAATCAATTGTACAGGCACACTACTCCAGATTGTAGCAAATTTGATGAAACTTGATATTTACAGGTGAATAGAAAAAAACATCATGGCTGAGCAAGAGTTTAACCCCTTGGGCTGAGGTAGCTGAGTTTCTATCCACTTTATTTCTGAAGTTGAGCATGCTTGACCCCCGTTAAGGTGAGAGTTGGTTGTTGAGAGCTCAGCTAGAGGGACAAAGTTCGAAATCTGAAATTATTCTTATACTGTGGAAAGCTCCGCATCAAAGGCTTCTAAGGATTAGATTCGAGAATATTATTACATTTTGTATATATCAGTCATCTGGCCTCGTGTTAGTCTCAACGTTTAATGGAGGTAGAGTTAGGATATATTTACCGCTGTCTGTTGTCTTGCGCTGATTTCAATGTGGGACCAAAATTTTGCAATTTTACAGAGCAATAGATTTTATTTTGCAACTTAACCGACCAATCAACAAAGAAAATGCATAGTCACCTTATGACAAAAGAAATGAGCCTGATACATATAAAACAATACTAAAACAAAAAATTAAAATTGAAGCTGAGGGTTGAGTATCTGTTACTTCTCCCAGAACAACTCAGTCCCGCATCAGCTTCACAAGCCCTGACCTTCAGAGATAAAATAGAATCATATTGATGGCATGAAGTGAATGATGATAAGACAGTTGAAGAATAGGAAAAATGAGTTCACGAGGAATGATAGACTGCCAGAGGTGTGTTAAATCAGTAATGATGTCACCGTTGTTTGAATGTTTTAGATTTTACCATCAACACACGATCTCAGCGTTGCTGCTGTATCTGGCGGTTGGGTTGGATAGCACAATAAAATGAGTGATCCTATTCTCAAAAAAAAAGAAATAACTAAAAAAAATTATTGATTGATATGAACTTTGGGGCTAAAACCTGTTCTCTCACCTACATTGCTTTATCTCACACTGCTGTAGGGGACAATAAGTTGAGGCCTGTCAATACGTATCCCACAATGCACTTTTCTGGAATTGCCAGTGAGCTAAGGTCAATGATGAAATAATCCTGTGAGATTGTCCTGATCTTTACGGAACATACAGGTTAATTTGTATTTCCGGATAGAAATGGTAGAAATGATGAAAAACACTTAAAGAATTTTCAGAGTGTCCCACAGAATACTATTGTATGTCATACTTCGTTCAGGGATGGACTTGTGATTAAGGGACTGACTTGCGATTTTCAGGGCACCAGCTGATCTGGTATCTGGCCCACCATTCTTCCTACCCAGCTCATTGCAGAAGAAAATTGAAGATACCGGAGGTCCAGCAGTGTGTGTTTGCGTGACCCACATTGAAAAGAACACCCTCTGCCTTTTCGATATAAATCATATCCAGGTTTCTGGCAGGTGTGGGGGAAGGGTGGGCATTAGTTCAATTGGTCAAAGTACCTGTACCCAAGACAGGATAACTCACGCCGCATCAAAGAGCCGAGTAGAATGATGTTCTTGAAATACTAGAAATGACCAATAGAATCAGTCAGTGTCGATACATGAGCCACAATTTGTTAATTGAGACGGGCATAAGATCAGAGTCATAACCACTCTCACAAGCAGATGACATTATATCACAAAAGTCAAGAGAACAATCCATCACAATAACAGAAAACTCATCGTGCCGTTAGACTTACCCATCAGGTAAACATCAAAATGTCTTCTCTGTTTTCCATTTCTCACAATGATGTGTATGATATACAGTTGATGCCAATTAAGGTGATAAAGATGATAAACTGGCAATTCAGTTTGACTCTGACTGACTGTAGAACTTATTGATCAAACATAATGTACTGCATAAGTTCATTCCAGTGACATCATCATTATTTGCAGATGAATTTGAATGAAATATGTATGAATCGTTTCCTCTCTGCAAGATTCCTACTGCTTTCCCATCTGAAGTTAATTGCGAACCGTCTTTAATTCTTATTTTTGATTTACCTCTCATTTACAAAATTTCCGCTTTGGTGGGGTCTTAAAGGTGAGTAGAGCTTTTCTCATTATGATGTGGTATATTTAGTCCATCATACATGTTCTATTTACGAGGTCATGGTAAAGAAATATTACTATCTAATTCACTACATTGTATTTTGACTCACCCAACCTGGTATGATGTCTCTGATAGAAAAATGCAGCAATCTGTGATAAGGAAAATACCAGTCTTTTCATCCACTAGGTATGTTGGCTTTGAGTTTTGGTTCCAAAAAGTTGGCGTCCCTTTTTTTTTGTTTTTTTTTTTTGTATAAAAAATGTAATTTTGAATTATTAGCTGTTTTGTGCATTCTATTCTAAACAATGCATTGTTATTTTTATTCTCGATCTAATATACTTCGTTTTTCCATAGCCATCGTTGATTTGCTATGAGACAAAGTACAAAGAAGTTCATTATCTGGCTTTTTACTTATCTGGCTTTTTACTTATATTAGGGTTTAATAGCTGTAATCCCACCTGCAATATAATTGTTGAGAAATCCAGTATTATCTCTAAACAAAATTTTCCGGACTATTTCACAGACTGACACACACCCTTTCACTGGTTTGTGTGCTTCCTTCCTATCCCTCCAGCTTAATAATCTGGTAAACAGCGCCTTTCCATCATCTAGTTAATGATCGACTGTTAAATCAGAGGTAAAAACGTTGTTTCATTGGTTAACAATAAGTGATCTGTCTTGTATAATCATACATCTAAAAAAAAAGTATCCAGGTTTGAAGAAATGAAATAAGGCAGGCTCTTCAATAAAATTGAGCAAATATTACATCAACTTTGAGTCTTACTCTGGTACAAGACGTCATACATTTCCTACTTGCTGTATAATCGTCTTAGTGGTTTCAGAGAGAGGACCTGAACGATTTCTAATATTGCATCTGATGGAAGGTAACTGATAAAAATGCCAATTACTGACGAGTTCAATTGATTGTCCTAATAGGAAGATGCTTCTAGATCTGGATTAATTATGTCATAATAAAGCACTTTACCAACCTGCCTATAGATTTGACACTTAAAATATTTGCAATCACTCATATCCATAATACCAATGACAGTATTTATAATCTTTGATAATACAATCACACAGATTAAGGTTACAATATAGATTAATTCTAAAGTACATCATCAAGGTTAAGCTCCTGGGAGTGCTATCTCTGCTCCTCACAAGAGAAAAGGGTCACATGAATTGTTGAGGGACACAGACAGTTGTCGCTGGGATTTTGGAGAGATTTTATTTATACTACCTATTGTGGTAGTGGTCTGAGATATCAATTTGTTGTCATTTCAAATTTGTCAACAATTTAAAGGTTTGAATATGCCCTAAATTCTTCCTACTGTCGGATTGAAGCAACCTAGAAACTAGAATCCATCCTAAAAGTGTGAGGTGATGGGTGCAGTAGCCGCCACAACCTGATTAAGTAACTCATCGCCAATATTGGCTATGACACTTTGATCACTGCTAATTGTTGGTCAAGTAGTCCTGATACTTCTGCCAAAAACGTTCCAGAACTACAAAAGTAATTGCTTTATCCTCCATAATTTAACAACGTTTCAGTAACTGCCGGTCAAACCGTTTTATAGCTAGGTCATAGGTGCAGTTGAAGTTATGCAAGATATAGCATGTGATCAAACTTTGAGTAAAACTAAGGGAGCAACCTCAAAGTGGCCTCGCTGTTATATCACCTTGGATTAGACCCTCTCTTACCTTTGGTCTGGAAGAAGATTTGTTGATATTGTGCGGGGTGCGATGGATTTGCTGTTTAAATGATGATTGATGAGGTGTGGGGTTGTTTTGGTGACTAATATATTTTAATGTTGGTCAGCTGTCAGTGAGATAGAACATGACCATAACTTAACAGCTAATCTTAACTCAAGTGAATTATTGTATAAGGAGAAATTCGCTAGCATGGCTTTATATAGGCAGTCAATACATAAAAGCAATCAGGTGAATTATAATGTTTTAGTCTTGTCTTGAAATGGAGAAAAGTTTAACAAAATTTACCCACAATTCATCCTCAACAATTATGATCAGAAGATGATGACCGACACCTAACCCGTCACAATCTGTTTTTGAATTTTTGTGATCAATAGCTACAAGAGGGACAACTGAGAACCGATCCGATAATTTTTTTTGTGAAGGGCAAACAAAGGGGCTGAGCTGATGAGGCAATGTGGTACCAGACGATATCAAGACAAAGATAACCTCATTCTACTGACAATTATATCTCATGAATTGAATCCCGCAACTGGTACCATCTAAATAGGATCACTTATTGTTAACCAACAAAGAAAGTTTTTACATCTGCTGTAACAGTAGATCATTAACTTGATGATGGTCTGGTGCTGCTTACCAAATTATTAAGCTGGAGGAATAAGAAGGAAGCAGATAAACCAGACAAAGAGGAGCAAAGTAAAAATTGGATACTCGATTTCTCAATTTGCAAAAACTCCAACAATTATATTGCAGGTAGGATTATAGCTATTAATCCCACAAAGTAAAAAGGTGAGGGGTTCGTTGCCATAACCATTTGTTGATTGCAAGGTAGCAAACAAAAAAATAAGAAATATATTAGGCCAAAAATAATTGTTTAATTGTTTAGTCTAGAATTACACAAAACGGCTAATAATTAAAAGTGATAATTCTACGGAGGCAGAAAGTGATTCTCCACAGTTTAAAGAGCTCTGTTCGGTTAGCTGGTTGATTTTCTTCTATCAACAGAGTCAGTTTGTTAACTGGTTATTTGGGTGTATATGTTATGGCAAATCTAAACACAATGAGCAGGTAAGTGACTTTGAATTATGTTATACATACAGTGTTTCATAATAGTTTCATACCTGCATACTTTGACAGTCATTGAAATTTTATTTTTGGGAAACATGTTTTTTGCAACATACAGCATAGGAGTAGGTAGTGGCTCAGTTGGTAAGAGCGCCGGGCGTTCAGCAGCCATGCGTTGAAGGTTGTGGGTTCTAATATCATGCTGTCCAGTGACTACTGGTTTCGGTTGGACCCCTGATGTGCTATGACCTTTCAAAAACCAGAGAAAAATGACCAGCTAATATCTTGCCGTCCATACTTTGGGATGTGGCGTGTGATACAAAAAGTAATTAACCAACTATTATATCATATCATTATATATGATAAAATTTATTTTGTATTTCAGACTTATCACTGTTGATCGAAGCCTGGACAGAAACACTCTACTTATTCTCCTGCTGATTTATTTATGCCTCACTCTGGTGGCAGCTGGTGAGTATTATAATCAAGGTGGACTTCATTTTTACTTACAACATTGTTGTCATGTAATGACACTGCGTTTCATGCCCCTGAATTGTCTGACAATTCTGTACAATTCTAGAATTGTCGAGATTTGACCCATTTACAATGAACCAACCAGCTTCCATTATTGTCTAATTAACCCTGCCTGCTAAATAAATTACATTCACCATTGTGTTGTTATAGAATGAGCCTTCACAGTGTCAGATAATGTAATATAATAGGCTTGATTTTACATGTAATGTGTTTCTATGTAGATGACTAGACAACTTAAATGTTCTAATAAAGATAAAGATAACGCATTTTTGTAAACCAACATCTCACCCTCCCAAAGAAAACTAAACACTTACCACTCAGCAAGAACGTCCCTCCATTATCATTGCACATGTCTGGATCATAGAGTACTATGATAACTCGATGGTCAGGATTGTCACCTGCCGCTATCAAAATTGTCACATTTGCTAAAAAAAAGAGGTTCACCCAACAATTAATATAGGCATGGCATGGCTTGCTTACATTTATACCTGCCATAAGATTGTCATTATTGTGTGTTAATGATATCGTTTAATACAAAAGTATTGTCAACCATGTAATGGAAATCAAAATTTATTTGAACAGTTGATCGCAGACAGTGTCAATCTGTGCTGTCCCAACCATATAGTCTCGCTTTCTTGATGATCAATTCAAATAAAGAAAAGGATCAGCTGGAGCAGCGCGGATATGGATGGTATCATTGGCATTATTGTTGTTTGCATCAATTATTAATCTCGGGAGTGATTAGCTTAATCACTCTTTTTACTGCCACTCTTTGCAACGTTCCTTGAGAATTGTACTGTATATAGTCAGCTTTTCTGTCAAAACAATGTAAAAAAAATATAATCATCGTCTTGAGATACATTAAGTCAAGTCAATTTTTAGGGGTGATATGCGAGTGTCTTTTTGGAGTTCTCCCATCTCTGGCAAACAAAATGAAGGAGCGTGCAACTCCCAGTCCTGTTATCAATGGTACCTTCATTGGTGGGACCAGAGATTGATTTGTGATTGGCATCAACTCTTTCACAATGGTAAGTTAGGCCACCTAAATGGCTTGATTGTTTTAGGGAGCAAAAGATGATTTATTTGTGATCAGCGTTGTATCACCATCAAGATATAACATTGTTATTGATAGGTATTGCAAATAAATAGCGACAGGTAAACCATTACATACTATCGAAACCCATACGATTAACACATTTTCACTCAGGTGATAGGCTTATTGTAGGACGGAAACTATGCCACATCATTGTATGGGTACATGAGGTTACACCCACCTGGAATTGAATCGTAAAAAAATCCACCAACCTTCCGTTGACAATATTTGTCTATATACTTGTCTACCGGCTATATTTTTATGACATTAGCTTGGACATCAGCGTGGACATCAGAGTGTCATGTTTCATTTTTAATTATCATGAATATATTTCATAAGCCTTTGAACCATAAAAGTTTTAGTATGTAAACTTTGCAACTTTGAACTAAAGAAGATATTTGAGTGCATTGGGAGACAATGTGTCGAGATGTATGGTTGAAATTTAGATTCTTCAATGCATCACGGTTATGTGTAATATTGAGCGCTCTGAGTCTACCCCTGAATTGTCCTAGATGCCACTGGCCTGGCTGTGACAGTTGGTTGCATCAGCAAGCTATATCATATATAAAAGAGGCTTACTCCACCATATGTTACGCTTTATGGATCATTGACAATACTAGGATACAGGAAAGTTCGCCTACCATCGCTCTTAGATCTGTGTAATTAAGCATGCTAAAAGAATGATTGTTGCTATTTCTACTAATCCCATCTTAGAGGATAGCGATTGTCAGCTATACACTCTATAATAAAATATTTTCACTCTAAGAAGAACTCCGTCAGACCGAATTAATAATCTGTGTTCTCTCTAAATGCGAACAAGAAAAAGGCTTCGATACTCATACCATTACTAAAGAGCATCGCATCATTTGTTTTGGAATTTCTCACTGACCAAGAACCAGCGAACTTACCAGAAGTTTGTATTATGCATCCAATTTCATGGTGGCGATAAAAATTAATGCTAACAATAAGGTAAAAGAATGACAGAGAGTGGAGATAATCCACTTAACTTTAGTTTTTCAACAAAGCTTCAGTTCGGATGGGAGGCTTCATGGCATAGGCACCTGGGAACTTGCGGGCCGAATTAAGTATAAACCACCATAAAACTTTTATTGGATATGGGCAAACTACAGGCTGCATAGTTGGTACCCAGGAAGATCAAGGATTGGCCGTTTGTAAATCTCATAACTACAAACCAGAGCAGGACATGGAAATTAGTTTGTCAATTTTTATTATGTTGAAAGGAAAACGGATCAGAATGTGTAGGGCGGTTCGCAACCGCAAAACGACCAAATGTTTTGATGCCCCACAATCAGTGTTTGTATACAGAATGAAATAATTAGTGAAGTCTCTATCGGCCGGGCCCCTGTCTTCATGAAAAGTTCCACCACACAATGGAACAACGTTACTTAGATATTGATAGGACAGTCATATTTTTCCCTCTGTTCAGTTTGCACTTCTACTGCCATCACCTCCTACTAACCATCTACCTGAATTCAATCACCAATTTAACCAAGGGCACAATAAATTGTCGGTTATCCATTCCTCTGAAATCTTGTGGCATTTATGCTTGAAGCATATCCGCATTTCGAGTTAAAATATGTTTGAAAAAAAGATTTGGCATGTTTTTGTGGTGTGTATTGTTCTGGTCTAACATGCTGTAAGCTTTCATCTTACATAACCAAAATACCCAGCTGGCCTGGCTTTATTTTAATTCCAAGGATTTACTTCATGTTCACAAGAATTAATCCATAGAGAAGACAATGCAGTCCCTTGAATGTTCCACTCAATTATGGTGCAACTCTATGTCACAATGAGGTCTGTGTGGGCATAATTGGTGCTTGCATCAATGACTTGATATTAAATTATTATAATTGAGCATGCCTATTCATTAAGAAATTATAGCAGGTATCACCATGATAAGGAAGTGCAGGTATTTTCTTTTGCCCACAGTTGAAAGTTGTTCTGTGTAATCCGTTTTAAATAAGCTAAAATATCTGCACTAGAACTTATTTCGATATTGGCATGGTAACATTATCAACCATAAAAATAGGATATCCGACAGATATATATATATCCAGAAGTACTGACTACTTACCATGACTTTTTTTATCCAGACGTATACCTATGGAAAAGCTGATAGGAGGTAATACAGTAGGCAATTTTCTTAGGTCTTTAAAAATTCATATAAATTTATAAGATTCAGATCTTTATATTCAGATATCAAGAATTTCTGGACTTCAAGGTTTAGTGTTCTTGTCTGGTAATCGCTACTACAAATGGCAGTTTCAAAGCCGTCAACCATTCACCTCCAGTCAGGTTTTCCACAGGTTAGTTGTAAACCATGGAATTCACTACCACTGACTAGTACTGAAAAGATGAAACAATCTCACCAGTGGTGTAACAGTACGTAGTTGACACAGGACACACCTAATATGGCTGGCAAGAACTATAGTGTCAAGAACCAGCCTGTCTAATTACGATTTAAGATGATGAGTTTGCGGTTGAGATTTTGGCTTATTTTAATGGGGAAACACAGAAGGATTTTCCACTGACTGGTAGACGACAACCTGTGAGTGAACTGCCTGGTGTGGGCTTAATGTGTGAACCTGTCTGAAAAAGATGCCACATATAGTGATCTCAAAAAATACTTTTTCAGGCCCAAATTTAATATTCATTATGACAACGTTGATGATACATGTATGGATAATAGGCATGTGCAACCAGAATTTTTTTTGTCATGGATTTACACAGTGATTAAATAGGGCAGCGACAACATCGCCCACTCTCGAGTTGATAGTTCATAGTGGCCAAACTTTGGAAATCACAAACCTGAGAATTCAGTAAGGCTTGCTCATACGATTTATATCTTAATTATTATTGCTCATCCAAAGTTCCGGAAGTAGGTCTTATAAAAACTTTACTTCATTATTCATTACATACAGGGTTACTAGTGCCCTGCACCCAAGTCTAAATGGTTGTGTCAACGAAGTGTTAGGACTATAATCCAACTTAAACACAATCTATAAATATGTACATTCTCAAACTCAGAACACCCACCATATAAGGTTATCCAATATAAGCACAGCAATATACAGGTCGGGGTACAGAGACACCCTGTCTCTCCTGGTCCAAAAGATAAATTGTCGACAGTGTATTGAATGCGTGTAAAGGAATAACAAATCCCCACTTTATTAGATAATTATCAACTGCTACACAATGAAACATAGGTAATTAAGTAATTAGGAATAATTAGGGTAACCTCTCTGTTTATGACACTCAAGCTATCAGCTTAACATTCATTGTGGCAATCATGTTGTAACTATTTTCAACATTTAACCGCGGTTTCTGTTAGCATAAACATCACTCACACAAGGACCAGCAAAGGGAGAGAGAAAAACAGCTACAACTGACATAGCAGGAAGAGATAGAGAGGTCTTTGGCTCAATTTTACACAGGTAATGATATATTCCAAGTCTGCAATACATTTTTGCATATTTACTATTCAGTGAAGGAATATCCTTAAAAATTTTATGATATTAATTGAGCAATCATATACCCGGAGACAGGCAGTTAAGGATAGATAACCAAGTCAACATGGAAAAATGGAACTCATGCTGTAACTAACTATCTGGCATTCTTCTTTTTTAAACAGTGGCCTAATTCAATAACAGAGATAACAGAGATATGTTCAGGCAATGAACTCCCTCTTCCGAGGGAGTTCATTGGTTCAGGTGTTGATTTTGACAGGGATTCCACGTGATAGATAGACACTCTAGTTCTCTTCTCATAAACTTTGCAGTGGTGAGAGACTGTATGTCACATGGTCATGTATAGGTGTATCTTGAAGCATGAATTTGTCAAGTTCCCGTTGGCTGTCAATACAGCCACTGATTTATAGTTTTCTGTACAAAATCATCAATTTTGTCCATCCAGTGTACCTATCCAGTCTAAATACTCCTACTGTTAATTGTAATTTCCATCAAGCTGAATTTCAAGGTCATGCTAAAGTCAATGAGTGCAATACCATAAGACGTTGTGTTTACCTTTTATCTAAGTTGAAAGTTGAACCAGACATTCTACAAGTAAAATGCCTGCATTTATGAAGCAGCTGTTATTTGATTAGTCAATGTTAAATTCAGTAAAATCCATATCATTATCTTGCGATGTCTACACCACATGAAAGAATTTCCATGATGTTATGAAACCTTCCCCTGAGATATCAACACATATATTTGCGGCTGGCGTAGATTAACAACTAACTCATCCCATTCCCCCCACGAGTATTTGGAAAACTCTTCATGTCCACGAGAGAGTTGGCAAAAGGTGCTAACTTTTTTTCCCAGTCATATTTTTCCTCTTATCTTTTGAATTATGTGCCTCAATATTGAATATACATAGTTCTGTCTAGGTTTATTATGATATTTATCTTTGATAGAACATGTTCAGATGCTTTGACTTATGCGATAATATCATTTACACTTAGTTTGCGACATCATTGTGCTTTATCAAAAACTATAACCGCAAACAATACTAAGCTCTTGTTGACGCTGCTTAGTGACACCCCCAAGCTTTGCTGTAATTGCCCATTGTCATTATAATTTTCCTATTTCCACTTTTCTTCTATTGTGGCATTTCTCTGTTTTCATCAGGTATAGAAAACTTGCGGAGGTACTGCAAATTTAGAAAAGAGCAAATCATTAGCAACCAAAAATGGCTAACCAGGAACACAATGAGGTTTGTTGAGACAAATTCCAAAACTAAAGAGTATCATCCACTTGTTAAAGAAATTTGACTACCTATACGAAATGGTTAAGATTGGAAAGGTTTAACTCATGTTAATTGAACCATGGGACCTAATTAGGTCCAATCATTGCACCCTGTTTGGCAGAAAACATGAAAGGTCCCTCATACCTTATACAGGTCATTAACAACAATTCACTTTTGTGATTTATAGTTGGAGCAGTCTGAGATGGCTCGAAAGATTCTTCGACTCTCTTCGCAGCACAATATGTCGGAGCGCGCAACACAAGAAACAAGTCGCCTCTTTACCGAAGTCACTAAAACTCGTGTGCCTGTCTCATCTAGAAGCCTAAGGAACGCAGCTGGTGAGCTTTTGTCAATACTGTAGACGCACACTTGCAGACAAACGGATTGCTTTAGGATAATGAAATTGCAACTGAGCATGAGTTGGGTTTTCTTGCTTTTCTGATGAGTTAGAAGGGCCGTTTGAAGACAAGTTTTAGTAAAAAAAAAAAATTGTACCGTAATGTACTAAGTCAGATTAATTTACCTGCATATGCAATGACTGTCATAAACCCTTACTTTTTGTGTCTATCACATTGCGGCATGTTTGTTCCATCTGCACGAATCTTACTTTTTTTTACTCCTCCCCTGATATAGCTCGTTTTAGACAATTTATTGTGTTGGCTATACTTTGTTTATGACTTAATTGCTAATATTATTTTTCCTGTTTGTAGACATATCTGATGGATTTATGACAATGCCAATTTGCACAATGTGCAAAAAGGTTTATCCTAACAGCTTTCCAGAGATATGTAAGAATATCCGATATGACGGAAGTGTGTGTAACTCACCAAAGCCTACAAGAGTTGAACTGTTTGCCTACAAGCCAGTATCTCGAGCCCTGACAGACATCATATCAAGGATACCAAATTTCAATGAACTGTGAGTATCTTATTTTCTAAACATCGGAGATACAGGGAAACTCTAGTTTAGTGACCTGTCTGAACAGTATGTATGTTGAGTTGATGGGCTCACTGGGCAAACATCCTGGACATAATGTACCTCAATGTATTGGACAAGAATGTACTAAGCATGCATTAGCTTCAGATTGGACAGAGGCGTTTCGGTTCATGGTAGCTTTACTGATATAGTCAAAGTTCGCCTTTGCCAGTATGATGTTAGGTCTGAATAATTTTGAACAGCTGTTGAGTTGCAATGTGGAGATACTCGATCAGTACAAAAGAGCTTGATTTGGCAAATTTGGCTTTTTATTTGATTTTGAAAATTGTACAAAATTCAGCAGTTTGTTGTGATAAGTTGAATGTTGATTAATAGGAAGTCGAATACAACTACCTACTGCTGTGTTTAATTTACAAGAGGCAGCATAGGAACAGAGTTTTTATATAAATCACTGTTTTTCAACTGCTTCTTTTTTAAACCATGAAGTTTTGGCAAATAAACAAACAAATCACAAGAACATTCTTGTCCGACAATCTGCTGTCATGATAACTAGTTCCTTTCTAATAAGCTGTAGCTGGTAGAATAAACCATAGAGTGGTTTAGAAATATTGTAGGCACTGCCTCTGCTTTCAGGATCACTGTTCTTTGGTGTAGGATTGGTGGCACTCTGTATTAAATCAATCAGCTGTCGGCAAACTGTGGCCTTTGTGCCAGTGCGGCCTTTTTGGGGTCTTATGTCTGTCAAAAAGTTGAATTAATTGTGCATTATTTTTTTTCGAACCTGTCAATTGACTAAGAAAGGTAGCTTTGTATCAAAATGTTCTCATGGTACATGTGCTCCTGCATTTGGCTAAAATGTTTCACATTGCCTCGCATTTCATATTCATTTGCTAAAATTTCTCCCTTGCAACAGCACCTCTCCCTCACCCACCCTGCTCTTTGCCATATACATGAAACACAGGGATACAGACATGTACAAAATCAAATCTCAGAAGCCATGAGGTAACATTTTATCACAAAACTTCAGAATATTAGATAATCCAGCATTTCTGTACAGCTGAATTTTTATTACAGATTAATCTGTTTAAGTTTGTACAAAATAGGAAGTGCCAATATTGTTACTCCTGCTCCAATTTTATGTCTGAAAATGATGATGCAGTCTTGAGTAAAATTTCTGTGCACAATTTGGCCTATTTAAAAAAAAAAGGTTGGCCCCCATGCTCCAAATTGAAGACAGGAAACAGCAAGCTAAAAAGCTTAAACACTGTTTAACAGGGAGGCCCTGACAAAATAAGTATAGCAACTCTGGCCTATATTCCAAACTAGGCATGCAGGTAAAATGTTGATTTGATTCCAGATCACCATATTCATTTAGATGTTTCTTAAGATTCAAACTGGCAGTATCACCAACTTAGACTACCTCATAGAGTCTTTCTTATTTTCTTCTCTGGGGTATCTATAAGGATAGTGAAATATTAGCACGCCACACTACTGGTGTGATTTTAGAATGTCAGACTATAAAAAAACTACAGAAAGTCTCTTTCTTCACCTCACTCACCTCCCTGATAACTTATTTAATTTTGCTGCAGTGCGCCTACAAAATATTTTTAGGATTTCTATTGGAGAGCAAATATTGCTGAGGTAAATCAAAAGGCAGAGAATATCAAGCCTTGAGTTTACATATGAACTGTTGTTGGTGTTGCAGTCTTTACAGTTCAATGATATCAGACTACTCAGAATTTGGCTTTACAAAAGAAATAAACTATAAGGCCCTACTCCATGTAAAACCAATTATAGTTTTTTTTATTCAAAACAATAGCTAAAACTTTAATCGTATTTCAGGTGTGATTTATGGAGAACTCGTGACTCAGGATGTCATTACACAGATGTGTATGATGGAGAGAAGTGGACTGAGCAGATGGCATGGTTAAATGAGCCAGGACATACTAACCTCCAACTACAATTCAACATCGATTGGTTTAACCCTTTTAATCGAGGTGTTTACAGTTTTGGTGCTATCTACATGTCGATTCTGAATTTGCCGAGACACCTGAGATATGAAGAAGAAAACATTCTCATAATTGGTAAGATTTACTTCTTGTCAGGTTTTCCAAGTAAACTCTCAATCCTGTAAACTCCTGTTACGCAAAGATGTGCAGGTTTGACAGGTAGAAGAAAAGGCAAACCTTTAGTAAGACTTAATCACATTGTAAGGATGATTTTTTTAAATTGAATATGCACCCAGTGTACATGATGACGGAATGCTTCCACATGAGGATTGATGGGTAAGCAGAGTGATCCTGTTCTTCACTAAAACTAACTGTTCATGTGACATTGTCTGCGTGAGTATTTTCCATATCCTGACAGCTTTTTGCATTCACACAGGTTGTATACCAGGACCTTCTGAGCCTGCCAAAGGACAACTCAATGAGATTCTCTCAGTTATGGTAGGTACTTAGGACTGTGATAACTTGATTTCAATCCAATACTGACAGTCAAAAAAGCTGCACACATCATTCTTCAGGGGTTTTATAATTAAGATGCTCGCTGGCCACCTACAGATTAGGCTTGAATTATTGGATGCTAGTAAAAGTTCACAATTCATGAACACATCATTCATTGATCATTACGCTGAAGCAAAACACATTTCCATTTACTGATTAGTCTTGTTGTCTAGCAATGTCTTCTAAAATGTAATACCAGTGGTTTACAACAGCCTTTGCTATGTAGTAATTCTCGCTAGAAATTTTGAGTAATTGCTCTTTAGTGCAACTGGAATATTACACATTGTTCCGATACAAAAGCTCACTGATCAAACTCTATAGGTGTATTTGCACTTAAACAATAAATACACTATGTTTGAAGTTACTAACCTATTGAGCAATGGACACTGGAAATCATTGAGATAAATTTGCCCACCTCTTTATTCTGTCAACCAAGGTATTGAGCGATAGCTAGGCCTAGAATTGATTCGGAAATCTCACCACTTGCACAATTTAAAACAGCCATGCTCAACCTCGGCAAATGTCGGTGTGTTGAGCTTGTCTACCTCGAAGGTGTGCTTGATACCCTCGATCCTGATTCCCCTATAAAAGTCATAAAAGAAAACTCCAAAGAACTAGCTTACAGCGCCTTTGAAGAAAAGTGGTTACATTCAAAAAAACGTACAAAAACTAAAACCACTACTAGACATATCAAGGGTCAAATATAAAAGCCCCTGATGCAACTTCTGTATTATGCTGTAAATACTATCACAGGTCATGGTCCATTCAGAGAACACTTAAACCGAAGAAACTTCGCTGACGAGTCATCCTGACCTGAATTCGGTGCATTAGCGGATTAAAATTTTCATTTTTTTTTAATGCAAAAATTAATCAAAAATTAGAAAGAATACACTCAAAATAGATATATATCCAAACCTTAAAACACAATTTACTACCAATATACGCTTAATCAGATTGGTCAGGGGACTCTGAATATGATGGGTGCCATATATACCTGTATTCCGACTGATTTATTCTATCATCTATCTCAGTCTCCCTCATAAGACAAGACAACCTTGGCAAATTTGGCCACTGTGGCCGAAAGAGGCATTTTGTTTAACCAACTGCACCCTTACCAAAGAAAAAGTTGAGACTAATTTTCTCAAAATCCGACAAGGTGTACATTGCCTACATTATTCTGATCTCAGATTCCAGCTATCTGATATAAAAAAAGTCCAATTTTCGCTCTCTTGCAGAATTGGGAATTCCCCATTATCTGTACCGCAATCAATAATTTGCCCCAAAAGTCGCTAATTAGAGATACATGATTTAAAGGATTCTTCGTCACAGCAGGTTCATATCCATGAACCAGCTAGCCAACCAGTCACAATAACCGTTTCCAATTTTTTTATACTCAAAGGTGCAAGATCTCATCCGAGCTCAAGAGTTTACCATTGGTGAAGAGAGTTTCAGGGTTCGTCTCTTCAACTGTGTGTCTGATTTGCCTGCCACAAGAGCTGCAATGGGACTTATGGGGCACAGTGCGGCACAAGGTTATTATTACCTAGCTAACTATAACTGTACTTTTACAAGGTGTAAAACGGATGCATATTTATGTGAATTTATCAACTTTAATGTTCTCCTCAGTCGGATTCAGTTTGCGTAAAGTGAAAAAGTAAGATGTCTTTTGTCTTGGCTTTATCACCAAGGAAGGAGCATTAACATTTCTTACAGTCTTGCATTTGTTCAATGAATTAGTGCTTTAAAACAGGTGTAGGTCACAGAAATTCATAAATTGCATTTCAATGTTGTATAAAGAAATCTCTACCTTCATTTTGGTTTTGCTTAGGTCATTAATATTTTCAGCCGAATGCTTACTAACTGTCACTAATTGCAGGTTGTTCACTCTGTGATGCCAACCTTCTTGTGGATAAGAAACAAGTCGGCATGGACAGATCACATCGGAACCACATCAGAGTTGCCGCTGAGATATCAGCTGCCCACACCAAGACTGAGCAAGAAAATATTTCTAAGACAACAGGTTACAAGTATGTACCTATGTATTTAGTATTATTCAAATATAGCTCATTTCAGGACTATCATACTACAAGATGTATAAAAACCTACCAAATGCCAATTACATTTCACATATTCAACATTACCCAGGAATTGCCGTACCAACAGTTTCAGCATCAGATTCTTAGATAGACAGTCAAACAACATGACTTTTTTTACGACTGGCCTCTTAAGATTATGTTCACCCGCTCTGAATATTAATTTTTTCCAATGTCCCATTTTTTTATGTATGTTGTGTTATAATTCTCTTTTCAGAGATACAGCTATGTTAATGCTGCCGTACTTCCAACCAGTAAATGACCATGCAGTGGATACAATGCATAATCTCTGTTCAGGTAACCTTTGTCTAGTTTGATAATTACTAATTTTGCGCCATGATATGAGTTATGTTTCTACCAAGTTTTCACAAACTGTATAGATCTTGCTGCATGTCTGCGGCCTAGCTTGGGTTTGAATGAAAACAGTTGAAATCCTGATATTATGTTCACACTAACACCATCAGTGATTGCTTGTAAACATATTTCATGTACTTATGCTGGGTATTCCTCACTCTTAGGTGTCGCAAAAAGACTGTTCTCATTGTGTGATCCGAATCTGCAGGTGCTAAGTGTTAACCTCACTAGTGCGCAGGCACCCCAAGCGCTGATCGGCAGACTGGTGTCCGGCTCAAGTCTCACGTCTAAGGACTTCAAAACTCTCTATGAAAGCTACTCTCACACATTGCATGGGACAGTCAGCCTCCGCAAGCTTAACCTGGTTTATCAGCTGAAAATAATCATGAAGATAGCCATGTCTAGGTATGTTGTCCTCTGTCAGGTGTGTCTTATCACAAAAGCTCCTCATTCTCACGCAAAAATACCAAAAAAATTCAGCTGCATTACTTGAAGTTTGGCTGAGATTATTTCATACCAATATTATGATGAACCTTTTTCTCAATTTTGATACCAATGTCTTCATTTGTTGTAAACAAGGGACATGACACATTGAAACCTAAGTCATTTTTACTTTAGATGCGTATCTGAAGCTGAACTGGAGCGGCTAGATGGTTTGTGCGAGACATTTCTAGAGGCCATGAGCCGAGTGTTTGGGCCTGCTGCATTAACCTGCAACTCGCATATGATGCTCCATCTCTCCAATGGAATAAGGCGGTTCGGTCCAGCACCGAGTAACTGGTATGTTTATTGTTATTCCGCTCTAGCCCACCGGCCTGTTAATGAATCGTTATCTGTACCAACACAGCGAATGCTAAAACCCTAAGTGGTTGGGAGGGATCTTGTCTTCAGTAGGGGATAACACAAAAATATTGTATTATCAGTGTACCGGAACAGGTACTCAAAGGCCCCGGAAAGCAAGTTTTCTCTTGCATCTGATAGTTATCAACTTTGCATGACTGACGAAAAAAGTCAACATGATCTGGAACCTTGATGTGTATTTGGGTTTTCCGGATAACAGTTGGTTTATCCAGAGTGTGATTGGTTTTTGAAAATTGTCTCATGCTATGGTATTTGGAACCATGGTAAACCGTAGTGAATGTGGTCATTCAAATTTGCACCACAACCAGGACATGAGGGCTCATCGGCTAATCTTATTTTAGTCAGGTGAGACCTGAACTGTGCACGGCCTGTGATTGTGTTCATTGTGTCAGGTAAGTAGTTTGCGTAGATTTGGTCATTTTGAAAGGCTCTTCATATTAAGGGTGAGCAAAAATATTTTAGTGTCTTTACGTTTTTGGGTTTGGAGCCATTTTGAATGCACCTGTTTTTGCATCCATTGCTTTGTTTGGGTTTTCATGGGACTCTAAGGAATAAGAGGGACATGGTCGGGACTAATGGAGATGACTACCATGTACACCTGTGTGTCCGGGCACCCATATGAGGCCTAGATGGTTAGTTTAGGCCAGTTGGCTTATCCTTTTCATACAGTCTTGTTTGGTCTTGGTTCTTATTGCTTCATCTTGAAGGGTTGTAGTGCTGATATGCTATAAGATATAATAGCTTTTTACAATCAAGTTTCAAAAGCATAACAGCAGCAGTGGCTATTGCAAGCATTTCAGATTGAAAAAACAATTGATGTATCAGATAGTGGAATGGAAACATTTTGGTTTGCGTTTTGGAGATAAGCGTCTTCATCTTTTACCTTGGAGAATATGCCCACTCCAACCAGGGCTCTCAATCTGGGAGGACCGAAAACCTGAGTTTTGCTGATACCGTGTTGAAGGTGGCATTTCAAAGCCGTGTAACACCCTGTGCACAAACAGCTTAGAGTTTTGGAGCTCTGTTAGCCTCCTCAATGGGTCCGGTCACCAAAGCCTAGCGAGCAATAATTTTAGGCCTCTACACGTGAATGATACTGGTTTTTTAGAGTTGTTAGCAGATCATTGATATAGAATCACTGTAAAATTCATCCTGTTTAATGTATTTCGTATATCACAATACAAAATTGTTTCTTTATCATCATACAACTAGGCCACACCGAGAGGAATTCCCAAACTTTGATGAATATGAGGCAAAATTCTAAAATCCCCTGAGTTGAACCCAAAAACCCGAGTAACTCGGGCTAAATCTGAGTGCTTGAGAGCTTTGACTCCAACCCCAATTCATTGGATGACACATCAGTGTAGGAGCATATTTCATATTTGTTAGTGGCGAGTTCATCCTCAAGCCACTGCTCTTTTGCTGGGTATAAAATCTGACTTTATCACTTTGGAAGATCAGTTTTTGACTTGTGAAATGAAATCAGATGGGTGAGTGGATTTACTGGTTGATTCCGTGATTTGCATGGGGTATTAGTATATGCTTGTTTCTGATCAGACTGTACCAGCTGTTAATGGCAAACTGCGAGGCCTTAATCTCAAGAGGAAGGATGTTAAGGATGATCTCTAAAGCTAATGTGGGGCAGTTCAAAATGCTCTTGTTGCAGACATTAGGGCTGATCCGTATATTTTATCAATAATATGGTTGGTTTTGGTTGTTGCCTCCCACCATACAATAATGCCGTGAAGGAATAAAGGGTGGTAATACTTTGCAAGACCTATAAAATTTGGGTGGGTTCGAGGCCCGGCCTCATTCCTATTGCCTACCTACAAAACCATAGTGTTTCCAATGTGGTGATGTGTTGGTGGTAGCATTTTATAGCTTCTATTTCTTGTCGGTAGATGGAGCTCAGTTTTATTAGGGTTAACACTGAGGCCCTTTTGGAGACACCAGTCCTCCACAGGGACATTGCAAATTAAGCCACTTCATAGCATGTTTGTGCTTTTGATAGCAATAACCAAGTCATCCGCGTAGTCTAGGTACCATATATGATTTTTCAAGTTGAGAGTCTGCCACTTTGTGGACATCCTCTTGGAGGTTCAGGGGTGAATTCATGAATAAGTCATCGCCGACGTTTTCAATATTACAGGATTAGTCTCTGATTAGCCTATGTCGTTCTATTTACAGGTGCTTCCCTTATGAAAGGTACAATAGGACATTAAAGAACATCAAGGTTAATAACCACCAGATTGCACCTCAGGTCAGTTAGCTTCTGAGAGAACGTGTTGAAAGTTTATTGTTATCAAAGACCGACTTTGAGTTATGTTAGTAGAGTCGTATTCATCCCAGATTAAGCGAAATATAAAAACTGCATTTTTCATAATTGTTTAACATCAATTTTTGTTGCTGATTATCATAAGCAATATCATCATGCTGTGTTATGACCCATCGGTTGGCACTTGGTTTTAGGTTATGAGGCAGACTGACCAGCTAAAGCAAACTGCTATTCCAAAGCCACCTTCACAGTTCCACACAGTGCCACCAGCTATTCGCTTCCAGCTTAGAGTTGAGGCCCCTCTTCTGTCATCTGAAGGACTGCCCCTCCATATTGAAAGAGACATAACCCTTACGAGAGAAGAAAAGCGAGCTATATACACTTATATGAGAGAGGTAAGTTTACACAAAAGTTTTTTATTGTGATTAGTATCGTTCACGTCCTGTCTCGTATGATATGGGTGTATATAATATTGATAGCGTGCTTTGAAAATTTTTGTATAAATCGGTATTGCAAAATCTGAACATGCTAATCTGTCTCCCTGTTTTCTTCAACCCGCTGGTCTATCGGTCAATGATCGGTCGGGGTGCCCGAATCATTTTGAGAGTTAAAACCTTAAACTGTTCATAAATACTCTAGACTGGAAACTATTGGCAGTTTGATACAGGTTCAGTGTCCTCCCTAAATCAGTGCATTTCTCGTTCCGGAACAACATTGTGCTATCCACTTGTTCACTGTAGCACATTGCATTTGTATGAAATATGGTACATAGAATATGAAAAATTGAAGGATTTGCCAAGAATTTTATTCAATTGATTGCATCTGATCAATCTAGCTGTCAGACATGTAAAAAATAGAAAATAACACCAATGGTTTTTGGGTAGGGTTTGATTTGAAGGTATTTTGCCATCTGGTCATCCATGGAATTTTAGTACTGTGAACTTTAAAAACATCATAGCAGTCATCACAAGTCAAGAGACAGTGGGTAAAACACAAGCAGGATGCATTGAACCTTGTAAAGTGTATGGCATTTCAGAACATTTGATCTTTAATACAATTTATTACCTGTGATATCGGTATTACTGGTCCCTTGGACATGGTGGAGCGATAATTAACAAACTGTGCATCAAATCATTTTGTACCTATGTACCTCTAGAGTCTGCAACATGTTGCTCATTTCCGTTTGATTCAAGTTTCCCAAGGTTGGAAACCCTGAAGCAATTGATCTCTGTCTGTAACTCCCTAATGTGTAGAACAGAATCCACAGAGAGCCATTTGAGTCCAACTGATGGTACTCATAACTTGCAATTCACACCTACCCATATCCCTAATACCCTACAGGATGAAAATATTCCCAGATTTAAATTTAGCGCTCTGGCTAAGAATAGTAACACTGGTAAAATTATCAATCAGGTAATAAAAACTTTTAAAAATCCTTAATATATGTTTTCATTTAGAACTTTGCTAACACCTTAAAATTTGATGTGGAAGTAAATTTAGGGATATTTTTGTTAAGTGAATATTGAATGGGCGGAATTTAAAATCCAATGAAGGTTTATATGCTGGCAGAGGGCAGGTTGGTCTTATATATAATTCACACTCTTTTTATTTTGATTAATTTATTTGGGTAATTCTCTCCCGTACCATTATTTACTCTTCTTACATACATACATTCATAATAACATTTATACATTTATAATTATATCTCAGAGGTATCCGAATGTCAGCTTAGTTGGGTAACCAGATAGAAAGGAGTTTTTGATTGACTGTCAGTAAAATTATTGACTGATGGTAATTGCATGAGTGCACTGACGAACCATGTCTATTTTTGAATGGCAAGAGAAGCATTGGGTGGATGGAATTGGTTGTTCACTGCAGGGTCAGAGGGACAAATCTTGTGGATATGCAAGCAGATCAAATTTTCTGCCTGCTAAATGACTGACGGACAAACACGACGCTGCTATCTCGATGCATAGCTAAATTAAACACTGTCAGTACATTTGGATGCTACAGAAGAGCAGCTCACTATCCGTCTAGTTTTTTGATCTGGACCATTGGTGTCAATTCTGATGAAACTCTTAGCAGATGTCCACATTTTATTGGTATTCCCGCTACACATGTGTGACATAATTTCTAAAGAACTTCTATTGCTTTGATAAGCCACCATTAAACGGTTTGATGAGTGGAAATAACAGAAAATTGAAAGTGAGCTTAATAAGGCAATGAAAGTTTAACTGGCAAATTCATTGTCAGTTTTTGATTTAATAGGCCTAAATAATACTATGTCACGATGGTTTCTTTTATGATCATGAGAATTGGTGGCATATGAGTAGAAAATTGGTGGTAGAAAATGTTAAAATCCTAGGCATGCCTTTTGTAAGCAAAAGATGCACACACCAGCTTATGATCCGAAATTTTCATATAAAGGTTACATAAATAGGGTGTTCCATTTATGCTGCTATAATCTAAAACATTCAGTTTCGTATGAGTGTGAGTATGAGCTGGAATGGCAATGTACAAATATATTAAGATGTTTATCAATGTATTTTCAGAAAGAAATTCCAGCGGTGTTCCAGATAGATGGGGTGAAAGCTATGTGGGTATTCGGAGAAGAAATCAGAAGAGGAAATGCAGTTTGGTTAAAAACTGAAGCCATCTTGATAACTCAGAGAGTGAAAGTTAATGACGCTTTTATGGTGATCGTTGGGCATGAGCTGCATACCCTACTGAGGGAGGAAGCTGAGGGACTTATTAAGACCTGGCAGTTCAAGAGAATATGTCCTCGAGCCTTTTCCCCCTATCTGATCCAATGTCAGTTGACAATCAGCAGCAGGAAAATACAGGGTGTAAGCCAGTATTCAACTGAAAAGAGGCCAAGTAGATATGCATATTGAATTGTGCATCAATAATGAGCCATCTATGCATGGCTAACTAATAATTTGTTTTTATAATATTCAACCTTATGCTTTGTTTTGATAGAAAAACTTACTGGTTGAGTTACTCATAAAACAATGTACTCTTTTTGTCACATCTAAGACACTCTTACATCACCTATTGTCATTGATAATAAATGATTGGGAATAATAGATATGGAAGATCCCTCGTTGTTAATCTCAATCTCATATCGCTGCTGACACCCCCTACCCTGTACTCTTAATTTGCAAACTATAATTGAAATTTGGTTGTGCAGTATTCTCGTCACTAAATCTCTTGTCCTCATTGTGTATGGTGTCTGTAGAGGTGATTGTTTCTTCCATACCCAATTCATTTGACAGCTAAAACATCGTTATCTGATAACTATCTACAGGCAATTAATTGATAATGCACTTTGTGGATTCTAAGCTGGTATCAGACGTTTCTATTCGCTGATTTTCCGCATCGACATGGGTTGTTTTGCTTAGCATCATCATTCGTTGCGAGTAACATTATCTTGAGTATAGCAGCCATGTCAGCACGATCACGAAAACTCTTCTCAGCGGCTGAAATTATTGAGGAGGAAAGAAATAATCCTGGCGTAGCGTAAGTCATCTACTATTTGTGTATCACTTTGATATAGTTGAAAAATCTTTTGTTGATTATTGTACAAATATAGTGTTTATCAATAGTGATCCAGTCCTCTGGTCTCCATCACAACACACTGGATTGTTCTCACTTTTCAACATGTATGTTAGCAAGGAGCAATAACAGGTTATTCTCGATTTTAACAAGCATGTTAACTTGGTGGTAAAATATTCCTTTGAAACTTACATATCTATGTCAGAAGTCAAGGGGTAAATCTTATTACATGTAGGCTCCATGACATTTTGTGTATTATGATATTTGCAGGCCTTTAAAATCTAAGAAGGCAAGTACGAGCGCTAAGGAGTTCCACCTAGACAAGTTGTTTGACGAGGTGTATGGCACAAAAGAAAACGAGGCAAAATCGAAAAAGAGAGGGAAGGTCTCATTTTCAACTGTAAACCGTATTCCGAAGGCCATTCCCAATTCTATATGTAGTAAGCTTTACAATATCGATGGGACATATGTGATGCAGCACATCAAAACCCGGCATTTGCAATGGGAAAAGGATTTTGAGTTATCTATTGCATGTTATAGCTCAGGTTCCAGCTTTAAATTGGTACCATCATTTTGATTTTAGTTTAATTACAACCATATCTAGAGCAATTTTTGCGGCTGGTGTCTCAGGATTTCTAGAACCGGCAATTGTTGGGAATTCAAGGATGAAGTTGAGCTTAGTACAAATCTGTGAGGTATTATTGTGGACGCTCAGTCAGACCATAGCAACGTGGTTAGATCTGAATACGAGGCGGTAAACTTTGGTGTCAAATTCAGCCTAAGGTTATACCGAAAAAGATCATGTTTGTGCTGGAATATTGAGTTAGGGTAGGGTGTTTGAAATTATTCAAGTTAGGACAGTGGCAATTCAGGATGTATGCTGCCCAGTCGAGTTTTTGTATCACCACGTTAGGATTTGGCTTAAAAATATTTTGCAAAAATGGTTTTCAGTATAGTTTTGTGAATCTCCCCATGCAAAACCTTCTCATGAACAGAATATTATCATAACTTCAGAATAAACTGCGTTTTGCATTATCATCATTTTAGGCCGTAAAGAAAGCTACATTCATGTACTCACATATCAAGCTTCAATATAGCATCCTTGATGACTTCAATTGGTTCTACAATTGAGGCCTTTTATCAACTCTCCCCATGCGGACAAAATTTCCGAGGCAGTTGCCTGTTTCTTTGTACATACACTACACACTAACTAGTACTCACTAAGTTTCCATATTGTTTTTCAGAATCCACACCCCACACCAAGAAAACCAATCTTACCAGCAAACCACTTAACCAACAGATAACAAAGTCAACAGAACCCAAACTCCTCTGTGGTAAGTGGTTTTGTATTGATAGAGTATGATACGTCAAGGATACATTACAGGCAGTTATATTAGCGTTTACAATATGAATCTTGCTTTTGGGGATCTCTCCTTCAACTGTGCACGTTTTCCAAAGACCATGCCTGATTACAAATGGGGTAAACTGTCTGATACTTATGATAAATATATGTACTGTCTTAGCTATTCTTATGGGTTTGATCTTGTGAAACTGGTAAGTACACAGGTTTGGTAGGATAGTGGGTGGGACATGGATGAAGTTGGGACTGTGCCATTCCAGGATGCAGGGATCGATTTCTAGAAGAATGAAACAATGCCGCCCAACTAAGTTTCTATCACCAAAATGAGGAGTTTGTTTAATTTAATTTTCCACATATTATTTAGGTATGGTTATGCTCACACCATGCAGAATTAATTACTTGTGGTTTGTAGTATTTATTCCGAGTGGAGAAATATTTCATTATTTCTCCTGATCTTATGAAATAAAGCAGGTTGGTAGATCTGGACACGGGGAGCAGGGTCGGTTTTGAATTAATGATGTTAAAAGGAATCAACTTTGTAAAATGGTTAATGATAACTATTCTATATGTAGCCGCCAGCAGGAACAGTGTGTTTCGGTTGCTGTTTTAAGTTTTCGAATAATTTAAAAAAAGATCATTATTGCCTTTTTTGGCTAAATATTCGATGAAACATTGAACACATAGTGATAAATCATGTCTAGATGTTTTAACAGGTCTATGTTTTCTATGGCCTTCTCCTGAAACGAATCTTGCAGCTGAGTAAATTAAAAGTGTCTATTCACAATTTAAGCTATGATATAGCATTCTTGATGACTACTATTGTTTCTGTATTTAGGACCTATTTTCAACCCTCTTTCACCATAATCAACAAAATCTAGTCTATAATGACAAATGATTCCAAGGGAGTTGCCTGTTACTTTTGTACACACTACACAGTAACTAGTACTTATTAAGTTTTCCTATTGTTTCGCAGATTCCACACTCTACACCAATAATACCACCAGCAAAGCAGTAAACCAGCAGCAGATACAAGAGTCGGCAGCACCTAAACCCCTCTGTGGTATGTGTTTTAATATGATATGTTAAAAACCTAATGCTGTCAATTCGATAACCTGCCTAACTAGCCAACCAAATATATTTCAGCTCTTCCCCATTGCAAAGTATGGCATCACTGAAACACAAGGGCTTTCTCCGAAAACATTTGGTCTTGTGTCGTTTTACAAACGAAGGGTAGGGCTCTGTGACACAGTTACAAACTAAGAAACTACAATTCAAAATATAATGTATGTTTTGAAGGAAGCGGTCTCTCACGCCTGATAAATGATACATATATATATTTATGAATATATATAACTATATATGTACATTTGTTGTTCACCACAGGATGGGACATTTGAGTGGTCTGATCATCCTCTGGAGCCATTGACCTACGGGTAATGAACCACCCCTATCTCGATTTCACAGATATTAACTGCATCCTTTATACCAGAAAATGTTAAGGCTCTGTCATTGATGTCCGCTACTATTGATTTATTCTCCATGATGAATATTTTTTCTAGTTTCCACTCCGCATAGCAGTACCAGTGGTTATAGCTTGTCTTCTTCTCAGCGCAAATCGTCGAGTGATAACCTGTCTTGCACAGATATCTGTGAGTATTGTTGTAATAGCGCCACTTAGAGGTTTGGTTGCTAGAGAACCTAGAAACTGGCTGATATATCTCTTTCCCTTACCCTATAAACTCATCTTATGTTGTGATTTTAATGTTCTGTCCATTCAACAACTCAAGAACTAAGGATATTGCTGAAAACATCTCGTAGTTTGAGGGTCCACACCATAATTATTTTGAATTGCTCCTAAGACTTTCAATTGTTAATAGTCATGATACCATGTTAGAAACCCCTTAAATGAGATTTTTCTCTGAGGGTCAACAGCCTTTGTACTGATGTGCCATAGGAGCTACTTTGGTCGGATGCCCTGCCTGACAGTACCATATTGAGACCTCGTGTATAACAGACACATTGTATCATTAAGATTTACAATAGTTTTAAACCAGGTGTGATAGTATTACTCGTTTTCCCTATATTATCATTATCGTACTATAATTCATAATATAATGTTACATTGTAGCGTCAATAGGTAGTTTTGGGGACACCTCCAGACCAGCATACCCAGACCATATTGATTGTCAAGCAAAGATCAACGGACTAGGTAGGTTCAGCGTTCATATACTATACCACACCGTACTGTACCACTCCACCCCGCACCACACCGCACCACACCGCACCACACCACAGCATACCACAGTTCACTGTTGCTTGCACTACGGACATAAATAGGTTAAACTATTGTACCTGCCTTAGCTTCAGTCACCACAATGTAGGTTTAAGCAATGAACATAACAGTTTAGTTCATTGGCCATCGTACCTTTAACCTCACTTCTCTTACCTACAAACAACATGAAAGAAGAGCTGCCCTAGCTGCTTCTAGCTTGAAAAAACGGTGTTTTTATTTCAGCCAAGATTATAACATCATTATCAACAAACAACAACGCAAGAAAGCTAACAAAAGAGGATTTCTCTATTGGAAGGAAAGTGTATGGGGTCCTCCACGAAGAGTTTGATGGCAACGAGAGGTATGTACTTATATTATATTTGATATTTACTTTGATACTTCTATATTGTCTCTACATACCAAGCCTCTGTGGGTAGCAAAAAGAAGTTTCAGCACCAAAATCAACTCTTGAAAGTGTTCACATATAAACCTCATGAAGTTGATTGTTGCAACACCCAGGGCAATTCATGAATACTGATTTTGTTTCAATACCCCATCTTTCCATTGCATTGTCTCAATGTATGAGGTTGTTTTCCCAAAATGTTGGATTTGGATTGGATTGGGTTTATTTCATTCTGTCATCATCAAAGACGGTGGTTTTGAATGCAATGCGGTGGTGTGACATGTGTGGTGAAAAAGTTTTAAAAAAAGCAACTATAAGGTTATTCCTTCTATATCAATCTGTTGTCATGGTAATTCATGAAAAAGCTCTTACGTCCTTTTTTTCAGTACGACATAGCTTGGGTCTGAAAATACATTTAGCTAGAGAAGTTATTCGGGTAAAATTAATCAATAAAATGAGGGTGTGCCTCGTTAGCAACGATCTTAAGAAATGAGCATAGAACATGTCAAAAATGAAGACAAGGCAGATCTTTGGATCTTTTCTAGCTGGAATGGCATAGCCCAGTATTGATCTGATGATAGTAAAATAAAACATCGATAATCCCTGCTAGTCTAAACCAATAGTCTTATGTAACTTCATTGGGAAAAAGTATAGAGCTACACTTTGTAACTAAAGATCTACACGTTTGTTTAGTGATAGCTTTTTTTTCAAAACTCCAAGGAATTTTGTGTAGGCATTAGGGGACACTGAGCGATTATCAATCACTACATATTGTTCATACTTTAACCTATAGCTAAATTTGGTGTTCATGACCTCAGGCTTTTCAGAATTCAGCTGCATGTTATAATAAGCGGCCTGTGGTTGTGTCGTTAATACTGAGGCCGCTGACGTGTGGCTGAGGTTAACACTAGAGGTTTAAAACGTTGTACCGTCACATATTTCATGTGGTTAAAGCCATCCGCAGACAGGCTGTTGGAATACAAGAGCCATAGAATTGGTCCTGTTTGGTACCTGAGGAGCGCCAACCTTGGTGCTAATGTACCGTGACTTCTCTTTACCAAGTCCGAGCCCCCAGACTTCCCCCCTGCCGAAAAGTAAGATATAAGTGAGATGATAAGAGGGTTTGAACTTGTATCCTTCCAATTTCTTGATGGGCACAGCAGGTTGCGGTCGATCGAATGCCTCAATAAAGTCCAAGGTGGCATTTTGAATGTACTTTACATTTGAGTTGTCAAGCTCTGATGTGGAATCATCATGCAGTTTGATCAAGGCGTCGACTGTCCCAGTGTGCGGCTGGTAACAAACTGTCTTCATGACTATACTATTATCATGTGTATCTCCGATCGTTAGAGTCAATTTAGTACAGGTACCTAACATGTACCCACTCCTAATAAGTAAAATTAACTTGGGTCGTCACACCAACTTCCTTGTGATGGTACTCATGCTAAGAGAACTAGTTCACTCTCTATCGATCAGAGATTTTCATTCTCACGTGATCAGTGTGGGCTGGCAAGCAAGCTGTGATGGCTCTATTACTTCTGCGAATTTGGATCTCATATTGTTTATTATTACCTCCTCAGAAAGCTTTCCCAGGTGAAACAATATTGACACTGGCCGATAGCCTTTGTAATTGGACGGGCAAGCAACCTTAGGGATTTGTCGGCTTTGCATTCTCTTCCCTTTATTTGGAAATTCTGATGCAAACAGCATCCAATTTAATATATCATTAGGAGGCAAGCAACCCATCTTCTTTACCTTCCACTGAGACACATGTTGGAAAGTCTTCAGATGATGTTGACTTCCCAACATCCAACTTGTTCATGAGATGTTTAGTTTCACCAAGACTTAGAGGCTCTGAATGCATGTCATACTCCAGTATTCGAACAGATGATTTAGTTTACCACAGAATAAAGAGGTTCTCATTACACTGGCTTCTGTTGTAGAAAGCCTGTCTGCACGGTTTGTTTCCTTAGGATCTATCACTGATTTAAATTTTGAACACCACTCTATAGTTTTCTGGTTTTCATTCAGTTTATTTCTTATTAATGCCCTTTTACTGCCTCTGATACTACGTTGTACCAAAGCATGCAAAACTTTCCAGATCTTGCATCTCTTTTTGAATGCCTTATCCCTGGCTCTAATGAGCTTTTCTATGGCAGTAGAAATCGAAAGTGGCCTGTCCGTTTTATTTTCTAAGTGCGATAAGGGCAACGTTTATCCAGAATGTTGTCAATAATTGAATGATTTAATTCTTTGAATTGAAATAAGCTGGTGCGGTCAAGTGAGAAAGATAAAATAACTCCTTACCATGCTCATAAGCAAAGATATTTTATTCTGTCTTGAGTAAGTTAACTTTGTTCTACATAAATACTCAATTTATTTTGTGGTTCTTTGGTTCTGTTTGATTATTGAGAGCCTCTCTTTCCAGCTTCCAGTCAGAGAATAATACCAGAGTAGGACTTCTCTTCACTGATGCCATGATGGCAAGAGGCTACTCGAAAGCTGACAGCTTGACCATCTCGAAGATGTCCTACAGAAGGATCCAACAGAGCTGTAGGGTCAAGTCGGAAAGAGAGATTTCGAGGGAGAGAGTTAATAAAAAGAAACATCTGGTAAGACAAGGGGTCTCCCAAATTTGATATATTATCATTGTATCATTGAGGCTGGAAGATTAACAAAACATCAGTGTACACTAGAAGCATTGCTGCTGACCCATTGGGTTTCTTGTTTGTTTTGCAGCACTTAAAAATATAGGAATATATGGGTTGGTTGGCAACGTTTGTATACAGGGATGAATTGGGAATTTCTATTCAATAAATTGATGACAATACCTCCAGGTATTCCCAAGAAAATGATACATATACCTAATGCATTTGACTCCAAAACAAGATTTCTGAAACAAATTATAAATGCTACTTTATAGAAGCTTGAAAGTCGAAAAAGGGCACAACTGCCAGAAGAGGGTGAACTTTTTCCGTTGGTGTATGAGCTTATGAGCTCGGAGGATGAAACAGAAGTGGTCAGGCTAACATTTATATCTGATAATGCAGCAAGACACATCAAAGAGGTAAATGGTTGATATTTCTGCTGCTTAGTTTCACAATATTCAGGGTATACTCTCTACTAACTGATATATATGTAGACAACAAAATTGAACATTTTTCTAATAAGAGCTACCTCTACCGTATAAGATTTTCGGCAGTCATAGTGTTGTTGGATAAGAGTTCAACTCATATAACAGTGTGAATGTTCATACCCAGAGAGTGGAGAATGAAAACCATGATGAACGCCCGAAACTCGTAGTTGATGGACTGCGTTGGGATTTGAACCTGCATGCTGAAGGAAAGGCGCTCTAACCAACTGAGCCACCCCCCACTCTTGAACATGTACCTATTATTCATATCGGTTTGTTCTCTTTCAGCTCGACAGAAGACGAGGTGTCATGTGCCTCAAACAAGAGAAACTTTCGAAAAGAGTACCTTCTCTTAAGATCTGGAACAACAACTGTGTTGTGAAGCCTGATATTTAATGTTTTGTTTATGTTGCTGTTAATTTTTTATTTAGCTTAGTCTGACTATGTATCATCAAAGAGCTTTGTGCAGGTATCATCTATTCTACAATAAATATCTTCAACTTGATGCCTGAGAATGCCGACTTAGACCAGTAATTTTGTCGCGAACTCCCCGCTTAGATCATGATAGCACAAGAGTTGCCCCCTCCTTCAAAAACAGAAGACAATTCTTTGAGCTTATTGGTGATTTGTTATTAAAAACAGTTGATAGTCAAAAGCGAAATGATGTTGCTGGGCATCCACAACCGAAAACTGTGCCTATAGAATTTTGTTCTCAATAGTAAATAGGCGTTCATTGTCTTACTATTAGGTTTTGTGATAAATACCTGGAAAATCACTCATTCAATGGACAATTAGCATGTGCAAGTGAGTACTTGGGTGAAAGCGTTCCCTTGAACGCAAGCACTCGTTCAATTCCTGATGGTACGCTCTATCTTCAAATGATCAGAGCAGATATGACTGAGGAAGGCAAAATATAGTCACATGACTATTCTGCCAGCTGAAAGTGAATTCTAGTTTCCCTCATTTGGCATTGTTGACTTTCCGTTCAGGCATTCCAAAGGGTAAGTTGAATCATTTTAACAGCAAACTGATTTTTAATATTTATGCAGATATGTCAACTTGGTGGGTCACATGACATCAGGTTATGTTCTATTGATTTGATTTCTCGAAACAGACAGCTATTTATTAAGAACATGTATTTTGTCTCATTTTCAGGACACGATGCTACCGGTACATGTTATGATAGACAGTCAGCGGTGTAGCAGTTTAGAAACGCACCTATGATGAATATGGATTACGGTTTTATTACAGTCCGGGAGTTTTATCTTTGGCTGACCAAACTCGTACTATGAATAAGGAAGACCTGTCTGTGTGTGCCAGCAAGGAGCTGAATCTATCATTGGAGCGCAATAAGATGGATATTCTGTTTTTAGGACATATATGGTCAGCTGTGAGTTATTGTTCTATATTTGAAGGAAGCAGCTCAGTGGAATAAAATGCAGCAATAAATCGTTACAATAACAAAAATGAACAGTCTTGCAGTATGAATTCTGACTATGTTTGGTACCTAATACACTGTCACTCTGTATAATGTCAGTATTCATTCTTAGACCTTTCATTAATTAACCTCAGTACATGACAAGTAACTTGAAAATTTAACTGTACCCTGATCCTGGAAGACTTTTGTTTGTGAGGGTGAAGTTTACATGAGTTATCTTTATTAGAACGTAGTATAGGTGGTCTTGTCATTACATAGAAACACATTACATGTAAAATCAAGCCTATTATATTATATTGTCATACACTGTGAAGGCTCATTCTATAACAACACAATAGTGAATGTAATTTATTTAGCAGGCAGGTTTAATTAAATGATAATGGAAAGCTGGTTGGTTCATTGTAAATGGGTCAAATCTCGACAATTCTAGAATTGTACAGAATTGTCAGACAATTCAGGGGTATGAAACGCAGTGTGATGTGTTTTGGTACATATCTAAGACACAAAGAAAATATATTAGATTTGACTGCAATATTGCAGAGGTTTTGAGTTGTAATAACTTAAAAATCTCCCTTTCCCCTCTCAAATGCAATACTAAAACAGGACTGTGCTAAAACTATTTCCTAATTTTTTTTGCGTTATTTTTCTGACTCCTAATACGGCCATCCGTCAAAATCATATTGTGGAAGTTGGCAAAGCGCAATAACAACAAAAGGCATACTGTCGTTCTGAGTTGCTGTGGTAAATGCTATGCGAAAGACTATTTTTGTGATTAAGTTCTAGTTATCTACCCCTGAGTATATTTTGTCATTTTCATCATTATGTAGGTAGAGATATGACTGATATAAAGCAAACTGCCATATTCTGTGAGTCATCTACTGATGAAAATAGCATCAACTTTGAGAGTGAGGATACAGTCAATGAAGGTGCTATCCTCATGCCTGCCACATATGGGAATAAAAGTGATCCGGAAATATGTAAGGTGACCATAAGAGGACTCAGAAACGTTCTCACTGTCTTCAACCAACCATCACAGACTGAATGCAGCAAGTGGGCCGTGTTTGAAAAATAACATAATAGACAACAACAAAGAGGAGGGAGCATGCTCAGAACAGAGGGTATTCTCCAATGGTGTGTGTGAAGTTACATTAGAAGTGGGAAAACAACTCCAGCCAGGCTTTATTATTAAGTTCCAAGGTTAGTCTCTGGATAAAGGTTTTGTTAAAAATGTATCCTCAATAGTCTTTTAATGCGTGCTTATATAACACTTAGAACATAACCAAAGTGTACAACAAATACTAATTCTTGTGCTTTTATGGGGTTGGTGGATTTAAGAAATATTGGAGTTTCCTAATAATATTTTTGAATTTATTTTATTTGCTTCTTTTTCCAGTTTACCCAGAATTTAGAATGACCAGATTGTATCCAACTATAATTGATGCAAAGAAACATCCAGAAGGCTATATAACTGACTACACCTCAAAAACTGGAGGCAGGACAAGTGACAAATCAAGTGACATATATATGGATATTGTAAATCTACCTACGGCCGCCACAGTCATCTTTAACTTGGAGGTAGTCAATATGGAGACATCAGAAGATCCTTACTTCTCCATGAAAACCGAATATGATGGTACTTCTGAGTATGTTATTCATAACAACACATCATTTGAAAATCTGACTAAGAGAATCTCAGGCAACTGTCCCCTAAGAATCATGTACACATTGAGAGATCCATCGAAAGCAGGAGAATACGTGCGTGTGAAATATATAGGTATGTTAATTGGTTCTAAACTGGCTTGATAGACAGCTTAAACAGTCAGCGTTCTTTAACTATCGCCTAACATTGCCACCAACAAATGTGTCTTAGATAGTACCAGCTAAGATAACAACTAGCTGGTGTGAGATATCAGAATGTTTCGATCCCAGTAAAATGCTTGAGGCAAAAAGCTCTTGCATTTGCCATCTTGCGTGATTTCCATCTGCCACAGACTTTTGCGGTGCAGTAGCATTTTATATTTATGATAGCCGTTGGTTTTCAATATTAGCTCAATCCTGCGATGACAAGATCCCACATTTGGCAGCATTGACACAAACTGGTCCTAACTCATCCATATACACAGCAACGTGTGTCTCGGGATATGAATTGCAAAACAAGGTAGAAAATTTCTTATGCCATAATTGGAAATTGACTCCTGTTCCAAAATGTGCTGAAGTGGTGATTGTGGCTCCTACAAGGACACCTCACCTAGCCATTGTTTCAACAGGTAAGCGTTATGACTTTATTAGTGGTGATAGCTCAGGATAAATTATCAATTAAACTGTATCTCGGATTAAGTGCCAGGAAGTTGCTACGGACAACAATACCATGTACCAGTATCATGGTTTGAATTAACTAATAATAAAAGTCAGGTCAAATCTGTCTCAAATAAAGCCAGAGTTGCCCTGTATAATATTACAGAAATATACTAATAGAACTTTTCTTAGTAAAGACTAGAAGCGGTTAGTTTTGCCGCTGATATCTCTTTCAAAATTTTTCTAGAAGGAGGCATTCGACATGAAGGAGGCCATACAACAGCTAACAAAAGTACAGGAGAAGAAAGTTCTGAGGAACCCCTGAACAAACTACAATACTACCACTACATTGTGATATTTGGAGGACCTATTTCGCTAGTGATTCCATTCCTAGCCTGCTACTTATATAACATAAGATTAAGGTCAGTTTCCATACTGAACTGCTGGTTGTTTGGTCATGCATGATATATATTTCACAAATCTAAGAAAAAATATCCCTCCGTGCATTGTAATTGCATTGCATTGTATAATGTAAACTTCGCGACAAGTACAACAAAGACAACCCTGAACTAGCCTAATAGATGCACTGCTTTATATTACAATCCTGCATCTTTTTTACAGATGTAAACAACTTGGTATTAACAGCGATGTGGAAAGTGCTCGACCCTTACCTACCCTACCAGAGCTACAAAGTAAGTGAGAAAAATCAACTACATCTACCTTGTATGAAAATCTGGCAGAAACTGCCTGAATTATGACGGTTCTCTGGGCAGTGATGCCTGAACTTTATTGATTCACTGAATAGATATAAGGTAGGAAACCTTTCTATATACTTCCATAAACTTTCTGTATTTACATTTTATTTATTTATTTATTTATTGAGATTTTCCTAGGGCGGTTAAAACACGAAAAATGTATATTTCAACTGATGTAATCAACAATTAAAACAAAAAATTATGAAAAGAATTCTTTCAAAGCATAAATAAAATTAGATGGTACATCAGCTTTGTTTGGTAATGTCTATGCAATGATATGAGAATGTGTGTGTTCCTCGCCTCCTTAGGGATGAAAAGTCTTTGCAGCCCATATCATTCAAAAATCTTTCCAGCAAGTTTTTAGAAGAATACAGTGTTCGAAACAGATCGATTGAGCAGAAATCACAAAGACATCTTGAGCTTTCTGTGTAAACTGTAGTTTCAATCTTGAATCCCTCACACAAATTCCTGCATGGAGTGATTCCTTTTCCTTTTCCTTTTGTGTTTGTCATAATATACTGATCTGGAACATGATGAGAAAAAGCTGATGTTATTAGTATAGAGACAAAATGTCTCCACACTAGTATAAAGATGAAATGACGTCGTCCTGGTATTAATTATGCCGGTGATGAACTTCATGTGTTTTTATTACGCCGATATAATTCAACTTTGCCCCAATAGGAACTTAGTTTCTGGTTTCCCGCGATAAGAATTTGCTACCTACCAGCTCTTTTTCCATCATCGCATGTCAAACTCCAGGCTGAAATGTGATGAATGTAAAGCACTATTGAAAGTGTAATCAGACTCAAAGCGTATCTATTCATTTTAAAATACTGTAAAATAATCAATGAATTAAGAGTGGTTAACCATCAATGAATGCAACTCTGGACTTTGATGGCTTATATAGCACTTAAACATGGTTGATCCCAGCCCTAAGCCCCTTACGAATCAGTTGCCCATGACAATTGCATTCAAGCACTGATATATATATATATATATATATATATATATATATATTATAATATATGGATCAACAGAACACAACTAGCCCTGAAATAACTATGCTCTTCTTTGATTGGTCCGTCAGTTCAGAAACGTAGCTGACCCTTTTTAACTTTTGTCAAATAGGCGGCCTGAGATTTTTGAAAGCCATGCTGTTTAATTTTACCGCTGACCCATATAGTAATGCAGATATAGGTCACACTTGGTAACCTTGATACCACCTAGTATCTTTGATCATAGGACAGTAACACTGAAATAATTGTGATAGTTTTATGAAAAAATTCCATTTTTTATATAGATGTAGAAGGACAAACTCGCCAAGATATCGACTCAAGATCTTGCTATGACAGTATAGAGTCCACCGACCCGTATTTGGACTATTGTACTATTGATGAGTGTGATATGCTCAGCAACTTCCAACAGAATGTCTGTAAATCATCTCCCAGCAGTCGGACGTCGGAGTCGTATACAACAAGACCTACATGTTCCTCTCCCAACTTATTAGACTCCTGTTATCGTGAGATGGACAGAAGGGCAATATCATTCTCTCACGATTTCATAAGCACAAAAATAAATCAGAGTAAACAAGAAGGAGCACCTTCGGCGCCTCGTCAGGCAAATGTTTTGAATGGAATGCATCTGTCTACTCAGCAACAATCTGATATGATCTGCCGATCAAGCCACCACAGCACCAATGGGACGGCAGCTATGTCAGCAGTTACAGACCACAATATCTATCTGCGGCCCAAGTCACATGATCAGCTCGAGTCACACAAGACAGAAACACATCAAAAGTGTTCAGCAACAGTAGGAGACGACGCACCGCACGAACAGCATACAACAAGTGATGGAGCAGGTATCACTGAAGATAAGATCCATAAAGTTTTTTTAACTACTAACTCAACATCAGTGGAGACCAGTAACAATTTAAGGGGTGACAATAGACCAGGTTCCATTCAGTATGAAGACGCAGAGAGCGTATATGACGTATACTTTATTTAATACTGAGCCTCTTATTTTTTTCTATCCCTCCTTTGTCATTGTTACTTGAGATTCGAGGATGTGGTATATAAGTTTGACTGGGAACAAAGAAGGCCTCTACAATAAACCGAGTAATGTTACGTAAATTTTGAGTTCTACGTTGGTAAAAGTGTCATACATTTCTCGCTTTGAGGCATTAGCAGCTTAGTGGTTTATTAAAGAGTACTTAGACAAAAACATATCTTACATCTCACAAGAACAACCAATGAACAATAAGATCAAATGAATGCATGTTATCATAATGCTAGTATGAAGATCTTTCTTGCTCTGGATTAAATATTTCATAATGAAAGTCATAACCAACCTGCGTAGATGTCTAATCCTTATAAAAGATCAATATCCTCATTTCAATGTGTTGAGTCAGATATAATAAAAATCATTGGATGTTTGTCAATGTGGTATTCCCTGCAGTGTGGCATAACACCATACTATCAGGTCACAACTGTAGCGTTGCAAGTCAACAGTGATAAGTCTACCCACAAAGGGAGAAGAGAGTCACAGGAATTGCATAAACTACACAAGCTCAAAATGTTTAGGGATAGGTTTTTTCGCTGCATAGATATTGAGTTGATTCACCTATTTTTCTAGTTTCTAGATTTTTTAAAAACTATGAGGCCTATTCATCTGAAAACATTTACCACCGCAATCCAACATTGACCAATAGGTTTTCTGGTCATGCGGTGTCTGCTTTGACGGTTTGATGTGGTAGTATCAGTTTTACGGTTTAATAGGGATTTAATGGATGAAGATACTGGCTAACACTTTATCACTCGATATGCAAGCAAGGAGTTACCGTAATACCTCACCTATAAGGCGCGTGCCTTATAGGTGAAGGCGCCTTTAAGAGAGGAGTATATAGGCGCGGCTATCATTTGAAGCATTTTTATATTTGACTCGGAGCAAAACCGCATCTTACAAGCTGGATGAATAGAGGCTGAGTAGGTTGAATAGGCTGAATAGCTTAATAGCTGAATAGGCTGAATAGGTACAAGAGGCTGAATAGCTCAGTGCCTTGTAAACATGATGTTGTGAGTTCGTATCCCATTGAGGTCAGTTCTCCTTTCAAAGGGGTGCCTTATAGCTGTGGGTTGTCTTATAACGGGAGCATTTATATTTTTTCAAAGGGAGGTCTTTCACTTATAAGGCCGGTGCCTTATAAGTGAGGTGTTACGGTAAAAAGATTTAAGGAAACAAACTGAATCAAGCACTGATAATTCATATTGGCAGTGAATCTTTGAGCATATCATAGCCCAGAATAATTCAATTGATATTTTATCTCCCAAGCAAAAAACGCCCGAACCATTATCTAGTCAAGTCATTGGTGCTGGGGCAGATATTTGATCGAAGTCCAGGTATTGCTCCTTCTTACATCACTTTGGGTTATGGAGTTGACTATGATTTAAAACCCCATCAAATTGTTTTTACACATCTGGCACGTAGTTAAAACGCCAGGGAACCTAAGATTTTGCCTGATTTAGCAGAAGTCAGAACAAAGATTCATTCAACTTTATTGTGCTTGCGCAAATAGAGGATCAGGTATTCCTGTAGACTAAATAAAAAAACACAGACAGAACGCTATATGGAGCTCAGCATTGAAGTAATTAATTTCAGGTGACAATACAACATTGAATGCCTTGGAATCATTGATTTGCAGTCCAAGGTTATTTATGGATTTCTCCACCGATATCGATCGGATTCAAGTTTGAAAGTTGCGATAGATTTAGCAGCTTTTTGCCATAAAATTAATGCAGTTTTCCTAATCATCAATCGAGAAAATTTATCAAGTTATCAGTAGAAGCCCTAGATTGTCTGCTGATATTCAACACAAGACACTCACACTTAGGTACCTCACTTAACCTGTATGCATTGTCAATGTGTATTATCATCTGTCGCTTCAGAATTGATAATCTCAGCCGCACGTAAATTTGTTACCAGTGACCATCTTAAGCAAGAGTAGGTGGCGAGAAAACTTGTGGTAAAACTCTCTGCATTTCAAGCACTGGCTAGTACATGAACAGCCTTCAACAAGTGATGGAGCGCAGGCCACCGATGATCATAGTCATAAAGTTGTTTTATCATCTAACTTGACATCGGCGACAAGTGCTAGGTGATAGTGATATAACAGGATCAATTGAAGGTGCAGAGAACTTTTATGACACATACCTTCTTTTTCCTTTTTATTTACTACTCATCATTGTTACTAGTAGGGAAGTCCTGATATTCCAGGATGTTGTATCAGTTTTAGGATAACAAAAAAACCTTTGAATAGAGTAGTATTGGGGCTCCCCGCGTATTTTACTGAAGATTGAAGATTGAGTGTTTTAAAGTTGAAGAAAAGATTTAATGAAAAATCAATAGACGATTTCCTCATTTCAAGTAGACTGGATTCACTCTAACAATTTGGAGTTATCTACTCAAGAAGGGTTTGTTGGTTTAAGCAGACAACTCCGCACAACAACAAACCGAAACCCATCTGTGTTCCTGATTTTGGATCACCGGACCGTGGTTTCGAACCCCACCGGGTGCATTGTTTGTCTAGAAAAAACTTATCAGCTTCATCAACTATTAAACATGCTGGCTCAGTTCTCACAGGCATTTAAGTACAGCAGCTTTATGCCCACTTCAGTTGTTTTGAAGAATGTATTCTGAAGATTCGAGTTTTAAATTGAAGATTGCTCTATTTTCTCTGAAGAAATTGAAAACAGCATTGTGTGCAGGGAGCCCCAAAATTGTGTGGTCTTTTTTCATATGTTTTGCATAGTTGTCACATATTTCCTACTGTAAGGTAATAGCCGCTTAGTGGTTTGTTTATAAAAGAGGGTCTCTTATTTTTCTATCCCCAACTTATCATTTTTACTATGTTAGACTTGAGATTCTAGGGTGTGGTATATAAGTTTAACTAAGAATAAAGAAAGCCTCTACAATAAAGCTGCGTAATGTAATGCAAATTTTGTGTCATATTTTGGTAAAAGTCGTCATACATTTCCTACTTTGAGATATTAGCTGCTTAGTGGTTTATGTAAGAGGATTTAGACAAAAGCTAATCTCTCATCTCACAAGAAGCCTCTGGTAAAAACCAATGAATGGTAACACCAAATAAACTCAGGTGACCCTAATCCTAGCATGAAGATCCATGCTGCTTTGGATTATTTATTTCTAAACAAAACTGTAAACCAACCTGCTTAGACCATATAGGTATATACACATGGACTGTCTGCATTGAGATTGACATTAAGATAGTTTGTCTATAAGAGTTGTGTGTCCTGTGTGGGATGTTTGTGAAAAATCTTGGAAATCCAAAGTAAGTAAGCCAACTTAAAGATGTAAACAATGGCGTCATAGTGAGTAAATTAGTGAAAAGACGAGAGTTGAAACTGCAGGCAATAATGACCACAAATTTATGGCCGATCAAGATAGTGTCTTGCTAATCGCCCTATCAATCACAATGAGTCAAACATTGATCATCTAAGTCAGCTGTGGGCAACCTGCGGCCTTTTTGCCAATGCGGCCTAATGGGTAATCTTTTGCGGCCTAATTGTGGCCTTATGTCTGTGAATATCACACATTCAAGTTTTAACTGTCATGTGGATGTCCAAGTATGCATTACCCTCTACAAGCACAATTCATTGTTGGGATATAAAAATATCGGCATTCTATATCAACCATGCGCTAAGTTACTTACATGTAGAAAAAAAAAGGGAAATTCCCAAGCCATTCTACACAAAAGCATCATGAATGTACTGGCGCCAACTAATTTTTCACGAGCTTCCATTTGAATAAATACCCCAAACAGTGAAGAAATTTTCGTAATATTGTGAGAGAAAAGCAATTTAATCAATTCTTTCACCTTTGGATATTTTAACTACAACCTGTTTTTTGCAAAGCTGTCATTTTGAGCAAGAATGGCAAAGTTGTTCTATCAAAAATTTGACATTGTTACAAGTGCGCCAGCATTTTGCCTGAAATATTCCAGATTGAATCTCATTGACAAGTATGCAAATATTTACTGCACTTCTTGAGCGCCAATCCTGCCCTTTGTCCTACTGCTCGAAACACTGGGAAACAGCCATGTACACAACCGTTTCCCAGACACAAAACTTCAGTAGATTAGATAAACAAGATAAAGTGGTTCTGTTAAACTGATGCAGTTGAAAAATCTGATGCTTACTGCAACATAACAATAACATTTTTATCGACACATAAATCTGCTTTAGTTTGTATAAAATACACACTGCGAAATTATAGCTCGCCGTTACAAATTTATGCCGGAAAAATATGTTGTGGCCTTTCGTGTTGATTGTGCATAAAATGCGGCCTTCTTCAAAAAAAGGTTGCCCAGTGCCCACCCATGATCTAAAGCAACAAATTATGCAATGTCAGGCAATTATACTAACTAGGGACCACTGGTGAGTTACCTAACCTAACTACACTGAACAATACAGCAAGAGAGGGCATGTGTTTTATAGCAGAGCACTGTTACACTGGTCTTTGTAACTCATTTGTAAAAGCCAAGGACAATTAGCTTCTTTTTTTTTTATTTTTATGTTATTTTTTCTGTCACTGCATGCAAACATTCTAAGAAAAAAATCATTTGAGGCTGGCAATAAACGTATATATGACAAAGTCAAAACACAATTACAATCTAGTTGAGTGAATAGATTTTGAAATCATAATTTCAGCTTGAGAGAATCATGCTGTTTGAGCTCAACTACTGATATAGTTAAAATGTGCCGCAAGACTTATCTGACAATAAATTCCGATTTTTCTTATGATTGCTTATTTTTATATTATTGTGACTCCACCACACGATACAATCTCAGTTAACTGCTTCTAACATTCCGTTGACAGCTTCGCATATAAAATCCACCAACAATAAATTCTTTGAATGGAATTCAAGTTTTACTTGTCGATTTTTAGCTCCAGGTATTGGTATATTATCATATTTGATGATTGTGACAGATTAAAACACTGTTTAGTAGAGCCACCTACCAGCTCTTTTCCCATCATCACAGGCGTTATATGAGCCATCCCATGTTAAAATGTACTCTAGGATTAAAATGCTAATTATGTTATAAGCCTTCAAACTTAGGATATGTTCTGACTTTGTTGTTCTGGTATTCATACACCAACATACAAAATAAAGCATGGAGAACCCATTTTCTGGGCATAATTTCGCCAAAAAACCACCAGAATATGCGTTTTTTTTAACATAACGTGGTTGCTAAGGAGCTTGGCGGCCATTATGAATGTAAATCTGTTGTTAAAATACATGAGTAAAATTGTTTTTCCAAAATAATTTGTTTTTTAAGTGCATAATAACTTTTTATCTGACGAAGATAGCTTGTTTTTGATGTGTTTTTTGAGGTATTTTTCACCCTCTTAACAACTACATAAGTAGAGAATACAGTGAAGTTATACCTGTTGCTGTATGTATGATGCTGTACGTTATGCCGAAAATCGGTTCACCAAACTTTACCATTTTCTCGACTTAATATTTGCAGATTTTTTCCCTGTCGCAACATCTATTTTGACTCGTAACATTTTTTTGCAAGAATGCTACAGGAAAAATAAATATACAATCAGAATCCTCAGAAAAATCTTAATCTGTTGATATTAAATGCCCAGAAACTTAAATTTTAACCCTAAGGTACATTTTAACTTGGGATGGCTCATATGATGAATGAAAAGCGCTATCGAAAGTAAGATCAAACTCAGAGCATATCTTTTCACTTTATAATCCTGTATAAAATCAAAAATTATGGGTGGTGAAAAATCAACAATACGTAACTGTGACATAAAACTTCCACGGCTTTATATATCTTGTATCTAATATATAGCTTGAAAATATATAATCCAAGCCATAAAGCCTCTAACCTATAAGCTACCAGTGATAATTATAAGCATGAGTTAGTGAGAAAACTTGTGGTAAAAGTCTCTACAGCAAACTGAAAGCAAACACTCAGTATGCACTGGATATTCTTCACTCATGTGCGAACCTCAGATCAATTGTACAGGGACACAACTCCAGATTGTAGCAAATAATTCTGATGAAACTTGATAATTACAGGTGAATAGAAAATATATCATGGCTGAGGTAGCTGAGTTTCTACCCACTTTGTTTCTGAAGTGGAGCATGTTTGACCAGCAGAGTTGGTTACTGAGATCTCAACTAGATGGACAGAGTTCGAAATCTGAAATTATTCTTATACTGTGGAAAGCTCTGCATTAAAGGTTTCTAAAGATAAGTTTTGAGAAGTATTATTACATTTTGTATTTAACAGTCATCTGGCCTGGTGTTAGTCTTTCCTTGATTGGAGGTATAGTTAGGATATAGTTATCTCTGTCTGTGGTCTTGCGCTGATTTCATCGCACTGTCTATGTGGGACCAAAATTTCGCAATTTTACTGAGCAATAAGTTTTATTTCGCAACTGAACATGACCAATCAACAAAGATGATGCATAACCATCTGACATTTATGACAAAAAAATGAGCCTGATACATAGAAAAGCGATACTAAAACAAAAATGTAAAAATTGAAGCTGAGGGATATGCACCTGTTACTTCTCCCTGAACAACTCAGTCGGAGCATCAACTTCGTTAGCCTTGACCTTCAGATATGAAATAAAATCAAATTTTTAAACAGGAAGTGAATGATGATAAGACAGTTGAGGAATGGAAAAAGTGTGTTCACGAGGAATGAAAGATTGCCAGAGGTATGTTAAATCAGTAATGATGTCACCATTGTTGTAATGTTTTATATTTCACCATCAACACACGATCTCAACGTTGCTGCTGTATCTGGTGGTCAGGTTGGAAAGCACAAAATGAGTGATTCCTATTATAAACACTCAAAAAGAAATAAATTATTTATTGATATTTCCTGCGGGACTAAAACCTGCCCTCTCAACTACACTGCTTTATCCCACACTGCTGTTGGAGACAATGAGTTGAGGCCTGTCAATGCGTATCCCACAATGCAATTTTCTGGAGTTCCCAGTGAGATCAGGTGAAAGATGAAATAATAATGTGGGATTGACCTGATCTCCCCGGGACCTCCAGGTTAATTTATATTCCAGGAAAGAAATGATAGAAATGATAGAATGCACCTAATTTTCCTATTGAGTGTCCCACAGAATACCGTAGTATGTCATGCTTCGTTCAGGAGTGTACTTATAATTGAGGTGTACTAAACAGCCATGACCCTGTCAAGTATCAGGTTAACACAACGAGTGATCTTAACAGTCACTGGGAATACCATAATCATAAAAATTTCTTAAACACTTCCAGTTGCAGAAATAATGACATTTATTACAAGACATTGGTTACAATAAAACATTTTACTTACTAGTATGATGTCCAACTACTGGACTGTGTCACCATGTGTGTCATTCTGCTTTACTGCTTTGTCAGGTATGAACTAATTATTTCCGCTTTGCTATTGCCTACTTTTTTATAATTTAATTGATGTCATATTATATCCCATTTTTCATACCCTTTTTGAGTTTTTATTTTGTTTAGTTAGTTGATTAAGAGAGTAGCCTAATCTAGGTATGCTCGTGTGTACACAATAGACAACTATTCACCCCAGTAACCACTGCGTACTCGGCCGGCACTCTGATCAAATTGCTGTGACAAAGGGGACTGACTTTCTATCTTCATGGCACCAGCTGATTTGGTTGCTGGCCTACCAAACTTTCTACCCAGATCTGTGCAGAACAAGATTAAATATACCTTAGGTCCAGTGTGTGTTTGCATACACTCAAAAGAACCCACCATCTGCCTTTTCGATATAAATAATATCCAGGTTTCCAGCGTGCATGGGTGAAAGTAGAGCATTAGTACAATGAGTCCAATGAGTACAATGATAATATTATGCTCTATAATCAGATCTGAACTCATCGAAGAAGTCAGTAGTAAAGAAATGTTGCAGGTACATGTCAGATGAATCACTGAATGAAGCAGAGTGTAATGCTCTTTGACTTACTCACCTAATGATGAAATGATCACTTTGATTGGTCAGTGTTGACCCATGAGCCACAATTTGCAGATGGAGGTGAGCATAATATGAGAGCCATACACAATCCCACAAACAATTGACAGTATATCACATAATCCCAGAGAGAACAATGCATTACAATAAACCAATAATATATCTTCTTTCGCATCAGTTTGACTTAAATTCTAAAACATTTTTGGTACACACGGATACCTAAAAGCAATGTTCAAGATGCCTCTAGGACAACACCTGGGTTTTGAACTTATATTTCTGCGCTACCAAAGGGTACAAACATGGTCTTGATGTCCACAGTGCCCGCAGATCGGCTCTGAGATATAAGACCCACAGACCCATACCAAAAATTATTCCAATTGAGCAGTTTACATTTTGTTATTTCCAGTAATTCTCGATAACCTCAAGCTATGTGTGAAATGGAAAAATGCGTATCAGCAATGATTATCTTTGGAATCAGTTTGTTTCCTGCTGTGCTTGCTCATTACCAGACAATCATGTGTTTTTTTAAAAACTTTATTGGCATAACAACTATTTTGTGGTATAGAGATTATCATGTTTTTAAAATGAAGTATTTAGGTGCTAAATTTGTAATTCTAACCTCTCTCCATAGACTTGGTGATTATGAGTTTCCTGTTTTGAATATTTTTGTAGCGTTCATACTGGAAACACTCTAATATCTCTGAGCTGACCTATTGGCCAAGATCAAAGTGTAACTGCCAATGGCTGATGAGTGCAAGTTTCAGTTTTGGAAGCTTGCTGTACGTTCAGCCCAGGAGGACTTTCATGGCCTCACACTTCTAAGATGCACTCCAGTTTTCTAGGATGTATCACATTCTCGGTATGAGGATATAGGGCACCTTGCGTCCCTCTTTAGGGGCAGCCTAATCTTCTGTTTCTTGCTAAACAGCAAGATCTAAGTGCACTATCATTATTGCGATTGAATGGCGTTAAACATGCAGAACTTGGGAAGGAATTATTTATCAGTAGAGTTGGTTTGTTAAAATATATTATTACGATTCAAAAATTTAAAACTAGTAGATAGAAAAATGTGGAAAAATACAAAAATACTTAAAGCTCTGGGGCTGGAAAAATAACCGTTTATAGATGGTGCCTTGTTGGTGAGCATGTATTGAGAAACAAAAGGGTCAGTATTGTTTATTTATGGCACTGGAGTTTAATAAAAATGGAAGTTATTGATAAAAACAACATATTACAGTACTAGTATTCAAGAAATAATGTCAATAAAATTACTAAAAATTCCATGATTTTTTATCTCACTTTTATTGCATATTGTGCCCAACATCACAGAAAATTTGAGCATCGCCATCCATAAAGTTTAATTTATCTTTAAAATTCTGACCCCAACAATAAATGAATGCAGATATATACAGATCTCTTATAAGCTAGGCAGTGTGGAAATCCAATTCACCATGCATGGTGAATTGGATCACGATGATACCCTTAAAAGCAGCCAAGTTGTATCCTTTACAAACGGTATCAGAAATGAAATTCTCCTTGCCACAATATATATTGCGCATGTCGCTGATCATCTGTGTATTTCCTGTCACACTATCACATTTTCGTTGCTGTATCACTTTCTTGTATCTGATGCTTTGTGTTGACTGTCCTGACTATCCAAACTAATGGTGTCCAGCCTAGTAATATCATACGTCCTGATGTCACCGATTGGCAAGTCATTTGTACTTTGTGAGTTTTCCTCGTCATCAATATATGATATTCTGAGGGTGGGTTTATCGTCATTCGGTGAGTTGCCTCGTACAGACAGGTAAGAATTAGGTCTACTGGAAGCTGATCCGTTAGCACCTTCATAATCGACAGAGTAAGGAGTCACTGTGTCTTCTATAAATAAGAGAAAAAATAGTGGCAGGTGAGCGGAGGACATAATCATTCATCAATGATCATGTAATAAATATTATCTATATATCATAAAGTGTAAATATGTCTATGGAGCAGCATTGGAGGCTAGCGTAGGTTGGAGTGTAGGCTTTTCAGGTTTTCCTTCAAGAGTATTAAGGGCTTTGGTTCAAGCCTCACTACATTCCACATACTAATGGTCTCTCTGATATGTGAGTTGATTGTCTGATGATAATCAACCAGGTTTTGTCCAGGTAGGACACATGAGAAGGCTATTCATATCCTTTCCAATTACATTGACAAGTTACAAATTAACAAAAGGTTCTAGAAATAGCATAATCAGGGTTGTTTAGCTAGACAATGTGTTGGCTAGGGTTGTCCTAGTACAACGACTCACCTTTTTTAAATAACCCATACTCTTTGTATTCATTGAGAGACTCTGTGAGTTTGAGTTTTGTGAACTCACTTGTACCGTTCAGTGAAAAGAACAAGGCACACAGCACCAGTCCTGTAAAACCAATCATCAGATGTCATTTAGATATGTTACCATACTAATAATATTATTTCATTTTGCCAACATAGCGTTGAAACAATCAAGTGCAGAAACAATGATTGTCTATTAATTTAACAGTTAGAACGTACTCTTGGACTTGTAGCAAAGTCTTTAAAACTATACACAAACAGGGTACCATGTGTCAGTTTTTTTTTGGAGAGACAATCGCAACTTCATCGATTTGATGGTTATTGCAATGTGGCTTGCCATAGTCGGTTTTTACTTTCCTTGTCAGCTAGGGTCAATGACCCACAACAGCCAAATCAGGTAGTACTAGACAAACAGTACACCTGTTAGGGCTCAAACCCAGGACCTTGTGATTCCGAATCTGACACCTGATCTATCAGGTATAACGCTGAGCCATCTCTGATAGATCCTGATAAGGAGGTAATGCTTGTAACTCACTCCAGGACCAGAAAACTTTACCAAAACTTGTTACTGCAGAAAATTTCCAAATCAGCTAGATAGGAGAATATATAATAAGTTAATACAGGCCCATGGTCCAGGCCCGTAGATTTAGGGGAGGAAGGGACGCTCAAGGGATACCCAACCTGATGTTTCTTCATACACTCAAGGATTCGCGCCTCCCCTACCTATCTACGGCCCTACAATACACAGTTTTTCCTGGATACTCACCGTAACCAAACTGGCTTATGACATGAAGTAACATAAGGGGGAAGAGAGGTATATCGTTGACAGTATTCTGTATCCTATTTATAAACTGGAAGAGGTGAAGTACCACAAAAGATGCTGCTAGGTATGTCAGGGGTTTCAAGTATTTCTTCTTTAAATTCTGCAACAAATAAAAAACATAAAATATGATTATATGTATACATCGATCAATGCAATGAACTCCCTTCAATGATCGATGTGTAACTATTTCAATGCCAGTTTTGGAGTTGTCAACTTGAAGACAGACCAACCTAGCAGGCGGGTGAGTGGGGATTTACCACTCACCAATCAGAGTCAACACATTGGCTGGACATACCTTTGACTACCAATTCTTTCCTTAGTTAAATTTACATCTGAACATGAGGTGTGGCGGATTTCGATTGGCAAGCATTCATTGAGATTAAGATTGGGTTATGGAAGTCCGTGGACTGCACTATGACTATAATGTTGTGTGCAATCAACAACTTGGTTTGAATATATTAATATTTTGGGTAATGATAACTGCAATGACTACAGCTGGAATGGACCAAACTGCTTGCACAATAAAACAAAGAAAATCTCACCATAAGAGTAGCTGATCTTTGTACTTGAGTATCTTGACTGTTGTACAGCTCTAAGTTCTGTTTAGTCTTCCAGTACATATATATAAAAGTGGCGAGAATGCCAACAATACCACCCATCACTGGTACCCAATAGCTGAAATACATAGTATTATTACATACAGCTTTACTGCTAAAATGAGTGGGTTTTAAAGGAACCAAACCGGAGAAAGGACAACTCCAAATGGAGGCTCGAATTAGAGCTCAGAAAACTGTCTATATACTATGGCGTTGAGAGTGAATGAGTCAAAATCAAACTAATATGAGGCTGAAATGCGAAAAGATTTGTTGTACGGCTGGGAGAGCTAAAGAGCTGCTGCGTAAATATCCAATACAGATGAGAAACGCGCACGCGTTCACTTTAGGAAGTTGTCTGTATTATTGTACTATTGTTAACTATCATAGCTATGAGTTCAATCCACCCACAATGTAGCACACCAGTTTTGCCTTGACCTGGCCTGAAGAAATGGGTTTAGCTTGTGTTTCCCTTTAACACATTGCCAACTTACATGAGGTACCGCCACACCTGCCCGCTATCTTTTTCTCTTATCCAGCAGTATGGAGCTGAAGCTGGGCCATAGTCATCAGTTATAAGGGGCAGAGTTGCAATAGCTAAAGGACCCACCCAGCAGCATAGCACAAACAACCTGAAATATAAAGTAAGCTCATCTATACAATGAGTAACCGAGTGAATCAAGGGGAAAAGCTTTTGTGATTTGGAGTTATTGCCCCTGCCATCTTGACTGAGTGAGACGTAGATGATAGCAGTTGTAATTAACTGACAAGAGGGAGTGAGATCACTACAACCACAAATCAGGGAACTGTCTATGACCCTGACTCACATCAAACATAAACACAATTGAGGAAAGATTTTGATCCTGGAAGATCCCCAAAAAGCAATCTCACATCAAGTAATCCAAGAATCTCACATGATCACCCAACAAATTTCTCAGAGAAAATTTTCTGCGTCTGAAATATCCTTTATGTAACACATAGACTCAATGTAAACTCACCATTCAAAGCTTTCTACTTGGATGCGTTCTTTTTCTCTGACAATGATCAGAAATAAGTATATAGTCAAACTCACAATCCATAAAAATAGCACAAAACCTACAAAGACAAAGAACAGATTCCTGCAAAACCACAAAAAAGGATCAACTCAATAGATTGATGGAATTCCAGAATCCTCCAGCAAACCAGGAATAGATGGAACTCACAAACTCATCTATACCGCAGCAATGAATAGTGAATGTTAGAAATATTGTTTGCACGGCTTCATTCAGAACATGCTGGCTACGGCCCAGACAAACTTGTATCTCATGTATCGGTTTAGCTACGCCCCCCCCCCCTCTCATAGAGCTAAAGCCCTACTTGGGAAATCAAACTATATAACCTATGAGAAAAGGTCTGGCTGCCTAGTTGAAACCATCTCCAAACACTGGAGAAACAATACTTCCATTTCTGGTCTACTTTCAGTACTATGCATGACAGTAGCTACATTTTATAATGCCACAGCTGTAAGTTGTGCTCACCTGCAAATTGTATGAAGAATCCTTGTGCAATACAGCTAGAACCAGTTACACGACCATCATGCTGTAACATATATATGTGTATAGAGGTAAATGTGTATATGGGGATATGTGTATATGTATATAGGTGTATCGCATATATGTATATGCGTAAATTGGTATATGAGTATATGTGTATATGTGTAGTGCATCAGAAATATATTACATCAAACTTTATCTGTTTAGGGCATAGATAACCAATAACTATAGGATTCTATCTCAGAATTGTCACTTTATTGGCAGATATTTTGACCATGAGGTGACAATTCTGAGATTGAAGCCTCAATCAGGTATCTTTTGGCAGACTATCTAACTTAGGGACTGATTCCTAATATGAGGTGTTATAACAGGCAGACAGCCAGCCGGTAGCTACCGGCGTTATGCTAAAGTCTTATAATATATTAGAATGATGACACATGCGCAATAAAATGAACCAGGTGAATGGTGGACATTAGTCTAAGCTCTCACACCGTGCCAGGATAGCCAGCAGTAGCACTCAATTATCAACCACTATCTCCACCATGGTTGATAATAAAATGATGCTAACAGCAGCTATCTCGGCAGGAGTCTAAGCGCTTAAACTAGGTGAACGTTAGTCGGTTGCAATGCGAGTCAGTGGCATTAGATTATCAAACGCTGAAATTGAGTGATCGATCAAGTAATGCCACATACTCGCATCGTAGCCATCTGAGCACTTGACTGGGTTCATGTAAAAACACTAAATAATATGATGTGAACAAATTTTACAAGCTTGATTTGTTGTACTATCAAAATAGTGATAAAGAACCATATTACTTCACAACGACGGAAATGGCAATGTTCTTAGAAAGCAACAGACATCCCCTAGTCATCGCTTTGTCGCTGAGTGTCATATATCTCCTAGGAGAGATCTGAACACTGATCAAGTTACATGTTTAGATTTCTATTTTGATTAAAACAAAAGTGGGGATTATTGTGATTATTGTAGCTCAGCTGAGCACCTTTGATGAGCAAAAAAGTAGCAACAAATGTTCACTTTATACTAAACTAAGCGAGCATGAATAAGTCAGTCATGAAAATTAACGAGTTTTGTTTGGTCTCAATAAGTGAAGTGTGTAAAGAATTCAAGGTAGTGGAGGATCGGAGCAATTGAAAGAGAAATAAGTTTCTTTTTGCCAATTAATATCCTCCCAAAGAAAAAATAAATACTAAGTTAAAAAAATGTTGGTACCTAAGTTCCCCAGGGGCCCGTTTGGTGGGTGCAGGGGGAACCAAGTTTCCCTGTGCCATTATGTACGTTCCCTTATTTGGATAAAATGATAAACAAGGTTAAATAGTACTTACAGCGAGGTAGGTTATATCTTCTATTATATTAGCCAATAATATCTGCAGAAAGATTCTCTATAAATAGAACATCAAAAAGCGACTTGTTAACATCATTCATCTGAAAACAGGAAGTTGTAACCACAGCCATCAATTCAACTTGACAATTTGAATTTCAAAATTCATACACCCTCTTAATTCGACAAAGAATAACTTAATATTTGAGAGCCCACGCAGGAACAAAACTTCACACCAGCCGAGTATAAAGTGGCTCTACCCCTTGACTACATAGAGGTTTATTTTGCAAAGAGCTTGTATAGTAGAAAGGTATAAAAATAAGTGATGTTAAAATCGCAAGTCTGTCTCTGGCTGAAGACTTAAGGACGCTGCAGCCGTATTCGGCGCTAAGTTGCTCTCAGTTTGCAAGCAGGTCGGAGCACACCTGGGGTGTCAATTGCGCCCAGTAGATGGTAGACTGCAGCAGGATTCGAACCCAAGACCTCCAACGCTTGCGCATTATAGGGCAGGCGCTCTAACCAACCAAGCTACCTCCTACTCCTTAGACGGTTTTTAAAACTATATTGAATGGCGAGATGGCGCAGGTGCAATCGGTAAGCATTTGCTACCTGCTGTCAGGGGATTGGTGCAGCAGGAGAATTTTTATTGATATTTCCAGCCCTCATCCCCTATTCATAATCTTCATAATTCATATGCATATGACAGCTTGCAAATTTAATGCTAGCTATTATTAAGTCACCCTAAAACTAGCCAAATTGAATACTAGCTAAAATTTCAACATCAATATGGGGTAGAATTTGAGTGGAGTTACCCCACCAACTGAAGGAATGTGATCTCCTTTCGTTCATTTCTTCGGAACTCTTTTTCTGGTAATACAGCATTTCAGATATACAGATATTGGGCCTTCAGTCACATACTTTGGTGCCCCTAGCACTAGCAGGTTAAATTTATGTAGATTCTAGCTGTGTATAGTTTCACCTACCTGACTGAAGCGCTTGACTTTCCTGAAGAGCAGCGCTGTGGCCAGAGTAAGAACAGCACAAATAAAACTTATCGATAGTAATACTAGTTTCACTGTCTGCAGGGCTTGCTGTAATAAAGACAGAGAATAAGATATATTAAAATTTGTTGGACTTCAAAAACATGAAACCCCTGTCAAGGTTACACTTGAGGAAGACATAAAACATAGGTTCACGTAGGAGAAGAATGTATGCTCCCTACAACTTCTTGAATTTTTTGTGCAGACAGAATTGATACCATGGCAAAGAATCCTCATGATCCAATAGATTCCATCCCACTCAAAAATAGCTTTTAGTAGAATAAAACAGTCAAATGTTTCAGCCCGGTAATAATGGTAGTTTGGCAAAATTTATATCAAACTGACTTTTCTCTGATTGACTTTTTGTGCCTTCGTAACTATTCACATCAGTTTTCTCAATCTAGTAGTTCCCATAAATATATACAATCACCATGGTGCCGATTTGATGACTAAATTTGGTTACCTAGAGGATAAAAACATAAAACTTTCCCCTAGCGTTGCTAAGGATACTTTGCAGGGGAGTAAAACTATCCCCACCAGTATCAATTCTTCCTTGCACACTAACTGCAGGATTTTAGTAATTTGGTGTTTATGTATTTAAAACTGAAATATTCACCTGCATTAAATATTTATAAATAAAATTGAAGGAATGCTAAATTGGCTACCGAACCTTTGTCAAGTCATGTTGGGAAAAGTATGGAAACCCCTTACAAGATAATCATTGTGATATAAATATGGGCGCCGACTAGGGAATCATCAATTACCCCCACTTCCTCATAGGACAATATAACTAAGTACTCCCTTTTTATAATTATCCATCTGTTGCAATGTTACAAATCATAACAATGTCAAGGACTCTCGCAAAAAAGAGGTAATAAGAGTAATAATAATAATAAGGGCCATAAACATTTATGAATGTTACTGGTGGTTACATTAATATCTGGTTAACCTTATGATAAGTAAGTGCATTTCCACACAAAGTTTTGTGATGATTTATATTGTAATGTTACTCATTGAGTTTACATCATCAGGTAATCATTTTTTTGTACAGCTGTTTTTTGGAAGTTTGTACTCCCGCTATCAACCAGCTATTGCTTGATATCGGCATTCACTGATATAATGTTATTATCAGTGGTGGCATGCGCCAAGACAACAAACAAATCAGCTTTGTCACACAAGCTACCGGGGGGGGGGGGGGGATTTAATGTAGCTACTTGGTATTGCATTCAGGAAAATATTATCAGCTGGGGACAAAGTGTGAAGTTTTCAGCAGGTCTTATTTTTCAACATTCCCCCCCCCCCAAACCTGCAAAACTGTCACTGTAATTTAATATGAACTGCACCTTGAAAAAAGATTGTGATTTCAAACCTTGTCAAGAGGAAGACTAGTTATAAAATTATTTTTCACAATCCAAGTGAATAGGACGGATGGTAAAAGGTATAATATGATAATTGCTACCTTGCACCTGTGGCACCTGTGGCTCGAACCCATGGTCGCCCATTCAAAAGGTCATTGTTTTTGCAACAACACTGATACAAACAAGTTTGATAAATATTTCTGAAGTGTATTTTTAGTTCACGTCTCAAAAACCACAGCGAACAAATAACCTCAGAGTTGGGTATGTTATGCACTTGCAATCGCTACTCGTGTCAAATCTGTTTGAGAATTTGTGGGGGATCAATTCACCATGACATTAGCATTACCAAAGATTATAAATACTCAGTCATCGGCATTACTAAATCCCAGATAACACACATAATCTGCAATGAGCTATCTAATATGCGATCATTGCTGCATGAAATTTCCAAGTTGCAGGTCAGCTTAAAAAACAACAACTGGAAACTTTTGATTTGATCCCAAACAAAGCGCGGCCTAACGGCAAAGGGTTACCATTAGATCAAGTTTAATCCAATTGTCTGCATTTCAGTTGCTCCCTTCCACTGGTTACTAGTGACCAGTGGATCAGGAACAACTCTGAATACAGGCAAATGGACCAAACTTGGTCTAGGTTACCATGAACAAAGTTATAACTTTTTAGAGAGCAATTGGCTTACAACAACCTCACAGCTAAATTCCCCTTACTAAACAGAGCATGCTAGTTGCTGATCTGTGATAGCACCCATTGACCGTCTAAATCGAAACACCATCATTGCTTCAGCACATCCAAAACAGTACATCAAACATATACATACTTACACATTTATCAGGGTCGATTTCACAAAAAAGTCCGTCCGACGCTTGTAGCCCCGTAGACATGACGGAGGAAAGACTAGTCGAGCTTGTATTGAGCGTTGTCATACCCATAGATGAGGCAGATGGATTGTCAGAGACTGCTGAGGTAGTTAGACTGTCTGTAGTAGTGATGTTAGTCGCCATGTCAGTGGTTGTAGCCATTCTTACTGCTGTCTCAGAGAAACACAAGTAGCACAAGTAGCTGTCCGGTCAACTTTAACTGTATATCCTGTCAACTGAACCAACACAAGTCACAAATGTAGAATGACACAGCTAATAAAGTTATTTCTAAATAAACAGTGATGTTATATGGTTGACTTGTCATCAAATGAATTGCATACAATGGTATTTTCCTGCTTCGCTTGATGATAATAAATTCCGCATATTTTGAAACGCTGTGTAGTATTTATAATTTGGCAGTTTAATTCTAAAATTGGCTAGTTTATCTCTCAATGACCATTTATCTATCAATATGACAACATAGTTTCCCCATCGATCACTATACTTATCGAGATTAGGTGTCAAGCAGTATGTGCCAACACCAGAATCAGTATGCGTACTATACACATAACATGACAAAGTTGATGAAGTGCAATAGATTTGGGGGAAAGCTTTGATTTGCCAGAATTGTGCAACATGTATGACTGTCACATAAGTAATGCCAAAGAACAGGAACATCAAATAAACAAGTTAGATTTTGGGTTTTTGAACTTCAAGACAAGAAGCATCGAATTGTCGCCGGATGCTATGCCCACACAGAGTAGCGATAATTAATGCTCTACCTGCGCTGCAGGGAGGTAATTGCGATGACAGGCTGCAAGCCCCAGAGGTCCTAGTTCCAGCCAAAGCGGATTTAATCAAAATGGAGCATAATAAGTGCACTACATGTTCAAAAGGAAATGAAACATGATGTTATAACCACCCGTTAGGACAACCAGCCCACCTCTTACAACAACCAAACCCTTCCCTAAGATAATGACACTCTTCCTTTAGACACCGACCCCCAAACCCATAGCAGCCAGGCACAAAGATGCACCATAAAAGAGGGCATTGCTGACAGATGAACGATTTGTGGGACCAGCCATGCTCTTTGACACTGGTTGTTGGGTATGTTATGGCCCTGTTGGTAGTCAGTTGGGTTGTTGTGGGAAAAGCAAGGCACTACCCAGAAGATCATACCCATACTCAAAAATTTGAAAGTTCTATACACTAACCTGTAACTAAAGAGAACCTCAAATGAACTTACCAGTAAATCTACCGATGAAGAAGTAGCAATTTTCGTACTGAATCGAAGGTCGCAGCTGGTGTAAATGAATGCATATCCTGATCGTGCACACTACTGTATATCAATTTGACGTGATTGTACGCCTGTCAACCTACGATACGGTGTGTTGATAATTATCCATGTGTAACACCACTGAACTAAAACATTCCAATAAACAAGCCAACTGCTTCCTTTTCTATGATATCTGCGGACAAGATCTTAGTACGCTATCAGGTGGCTTGTCATGTCAGGATTAAATTACTTCCAATTGACTTTAATCCTCAAGGGAGAAACATAATTTACTATAAATCATTTACAAATACAATAATGTGCAACAGCTCTATATAGCCTACCATGATATCCCTTTGGGTGAGCATGTCAGAACAGAAGTACTAAATTGGAAGGAATCCTAACAGGTTTAATTATTGGTTATTAAGTGGATTTGAGTAAAATTAACCTTACTGTACAAGCTTATCATGATAGGTGCCTTGAACCTGAAGGCCTAGCTGCCTTGTATGAGTAAGCTATCTACCCTACATTTAGCAAGACTAATGGCTGGGTCACATTGTCCCAGGTGACACTGGGATGTCATCCTAGGTGCTTATCCCAGATGGTCCCAGTCACATTATAACAGTCATCCCAGATAGCCATCCCAGTCAATGTGAACCAGAAAATGACACAATCCCGGACTGTCTGGGTCCGTCTGGGCTAGCATCGGGAAAGTTCGTAAGCGTCAAACTTTCCCGATGCTATCCCAGACGGACCCAGACAGTCTGGGATTGTGTCATTTTCTGGTTCACATTGACTGGGATGGCTATCTGGGATGAATTTTATAATGTGACTGGGACCATCTGGGATAAACATCTGGGATGGCATCCTAGTGTCATCTGGGACAATGTGAACCAGCCATATGAGTAATACCTAATATTGACATTAGATCAGATCGTTAATTGCAATCCCCGCTATACTTCCTCATTAAGCCTGCAGATGTTCAGTGAGATCACAACTTAGCCTAATAACATACTTTGCACTCACTGATAGTGTTTTATGTCCTGTCTGAACTGTACCGACTGTCTGCAGTGTAAATTATTCGAATGGTCCTGCTCACTGAAGAAGGTAAAATACCATAGCAGTGACTTCACTTAAATTGTGCAAACTTACAATTGAGGAGTCTGATAATGTTGTTTACTATTTCTATGACAGCTCAGCATTGCTATACCTCAACACAACTACTGAATTCTAGCCTTTCATTTCTACACATACTCCTGAACTGAGGGCCACCAAACAGCCATGCAAAAGAATGCCAAGTGTATCTCACAATGTAGGATAATTCTTAAAGCAGGCGGAATTCTCACAATGCAACTTTTCCATGTCACAGCGAGCCAAAAATATTATGTAAACCTTGACCTTAGCAGCTTTGGGATTCCACAGAATTGCATCATGGGAGACTGGTAGTCTTAACCTACACACTACACTATGACTGAACTTAGTAAGAGATGGTGTAGTTGGGTCTCCACATACACATATAAAGTATATATAAGTATTTCTATGTTTATGGGTTTCAAGTTAAATATTTAAAATACCAGTGGCTTACGGATCAAGACAGGTTTCAGGTCAAGATCACAATTTCAACACATTATTGGCGAATTACGATACAATAATGTATATGTTTCAAGTTGATATCATGATGTTTGTCACATTGCAATGATGAACTAAATTGGGATTTATCCTGTAAAATATTATTTACATATCTCCTTATATAAAAATCCAAATATGAGCACATGCATCATTGTGCGTTGGTAAAATATGGAAAGTTATGCACACTGGCTTGTTAAACATTACGTATATTGCAGTTGGTTATGGTATCAAAGCTATCAGATATAACTGGAGTGATCAAATGACATGAGATTTTTTAAATAGTTGATAGAATCAAATGAAATCTAAGAATGAAACTTTTCAATACAAAGATATATGTGTCTGAAATTACTACGGATTCTAAGCAAACAGTCACATCATCAAAATAGGTCATATGTGATGTATTGCCAATATTTTGCACCTGCATCGTTAAATGAGCCCAAAAGTTACTGTACTGTAGAAACTGTCATCAAAGCTTGTGCTTTGTGGGCGTTCTGTGTACCATCCCGACACGCCAGCTTGGTTCTGAGCCTATCGTGACTACAATTATGACAGGAATGACTCTTATAGACTATGTTCCTCATTCTCTTGTACAAAAGTCAAGGTTTACAACATTTTCACTTACTTGAAGTGAACTATCAATGATGAGGTAACTTCATTGGTACCCTGTGATTACTGAGACGATAGCCTTGGTTTCTTAGTTTGTTGATCGGCATCACCAGAGGAGGAACTGGCGGGCCTCTTCTTATTAGTGTCTATGGATTGTGAGATCCGAGGCTCTTCAATGATCTCCATATCATCGTCGGAATCTTCTACAAAAAATGAAGTACATCTGATGATAGATATCAATGCATCAAATGGTAACAATTTTTTGTAAACAAGCACAACAAACATAGTTTTGTCAGAATTTCAACAGATTTCAACAACTTCAAAAAGGAAAATTCAGCATATTTCTTTAAAATGAACAATCTGTTCTTCTGGCACTGTGATATGGATGGTTCTACACAATTACGGTCCAGTCTGATACCCCTGTACTGTGTGACAGCATGTAAGCCTTGAGGAGGCAACTCTAAACCCTGACAGAGTTGTAAATGAATTATGTAGCTACCAACAATCAGATATAGGTTGTATCCTGGATATAATTACCATTAAGCCAGGGACAAGGTCAAGCCAAGGTGGGTTGCAAAATTGTTGTGGAATTGTCAACCCGTTGATGAGACCCTTTGATGAGACAATAAACATATTCTATATTTTATTCAGATTCCCATATTACGGATAAGTAAATAAATATTTATAGGAAGGTTATAGCTATAGTTATAGCTATAGGTTATAGCTATCATATCTCAGTCATTCCACATACAACATGAAAATTAACAGTTCGGAATCAGAAAACTGACTAAGAGCTCACACCACATCTGGATAATAAGATGGTCTCACCTTTCTTAGTACCATTAGAATCTTTCTCTGGTTCCGGGTTTAGTTGAGATCTGTCTACTACTAGTTTATATAATTCTCCGTCTCCTAATGACTCCCTACAGCAAAACAACCTCAGTGACAGTGTTACATAATATAGAACCGCCGATAATCTAGTAATGCTTTTCAACTTAGTTTGGCATATATGGTGCTGCTAAATTCTTACTCATTCTAGCTAAGTTTTTAACCTTTTTTTTCAATTAGGCCATTTCGTTCCCGATCAAGTTCAAAGCTAGCAAGGCAAGCATCTTGCTTTCATTGTGAACATGAAAACATCCAATTGTTGAGCATGGAAGAAGAAAACTGTCATACGGAAGTGATGAAACCCAGAAACAGGTGAAATAGAATCACCTCTAGAAATAGGTGGTACCATATGTGCGGCCCTTATATAACAGTATTTCTACATTTTCAAGCGGATGACAACAATAGTCAGAGCTGAAGAGGGGGGTCTTTAAATTACAATGAGCGCTGATTTACTAAATCAAGTTATCACTATTACATCACTCAAAATTATCACTCACTTGGTCTTGCAATTAGACAAATTCGTTCCCTAATCGCTCACTCAGAATATATAGTTCCATCAATGACTGAGCGATTTGAAAGCGAGAGCAAAGCAGATATCGCTCACCCACTTAGTGAGCGATCAGATTGCAATTTTAGCTGTTTATAATTGAAAGACCCTCAATGTTCAAAGTGTCAAGGTCAAACTTACACAGAGTTGATAATGATAACGAGGTTGTATTCCTGCAGGAAGTCGTCACACTTTAGTCGTGTTCCCTCTGTGATGTTGAACTGAGAGAGAAGTTTAGTCTCGTTACCCTCTGTGACTCCCTCCTCACACGTTAGGAGTATAGTACCCTTACCATCGTCTAATTCTATATCTGGTGACTGCATACCCAAATCCACTCTCAGTACCTGAAACAAAAATATAAATAACATGATATCTATTCAAGAAAATAATCATGGACTATAAATGAGCCAAAACTGACACCATTATCACCCAAGTACATTTTTAGAATGACATTTTCTCCAAGGATTGAAATCACTCACAGCAGCTCTTGATAATGTATTGTTAACGTAAGATATAATAACATAACACTGTTCTGTAATCTTCATTTATCACAACATGTTTCACATTTCTACAAGCCAAACACTTTTCGGTGTACCCAGTGTACTAACATACCGTACCGTCCCCATTCTGTCCCTCCCCCACCTTATCAGACGGGCAATCAGGGCTTTGGCCTGAACAGTCTATCTTGTCTAAATAATATTGAAAAATTTCATATGACAGGCGGAGTTGTTCTCCCACAGTGAATATCTACACAAGGTATGACAAATTCAAATAATAATGAAACTTTCATCAAGATTAATGTGCAAATCTACTTAAATGCCTCAAGCATGACACACATTCACAACAGCGCTGTTTAAAAAAGAATAGATTTGTGCAAATCTACGTGAAATGCTTCAAGAATGACCACAACTACTACAGCAGTCCTGAAAAAAGGAATGGACTTCTTTTAAACTAGCGTATGAATTGAAAGCTTAACAGAACATAAAAATAAAAGAAAAAAACCTTCCCTTGAACCTTGTATAGTCACCTTATCGTTGAGCTGTTGTAGCGTCATAGTGGCCGGGTTAACCTGAAGGACGACCTCCGGTTTCTCTGAGCACACATAACACTTCGGATTGGCTTTAGCGAGCAGACATGGATTCATCAGCATTTTATTCGGGTTCGGTTTCCTGACTAGAAAGGTCTGCAAGGAAAATCAAACAGAGCTAATACTCACTTGTTGTTCAAGTAATCAAAAATTGTTTACTGTTCAGGCTGTTTAGAACAGACAAACTAAATATGAACAAATGACCTCACACAGAAAAAAACACAAATTCATTGGATGCTTCAATTTAATTGAGAGGGAAACCTGCTGAACTTTGAACTTACAGCTTTACACTTGCTGACATTGCCTGAGATGATTTTGAGACACTCCATCACCTGCACTCCGGCTATGATGGCGTTTGTTGTGGCTATAGCTGGGATAATATTACCAGCCATCGCTAGAAAAAGTACAGAAGATATCTTTGGTACACAAATACTATGGTAACCTTCACTCATTAAAGACAGGCATCATCATCTTTGAAGCGGAGAGCAATATTCTTTCTTGTTACAGGCTCTTGGACGCATAGCACTCATGCCGCACCCAATACCCATGCCCGTCGGAAACCTGGCTTTATGAGGGTTCTTTTTACTGCGTGTGGGACGTGCAAACACACAGTGGACCTCAAAGATCCCAAGCCCGTACCATTAACCATTCCTGACTCAAAGACAGGAAAATCACTCAGATATCAGCAAATGCAGAGGCAGTTTTAGGAGTCTTTCTGAATAGTTATAAAATTTCTCTCAACTGGCTATTTTTAATAAGAATAACTGGCTTCCATACAGTATAAAAAACAGCTAAAGCAGCTTTATACGCTCTGAATTATTTGGGGGCAAGATACATACTAAATGTTTGACTTTATCGTAAATAACTTACATTTGATATCAAATCTTGATTTTCTAAGTATGTGGAATGCCTGCATTCTGAGATTTGCTGCACTGGCGACAAAATCCATCGCTGATGGCTCATCCTATAACAGAGATCAACAGCAAGAGTAAATATTATTTCTGCATTTGGTAGACCTGCATTGTCTATGGCATTGCTGATACTACAGCTGATGTCAGGCCTTGTATTTTTATAAGAAGCAACCGAGTCCAAAGCGCCTTGAGAGCCCTCATGTATATGAATGCCGTCTTCGAAACCTCAATGTTCAATCGAGTCTTATTATTACTGCAATGCTGTCGCTGGGTTACATCTAAAATTTAAAAGTTATTTTGAGGATAATACAGACCTTGTCCCAGATGAGTGTTTTATCTTCAGTTGTATCTTTGAGTATCCTAAGTTGAGAGAGAGCGTCAGTGAATACTTGTTTACATTGTTCTATTGTCCAGACCTTCTGATCTGATATACCACCATCACCATTACTACTGAGGTCTGATAAAAAGAAACATTATTATGTGTGATTGACCTTATGACCATGACACAATGCAGCCTATGCTCGACATGACACTATTGTGTTGCTGTAGACCACCCATGTTATTTTGACATGGCAACAAGGCGTAGACCACCCAAGTCATATTGACATGACGCTACATTGTCAACCAACAAGGCTATGCAAGAAATGACACTTCTGTATAGGCTGGGCTAGGAATGACACTACTTGATAGCTATGTGATAGCAATGATGTGCTTTATTCACCGCCCATTACTACCATTAGTAATATACAATATCAAACTCCTCCAACTTGAATATCAACAACACATAACAAATGATACGCTAGGAGTTGCCTCTATACATTTTTACGGGGAGACAACTCCTAAAAATAGTTGATTGATTGATTGATTTATCTATTTATGTTCATCTGAAATCTGTACACAAAATCTTTGAATATGAGCAAAATCAGGTTTTGGAAAACGCACCAGATTCTATTTTCAAAACTTTATTTTGTCTCGAAGGAGGCACCATCTATGAAACTGGTCCACAAACAACACAAATCTGGAATATGGCCCAAACAATGGAAATATCTCATTCTTACAAAGCTCTCCTTAGCTTTGTGTGAGCGATTCGTTATAATACTGACCTGTATCATCGATGGTTTGTGTACACTCATAGTCTAAAGGTTCAGGTGGTGTTCTCTTCTTCCAAAGATTCTCCATCGATAACAAATACTTTATATCATCTCTGAACAGCTACCATGTGCAATAATATAATATAATATATAGAATATAATAAATAAATGCAGGTTATTTATTACCAAATACGCAGGAAAATTGATTAATCGAATCAGGAAACTGACTGCAATATAAAGCTTTGGAAGCATAGACCTAAAAACAATAAATCTCAGATCATTAAATATTTTCTAAGAAACCACATTGTATGATGTAAACAAATGTAATTGCAATAATGAAAGACATCATGGAATAACCCGGGTTCATGGTTTACTTCATCAACTCAATTGAGATTCTGGTCTGGCACAACTATTGATTTTATTATAGACTACACAAAGACCAATGCATTTTATAGTCAGGCAGTTACTTAGGATAAAGTTTTGTCAGATTTGCATTGAATCTTTTTACCATGCAAATCTGACAAAACTTTATCATTAGCAACTGCCTGGCTATAAAATGAATTGGTCTTTGGGTAGTCTATAATTTGTTCTATCTCCTCACCTTATTGTAAATTTTGTGAGCGTTATAGCCTGTTTCCTCAGCCCAGCCTCTAGTACTTTTTCTCTCTATACCGCCCGCAGTATCCATCTTAGCCTCAGATCCTAGTGCTGCCTGCCCCGCCTCAGCTGCTAGCTCAGGATCCTCAGTATCAGGTGAGACGTCCTGGTCAGGATCCTCTTCACCAAACAACTGACTGTAAAAAGGTGAGATGAAACTATATGTGCTAGAGGGGTCTTTCAATTAGAATGAGCGATGCTTTAGTAAAGCAGATTTGTCACAAAAGCGAGAGCCTAGCAGATATCACTCACTCACTGAGTGAGCAATCAGATTGCGATTTTGGCTGTTTCTAATTGAAAGGCCCCCCAGACTAAATCAATGCTGTTGATGGGTAGATTGATTTAATTTGCACGAAGTTGGAGTTGTTCCTCCTTTAGCTGCAATCAAAAGCTTCTGGTCTTTTTCAGCAGCATCTGACCAATGAACTCCATCTCATTGATCTGACCGGTAGGACAGGAGTGACTCCAAATGCATGCAAACAGGATAAAGCTTGACCTTTTAGGAAGGAAGGCATTTTCAACAGCATGAACAAAATGACAACCCGATTACGAAATAAGGACTGATAACTGGAATCGTATTGCTTACGAACATTGATTCCCACAGCTTGAAATAGAGAAGGGTACATCCGTTGAACGAACTAAAGCATAAGCTCGATTCTGCTGATAACTTACTTGAAGAGATGTTTAGCCCACACTATACAGTGAATAGGCTCTGATGGAGTGTTTCTTATAGTGCATCCTGGGAAGGATTTCTGTGCAGGTTTAGGCTGACATTCGTAACACTCTGTCTCACCCCTGTCAAAAAGCATGGAATAAGACAACTGGTCAATTACATCTCTTAGTTCACACCTTAGACCCAATAATAAACCTAGACAGGACACTATATGGAGCATTAGCATTGAGGCACTGAGGCATTTAATTAAGGGCGACGTACAACATTGGAAGGTGTAGAAGCAATGCACAAAGAAGCTAGATTATGGACAGTAAATCAATGATAGCATCATTGCTTCTACACCTTCCAATGACATTACGTCGCCCCACAATTAAGTGCCTCACTTCAGCTGTATATGGTGTCCTGTCTAGGTTTATTGGTCACAATCAACAAATACCACTGATGTGTCTGACACTTATGCATGTGTATCTGTGATCTATTGAGCACAAGTTAATTCATGTAGCCCAAGTATCTTTGAAAGAAATTTGATACTTATGGGTGGGCACTAAGCTTTCATTGACCCTATTGACTTGATTCGCACTAGTTCGGAGTTAGTTATTACCACTTACCTGTGTATAACTTGTACCTGACCCAGATATCCGGCCGTACCAGCCTCGACTAGCGGTACTCGAGCTGCCAAACACATCCTGTTAACGTGATTACGAGCAGCTGTAAAATATAAACACATTCTCGTATCACTGGCATTGTAACAGATCAGAATACAAAATAGATCGCTTGATAAGGAAATTAGATTGATGTGGAAACATCATTTTTTTACATCAGATGTACCTGAACTTCAAGATGGAGGGCCGTGGTAGATTAAGTTTGATCCATTTTGCCAGTGTTGGAATTGCCCCCCCCCTCAACGGCAATTCAAACACTGGCAAAATGGATCAAACTTGATCTAGGGTCGTATTATTCAGTAACTCACAAAAAAACGGTGTTTAAAATACACGGTTCTCTATGATGGCTGAAGAATGTAGATTGCTAACACCCCTGATGTAAACTCTAATAGTACGGGAAGTTTCCACCATCTGAGTTTTTGAGAAATGGTGGTCTGTGTAGACACAAAATGATGCAGACTTGGGACCTGGGGATGAAGATCGGGCCAGTTAATTGACTCCCATAGACTTCGGAAGGTTATGAACAGCTTGATGGGGCCATTACATTCATTTCAGTTATCAGCCTTTACACCCAGTTTGCATTTGGGACAAATTATCAAATCATCGCATGTGTCGATAAGTTTCATCATAACAGCTGCATATTGCATAGTGTTCAAAGCACAATGGTGCCAAATCAATCCCACCATTGCCATGGAATGAGTTATCCTCAAGAGTCAGAGAGGCTAAAAGTACAAAAAAGTTACAAAGTCCCCTTTACCTCTGTTGTCAAGAGCATTGAGAACCACAGTGAATTTCTGAAAGAAGGACACTCCATAGTCTGAATTGAAGATACTGTCGTGATATGATGTGATATTGGTATCCTTGTTATAAGCCAGGACACTCTCTCGGGCTACCTGTTGGAAATTGATACATAATTTCTATAACTAAACGGCAACAACATTCTTGAAAAACTAATTTTGGTGCACATATACCTGGGCAGGACCGCGTACAATAAGCGAGGCCTTTTTATTTATGTGATGATGATACTCTCAAACCACATGCAATCCAGTGTCACTCCGACACCGAGACTACACTATTATCATGCCTGTATCTCAGATCATAAGGGTACAAGTACCTAACGTGTACCCGCCCCTAATTAGTAAAATGAACACGATTGCCACGCTTTATTCCATGTGATGGTACTCATGTAGCCAATGGCTAGTACTCTTGCTAAGGGAATTCATAAGCATTGAGATATACATGCAATAGAATATCATGTGATCAGTGTGATCCAGCAATGCTACCTACCTGAGACTTTGATTTTCCCACATGCTCCTTCCTGAATAAGAACTGTCTGTTGAGATTACTTACATCGATCGTGTCTAAATCAATCTACAACAATGCGAAACTATGTGATAATTATGCGTATCACACATACACAAACCTCCTAAGGATGTGTAGTGATAATGCACCACTGAACTTGTGAGAACTATTTTTAACATTGGCAACATTTGGAAATGAAATATTCAGGAATTTAAAATTAAATAAGCCAAGCCCAAGCCAAACAGGACAGGAGCTGGGGAAGGTGTCACATAAATATTTACATCATACAAACAAAACTTTGAAAACAACAACAACTCCAGTCTTCTTCAAACTTGATGTTAATGTGAATCTAAGTGAGATGAACAATCATATCATAAATAATAAATAAATAGTCATTCATTCAATTCATAGTTTCTGTAAGTTGGTTTTCTAGAAAAAAGGATTTGATATGAGAAGTATGATCATCAATACTCACCACATGTATGTCTTTGAATCCAACCAATACTAAGTTTTTCAATAGCTCACACCCTATCCCTCCTGCTCCAACTACAAAAAGCTTAGCAGAAGCTATCTTTGAACCTAAATTAGAGCTAAAATTGCTAGAGTGAGAAGAAACTTTGTTTTCTACGGAGGCTGACATTTTGTCAAGTCTTGCAGTGAATCAAAGTTATCAGTGTTTTGATTGGCTTATTAAACTGAAACCGCATTTAAATGTAGCGGTTTCGTTTTGTTATATGCATCATAGAAAATAATTCTTCATAGATGTTGTGTGTGTGTAGTAGTATTCTTGATAAACAGAAGATATATAATTATGTTTTAGCAAGGGAGCTATGGAGATATTTGATCAGATTTCACCATTATGTATAAATAAGGGCTTTCAACTGCACCATTTCAAGGTAGGTTTGTGTTCACTCAAGGAATAACAGGTTCACTCAATGGAGTACACTGGATTTATTATTTTGAATTCACAACAATGGATTAGTAGTAATCATAAGCTATTTATTCTCACCTACCTACCTTATTTTAATTTTACAAGCACGCCTACCTACCTACCACTACCAGCCTGGCCAAGAAATGTTATCTTCTTACATATATCCCAAGTTCAGAGCACTCAAGGCTATTATGCATAGATATGACTGAAATACAATAATAACAATGGAGCGGTCCCATAGGCCTAATAATAGTCTTTTTTTTCTAAATATCTTAAGAGACTTGGACCAATGAACTCTCTCTTCATTGCTTGGACTCCCCTTAACTCCTGGACCTGATAAAATGACATGTATTCTCTACCGACACCAGGTGTTTATGTTGTTTTCCTTATTTTAGGTTGGCTGGTACAATGACCAAGTTGCGGAAGTTTTCAAACTACCATACAGCTATGACACTGCAGCTGCGATTATACTGAGTCTCCCTGAGATGTTTGAACTAAACTTTGTACCATTTCTGAAGACTAGCCGCTGGAACAATGGAAGTGATCCACTGGATCAATCTATCGCACATTTTGTCAATGAACTGAAGCAGGTATTTAGCTATATTTCTTTTTCTCTTCAATTGTTTCCTTTGCAGTTTATGGGCCTACTGTGCATAAGACCACAGACTTCAGCTACATAAACTTGATGGATGTATAGTTTCAATCCATGTCAACTGATACAAAAAAAAGAGTCATTACAATTAGCATGACAGTACTGTGTATCCTTCATCTACTTTTTAAAAAACATTGGGCAATTAGTTCAAATAGATTTTAGAAGATTTTGGTAGACAACAGTATTAAATACGAAAATGTTTGAAAGTCTAATTCAAGTAATTGCTTATTGGTATGTCCTGCCTGCAGACTGAGAGCCAGTATGCAGATAGAGATAAACTTGACGCTTCTAACTAACATTTGTACTGCTGCTCATATTTATTATTGACATTGTATAATAGTATTATTATAACTATTATTATAAATTTGTATAATTTTAATAATGTGGTTTTGTGACACAGAGTACAGCTTTGAGAGATGAGACAGTAGATACATACTATGACTATGAGATGGTAGGAGGGACTCGTAGACCGCGTGTCCTCGTACAAACAGCTGGTCATGTTGCGGGGGCCGCTTACTTTTACCAACAATCTGCAGAAATGTTAGCCTCAGATCCAAAGCAAAAGGTAATGACAAATATTGTGCCGTGAATCTCCTTTTACATTGCTTGTCATTGAAACAGAACCTACTTTTTTACCTGAAAATTAGTGATGACAGTATAATGGTTGAATCAAAAAATGGTAATTCTTAGGAAGAGTAAGGCAGGGTTCACAGATTACCTTTTCATGCGAGCTAAGCAAGTATTGGCGAATCATCATCTCTCCAGTTATCATAATGGAGACTTTTGAACTTGTCATTTCATATCTTCTATAATGTTAGCTGCAACATGCTTTTGAATATTCCTCGGTGTGGCTTTAATTGCTCCAAGATTTTGGCGGATACGCTCTGGCCTCACAAATGATATTACCCAACTTGGTATATCAATATATGAAGTTGTGTAAGTGGCATGCTCAGAAGCTGAATGGTGTACTTTCTCTACCCAATTCGATTTCTCAGCTCTTCATTAGAGGGTTTATTAAGTTTTATGGCATAAGTAAAATGTAATACTTATAATATTTATACAAAAATAGAGTATTCTGTTACAGAAGTTGTTTGGTGTAGGTATACACCCTGATTATGGAGGTTGGTTTGCGTTCCGCTCCGTTCTTATTCTACCTGAGAAAACTTTACCACCCGAGCTGAAGATGAGTGAACCACCAGACACTGTCCCAGAGTCGGATCAGATTAAACTATTAGAATTCTTCAATTATAGCTGGCAAACCGGTGAATATAGAAATATAGTAGAACCTAAATCTAAATATAGCCAATCTCAAATAGACTACTTTAACACTCCTCCAAAAGATAGGAATCCTCTCATAGAAAAACTAATCCAAGAAGGGAATATGACTTAGCATCAAAGTTATCATGTTGTAGTTGGTGCAAGGAGTGGTTGGTGAGTGTTAAGTAATAACATGTTTAATAGTGCCAAAAAATGATCTGGGTTTTCTTTGTGTCTAGTTTCATACTCCTTAATTTTTTTTGAAAAAAAATGCATTATTTATCGGCATAATATAATGATTATGACATATTGTATATGTGTGGTAGATGAAAATATCACATACGAATCCTGCAAGCTCATTGCAGCCTGTATAAGGTATAGATCTGCTAGAAACTAGCATGTGTCAGTGTAGAGCATGGACCAGTTTCTTTCTTGTTGAGTTTTATATTATTCATACTTATTTGCCAAGATTTGTGCCATAATATACTTTGAGATTATCCAGCAGTTATTTTTCAATGTAAGGTATATTTTACTGCATTTCTACCTTTTGACATAACGAGATAAGTTCTCCCACAATAGGTGAGCATTATAGCATTGTATGTTCTATAGAACCTGATCGCAAGAAAATTTTTCGATTTATATTCAAGTTAAATAGTTATAGCTCTTTTGGTGCCTTACAACAATCGTGCACAATATTTGATCGACAGTCTCTGGGCTATGTAAATCTCATAACCAATAAATGGCAGATATTATAAAGGTTGCAAACTCGTCTGAGAATGTGAAGAGACACAAGATGGGACAACTTCTTGGTCCTGGGAAACCCTCTCTTTTCACAATTAATATGGTACGACAACTTCCACACGTCCTGGTACATTATAATTCTTTGTCTTTTCTGTTGTTGTGAGCTAATAACGTCAAATCACAGATATATCAAACGTGACCAACAGGATGAAATGTATACCTGCCACATGTCTTACAACACTCGTCACCAGCGTCTGTTTTCATTCAGCGTAATTTTTTGTACTGCAACCTATAAAGGTTTTTTAGCCGCGTTCAACTCACCAGATTCATTTTGTGCTTGACAACAAATGGAGTAATTTTCCCTGTGATATGTCTTCTCCTTGTCACAAGATGCCAGCAGATGGAAATATTTAACAGTGGTTATTTGTTCTGTCCCTGCATGAAAAACATTCCTAAAGATGATTGAACATTGACCCATAAAAGTATATATATATTATATATTTGAGTACTCGTTCAGTGTTTCTTTTCAGCAGTCTAAACAAATAGAATAGCGTAATTTTTCAGTTATTCAGCTCCATTCAGAATATTATTGATCAAAAAGTTGAATGCTGACTATGGATTGAATGTTTATTGAATGTGGAAGCAGTGAAGGCCATTGGTGACTGGCAGCGCTAGGTATTAAAAATTCAATCAAGTAAGATGACAATTTACAGCTAAATGTGACTGAAACAGCTGCAGCTGAATCTAATTCTGCGATAAGCAAAAGGTAAGTTGCTTTTTGAGGCTATTTGATCTTCTGAGTACCACACGGAAGACAAATTTTGCCTTTCTACTTCAATTAACAGACTTTCATCACTCTTGGGGAAGAACCTTGATAATGCATTTCCATAACCTAAAGAAAATTTTCAATGTTGAATGCTGTATGTATGATTGTATGGATTGAGTGTCTTGTGTCCGTAAAAAAGCCATGTTTCGACAGCTGTATTGTACTGATTTGCACTCAAGAGTATAGATTGCCAAGTGACTCCGCCAAAAGTGGTCCTAAGGCCTGTGGGGAATGCAGCAAAATTGCTAAATTGTACCTGGTGTAGCCACTAATTACTGTAAAATTGCTGTGTTTTACAACTTATTTCCATACAACAGCCGCTTTCTACCTACACATCAATATCTAAATTTTCAGTACTGCCATGATGAACGCTCAACAGCAGAATGTGATAACCACAGGGACGACTGTCGGTGTATCACAGCCACAGGTCTATATAACTCAGCCTATACCTAGAACTCCAGACGAGTTTAACCCAAATGCCTCATCTCAGATGCAAGCGTGAGTCTATATTCAGCTAGTTCTGCCCTCTGTTATCTACAATTTGAATCGTTGGTTGATAACCTTATCCTGTTGACACCATTCTACTATGTTCAGATTTGTTGACAGACCCAACTTTTGTGTCTATCGGTTAAATTGGTCCAATCAGCCACATCTCAATGCACTCTAATGTCAGACTTTCATGTCAGAACAAAAATGGTGGTCCACAGATGTGTGATGATTAAGTGGGAAGCTGTATAGCATTGGGAATATGCTGTATCCAAGCTTCTTACACCAACTGAACAACTAAATTAGGCTTTATCTAATCTTTCTGTACCTACAGCTGCTCCAATTTAACCACTGACAAAAAGGATTTTACTTGTAATTTTATTGGCAACCAAAGTCATTACATTGGAAATGTTTTGCACTCAGTGCCAGAACAAAAGAAACAGAAAGGAAATATTTATATATCATTAATGATGTTGATCAAGTGGATAACAAGTTATATAGCAATGTTTTGAATGAGCTGAACTTCTTTTTCGATCTCAAATGTAGTGTTTAAGAATTGTAAGTAATATACACTTTTGGTGGCAATTTACCACAATAACGGGAATGACTGAAAATGCCGGCAACTAAGATCAAATTTGTTCTAGGGAACGATATCCAACGTACGATGTTACATTAACCCGATATCTCTCTTTGTTACAGGCTGTCAGGACTACAGATCACTATGGGTCTAAGTAGTATTATATGTGCCATAGTTCTGTATTCACTTGAACCGAGGGATGACCAGGGCGCTGAGGCTATAACATACATCAGTCATGGTATCTGGATGGGTCTGATTGTAAGTGAAATACTCCCATTTTGTTTTTTTTTTGGGTTTTGTGTTTCACAGAAAGCAGTAGTTTTAATCTCATTTAGCATATAATCCCTGCCTCCCTGCCTCCCTCTTTCCACCTCCCTTTCTGCTTCTCCCTTGGCTTCCCTCTCTGCCCCTCTCACTACCGTACGCAATAAACTTTGTGCCAAAAAGGTAATATCAATCCGTCATATCAGCTGGTTAGAGGCATGACCTGTAACACTTAAGTGGTAGTCTTCCTGGGTTCGAATCCGTTTGCCGTCCGCACACAACTAGGCTCTGTGCTCAGACTTGCCTGCAGAGTTAGAGTAACTTGGTTCTGAAAACAGCCGCTGTACCTTAAACTCCCAGTCTCCGGGCTGCAACAGAACCTTGTGATTTGAACCAACATTAACCCACTTATTTTTATAACACATATTTTTTGTGTTCAATCGAGTAATTGAAAACATGACTTTATATTATGTGTTCATAAAAAATGGCAGTTTGATGCTCACCATAAGGCTCTTTTTTTAGTTCTGAATTATTGCGCGTTTTATTCTATTGCTTTCTTCTTTTGTAGTTCATATTGTGTGGAGGCCTAGGAATGTGCGCTGCAACCTCAAAGAAGTCATCCTTGGTTAGTATATTAATTGGCCCAATTCATTATGTGTCTGTTCCTTTCTTGGGAAAACTTCATCAGGGATTAGGAACACAACGACCAAAACCATGAATTTTATTATAATACAAGCATAGCTCTCAGTAAACTGTTCGATCAGTTAGATCAGTTGGGGAACTGTCTGGGAACATATCATTCAAAATTGAAAATTAAAGAGAAAGGTATTTGTTGTAGCAGTAGCGAGGATTTTGCCATAAATGTTGTGCTTATTCCTACTCAAAGATCCAAACAGGCTTTTCTTTTGTAAAATGAAGAATCAGCTGTTTCAAGTGACTGGTTTTATTACATCATATATGATGTTGTTCAACCTACCTCTTGTTCCAAATAAAGCAAATATGCAAATCGATCGAAGGCAGTAACATGTCATTGCCGGCTTACCACCTTCTGAGTCAAACCCCGCCGCCCTTCCATGATTTAACCGAGTTATTCGTTACATTTTAGATTTCTGCAGTGATGGTTCTGAACATCATAACCTGCTCTATATTCAGCTTGATCTGGATCTCACTCTCCGGTGTTGGACTTGTCTTCACCTTTATAAATGAATGTTCCACTAAATCCTACACGGTAAGTTATCCAAATAATAATAAGAAAAATAATCATATGTTTTTCACTAAAAATATTGATGTTGCAGATTTACCTTTTCCGGTTCCTTGCTCTTCTCCCATCCTTAACGCCAACCACCCATGTTTGAGGTAGGGATCCCTCTGCCTTTTGCAGTTCTAGTATAAATACGCTGTGATAATTTGTTCATGTTAGTTTTTCGAGTCAGATTTATTACAAGACACTTTCCTGTAAGGGTGTGTCTCATATTGAGTTTCAGCCGCTCAATCTCATGATAAGCTATTTGGTGTCTGGGTTTGATGTCTGGGTTTGATGTAATTATTCAGGTGTCTGTGTACGAGCCTGGCTACTACGATAGTTACTGGGGGTGTGATGATAACCCTAACGGGTGGGGAGAGATAAACTGCGGTTGGAGGTCTGAGTGGGTTGATGACGGCTACTGGAGAACAGACTACAGAACAGAAGAGATCTGTAATGAGGACGGAGTAAGTGTTGCAAATTACTAATTCCTGAGATACATTGAACATTCTGGTTAATGGGTTAAATGCGGGTTTAAATGGCATGTATGTCTCTGTCCGAAGACTGAGAAATAAAGGTGCCTTAAGAACGCGGCCGTCACATTCGTTGCAACGTTTTTCTCAGTTTGCAGGCACACCTGGGGCGTCAATTGTGCCCAGTAGTTGGTAGACTGCAGCTGGATTTGAACCCAAGACCTCCAACATTTGTTCATTGAAGGGCAGGAGTTCCAATCAGCTGAGCTACCTGCCCAACCTCACCACTGTAAACTTATAAATTGATTGCATGGTGTACAGAAATCTCTGTGAAGTCATGTTGTTGGCCTATTAGTTGGAGGTCACATACAAACCTCAACAGTCTGTTATTGTTCACACAAAAATAACATGAAGTCGCAGAGTCAGTCCTATGTTATTTTCTGTTGTACTGGTATTATCCTACAATACTAGGGTTCTATTGTGGGATTATTGACAGCACTTCGTACCTCCAGCTCTCTGAACACCCAAACAACAGCTCTAGTTTCTCAAGATAACTTATTATATTGTCTGTAGATATCAACTGTCTTCCACGCAATGTTTGGAATACTCACTGTGTTCGCAACAATTGAGTTTATCATCGCCATCTGGATTAGTGCTCTGTGCTGTGGAGCTGTATGTCGGTGCTGTAAGACTCGGGTCCTACCTTCGGTAAGACAACTTCACTTGTATTTTGATTGTACCAACTTCAAGCACTAGTGTTAGACTGTATGCAACATACTCAACTTCAGTTCATTGCTGTGTGGTGGCATGTTGATTGTATTTTGTAGGCAGCATATATTTACAGCTGTTAACCATTAACCATTAAGGTAGCATCGAGGATAGCTCATCACCACATTTGATCAAACTATTCCTAAAGAAAAACTTATCAAGTATAGGAGTTGTCCATTCAATTCACAAGGCGAGACAATTTGACACAACAAGCTTGGCTGAATTCTCAGAAACATCATTAATGGCGATTTATTCTGGGTTTTCTGAAAGTTTAAAGCTAATAATGGTTACCGTTAAATACTCTCCTATATACTATACAATATTGTTGAAATTAAGACATAAGAAGTAACAAGATGAGGAAATTTCAACAATAATATAATAATGACTGACAGCTGCTGGTACTATATATGTCCTATTCATATATTTTTTTCAATTTTATTACATTTTAAGGTTCAGTATGTGAACACACAGGTACAGCCATCTATGGTCATACAGCAGTCAACACAGAGTACACCCCAGGAGACGGCTTATCCATCAGCTTCACCTGCTTCTCCATCTGTACCTGTGGGATATCACCAACCATACGCTGTCAGCAATCTATACCCTCCACTGTACGGCTACGCAGCTAATCCATGTAAGTATTGTGAGGATCCTGAATTATCTCAATTTTATACTCATGATAGGTATAAACCGTTGAATTCAATATCTGGAATAGCATCATTAGCTCTCATTCGCCAAACATGGGGCTTGCAAACAAAGCCAGTCCCGAATAGCAATCTAGAAAAGCTCAAATCACCGGCATTAAAGGCATTTTATTACCGTTTGCAGTTTTGTAAACAAGTCAATTTCCCAGGGTACATATTTAATTCTAGTGGGGACAGCCAATCAAAACGTCAGATGTCAGATGAGTCCCTGTGTTGTGTGTTCTAACCTGATGATGTCATGATAATATTTCCGTTCCACGAGAAGAATTCAATTCAGTGGTATAAACTTTATATATTTAGTGTTTGTAATTGTGATATCATTAAATCCTAAGATTTTTTAGAAAATGTTGCTGTTGCGTGATTGAAAAAATAAAATTACTGCTGATCTCCAAAACTTTTGTTTACTTCTCTAGATGGTGTGGTGCCCCAGCAGCATGTTGGATATTATCAGTCAGCTCCTGCTGTATATCAGCAGCAGCCTCAGATGTATCCTCAGCCAGTCGGCATTCACACACCAGCTCCAGCTCAGCCTGCTGTGCTGATGGGGACAATGCCCACTGCACCACCGCCTCCACAGGGAAACCATCTACCACCGACAAGCACCCAACAAGCTCCATCCTAAACTGCTACAATTCAGTAGCCTGGTAATACAGTCTGAACATGTGTTACATTGCAGTTACTACAAACATGTGTTTGGTAGAAGCGCTTTGAGTGACTAGCTATGAGATTACTTGGTTCAAGGCATTTTTACTCTGTATCTAGACCGGGCTAGCTTTTCGTTCTGGCAAAGGGGATGCCGTCCCTATCACCCTATCGTTCAATACGATATATTTTACCCAATCTACAAACATCAATAACTCATTCATAATTGCCTTCTCCTGCTCATTAATTTCATTGGAAACTCCATACCATAATATAAACATATTTTTGTAAAAATATATATTTAATACATAAAGATGTTATGAATGTTGCGGTGTAGTGTACTTGATTCAAATTGAAACCAATATAGCTCTCACTTTCCACTGCTTTTTACAGAAGGCTTAAGACTACTAATATTAGACTGAATATTGCTCAATTGGGCGAATCCATTACCTTGAACAACACAAAAGCTATCTTTTCTATTCAAGAGCGCATGCTCTTTTTCTGTGATGTTAGGTAAATTCGGCGCCCTTGGTATCTATATTAAATAATCAATAATTAATCAATGGAAATCATAGGGAATTCCAACTGAATCCAACTTGAATTCAAGTTGTCTCCCTATTACCATTGAGGAGATAATTCTAAGCTTCAACCAATATTATTTCTATTTATAACTTCAAATTTTGACCGAGGAGAGTAATGAGTGAGTGTTTGGAATCTTCAAGTTGTTAAATTCTTAGATGCTAATATCTTTCAGACTCACTCACCATTGTCCATGCAAAGGCCTAAACAAATTTTTATTGAAAATTGCACCACGATGTACACATTGATAAAACTACTCAGATCAGCAATAAAAGGAAAAAAAATTAAATGAATACTGGTGTTAAAATCAAGACAAGTTAGGATCCTCGGTGCTGAAGGGGGAAGAATATTCTCTACCATTTTGATATGATGCACATTCAAACTGATAATGTAAATAATTACTGATGAAAAGGGGGTATATAAGGCCAAGTCAACGTAAAGTGATAACCCAACAATATCAGTATCATCGGGCTGTTTAACCTATTATTTTGACTGCAGAAATCCTAGATTTTGTCTGGCCAATAAAATCAATTGAGTCATTATATTCCAATGCATGGACAATGTACTTTTTCACAATATAATTTGTTATTTGGTCAGTTGGCAGTTTTGATACACATTTTAAGCTCTATTAAGAGTTATTGATTGAATGAGTGAATACTAATATCATGGCTTATATCATTGTATTGTTGTGGCAGCAGCAAACAAATATCAGGTAGCTGCCAGCTGAGGTACTGAACGGTTGATTAAATAAGCCGACAAACGGCAGCCATTAATGGCTGAAAGAGTCGCGTAGCAGAATCTAATTTTGGAAGAATATAAGGAAGGTAAGGTGATCATCTGTGATCTTATCACACTTGATGTATTGTCTGTTCTTTAAAATTTATCAGACATCTTTATTTCTAGTCCAAGTTGAATCGCTGAATAGCTGATATAGCTTAGTAATGATGTTGCGCTGTTAACATTGGTCAGAGATGATGTTAGCAAACGACCAATTAGCAAACTGACAGGGTTTAAGTTCAATGCGATGTGAGTGTGACATTTTCAATCCAAAGACAACTCTCGTTGGATATTTCAAAACAAAACACTCAGGTTCTCAAAGATTGGTGGGTTTTAATCTGATGAGGTGTTTAGAAATATTGGCGAATGATACGATTGTCTCCAGAAGTATAGGTATAGGTATATTAACTCCCCTGTGTCCTCGACCAACATTGTTCACATCGCATCTTTTCCTATTTGTAGGGCCAGAATCTGACATAAAGGCAGAGATCATGAACACACAGCAGCAGAATGTTCTGTCCACAGGGGTGGCTGTGGGTCTACATCAGCCTCAGATCCTCATATCACAGCCTAGTCCGAGATCTCCAGACGAATTCAAACCCAGCTCTTCTTCTCAGATGAAGGGGTGAGTGAAATTTCACTCATTGCCTTGAGGTTTTTCTCAACTGTCTGCGGATAAACCTGGACCACGTTTGACCCAGTAATTGCTTCATTCGGAATGGCTTCCCCCCTCCCACTGATTAGTCGGAGCTCATCAGTGGAAGGGTAGCACACCTCAAGGCAGACAAACTTGAGCTAGTAGGATAAAAGATCTATCATGGATTCAACCAGAGATTTTTCAAGCCAATTCAATCCTATGTTAACATATTACAAAGTTGTCTTTTGATTGTTTCAGGTTATCTGGACTGCAAATCACTATGGGGATACTTAGTATTATATTTGCTATAGTTCTGTATTCGCTCGAACCATGGGATGACCAGGGTGCTGATGCTATAACATATATCAGTCATGGTATCTGGATGGGTCTGATTGTAAGTACATTACCACATAAAAAGTGTGAAATTATTGCTTCTACGATCTCTAGACTTAGGGACAGAATATTAAATAAAAAGACAAACCCAGCACTAGATCGTGATCGTGTACCCCTAGCATTCATCGTCAAATTTCCACCGTCATAGCGTTCTATCTTGGTACTTGCGGAGCTGGCCAAAGAATGCCTGATGTTCGATCTCTTTTTCCAACACCTATAAAATACTAAATACATGTAAAGTTATATATGTATTATATAATTGTATATATTATATATGTATATATATTGTATATATTAGATATTTCCACATCATACCCAAGTGGGCTGCTAGCCTTCAGTGTCATGTTTTTTATTTTTGTAGCTCATCTTGGATGGGGGACTTGGGGCGTGCTCCGCCACATCAAAGAACTCCTGTTTGGTAAGTCTATGATATGATTTTTAAAACAAAACATTCAGGGTTTAATCCATAGAAACTATGGTATATACATGTGGTACATTATAGCTATTCCTATATTACATAGCCCAAAGTGAAGTTTTGTGAGACATTAATTTTAATGATCTCATAGTTATTTTCCTTTCACCAATTTCTTTCTCTGCAGCGACTTGTTATTGTTTTATCGACTTTGGCTGGCTCAACAAAATTGGCTAAATAACTTTGTCCACACGGTACTTCTTCGACATTCTCTACCGCGGCCACTCCTCTCCGTCACATTCAAACTTTTATATATTGTATCCACCGATGTTTCACTTACTGGGTAATTCCATGGATGAATGTGGGTAATTCCTTCTGAGACCCCTCCCAAGAAGCTTGTCAATTATCTTGTTTTTTTTGCGGTTACATTTCAGATAACTGCAGTGATGGTCCTGAATATTATGACATGCTCCATATTCAGCTTGTCTTGGGTCTCGCTTTCCAGCATTGGGCTAATCATGACCTCTGATGGTGAATGTCATGACGAGCTGTACACCGTAAGTTTCAACGAATTAGTCATCATGCAAAAGTAATTTCTATTCTGGACCAGTAGCCTTGGCAGGCTGTCGGAGATGTGTGGTTGGGTCCACCACCCATCCCGACAGCTTGAACAAGGATGTTGAAAACAGGAAAGGGTCAGGAAACATGACTTTCAAGAGTTCAACACTCTTTGCTTTTATCAGCGAAAGTTGACAGGCTCTGTCTACTTTTATCCGGCCTCATATTGTGTAGCAGAAAAAAGTGCTAGTTCCTCTTCTGCGGTATGTTTAAACACTTATTACCAGTATTACAAAGACAATCAATTTGGTAGTTGGAGTGTTGAAATACAATTCTGGCTGTGTTTAATACTCTTCACAGTACTTACAGCCCGCAATACAATTAGGAAATCGCTGACTTAGAATGTAAACGTCCAAATTATCAGGATTATCAGGATGATATGTTATACAACCATATACAGCGTAAATTCCACACAAGCCTTATACTCCCATATGCGTCATACCTCTACATTACCTATATGGTTGTATAATCTTGAGGGATACACTGCAAATTATAAATGGCCTTCTCTGTGGACTATATCTATGTAAAACAATGCAAAATTGAAACTGCAATGGTTAAATGACATTCTGAAACATGGGAAGTCTTCCTAATTGTAGTGACATTAAACCCAAAATCAAATTTAAATTTTATCATATAGGACGTTTGCATTTTAGGGCAGCAAAATCTTGACTGAAACATTTTCTTTGAAAACTACAATGCCAAATACTCCAGGATTGTTACATAATTGCATTAAATGATTTAACAGGTACAGGTGTATGAGGACGGTTACTGGGATTACACTTACGACTGTGATTGGGACTGGTGGAATGGTAACGTCTGCGGCTGGAATAATCATTGGGTGGAGGGTTCCTGGACAACTGACTACAGATACAGAGAAGTTTGCAACGAGGACGGTGTATGTGTAGCTAAGCTAAGCTTTTATTCATTATCTTTCCATGCTTCGAAAGAATTGTCTTCTCCCGAATCAAAAGAAGAATGCTTACGATTTCAATTAAGATAAAACTTCAAAAAAGAATCCAGACCTCCTGCATTGAAGTCTTTGTTTCTATCCATTCATCTATGCCGCTGATACAAATGACGGTTTCCCAATTCGAATGAAGAAATGCGAACAGAAATTCACTTAATTGCTATTCCCATGCATCGATTAGCCTTAAAATCAACTTCACGTCAACATATGGAAACATAGCTTGATTATCCGCTATCCTGAACACATAACTGTCTAATCTGTCAATACAAGGAGTAAGAGGGGGTTACTCCCTTATTACTCTATAGTCAATATAATGCACTGATATAAATAAGCAGAAGGCTCTCCTGTTTTTTGCTTTATTGATGGAAAAATGGAAGGAGGCAAGAGGATAGGTCGTAATATTCAAAAGAATGAGTTGTTTATACGGCCAAAATTCCTACCACAATTGGCTATATACCCATTATCCCTACCAGACCAAGAGTTCAAGGAACTCTAAATCCTTGACCAAAAATATACGGCCTATTTTGAAACGTGGCAGCAGCTCTTCATGTCAGCTCACCAACAACAGGGCTGATTTTCTTTGTAGATATCGAGTGTCTTTTATGCACTCTTTGGACTACTGACTGCGTTTGCCCTTATCGAGTTCATCATTGCCATCTGGATCAGTGCTCTATGCTGTGGAGCTGTATGTCGATGCTGCAAGAGTCAAGTTACACCTACGGTAAGAAAAGCTCTGGTAACTCAGTTTAAACCAGGGAGGTCGGGAGTCATGTATCCCATTCTCTCTGGTTATACATTTTTACGGCACGCTTGCTAAGCTATGTGCATACATGTTAAGATGTATAGGTTGGCCTCATAGGATCACTGGTAAACACATTGCCAGTTTTTAACCATTGGTACAATTGTTTACCTAATGTTTGGTTGAGTTTTGAAAATTGGTTCATCTGTTAGGAAAGCATTTGGTCTTGATCATTGTTGGCGGCATTCTAATCCATCTATGGGGCTCCCTGAACACAATGCTGTCTTCAATTTCTTCAGAGAAAATACAGCAGTCTTCAATTTTAAAACTCTAATCTTCAGTATTAATTCTTCAAAACAACTGGACTCGACATAAAACTGCTGTACCTAAATGCCTAAATTTTTTTCTCGACAAACAATGCACCTGAAGAGGCTCGAACCCTGGATCCTGTGATCAAAAATCAGTAACACTGATGGGTTTCTGTTTGTTGTTGTGTGGAGCTGTCTGTTTAAACCAACAGACCCAACTTGAGTAAATAACTCAAAGTTGTTGGACTGAATCCATTCTACTTGAAATGGGGAAATCTTCTATTGATTTTTCTTTTAAGTCTTTTCTTTAATTTTAAAACAGTCAATCTTCAATCTTCAGTAAAAGTACACAGGGAGCCCCATCTTTGCCATTTGCTGATATTTGAATTCTATAAGCATCAGTCTGAACTAGTATTGACCTCAATCTTATAGTTAGGGGTAAATCAACACTGAAGCTATTCAAACCGAATGGGCGTCAGTGAGTATATGGGTCATCTATTTCATCAACAAGAGGAGAAAACTTTGATGATCAAAAACTAAAATTTGCAGAAAATTCAAAACAACATTACAAAATTATTTAGATTGTCATCAAATTCAGAGCTGGTATCTGTTAAAAGAATTGAAGACTTGATTGATAAATTGATAAGGTTATTGATATTATTGATTATTATTGATATAAGTTGATTGTTATTTTTAGGTTCAATATATCAACACACAGCCATCGATGGTTATTCAGCATACCACACAGAGTTCCTCGACTTCTTACCCATCAGCCCCACCTGCGTATCCATCTGTTCCAGCTCACCAACCTGTCGGATATCAGACAGCCCACATGAATCCTTATCCTCAACAGTATGGCTATGCACCTAACCCATGTAAGTAATATTGGTTACAGCACACCTTAGACATTTGCACAGATTTTTACCATATTGTTATGAGAAGCTTCAGGGAGGAAAAAATATGTTTAAGGGTTACTGATCATATCAAGTGTTGATTGAATAAAATTACTGATGAGCTCTAGAGATGATCATTATGCTGGAATAAAAATTATTTCTGATTGCTGACAAACATCCATGTAGGTTTATACACACAAATGTGATTTTCATTTTTTTCTAATGAATTGGTATCTTGGAAACTTTTGATTAGGTATTTGGTACACATTCACCTTATAAAAATGACATATGGGATATATATCAGGCGGAAAATCAACAGGGTAATTGATCACAGAGTGCGTAAGAGCTCATTTGAACCAAAGCATGTTTAACAGTCAGACAGTTACTTATGATAAAGTTGGGTCAGATTTGCATGGTAAAAAATTCAATGCTCTCCTTGGCGCGGGTAATATAATATGGTGGAAAGAGTGCCTCCCATAAGGGAAGGTAACTCCCATTCTCTGCATTATGATGTCACAGTCACCCGAATGTGCAATACAAGAAACAAGCACTTCCTGGTGAATGTGACATCATAATGCAAAGAATGAGAGGCTATAGCTAGTATTTCATCTTCATCATTTATTTCAGACGGTATGGTACCTCAGCAGCATGTTGGGTTCTATCAGGCAGCACCTGGCGTATATCAGCAGCAGCCCCAGCATTACCCTCAGCCAGCCGGCATTCATCATCCAGCTCCAGCAGCTCAGAATACTGCACCAAGTGTGCAACCCTCAACGAGTCAGGCCATACAACCACCTCCACAACGAAACCCTCTACCACCGATAAACACCCAAAATCGACCCCCAACTTACTCTGCTGCTCTGCATGGTCGTAAACCTGCTGAGCCCATTTAATTCAATATGTGTAATTAACTTGCTCAATAAGACTACGTGTTTCTAACAGTAGGTACTAGATTATAAGATTACTTAGTGGCAGCCCAGCTTGCGCATGCAGACTATACTGAGTTTGTTGGGGTCCCTCTCAAACCCTGTTCTATGCTCTATCAATATGGTAATTCTCTCTTTTTGTCCTTTCAATCTTAAAGAGATCATCTGTATGTTTATTATTGTAATATGAATCACAAATGTTTGAGTTTTGGAATATGAACCGCACTTGGTGTCAGCCTAGCCGGCCCATGTTAAGTGAGCTGGGGAGGTAGTCCCACCTCAACCCGGCCCCCACTCATCAATACAGACAGCCTGACCCAGGCTTGATGTATCCTTATCTTCACTACATCATTAACACTGTCTCATTACATTCACCTTCTCGAACCTATGGCTGAAAAGTTTTTAGTGGGAAACAAATAATACATGAAAGTGTTTTATTTTTTTAATCGGAATAACAAAGTTTGAGAATGTTGTCATACAACATTCTTGATTTTACTTTTTTATTTACAACCGCTTTCAAAAAACATTGAAGCTACCAAGTACCAATATCTCTGGACCGAAATTTGCTCAACTAACCAGATTCCCACCAACTCAGTGACTTATATGGATTTCATAGTTCAATAGCTGCAGGAATTATCATCTCCTTGTTTGTATAAATATTTAAACTAGAGTTATTACCCCACAAATTTTATATATATATAGAAAGTCTTTTGTTCTGCTAAACAAAATCCACAAGAAATTTAGAAGAATAGAAACAAAAGACAGTGGATATTCTAGTTTGTATCAACTGGTTTGTCTGTTGATTGAAAGCCCAGCAGTTTTGAATTTGACCTGCTATACTAAAATTAAGTGTTGATGCTAATTCCATGTATGGCACTCAAATGATGCCACACAAACATATTGAAACATTGTGATTTCGAAATAGAATTCAATGCACACAAAATTTTGCTATACTGAACTATTACTAAGCAAAAGTAATGGAGAAATATTTATGCAGCAGCAGTGAATTTTTGTCAATTCTAACTCTAATAAGATCCGGAAATTAACAAGTGATATTATCAATACATACAATTACTGATCAATTAAATTTGAGTTTGATTCTGCAAGGTTTTGGTAGCTTTGGTCTTAGCCTTGTATGGTATTTTTAAATCTGCCTAGTGTATACCATGCTCACTGAGTTGGAACTTTATCGACAGAGGACTGGAGACTAGGAGGTATAAAGTTTCCTTAAACAAACTTGACAAATTGATGATAATCTAGAGCAGCAGCATTTAACTCACGATGGCAGCATTAGAGCTGCAACAACTTAGTATCCGATAGTTTCCTCTACTCTTTATTCTCTATGATACTTTTAAATTTCTTGCCACAAGTTGGTATTACAGGTATGTGGGGTAGAGTCAATAGTGTATTCGTCGGAACGGCTTTTAGTGGGCTTGACCCTACCAATTTTCGGCGTGTCAATTTTGAAAATCCTCTTGAAACCCCTTAAACTTTTAATAACCAGGCGTGCAGAGGGGCCATTGTGAGATTGGTTGGGATTATGAATGGATTAGGCTGGTTGATATGGTGTGGTTTGCCAATTCTTACATGTTTTGAGGTTAAGATGTCATCAATGAGTTTTAAACTGATATTTTTGACATAAGGTAGGCTATGGCCAGAAATGTGATATTGCCGCTGTCTGAATCATATTCAAGCAAGTCTCAATTTAAGATGCCCGTCGAATGAAATAACACCCATGCATAATATTTGTTGCAGCAAAGTCAAAATCATCAAGCAGCTCATGAATGAGCTCCGTAATTCGATAAATTTTCCATGGATTGTTTCTGCAGCAAGCCGATCGATAATTTTCCTTCCAAAATGGGCTGGAACACATTAAACTACCTCTATTCCTCAGATAGTTCCTCAATATCCTTCCCTGCGGGAAGACTTTCCAACGCATTTCCTGTACCCAGCCTGGTTTGTCTATCGAAATCCATGGATACAGCCCTGGGTAGAATAGGCAGAGCAGTGCAATAGCCAATTACCATGATTTTTCCCTTGGACTGCCCTTAAACTACTGCTGCCACTCATACAAATTTGTGCTCATTGAATTCTGCATAGCTCCAAGATAATTAATTGAGACTTAAATCTCATAATTGTCACCTAATGGACAAATAATTTGCACAAACTGATCTTCAAAATCAGGGCATGAAATCTACGCACCAGCTTATGACGTGTACAGTGTGCGCTAGTAAGACATAATTAGTTTCATACCCTAATTTTGACGATCAATTTGTGCAAATTATTTGCTCATTAGGTGACAATGCTGAGATTGCAGCCTTATTTTATTAGTTTTGAGCTACACAGAATTCTATAAGCACACATTTGGCTGTGTGGCAGCAGTGGTTTAAAACAGGCTTGCATCATGAAATACCTGTGACACAGAATAAATGTCTTTCATATGTTTTTGCCTGCAATCTGAGCAAAAAGCTATAGCCAACGTCACTAGGCACTGATTTTCTTTATCCTTGATTTTGGTACACCAATCTACACATATTTAAAATTAATACCAATACAATGATGGTCTGAAATAACCAGGGAGGGTGGGATATACCCTCTGCCACCCTCCCTGAAATATCAAACTCAAGCAATTAAATTTGAGTCCATAATTGCAAACAATTTGATATTGTCTTCTACAATATAGCTAGTCTACAGGAGCGAGCTCTCACTGCAGGAGCCATTGAAAATTTTTGGCAATAACAGGATCATCTCATTCACTGAACCCACCTTACACAGACCATTTATAAGAGATTTTATCAAGTAACATTACATAGCACACTTTAATGTGTAAATACCTAGAGATAATAATCAGCCTTCACTCTATCGTTTCTTGGGGGATTAGGCTTCACATCCATTGTAAACTCAATATCGATGAAACTATTTCAAAGAGACAGGAGACACCTATCCTTGTTTAGGTGAACAAACTCAGAGTAGTTTTCACAATAGATGTTTCAATAACAAACCCAGGTGAAATCACCAAGCAGGGTTTATGGTTATGGTTAATCATCACATTGGGCCTATTTGAAAAGCTGGCAATACACAGTACTCAAAATATGTGAAAAATACGTAATCAGGTGTTTACAGCTGAGAAGAAATGTGTTTCCCTGATCTGACAAAACACTAGAGTCTAGAAGTTTTGAAATATTACAACATAACACAGTGGAATTGCTGTGTGTGCCCCTGTACAATGTAAAATGATACAATGCCTGGATGCTGCTTGAATTTGCTACTCTTTGACAGGGATTTGTTACTATTGTCATTGCTAATAGTGTTGCTTGATGTGTAAATTTGCTGTAAGGTTATGATCTGGGCAAGCTCATAAGACTTGACAAATTATCTTATAGGTGTTAAAAAATGAAGAGTGTACTGTGGTCACATTAACCCCCATTCTTGGGTACTGAAATGACTAAGGTAAAATATTGAATAAATCTGCCGGTCCCTGTTTTAGAATCCTAATATTCTCTGTCATGTGGAGGTTTCTAAAATTACTGGTTTTTCTATCATACCTAAGTAATTTTTATATTCTGATTTCAAAATTAAATAAGGGTTCCATCTTCATTTTAGGAACAATAATCTAAGTCAGCATTCGATGCTCATAATCTGTTATCATTTTAAGTGATGTCATGTTAGAAGACAAGACTACAGGTTCACATCAAACCTTCATTGTGATATTAATTTTGTAACATTGTATTGTGCTGAGTGTGAGGCCTCTATACGATTCAATACTTTTCATTGTTTCAACATTTGGTAAACAAAGGAATCCTTTATATGCTGTGCCTCGTGCTATACAATAGAGGATAAATGTACCATGTCAGCTTGCATCAAAAGTTTATATGAGAAAACTGAGAATAAATTTTAAGAAATGCTGCATTAAATGAAGGGAAATAACGATAGAGTGATCCAAAATGATTCATATATTGATATCATCATGATGTGGTTAGCAAAAAAATTTGACGCTTCTAGCATATGTAGAAGTGCATTTTAATTGAGTCATCTGGTTAAAAGATAACTTTTTGCCAACAATTCATGATTTTTTATGAAATTCATGATTTTTTGCATTCATTTCGTGGATTAAATGGTAATTCAACCACCAAGCCTGCACAATAACTTTCAATCAATTTGTGATGGTTTCTGCATCAAATTAAAAAAATGTAGGGGGAGATAACGAGGAAACCATATAAGTCACTGAGAAACGCATATCTCCTTTTACTACCGAACAATAGGGTCTATTAATTCCCAGTCTCACAATAGAACAGTTTAATGTTTATTTTTGTAGAAATTTACACAATTTTTCGGTTTGATTTTATTTTTGTATATTCAGTACAATAAACATGTTTGTATTTCAATTTGCTAAAAGACAATTGTCATCGACTGTCCTTTAAACTTTGGTCGAGGATGACTTGAAATGAATGTCTGTTTTCCTCAAGTCCACTTGGTATTATTATATCTATGGGCCGACCTCCAACATGTTAAATTATTGGAAGTTGCCTACCATTTAACCAGTGTATGAAATTGCTAAGATCAAAGCCAAAAGTAGGAAAAACTTGATTGCTAAACAGTACCCTTAGAGCTGCCCAGAGGGTGGGAGGGCGATATCCCACCCTCCCTGCTCAGAGCTAGACCAAGTTTTGTCCATTCACCTGCATTCGGAGTTGCTCCCCCTCCACTGATCAATGCGGCGTGACCAGTGGAAGGTTTGCAACTTTAATGCAGGTGAACTGAAGCAAACTTGTTCTACCGCAGAGCTGACGAGGAAGGGTTATTGATTGCAGAGGTCCAGATATGAGGCAGCTCAACACTAACTACACCACCTCTGGCCAGAGAAATCAATCTCAATGTCAACATCTCTTTTTTTTCTAATGTATGAAAATTTTCTATTTTTGATTCAAAATCACATTATTTTGTTAGTGTCCAATTTTCCTCTATTTGCTTCATGTTTTAGGTTCTTTTCGGAAATATTGATTGAATAAGTGAATTCCGATAGCTGGATGCTGGCAGTGGCAAACAAAAAATTTTACCCGAAGCAATTTTAAGTGTTATTTTCTAGAGTAAAATGATGCTTTGCAAATATTGGCAGAATTTTATTATGGTAATAGCAGCCTTGGGTCTATTGACCCCAGCAATATACTTTTGAGCATTATTATTTATCCACAGCTAGCGTAACTAGCTACTTCACCTGATTGCATGGTTTAACCTGGACGGCAGCAATCATGAACACACAGCAGCGGAACGTTCTGTCCACAGGGGTGGCTGTTGGTGTACATCAGCCTCAGATCCTAATATCACAGCCTAGTCCGAGATCTCCAGACGAATTCAAACCCAGCTCTTCTTCTCAGATGAAATGGTGAGTAACAGTATGAAAATTCCACCTATATTTTATTTGTCTGAAAACCATTTGGTCGGAGAGTGCAGTGTACGTATTATTTACAGGTTTGTTTGAAGGAATTCTGCTTATTTTCATACGATTTCTAATGATAAACTCACAACAAAGTCTCATATCACCAATGTGCATTACATTCTGTATTATCTCATTTCAACCAAATCCGTTATGCGATCATAACAACTTCTGCTTCTTGTTTGTTATTTCACTTTTTGAGCACAAAATAAACACATTTTTGTTACCTCCATTTATTTACAGAGGATTTAAAAACCATACCGAGTTTTTATCTTTTTGTGATAAACACTTACTTTGATATCATACTGACAATCTAAGATACAAATTTTCTACTACTTACAATTCTATACCATTACATTTGAGATCTACAAAAAGTTCAGCTCATTTAAAAGCTATTCAACTTGATCAAAAGCGGTAATGATATTCTATTCAATTTCTTTCTGTTTTTTTGCTTCCATTTTTTTGCACTGAGTGCAAAACATTTCTATTGAGATGACTTTGGTTGGATGCCAATAGAAATATATACAATAATTAGCGGTGCCTTCATATGCGGCACACATATATACATATAAATATATATTTATACATATACCAGTATAAAGGTGTATTAGTGGATGTTTTTGGACAAACTGTTGTTGATTGTTTCAGGCTATCTGGACTTCAGATCACCATGGGACAGCTTAGTATTATAGGTGCTATAGTTCTGTATGCGCTTGAACCGAAGGATGACCAAGGTGCTGATATATGGACCTACATCAGTCACGGTATCTGGATGGGACTGATTGTAAGTACTTTCACATAATAAATGTTAGTCTAAGTGCTCAGACCGCACACTCAAGAGTGGGGCTCCCCGCCGTATTTTACTGAAGATTGAAGATTGAGTGTTTTAAAGTTGAAAAGATTTAAATGAAAAATCAATAGAAGATTTCCCCATTTCAAGTAGACTGGATTCAGTCGAACAACTTGGAGCTATCTATTCAAGTTGGGTTTGTTGGTTTGAACAGACAACTCCACACAACAACAAACCAAAACCCATCAGTGTTACTGATTTTGAATGACAGGATCCTGGGTTATAGCCCTACCAGGTGCATTGTTTATCTAGAAAAAAATGATCACCTTCATTAACTATTAAATGTGATGGCTCAGTTCTCACATGCATTTAGGTACAGCCGTTTTATGTCGAGTCCAGTTGTTTTGAAGATTTAAATCTGAAGATCAGAGTTTTAAAATTGAAGATTGCTCCATGTTCTCTGAAGAAAATGAAGACAGCATTGTGTGCAGGGAGTCTTAAGAGTGATGATAATGTAATAATGCTAACTTGCATTGCAGCCGTCTGAGCACTAAGACTAATTAAATGCATGCATGATGATCTTTAGTACTGAGGGAAAAATATAGAAACACACAGATGAACAGGCACTGCTTAGCCTCATCTCAAAGGCCCCAAAAAGTTAGGCAATGCCAAGGTCGAAGGTACTTTCCTTTCCTGAAAGTAAGTACCTTCTGAACTGGCATTGGCTCTTTTTCTCCCCACAACTCAATCAGAGCCAACACATTGGCTAGATATGGCTAGTGATACTAAGATTAAGATTAAGCACCACTACTAAACCTGCTGTGTAATAAAAACAGTTTCTGCCAACCTAAATTGTGATACCTTTACATATTTTACAGTTTATCCTGGATGGAGGACTTGGTATGTACTCTTCCACATCGAAGAAATCATCGTTGGTAAGTTATAAAGATACAGCTTCTATATAATCGAGATATAATCAAAAGTAAACGTTGTGAATAAACAGTGTTTATAGAGAGAAACTGATCCATGAATATTTTCCATTCATTTAGACATTGTTGCTGACAATTGACAATATTGTATTATGAGGACCCAGACCTTGCTGGCTAACTCGCCTGGAACCATGATTAACCAATGTCTTTGTATACAACATGTTCCACTGATGATAGCGTATGTTACATGGTTCATCATGTTCAATTGCTTACACAATTTATCCACCAGTGTCTTACAACTTGAACTGTGGCCCTTTCAGATGGATGTGTATAATTTTCATTTTCATCTGATGGAAGACAATAATTCTGTCAAAATTAATTAGTTTGCTTGCTGTGGTGTTACATTTCAGATTACTTCAGTGATGATCCTGAACATTCTAACATGCTCCGTATTCAGCTCGGCCTGGGTCATGATCTCTTCCATTGGGCTCATCCAAACTTCCTGGGACGAATGTTATCCTCAACAGTACACTGTAAGTGTTATCAAATTTCACACTGACATTGAGACTACATTATGAACATGTGTATCTCTGATCGTCGGAGTCAATTTAGTACAAGTACCTAACATTACTGAAATCTACTGTGGGTCGTTATACCAAATCTCTTCTGATGGAGGTCATGCTAAGTGAATTAATTCTCTCACTATCAATCAGAGATATACATGCAATGGTATATCACGCCATCAGTGTCATGATCAATGAACTAAACCTGTTTAGTTCATTGGTGTGATCAAACATATCACCATGTACAGAATTTTTCAGCTGGGAAAGTGGTGTTGAAATGCTGCGGTTGACTGCAAGTTGTTCAATGGGGCAATCCCCAGCTTGAAATGCTGTATAAATTGACATTTAATTAAGTGTTGTCATCTTCTTTCTCCGCCCCAAACACCTACCAATACCATAGTGGAAGGAAATCATGTTTTAACTGACTAATCAGTGTGGTAGAACAACTTCAAATAATTATTACAAAGTGAAGATTGTACATGTATCCAGGTAATCTGAAAGTGCATACCTCAAAAGCTTTTGGGTGTTTAACCTGATAATTCCTTGTTACTCTGGTTAGTTCAGGGTAGCCCCCTAAGTATCCGGGAAATCCCCTTACCATTAAAGGGACCCCCTAACTATACAGGGGATCCCCTAACTATACAGGGGATCCCCTAATTATTCAGAGGATCCCCTAACTATCCCAGGGAGTTCACAACTAGCCCCGGGGACCCTTACACTTTCCAGGTGAGCCCAACACTGTTCAGGGGGGGGGCTAACTATCCTAGAGCCCCTCACTATCCCGGAAAGCCAATAACTAGTAAGGAAATAATAAGCTAAACAACTCCTGCTACAAAGTCAAATGCTACTCGATAGGATACTAACTCTCTCTTATATGGTTTAACAGGTTCAGGTATATGAGGACGGTTACTATGATCATTATTATGACTGTGGGTATGACTGGTGGGGTGATTATGACTGCAGCTGGAATTACAGATGGGTGGAGGGCTACTGGACAACTGAGTACAGATCCAGAAATGTTTGCAACGAAGGCGGAGTAAGTGTATCTAATTAATACTTGTTATTCTTATGGTCAAAACACACATATTTGTTGTAACCTCAGAGGTTTTCTCAACGTCATCATTGTTAACATATATGCTGACAGCAGCCTCAGCTGATCCTCACAGGTTTGATCAGCGGTTGCAACCTCAGGGTACAGAAAGGTTTGCTTGACGTCACATTACTAACATATAAGCCTCAGCTGATCCTTTGTAAGGGGCATCTTAAACTCAATACATTTGCCTAAATGCCACTATTAAATCATATTTTTTCATTACAATAATATTGTTTTTTAATGATACCTACTCACTCAGTTGGTTTGCTTGAATTTTGCTTTCAGTATCCTTATGATCCAAAACCATAATGTTTGTAGATATCGGATGTCTTTTATGCAATGTTTGGACTTCTGACTGCGTTTGCTTTTATCGAGTTCATCATTTCTATCTGGATAAGTGTGTTATGCTGTGGAGCTTTATGTCGATGCTGTAAGACTAGAGTAACTCCTACGGTAAGACATCTCCACATACATATACTGTTTATACCAACCTGAGAATCTATTACTATTACATGTGTATGGATTATGGGAACGTTTCTAATCCTGAACAGGCATATGGCTATTTATGTATGATTTCTGGAACGCATTTCTCATCTTGATTTGCCTGAGTTTTGATGGTTGTTACTGATTCGTCAATCGATGCATAGCGTATACACTACCAGGATTTTATTTAGATCCAGTTACCGATATAGGTGATATATTGATGGAACATCTCTACGAGTAGCCATGCTGTATATTTTATCACTGATCATCATATTTTGTCCCAAACTCCCTGATATTAGGAGTTATCCCATCAATCGGAATGAGGTGACAACTTAATTATGGAACAGATAAATTCAACAAAAATAATAACAACGATATCAACAACAATAAAAAGTTTATAAAAAAGTTTATGCCGTTAGTGTTGACAAACTCTTAGTCTGTTCATGTTGTTTTTTCAGGTCCAATATATCAACACACAGCCAGCGCCTGTTACTCATCAAACTCCGCAGAGTTCCTTACAATCGACTTCTTACCTATCAGCACAACCTGGGTATCCACCTGTCTCAACCAACCAGCCTGTAGGATATCAGACTATCTACAGGACCCAGAATCCTTATCCTCCTCACCACGGCTATGCGGCCAACCCATGTGAGTAGCTAAATTGTTTAAATTTAGTAAAATTTAGTACTGCTTAAATTGTAGCTAAAAGAGTATAAATTGTTAAAAGTTATTTTTTTTAGCTTATTCTGAAAAACATTTAGAAAAATGAGGTTCATGCCAATAAACGTATATATGTGAGTAGCTAAAGGGAGCGGAAGAAACATCTTTATGTGTATTTAACCAAATGTTTCTGGCTTGTGCTGGACCTTATTTTATATAGTTTTTAACACTTATCCAAAAGTATCCTCTTGCAATGTCTATAAACTCAGCCCCAGACGCTGCTGTACCACTAAATGCCAGTGCAGTTTTTTTAATTATTTTATAAAGTTTTACATCAACTTTATGTATAACTGAGTTTCAGTGAGAGCTGTCACATACATTCATTTTTTATTCTCCCTAATTATATAACAACAATACGAATGGTGTGAGATTGAATATATTTTATATGTCAGAATCATAAAGAAATATACAGTTCAGAGTTGATTGGTAATGAAAACATAAGTTGTGAGAGCTGTCACATTCATTCATTTCTTTATCATCCTTGCCATTATATTGTATGTAAACAATACAAATCAAGCAATCATATTTCAGATGGTGTGGTACCCCAGCGGCATGTTGGATATTATCAGGCAGCACCTGCTGTATCTCAGCAGCAGCCTCAGCAGTATCCTCAGCCTGTCGGTATTCATCAGCCAGCTCCAGCAGTTCAGCCTGCCCCACCAAGTGAGCCAGCATCCACGAGTCAGCCTATACAACCCTCTCCACAACCAAACCCTCAAACACCTCTTGACACCCAAAGTGATCTACCAACTTACTCCGCTGCGCTGCAAGGCTGTAAGTCTGACGAAGCCTCATCTTACGTAACTCAAGAAAAGTAATCATCATGATAAAAAAGATGTGTGTCTAGTTATAGGGATTAGATTAGTAATGAAATTCTTTGAGGTTGACCCAGTTTGAGCAGGCTATCCATATAAGGTGAGTTTTGGTTCTCCCACAACCCACCTATCATCCAGGATTGCCATGAAACGATTCTATTCTCTATTGATAACCTTCTCCTACACCAGACAAGTATAATTGTTTTCAGGAAAATGTGTGAATTAGTAACCAGGTTTGCAACATTCTTGGTTATAGTTGTAAATTGATGTTATTTAAAAACCCCTTTTTTTATGAAATAACAGACTCTTAAATATAGCTCAATTAAATGTTTCCTTTTGTTTATATTGGTTCTCACAAAATAAAAATTTACTTTCAATATTGTGGTGGTTTTTTTGTTTGGTAATGGATTTTGTGGTGAGATTTATTGTTTTCTTGAATTAAACAAATTATGGTATCAGTCCACAACGTCTGACATGACAGTCACGCCCGCAATGAAGGATATAACAATGTTATTTTACTAAGACTACCCAACAATGATAAAATTGCCAATATGGTGACATATTATTAAAATTTTACTGCTCTAATGCTGATGATGCTTGTATAAGAATATCACTAACGTAAAAAATGTTTGAGCACATTTACTTCACCGTTGGACATGATCGAATAAGAGGCACATTTAAGAGTAAATTTTACTCTGCAATCACTTTCAGTCAGCATCAAAAGACAACTGATTATTTCAAAGTATCAAATCACAGCTGATTGTTCTTCATTTGGCAGGTCATGTTAGGGTCAAAATTATTCTTTGCAAGGGTTAAGTAGGGGAGGAGTTGCTTACTTACGGCAAGACAGCACCCATCAGAATGGGAGTGACTCCCTGCTCAAATTGTAATCTAATCTAATAGGATCAACCTGGATCTAATTTTGTCAAAGACCACACATACTAGAATGGTTTTGAAAAGTGTAATCAAATCAACAGTCTTAGAATATGGTAACACCAAATCATCACAAGGCGGCCATCAAACAATACCAGTACGAATTATATTTTATTATACTTATCGTACATATCCTCTTTCAAGGATATTACGATAGGAGTAAAAATAAGGGAGATTGCATTATGCATGAATAAACAGTGCACCAAACAACCATGTCCTACGCCGACAGCAGCCTTAAACTAGCTTTGAATTACACTTCAGGATATTATAAAGATAAGTTTACACTTCAGTTGGAACGACTGCATCCATGAACTTCAGCTGATGTATTAGGAATACGATATTTGTTTTATGCATGGTCTTATGTGTCATTTGGGACCTGATCAGCAAATAAATATATATATACATATATGTTTTCATTGCTCCCCACGGATGGTGCATTCATACAATTTTAGCCCATCACTTAAAGCATTGAAACAATCATGCTATTCAATAAGTACGCATTGGTTATTCGCATTCACAAACTGAACTTGTTCAAATCCGATAGCAATTCTATTGTTTTTGATAACATAACAAGTCAAACCACCCATGACAGCCAAAACCATTGCGAATGATCATTCAAAGCATGGAAACTTAGTGTATCACTAAGTTTCCATGCTTCGACTGAGTTTTAATTATTATCATTATCTATGTTATCATTACACAAATATCAGTACAGATATATATATATATATATATTGTATATGATACCTCTATGCAGATAACCTACAGAGTATGTGATTGGCTTGGCAATTCAATATCAGCCTGAAGAAATACATTGATATCATTATTTTGCAATAATCATTCATGCGTGTAATGTTTAGATACAAATGAGATTTGTGATAACAAAAACGATAACTAGTACAAGCTTGTCAGTTTGGCGATAAGGATACGGTTAGTAGTAAGTAGTATTTTTATTGAATATAGTAGTATTTATCATGGAATGTGAAAATTGTCTTATCCAATTTTGAGACTATGTGATCTCCATTAACTATATAATGTTTTTATACAGCTCACCACAGAGAAGAGCAATCAATGGCTACTATCTGGATTTAGACTTACACAGTCTGCCCATCTACTGCATGTCATTTGGGAAGGACTATGGCCTGTGGATCCAGCAGCCTGAGCATTAAAGATAAACATTGGAAGGAATTGAGTAATAATGAGGTGTGTTATCCCAAGTTACTTACTTTTTGAATATGTTCCTAAGTTAGCAAGATTTAGGTAGCCATGACTCCTAAACTTGAGAGAAAAGATTTATTCGCAGAACTTAAGATTACTGATGATTTAGTTGCATTGGCGACTTTCTTTGACACTTGACTTTCGAGTTTATTGCTGGCCAGTATTGTCTAGTTAACAGAGTAAAGGGTGTTGTTTTGTTTAGCCCTAAGGTTAATTGAATTAACCTATTAAAACTTGCAAACCACAGACCAAACAATTTTTTGTTGGATTATGGGGTGTTAAGTGTTAAAATCAACATCTGATTGCTCACGCAGTGAGTGAGCAATACCTACAAGGGTGTTGTTCCCAAATCTCTCACTCACTCCCGACAATTTGCCACCTGTGGGTATATGAAACAAATTCCCTTTGAAAAAAAACTGACCTTCATGGGATTTGAACATGCAACATACCTCACAGTGATCACAAGGCAGACGCTCTACCCAGCAAACACAAAATGTTATGAAAATGTTCTGATAACATTATCATAACAGTAGTGGTCCTCGTGATAACGTCGTGCCACGACATCAAAATAGCAAAATGTGTAGACACAATTTTATTGCCGTGATAATAGTTTCGAACGATGTTTTACAAAATGTTTTCATAACTGTTTCACGATAAAATTTTTTATCATTGAAACCCAGTATTGTGGCGATTCCCTGAGCGCATTTTGCCCGATATTTGAAGAAACCATCTAGATAATGTCTTTATAACAATCCAATCCGTCATCGTCGAACTCTACTAAAAGCATGTTTTTGCCCGATATTTGGAGAAACCATTTATATAACGTCATCATAACAATCCAATTCGTCAATGCTGAACTCCATATAATTAAAATTTCCAAATTTAAATGACTTGACGATTTGCACTGTCTATCAAATCCTCATATTCGTCATCTGATTAGCAAAGAGTCTAGTGATGTTCCAAGTTGTTTTATTCATTGCAAAATAATGTTCAATGATGATTATATACGTGTAATCAACAATTTTGTTTATCAAAAGTAAAAAATGAACATTAATGGTGGAGAAAAATAAAAAATAAAATTGGTTAGATATCTATTTTTTTACTTTATTGGCTATCTATGCTGCATTCATCGCTGTCCCCATTCAGAGTAAGCTCTGTGATTTTCTAAAAGAAGAGAATAACAACACATTCTTATTACAGTTGTTTTCCTACAATGCATTTGGTTCAACTCCACCGATACAATGCTTCTTTCAAGACTCCTTTGTATTTTAAGGAGTTGTCCGCTCTTGTACAGAGGTCTGAGCTCAAAGCTCAAAATAGTTATATGATTCGTTGGATTGAATGGTAACAGAGTCAGATAGTAAACTCAAAATAGGGCTCCTGAAATAAAAATTTATCATTCATTGAGCATCGGCTTAGCAATGACCTTTCTTATTTGCTCGCTACTTTTAGTTTTGACAAGCTGCATACATATTTGTAACTTGTTTAGAGAAACTAGGCTAAGACTTACTTGAAAGACCTTACACAATCTTAAGTCTTACAATGAAACTTGACTACCTGGAGCTTGAACTGCAATTAACCTAAAAGTGCCAGTCTGTGTGCAATTCATTGTACTGAGCCAGATAGTATGTCTTGACAAGCTTTGTCGGCGCCCCCTCCCCACCCAACAAAGGTTGTCATGACAGGCCATTTGCCACTCAACTTACATTTTGTTTCCAACACTAAAGTTGATGCCGCCCTTCTGATTAGGTGCGGCTCTACAGAGATCCCCCATCTTCTCTATCAACACAGTGTCATTGTATCCCAGTGCCCTCACAGCTCCTTTGAAAGATAAACATATCAATTACTAGAAGGCAGCGCAGGCAGTCAAACAAAACTGGGGTAAAACATAGTGAACATAAGAAGCACAATATACAGGCACTTGAGTTTTGACCATTGAAATGTTTATTGGCAATGTTGTTCTCATTTGGTCTGCAGTCCAGGTTTTATTTACTACTTGATCAACTTTAATTGGGTTTTGAGTTTGAAAATTGCATGAGATTGAGCAGCGTTTCACAATCACGTTCGAGTTGTTATTTGTTAAAGAAATAATTTACCCTATAGGAGTTTAATTTAGCTAGAGTTTAATTTCGCAATTTGGACCTGGAACTAAATTTCGCTAGTAGGCTTACTAGTGAAAATTTTAAAAAAATGTCCAAGCTGGGATTCAAACCCAGGGCATAAATTCTCCATCTGATTGCAAGGCAGACACTTAGACCACTAGACCACGCTAGCTTGCATGCTTGGGAAGGTGTATTCCTGTATAATTGTACATTGTTTATGCAAATATGGTGAGTGAGTTTAATTTAAGATACACTAAATTTCGCAACCTAGGAATCAACCGAAATGCAATCCTAAATGCCGCTAAAACTAGACTCCTATAGGGTAGATTAAAATTAATATCAGTTGATCTCGAAAAGCTCAAACTCAAAGTATGATTGATGATAACACCGTTGCTACTACACATCCCAATGGTGTAATGGCACCCTGGAATAAATGCATCACTGCTAATACTCCATTTAATGTCCTGTCTAGATTTATCATAAAATTTTTGAAGTACAGTGAGAACCACTACCCCTGCCTGCTCATAAATATCATGTGCTTCTACCCTTAAAAGCTCACAGAGTAAATAATGAATAACAATTGTCTATGTTGCCCATCACATGAGGGTTCATACTAAATGCCTTACACAAGTAGTTGTCTTCCAAAACCTCATGGGCAGGTAACTTCCGCTAATAATTCTGAAAGCACTCATTGAATCAACAAAGGTGTGTGAATTACGCTTAAGGCAGCATTTTGTCATCAAAGCCTTTACTTACTTCCTATCATCTTGAAGACTCTTGTGCCGGCAAGGCACTGTTTTGTCTTTGTGCCCTGCAGCGTGAAATGCTGCCAAACATAGTTTGAAGCCACTCTCCTCATTGTGGTGAAAACAGCCTCGGTGAGGCTCCTTCCTCCGCTTGTCTCACAGAATTTTTGCTGCAAGAATGAATTTTATGGAAACTGCAAAAAACACAACATTTTTATAATGGCGTATCTGTATATGTGTCATGAAAGTTAAAAAGTCTGTTTTTTCCGTCCAGGCCCCCATGTAGCCGATCTGCCGATATGGTTGACATTCTGTAATTCGCCTTCTCTTTGCCGTTATGTTTAATAAGAGCAAACTAATTCGAGCACAGTCATGATTCATATCAGATGTAGATCATGTGCTGCAGAAATGATTCTTCCCTTGACCCCTGAACTCCAGGCAAAATCTAGCCACCCTTTTACATATCCACCTATTTTTGCAGCACGTTTGCTACCCAAAATTTTTGATATTGCAAATTAAAGTACTGATTAACCACTGGTCTACTTACAAACTGCTGATACTTGGTATCATCCTCTTTGAGTTGCTCGTTGAAAAGCGTGAGCTCCTCTGGAGATATCAGAGGGCTCTCAAACATGTCGAGTATGTTTTTCTCGACTGCAGAGCAACTGCCACTCTCTCCTCTCTCAAGGTGTCTGATTATCTTGCTGACCTTCATATCAAGGTTTGTCAGCAACCCTATAGAAGAAATATGAAAATCCATTCAACCAATTATTCACAAAGTTTTTCCAGCGATTCAACCAAAGGCAAAGTCTTTTGTTTCGCAAAGAATATATTGGGGTACTTTGTCCTGTATTTGAGGGAAGACTGTGGATGAATCACTTTGCCTGATTGTGTTGGTGTTGGCAGTAAGTGACAGCCTAATAATTGACAAACAGATAAAAAAATGTATGATTAAGATCGAAATGGTCGCTGTCATCCATGGAGTATTAATCTATTTATCAACATTCAAATAACTCACTTTCAATTTTCTGATTTGAAGTTTCCCCCAACTCCACACACGATTGTGAATATCCATCTACAATAAAAACTTGGAATTAAAATATCATAGTATTCCATTCAATGCTAAAAGTTCCTTACAAGTTCAACAGTTCAATCAGGAGTTGTCCACCATTTTACACAGAGGGGGACAACTCATAAGATATTTATGTATTTCGTTACTAATAGGGTTGTGTTGTTATAGTATACCATTGTTGAGCTGAAAAGGTGACCAATGAGCTTAAATCTAGTTACAGAACAAAGGTAGCGAGGTGGTCCACAGTTTTGATAGGAACAGATGATAAATATCCGTCTAGCAAACTTGACTGAGCTATTGTAGTCTGGAAATTACCGTATCGATTCGGATCAAGTTGGTCACATTTATCATCAGCAACAAAATTGATTACTCTGCAGTGACCTCGGCCAATCTATTGGTTGGAATTTATTCAAATATTTGACCAAATTATGTGAAAAGGATTTCAGATGATAAGTTTTCAAAAATCTTAAGCTTATCTTTATTCTTTTTGAAATTGTCCTGCTATAGGTTCAATCTAACTTCATCTTACTGCAATGAACATGTTTTAAAGAGTGCACTGATATATTGAACCACCTATGCATGATTCTGAGGCATTCCATTTAAGTGTTAGAAGCGGAGGCAGATCTAGTTCCGGTCCAAAGTTGTCTGGCTATTATCTATTCCAATATTGTTCTCTCATTTGAGCAATACTGTTCAAGTCTCAGAAAAAACTGGATACTGTATCTTTGTTGCAATGAGCCTGATTTTTGTACAGAGACTAAAAGGAGAAAGGGATACTTACGCGTACTAGCCGATGGTTCTGGACTCATAATTCTGGGCTTTTTTCTTTCGGAGTTGAAGTGAGATATTCATCTAAAAACAAAGAATTTTTTTGCTAGCAGTCGATAAATTGTTAGGTACTTATTCTGAAGTCGTATTTTCACTCTCTCTAAACTTAACAACAAAACAAAGTGGCTGCTTTTAATGTAACTATGGGTTATCAATGAACCGAAATGGATCCATGATATTCATCTTTGGCAGAAACCATCTAAATATTGAACCCGTGGTGGACGTTAACTGTCAACGGATGTTAGTTGATATTGAAGATACCAAGAGAGAAATAGATGTTTAACACTTCTGGTGTATTTCAATTATTGTTCACTGATGGTCGGAGTTGTAAACCCCTTTCCCGTGACATCGCAACTCCAAGGCAATGTCAAAAATAGACTTGGCTGATAATGATCCCTTTCTGCGACTACAACAACGCCTGGATGATTGGGCTAGCTTATTGTGTTGCAAAAATCAGAGATATCGAATCATTGAACATATATATTGGGAAGAGGCTGCCTCGAATAACATTATAGGTTATTAAATCAATTCTGAGTCAAGTGCATCTGGTGGGGCCCGCTATCATGATTCTTCTATAATCGGTCTTTAAGTTGGTAATGCATTTTATCTCATGAATCAATCTTGAGTTATAACTCACCATGAGAGGTCTTTAGATCAAATGACGGTAGTGGTATAGCCATACTACTGCCATCATGTGTACTATTGTCATCATTTGCACCATTCCTCTCTTCTCCATCACCATCATCTTTAAAAAATTACAACTGAATTATTTTCTTAGTCAAATGATTGCACCGGGCACAAAATTGTTTATTATATTGACCATAACAAACCACAGATCATATTTAACGTATTGCCGTATTGCCGGCAAGGGGTTTGAGTGCAACAAATCGATAATGGTGCTCAATGTGGGATACATTTTAATATATATCACAGTATAAAGGAAATGCTGACTAGCAGCAAGACCTAGACCGGCCATAACGTGTATAGTAATGATCAACTCACACCAAATATCAAAACACCAATACCGGTACTACAAATCATGCATACACATCATGACAGTGACCACTCCTTACTGCTTGCTATCAGTTCCCAACCAAAGATTTAGTGGTCCTTTTCGCTACATAAACCGACCGACCGCAACTGCATGCCCTAAATTAAATGTGAAAATAAAAGAATGTTGCATACACTTACTAGGGTCCTTCTGAATTCGCTGGGGAGATAACAGAGTTTGTTTCCTCAAGCTTTGTTCATCAGCCTCTGTATCTACATAAACACAGTATTTTCAAACCAAAACATCAATGTTAACCTGTTTGTGGTATGAAATCATTAGTTCAGTCTGCGCTTGTTTACCAGAAATAAATTGCCTCGCCAAAGTTTATATTGACAACATCCAACAACCCAAATACTTGTAAGAATTCCTAGAATAAATATCCTTGACTCATTTTACAAGGGAAATCTTAAGCAGGACCAATTTTAATGTAGCAGTACAGCGACCTGTGAAGCATCGAGATCAAACAGGACTAAGTATATACATATACAGTGCTGTTCCCTGAGTTTTCAATGGTCCAAAGCGCAGACACTTGATTTGAATGTCAGGCCATGTGAATATTTCTTTGAATGATTGACAAATTTTTTTAGAATTACCCCATTCTGATTCCTGGTTGTTGAGGATAGAAAATTTTGATGTCTCAGCAACACAGAAGAAGCAGTTGAAGAATTTTGGACGAGATTTTACCTTAATCCTTAGTGTAAATATTGATGCTTCAGTGATAGTAATTAATTCAGACATAGGAAAGGACAGCCTTTAAACCGAACCATTACCTCCAACCTAACATTGCTGGGGACATCAGTTATATTTATTTATATTTTTATGTAAAGTTTAACTAACCAGTAGTGATATCATCCTTCTTTCTTGCTTGCGACTCATACACCTTGGCCTTTTCGTGGTCCTCTGGAAAGAAAATGCGTAACATTTTAGTGAGAGGGATGCTGGCATATGTTTGCAACACGATCTTGCTTAATACTGCAAACTTTTGTAGATTGAACTTAAGAATTTATCGGCGTAATATAGTACTTTCCTATAGTGTTATGCAATCATGATAAATTATTGAAACCAATGCCGTAGACAATGTTAGCTTTGTCTCATTACCTGTAAGCTGCAATATCTTTGCGTCATACAACTTCCAATTGCCAATATCTGGAAATGCATGCTCCTTCCTGAGGCTTTTTCCGTTTGTGGTGGGTGGTGGCCAATAGCATTTCTGGAAAAAATAATCAGAGCAGCTGCTACACTAGTCAATAAGAAAGGAATCCAAGATAACATTTGGAATATCCACAGATCAGTAAGGCATAGGCACTTGCGAGGCTTTGTCTTGTCAATCCATGTTTGCGCTGCTAAACACCAATGTATACCAAAAATCAGTATTTGGGGCATTTCAACCATATGGCACTCTTTTCAAATGAACCAACTTGATAAATCTTAAAAAATAGATTTGAAATCATTAAAATAAAACTGCATATTTGAATATTGGAAATTTAAAAAAAAAGTGTTTTGCTAAGAAAATTTATGACTCACCACAACTGAGTGTTTTAGCTTGTCCTTTTCCTTTAATAAAGTTGAGTTTTTGATCCAATTACTGCTAACAATGCTTACTTCCTCTCTTCCAATGGAGCTGCCGATGTAATACAATGGTGCTTTTGGAGTCATTTTGCTGTACTAGTTTGAGAGACTGATGTTGTTTTCAGATTAGATTTCAATTGAATGAGGTATCCTATGATGGCACAAGTGCTTGATGCCAGCTACAATTATTCGGCTGGCTGTGCTTTACAAGTCTCAAGGGTGCTTATCAATAGTGGTCAATTATAAAATGTTTTGACCACATATTGTAACAACACAATTCTTGAAATAAGCTCTATTTCACATAACCCTGTGATTTTTTCATGTGGGTGTATGAAACTGTTGTCTGTGTTCATCATGAATAGAAAGTCAACACATGAAGATGTTGTCTCTTTGTGTACCTTAGTACAACAAGAAGCCCAAACGAGTTTTGGTGGCTCCAACCATGTGTGCATAGGAATGATATGGGGTAGAATTGCTATAACTGCATGAGATTATCAATAGGCTAATTGTGTCAGACACAGATCATAAATATTTAATTGATTAAAATATATATTTCGCACAAAATTTAAATAAGATAGGGAGACCGGGTAAATTAGACAGAATGATGACTTGTATACTCATTTCCCTGCAAACGTGTAAAAGTCGAATATAAAACTTTCCGAAATAACCAGGTAACAAGTGTCAAATTAATGGCCAAATTATTCACTCAAAAGATCAAAGCTTGTTTGGAGATGTACTATTTAATTAGTATTATGCTATTGCTTGGAAATCATGCTTTGACATGCTTGGACATGCAAGTAGTTAGGTACTGCCTATAATCTGGCGAACATCGAAAAAGCGGAACCAAATCACAGAAAAAGACCGTGTGTTGATTACCTGACACCATGACACCAAGTGCCTGCGATTGGGTAAAACATCTGAACAGTCTGAAAATACTGTAAAATTTTAGCAAGATGTTTTATGTTAGGGTTAGATGCATGATGTCACAGGATGCCAGAGGATTGACACTGAGCTAGGTCAATGTGATCCATATGTGCTATTTATAAATTTTGCTATTTATAGATAATATCATGGTCCTGATATCATAAGGTATTTGTTGTGGTCTACACAATGATCATTTGTGTAGTGCCTCTGTATTATGCAGTTAGCATAATTGCAGTTAGCAGTTGCAGTATGCATAATTAATCATCAGTGCACTGCAGTGCTAATTCATGTCATAAGGTCTATACTAGTGGCACTCCACAGATTATTACATGTGATGTGTTATATTGATTCCGATTTTCTTTATCGTTTTTTTTTTGCAAAACTCCATACTCTCTCAATTCTATCACAGCAGAATAGGAATGCAGCAGTATACAAGGGTATAAAAATTATTAAAAATTTTAGTTGACACCCTAGCCTCATTTAATCGTCCTGGGTCAATATAAAAAGCATGGATGAAGATTTGTCGAGCTTAAATTAGACTAGGAACTGGTAACAGTTAAAAATAAATTATTGAGCAGTAGAATGTGGCGAAAACTAGGTGAACCCCCCCCCCCCCTGTACGTACAGATTCATGTGGCCTAAAAACCTTGTTCATAGTCCCCTGGTCAATGTTGGGCTTACTGCTTATTTTGCAGTCACTATTATCTGTCCTTTTATTGAACTGTTGAAATTGTTTACATCATAATAATTTTGAAACGTGTGGCTGCTGAATCAATCAGTTTGTGGATTTAGGGAATGTTGGATGAGCCAATTACTTAGCCTATGGAAATTGAATAATGCGAGATATTATCATGCATAGTCTGTAAGCTAGTAAATCTTGCACCTAAGTGTATGACTCTGACTTATTCAATAGAAAGTGCATTCCGTAATTATTCTGTCTAAACAGACAGAGGATTTGTACACTATTTCCACAGTCCCTGGGTTCATAAAAAGGACAACATAGTCGAAGATTAACCTCCCGCAGTGACAGTTGCCAGATCATGTCAAATGCAAACTTAGAAAAAATTATTACTACAGTCAACAGCATTATGATCACATCACAGAGTAAGGATATATATATATATATATACATATATCCTTACTCTGTTATCACATGCAGGTAGCATACCTGACAAGTCTCCCCTTTTGGTAGGGAGGCTCCCAGTTTTTAGGGGTAATTCCCATCCCCTCCCTATCTCCCTTTCTCCTCCCTTTTCCAGCTTCCTTTACTCAGAAAGTTTTTGAAGCTACCCTTTGCAAGAGTTACTGTGTTCTCCTACCATCACAGTACACATACCTATGTATTTGCTTATTAACACTACGGATTGTAAGCGGCTATTCAATATTCGAGCCTTACCTACCAGTGTTGTTATGGCTGCTCCTCCCAAGTTGGTTAAATCAAGACAATTTCATCCACATAATGAGGTAAAAATATGCAATTAATAAAATTTACAGTCAAGTTTTGGCTTGGAAATATTATACACTAGGCCTAAATTGCATCCACACTCTTGGACGCAGAGTGGTAGTCCGGGTTTATAGTTCGTCCTTGGAGACCTCCTGATTTCTGGGTCTGCCAACTTGTCATGTATGACAACTTGTCATGTATGACAGGTAGTCTTACACCATACCTGCATGTGATTGATCGATCATTATCAAGGCAAAGGAATTTCATGATGTTTATCACTTTGATCTTATGACTGCCATCACACTTTTCAGCCAGATGAAACCTAGCCAGTAATGGTTTGATAATCTGACCTTGAGGTTACATTATACTCAGCCTAATTATATTCACTCATGTTACCTCTTAATTAAAATATAAGGGCCATGTCCTAGTATACTAGACCAAGTTTGGTCCATTTGCCTGCATTCCGAGTCGCTCCTGATCAACTGGTTACGCCGCAGGCCGTGACCGGTGGAAGAGAGCAACAGGAATGTTCTAAAGTATACCGCCACACCCCAAAGTTACATAATATAGGCCTATTCCATGTAAATGACAATACTAGATGATGTATGTTTATTTACATCGACAATTTTATAACTGTATGAATGGACAGTCAATCATCAACTCTATTCAACAGTGGGATCAGAAGCTTAGCAGTGAATTGTATTAGCCCAGTGTTATAATCATAATAATCAGAGGGTGTCAACAAACTGTCCCTTATTTAGCACAGATTGAACTGAGGCCAAATTAACACAGAATTTATTAGCCCATACTCATCTGTGATTTTCTCTTGTTCAAAGTCAGCTAAGCTCCATAGTTTTTTCACAATAAAGTTCAGCTGTGTCTGCTCAAGCTAATTTTATTGATCTCCCTCAGAAAAAAACACATCGTTGATATACAGGCGGCCGATTAAGGTGCTGTCATTTGGAATACTTATGTCATGCTTTAGGTTATTAGGTATGATACCAGGCAGAATTATTCCTGATCTAATTGACAAGCACCTTGATTGTATGATAAGATAGATTACAACAAAAATCAACCCACAGGCAGCCCTTAATGGCGTTCGGGATGGCGATCGTGGCTGTAGGTTGCATACTATTTAGGTTGACTGCTTTATTCTTTTAGTAATCTGCTTGTGAATTTTCACCTGAGACACTCCTACAAAACCAAGTCAATGCAATGCAAAGGCCCAAAATTGCTCTCTAGGCTTTGGGGCCGGGGCTCTGCGCCGAACCCCGTTGGGTGGGCTTCCAGCGCCCCCTAACCCCTCAGCTGGGTTTACTTACTAGGCGCTTTGGTAAAAGATGGCAGGGTCACAATCAAAAGGGAGAAATCCACCCTGTAAATCATACTCTTAGGAATCATTTCTATAGTATGTATCGCTAGAATTTCAATTTCTGATTTTTAAATGTGAGCTTTTTACCTTCAGCGCAGACAGCCACGTATAAATGTGATACCATAATAACTAATTTGTTGTCTAGATTGCCGAATTGTAATGGAGGCGGATGTTTTAGGGATACACTTGTAATACATTGTGAACTGATAAATTGATTGATGGTATTTATCCTCCAACACTTCGCCAGCAAAGTTCTTTTGTTGGACTTACCCTTGATTAATTAATTTCTATGTAAGTGTGAGGAGCAAACCCTATCAATCATTATGCATTTCTCAAAGTTGAATTGTCGTTTGCTGAGATTTCAAAGTGAACATGTAAATGTGATAATTTTTGTACTAAATGTACTTTATAATTCGTTTAAATTTTAGGAAGACTGAAAACCAGATTTTAACTTCAAACCATGACTATGTAGTGCAAGGGTGTCCAAATTGGGGCCCATGGGCCAAATGTGGCCCACAACTAGCAAATTTAAGTGGCTCAATTGCCATCGTGACACTCTACAAACGGCGATAATTCATGCGGGGCGCAAATGTCCTGATAACTCATACCATGCAACATGGTCTGTTTTCTGAAAAAACTTACATGGATTGGCCTACAACTGAATAGAGAACAGAACTAGAGAACATCAGTCTGCAAGAAAAGGACACCAAAAAAATTCCCACTTGTTGAATTAGTTCTCTACAACAAAAATAATTACAGTACGCCCCTGAATGGTTCTGATTCTCCCGTTTTTATAAGCCGCCCTCTTATTCGCTTATTTGCTAATTTTCCGAATGGAATCAGTTTTGAAAAATCCTCAACCAGGACATGTGATTATTTGGATTAGTCAGTTCACTAGCCCAAAAAAAATATTTCCTCATGCAATGTTCAAAATTATGAAGCAAAATATTTGTTATGGGGCCTCCTAGCGACTATCAATAATCACCAAGCATAACTACTCTTGGCCCACGGACATTTTCTAAACTGCGAATATGACCCATGGTAAGACAAGTTTGGGCACCTATGATGTAGTGATCACTATTGTTTATTGTTGGTTTGCCTGCAAACTATTTCTACCCTGACTGCCTTCAGGTCAAATCTAGCCATAGTGGTCAATCAGGATTAACGATCCGATTGTGCCCTTCTCAGAGTTTTCTCCTCACAATAGATCAAGAAAAGCTTCGAGCATCGCTTTTTTTTTATATAATTTCCACTTATTCAGACAACACCAGGCCCTAAAAGTAATTCAATAGTGCCCAATGAGCAATCCCTCAGGTGATGAATAATTATTGCATGGTGTGGAATCCTTGAACCTTAGGAATTTATTCGAACAATGTATAAATGTGATTTTTTATGCAAGTGGGAGCAACTCTTTGTTAAGCGTGTGCATAAAATTGTTTACAATAGTTTTTCTCCTAATTCAAGGATTTCTATCATACAGTTATTTATGTTGAAGCAAGCAAAGCAATTTATTAAATATATTGCAGTTGCTGTGCCCACGTGTACGGGGTGTAATTTTGTGTTATTAAATGTATGGCTGATTGTCTTTGTGACATCAGATTTTAAACCTTGAAACAGAAATAGCGGTAGTTCTCAAACTTGATACGCTGCTGTGCACATTCCTGCATAGTCAACAAAAAGTCATATTGTATGATTCCTATCTTCCAATTTAAAGCAGCTAATATTATTTTACATGATCTTCCTACATGAAGTTAAAATTCCGATGGCATGTGGTCCAACCAGTTTTCGTATGGAATTGTAGCATCTGTGTATAATTCCTGGGTTATGCTTAGATGATAAACGTAATGCAGTCCCAATGACATTATGGTTCATGAGAGAACAACTCCCAATTCATCATCGGATGTTAATTTTGCATAAGCCCACGCTACATACGCATAAAATGAGGGTTAGAAATGTCAATTTTTCAGAACAAATTAGAACTGGTATGGTGGTTATTATTCGCACTGCTTGTGGACATATGGTAGACGGTGAACATGATATGAACTCGCAACACAAACATAAAACCTCGTTAAACTCAGCTGCGTGCCTTGCAGCAAAATACAGCCAATCGTCAAAGCCCAGCATGATGGGCCGCAGCATGACTATCAACCTTTCACAAAAAGTTGTTCAATCCTGTAAACCACACTCAACCGGACGTTGACCCAAGCCTCATTAGCCTAAAATCCTCCCACAACTAAAAATATGCTATTCAAATGGTGGAAACCACTTATTCACTCACAAGTTGCAGTCAGAATAAATGTTTCTAAACAGATAAAATGAAAGATAATAAAATATACTATCTGTGATATCTATTGATAAAATTTTGCAAAGCTCTGAGACACAGTAATCATATAATTACTGATGATTATTCATTGATATTGTTTTGATCAGGTTACAAAATGATTTTGAGAGAACAATTTTACACCTGTTTTGCCATGATGTTATTGCTGGATAAGCTTCAAGAAGTTGTAGTGATGTCATTCCACTAAGTCATTCAGAACATTAACAGAGTGTCATGAAAGCATTTTTGTCAAATTGCCATATAGTCAATTCCACTAGATGTTACAGTAACAGTCGGTGCACCTTGTTACAACAAGGACATGGCATATCAATCATGCTGGATATTATATCGGAGTTATCATAGCATTTTGGAAAACTTCTCGTTAGAACGTTATGTCACAACAGGTGGATAATGTTACACAAAATTGTTAAAACAGAGACATTGGATATCAATATTGCTAGATATTATATTGGAGTTATGGGAACATTTTGGATAGCTTGTCGTTAGAGCGTTATGTCAAAACTTGCTGATAATGTTACAAAAAATAATTTTGTGAGGTGATGGGAATAACATTCTGAGGCGATGTTTTAAACACAATAATATGATATCTCCAATGAGCTGCGTTTCAGCCAGTCAACCCGATATCATACAACAATATCAGGGAGTATGCTCTTGAATGCAATTGCCCGATCACAACATTATCACGAGGTACAAAACATTTTAAAAACATTTTGCGTTTGCTGGGTACACACTGAGCTATTCAGCCTCTCATACAGAGCATGATTGGTCCAAAATAAATATAAAAATGCTTCAAATGATAGCCGCGCCTATATGCTCCTCTCTTATAGGCGCCTTCACTTATAAGGCATGCGCCTTATAGGTGAGGTATTACGGTACAAAAGTACGTCTGAAATTGTCCAATATTATTTAAGTCTCAGGGCACGAAAAACAAAACAAATATGAGACTGCTAGGATATGGCTAGACTGATATTGTTTTCAGGTTAAAGTCGTTACAAAGAACTATAGAGAGCTGTGTTCAACAAACAATTTGCATGAACTGGAGATACTTCTCAGTAAATATGGGAACTATCTGGTGAGGCAAGGAGGCCTGTGTTACGCATCAACTCCTGAAGTTATTGAAATGCTACTGCAAACTCTCAACACAACTGAACAGCGCGAGCTTGTGATGTCCACCAGAGTGTACCATAGTCAAAATCTGCTTCACATGGCGGCTGAGGAAGGTCTCACTGAGCTAGTGAGGTATTGGATTACATCTGAATACTTTGATGGGGAGAGATTGCTGCAACCAGACACTTTAGGTAGCACAGCATTGCATCATTCTGCGAATGTTTGTATATTCAAAATGCTCTTGGAGGGTTTCGCCAGAACTAAAAATCAGAAAACTGAAGATTGTATAGATGTGAAGCTATTCCAATACCTCATAGGTCAGGATCGGATAGAAGTTATACTTTTTATCCTTGAACACTTTAGTGAGCACGGAAAAAAACTGCTAGTTGAGCCTTACGGTGATGAATCCTCAATATCACTGCATCATGCCAGGTCAGAAGAAATGGTTAAAGTTCTACTTCAAACCATTTCACCTCACGACAGACAGAAATTTCTTCTTTCTCGCAACTTAGGAGATCAGACCGCACTTCATCAATATTGTCTTTATGGGGAAACATCAGCAATAACAGGAATTGTTGAAATTAGTAAAGCATCTGGAATATGGTTTAAACTCATCATGACTGAAGATGATACAGGATCCTTACCATTCCATCTGTCCGCCAGCCAAGTTATAGCATCCATGTTGATGGAAACATTATCCATCACAGAAAGGAAGGATATGCTCACCTACATAAACAGTCGTAAAATGACAATGCTTCACTCTGTATGTGCTCATGATTATACCGGGGAGATTGTGTCCTATATACTGAAGGAGTGTATGGGAAAGACAATCAGCACCTCAGCCTTTGACAGCATGCTTGTACAAGAAGATACGGACAATGAATTCCCTCTACAAATTGCTATTGGTACAGGGAACAAAGAGGCTGTAGAGGTATTGGCAAACTATCTTTACTCAAGAACTGATCTTGAGTCGACTTTTAAGCAGGTCCTAGAACATCAAAATGTTGACGGTCAAAATGTGATCCATCAAACTCTCATCAACGCAGGGAGTGAATTCATTCTAGATACTCTGGTGGAGTACTGTCATTTAGCTGACTTTTGTAAACTGGTGCAGGCAGATCATTACAACAACTCACCAATAAACTACCTGTTGGGGAGATATCAGACTGCACTTTTGGCTTACTTTCTCATGCAAATTCCGTTACCTATGCGAAGAGTAATATTGAGTATTGAAAATTCAGCTGGTACAACAGGGGAGGAGTTAGCCAAAAGGTCGAGATTTGATAGGGCATATTATCACGCCAATGTTTTGTGTGGAAACAGGAAAGTCGAAATATCAGATGAGTTCCAAGAAGTAAAAATCCATCAGAGCGTCATTGCGCAGAAAATTGACGGCGAAGAGTTCTTTGATGTAACTTATGATGAGAAAATGTGGATTGTTGTACGATATTCATTAAACGAATATGATGTTGTGATGTCTGTAAGCTTATCAGAAAAACACCCTCCCACTAGTGACTCACTTGCAGTAAGTAGCCTCAATATGTTGGCATGTAGTAACCGATTAATTGCTCATGGTTGGTGCTTCCACTATCCATGTTCAGGATGAAGAATGAAACCTGTATTGGTGGTTGTGGATGATAATAATAGAAATTTTTGTGCGCCATATGGGTGTAGAAGAAGCTTGAATCTACTAAAGTCCTCTTGGTCAGATAAGCTCAATTTTAATACCTTTTGATGATCTATTGCTATGCTGTTTGATGCAATCCTCCTGGATCAACACAGCGCCTAACTTATGATAAAACAGATTATTTCTATTGACAGAAGGCATAACCTGACAATCTTATTTACATATAGGCTGCAGATTGCCCAAAAGATGCTGAGATGCCTGCAGGTCCAGCACTATTCATAGATGAAGAGCCAAACCGTGATAAGAAGGAGATAACTGCTATCAGAAGAGAGGTATTTGAGTGCGACAGCAAACAAAACCAGGGGAAGATGAAGGTAAACAATAATCCGAGCAAGTTTCATGATGATGAAACAAAGCCAAACAAATCAAGATTGAGCAATGAATGTAATAGGGTGTGGCCATGCATGTCTATGTGATGAGTGATTTACAGATTTTAAAGTTTATCTGTCAGGTGGTGATAAGAAAAAGATGCCTCAATCAGGAACAAAGCCTCCAGTTGCCTCCTCCAGGCCCTGATTTCAGTGTCTACTCAGTTTTCTGTGATGAAGGGGGTGATAAAAAGTGAGTATGGCCTCTCAACTAGTTTGCACCCGAACTAATTTACTTGTCCATATGCAGTGAGCTTTACGATACTGAAATGTTCAGTGTTGTCAGATATGAGTTGATACGATACTGTAGCACTTGTTTGTTACAATTCACAGTAGAATGCTAGATATTCTATTATAGGTCTCTTACAGACATACCGATTTTCTCTTGCTACAAGCATAAACATCACTGCCATTGTTGGGTCAGTTAATTCACTAAAGGTTATGAAAGTTGCGAAAGTTGTTAAGTTTCAGTTCTATCAAATTTTAGGACAAGGGATATAATAATAACCAAGTCTCTCAAAGAGGTTGTGAAGGACCCTGCAGTGTTCAGCACAGACTACACCATCCAAGAACTGCTCAAAACCTCAGGAGTTAGTAAAGTTGCTGTGGACTGCACGCTGACAGGACATGTAACAAATAGAGGGGCACGGTGGTCCTGTATTGAAGAGAACACGATTTCTAAAGAGTCTCACCTGATTATCAAAAGTTGTGCTAAGAAGAGAGCCCTAGTCATCTGTTACAAATATGTTGTGGTGGATGGTGCTGTGGAACCACGGGAAGGTTGGGAGGAACAAAATGATGAGGCAAATAAGCTTTTAAAAGAATCATTAGGATTTCAGGTAAGTGGTACAGATAGTCCTTGCTAGGCGTGTGTATAATGGGCAGCGAAACTATAGTCTGTAAGTCTGTAAGTCTGTTTACAGCACTGGACAATGGACATTTAAACATCCATGCTTTGTGGATAAAACTGCAAGTGAGTTTGTTTTTAAATGGAACCCTCCATTCCTACTCTTGCCTGACATTACCATTAACTTGTTGCGATGATGGTCACCTCTTAATTTATAAGATTGCATATTCTGTCAGAGTGAGGACATTATACAAGCACCCAATGCAACAAGCGAGGTATTCTTTGCCAAGATCGCCGAACTACTCTCAGAGGAAGCTGAACTTTTTTGCTTGGTTGTTATGGGGCACGGAGACCTAGATGGGAACATCACAGATGTTGACAGTAAACCTGTCCCTGTCAAGAAAATTATAGACGAACTCAATGATGGAACAACAGCTCATGTCCCTAAGGTAAAATTATCTTATCTTACTGTGCACTATATCCAGTAGTCTGGAACAATTGATTAATTAATTATTTGGAACTTCCAACAGTGTTGAAAGAAAATCACTATGGTTCCATGCTTTGAATGGGTAGTCCACTCCCATGCCGAATGATGAATGCTTATGATTTCCATGATGGAAAAACATAAAAAGAGATCTGCCCGCGGCGACCCGGGCCTCCCGCATAGAATCTATTGTTCCATGGGCACTATCCGTTCATCTACGCCACCTTATACACTTGTTGCGGATCAAAACAGTTCCTGCCATTGAATGAAGAAATGATTACAAACGCGTACGAAGTAAACCTAAATGCTAATCCCATGTAACAATTGGGCCTAAAACCAACGTCGCGCCTACATATGGAAACATTGTGAACAAGGGCTTACATATCCTGAGGTACTGATATTTTTCAATTGTATAACATCTACGCTTTGACCAGTATGTAATTCTGTTTTCCCATGATTTCAGCTTGTACTTTTCTCTTTTTGCCGAGGACGTCTCCGGGCAAGGGGAAAGCCAAAGGCAAACAGGACGATTGAAAGTGAAGAATTAAAGGTCATGGCTTCATTTCTCAAGACTGTTGACACCAATTTCTCCCCAAACGAGATCCCATTGAAGACAGCTGAGAGGTACAGAGAATGGGCAAGACACCCTTTCCCTGAGATAAACAACCCTCCAAACTGTTACATCATGTACTCAACATTACCTGATAGCAAGTGAGATATTTTGTTTTATACTGTGTGATGGCTTGTGCTAACCACCCAATGTAGCACGACAGCCGCTAATGTGATAAAGAACAATCTCCATTTCTTACATTCAAAGTATTACCGCCACTTTGGACTATAGGGGAGATTTGTATAAAAGCTGGACTGTGTTGTTTGGCGTGCTTTATTTAAATCCTGCATGTGCAAGAGTGAACAGGGCGGAGAGAGTGAGTGCACTGTAGGATATATGAAAATAAACAGAACACAGTGGAAGACTCAACAGAACAACATGAAAACTGCACTGTATACAATAAATACTCATCATCTTTACAGATCACCACGAGACCAAATCGGGTTCAGAGTAATGAGAAAATACTTGGCGGATGCGGTCAAGGCCAAATGTAGTTATGGAGATGCCGGACTACCCACTCATCAAACACCAAAAACCCAAATGACTGAAACTAACCATGTGAAAGATATGCAATGCCAGGCCAAGTCAAGCGTAAGCAAATCTTCAGAAACCAAACCGGCTTTGCTCATAGACATTGTACATCTATTCACTGATGTAGGTTTTTTGGTGAGGGAGGGTTCAGGGTTTACTCAAAATACTAACTACTGTTATACTGTTGATAAATTCAGCAAACAACTTGCGATTCAATTACCACTCACATAGGACTCTATGGAACTGATGGACAAAAGTATCTGCTATACAGGAATCAATGACAATAGGATCTGTGTCCTATCATAAGCTGATTTTCGATCATAACCATTATGTTTTGCTTACACATGTCACTTTCACTTCAAGGCAGATTATTGGCCGCTTTTACATTTCCTTGACTAATATGTTATGTAGCCAGCACTTTTTTTCTAAGCTTTTCTCTTGATATTCTGAAACATTATACCACACATATACAACAAAAATAAAAGACATAACACCACTCAATGAATAATTACCCTACAACATTATACAAATAACTGTGTACTCAATTTGTTAGAGTGCCTGCCCTCTAACGCTCAAGCGTTGGAGCTCTTGGGTTCTAATCCCGCTGCAGTCTACCGACTACTGGGCTCAATTGACGCCCCATGTCAGCTCCGACCTGCCTGCAAACTGAGAGCAACTTGGCGCCGAATATTGCGGCTGCGCTGAATATGGTATCACCTTAATATCTCAGTCTTCGGACAGAGACAAAACCTTGCGATTATTACCCACTTTTTTTAAAACATTTACACTGGAGGAGTAAACATTAGCAAGGTTTTAGTTTAGTTAAACTAAGCTAGCAACAACTTTCTCTAGGAATGTATTTTAATACATAAAAGCTTATTTTGTTACGCCCGTTTTGAACATTTTAACTCCTACCATACACAATTCTGATTATATACATGATATTATGGTCGCTCAATGAACAATCCATATATGGTATTGCTTTCTTTTAAAACGGTAAGTCCGGTTGTATATATATGGTCTCGCAGAGTTGCTGGTTTTCTGATAGCGTTTGCTTTATTGATCATTTGTTTGAGAGAATATGGTTTGCATAATTTTTTACTCCATTGTGGGATTTTGAGTTTGACATCTAACAGATTGATATGAAAATCAATCGTAATAATTATTTCTTCAGATATTGATTCACATTGAGACAGAATATCAGTAAATTCGTTTTCTCAACTTATTAGTGAACTTGGTGGTCTATATAAACTGTGTCTACAGTTTCAGCTTCATAACAGCACTCATATTGACTAAAGAATCAAAGCCTCCCCTTTCCAGGTATATGTATCACTTTCAGATAATTTTACTTACACTACACAAATTGGCTCAGATATCAAATTGTTTGTGCTATATAAATATAATTTTTTAGGCAACCAAGGTCGTCTCATTAGAAATGTTTTATACTCAGTGCCAGAAAAAATAGAAGCAAAGAAATCAGAAAGAAAATAGAATAGAATACGCTGTCTGGATGATAGTTTAGTGTTTAAATCTCGTTGAAGGTACTGGCATTTTATAAACAACAATCTACATCTTCATTCTATAGAGAATGTATTAAAGAATAGACTACTATAAAATAAAAGCACTGTGACTAGAGGCTAGACTTTCACATCACGCCTATTGGCAAAATAATGTACACATAAATTTTGCTACACAGCCTTTTTTCAAAATTGTTGGTTATTTTTGTGGTCATGGCATTTTCCTTATGGATAGTTTGGGGCAAACCGACAGTGAGAGCGTTTCCTGTTTTAAGTTTCCTGTTAGCTGGCTCTGACAAAGTATCTTGTGCATATCACTACTCCATTGCCAATATTGATCTTCTAAGAAAGGTAAGAATAAGTACCGTATCATCAATTGATTTGCTCAGAAAATAAAAGGGGTTTTTGTTATTGGAATGCGATAAAATACCACTTGCTGTTTATTCCAGACTACCAAATACCAACAGAGCTGCATGTATGACAAAAAGAGGTGTTTTTTGCCATAATGTGGTATAAATTGCAGAGCAGGATTGAAGTCAAAGCAGGCAATATAACCATCAATGAAATGCCCATCCAATTTAACTCTTCTAATCAGGAATTATCTACACAGTGTTAGTGAGGGCACAACTTCAAGAATCGGAAATCAGGTCGGTTTGTCCAGGACTGTTTTAGAAATGCCCCAAACTCCCTGGTTTATCGAATGTGCCCATAGCTATTATATATATATATATATATACATATGGGCTATGGGTACCTTCGATAAACAAGGGAGTTTGGGACAGGTCCAAAACTCTCCGGACCAACCAACGCGACATAGGAAATAAAAGTATTACATAGTTTGTGGATTTCTAATATGTGGTGTTACACCTGACCTACCTGGACGAGTTCGCCATTTTGTACCTCTCTAGTGACTATTATTTGTTTACGGTCACTATCTGTAGGGTCAGATACAACTGTCACAACCCCATCCCTGACCTCCACATGGGCCTAAAGCAACAAAATAATGTAATTTTCTATTATGGTGTGTAACTTATATGATATAGAGGGTTGGCTGGTCTGTTAGAGTCATAGAGAAATTAACTATTTCAGGCAACCACACAAGGGCAGAATCTATATACATGGGTTATTTGAGATTGTGTTGATTGCCATTTTGCCAAGGCTTGACAAAATTTCCACCAAACACATATTTTCTACATTTTCTAGATAACAACTACTTCTTCCGTGAAATGACTCTGTCTTTCTGAGTGATGGTCTGAAATGTGGAGAAAGATAAGCCGTAACCATAGACTTAATAATAAACCTAGACAGGGCACTATGGAGCATTAGCATTGAGGCACTGAGGCAGTTAATTGTGGCAAAATTGATTGAGGTTCAACAAAAAACCTTGATTATGGACAGTAAATCAATGATAGCATCATTGCTTTTACACCTTCCAATGAAGTTACGTTGCCCCACAATTAAGTGCCTCACTTCAGCTGTATATAGTGTCCTGCCTAGGTTTATTATCAAGTCTATGGCCGTAACGTTTAATAAATAATGTTTGCTTGGTTGACGAGTTATTATTTAATACTTTTTGTTACATCCTAAATGACCAGAACATTGGAGGTTTGCATTTAATAAATCACACACAGCATGGAAGTGTGAGAACAGTACTCTTTCGCTTGTATAACAGTGTACTTCTTGCAGCGTAGATTTGAGGGGCTGGAGAAATGGTCTTAAAATTAAACTTCAGTATTCAGGTATTGATTATTGATCACAGCATGAATACACAGAGGCATTTTTAAACATATAAAATTGAAAGTTGTAACATTGATGAATATATAATGGGCTGTAAAGGTAATAGATTTAGTCATGGTGTCCCACTACGTGAACTTTGCATGCTTCAGTCTCCACAACAATAGCTGAGTGGAATACTTAGTGCCAAATGAGCTTTTATTGATTCACTGCAAAAGTCTTGTCCCAGAATTTCACATCATTCAGGTGTTTGCTTAGTGCTATCATTCTCCCTGGTGCTATGCCAACATTGATAGTTATTATACAACTTTTTCTCTTTGAACATTTTGTGAGGCATCAGGATAGTTTGAGGATTTATCCATGATGCTATTTGAAAGTGTCATGATAATTTTCTAGCTTTAAGATGTTGACTGTAAGTGACATCAAGCTGGGTCATAAATTGGGTCATCAATATAGTCATACTACATAACCTGGTTTACTAAACTAGCGAGGGGGAGCGTTGATGCGGAGGTGGGGGGAGCCTATCGATTCATAAAAATTTGCTACCCTCAAGTATAGAAAATTGTTTTATGGGCCTTTTATAACAATGCAGATAAATGTCCTCTTGACAGTCATAGATCCCCAAATATTTAGCATAAATAGCATTTCTTGAAGAAATAGATGGCTGAGATGAATTTGCAACTGACACTGCCACTGTCACTGCTACCCAACCCAAGAGTTTATATGCAGACTGCCTAGCTTCGCAACGCCCAGATCTGATTTCGGTAAACTCACCGTTGTTTTATTCCCTCCAGGAAATTCCTCATCTGCTTTTGAGCCGTCCATAGGATAACTCATAATCTGTGTCATAAACCCTGTCTCGATCTTGACCTGGTATTTCCCTTCTTCTATTGATATAGTCATGGTAGGGGAACCTTGCTTTGCTAGTTTTCGTGTCACGAAGTTAACACCTAGAAGAATTGCAGTGAAGTGTTCTCATAGTAATTAAGCGGCCATAAACATTGGAGTTGAAGTACTTAAACTCTGTCCAGGTTCCTGGTTGAAGCATTTCATCATCAAATACATCACAACCATGTGGTTGATAACAACTGTACCAGAAACCCACGCGTCGCTTGAGGACTTAAGTGACCTTGGCTGATAATACTCTACTGCTGGTCAAATTAGATACCATTACCAGCAGATGCTGTTGGTTCTAAACTTTTGTCTACATCTCTCAATGGCATCAATGGTCCTGCGCTTCACTTTCCTCCTCCGTGGGGCCGTCGGCCGAGGGACAAAAGTCTGGGGGGCTCAGACTACCATATCAGTTTCGAATATTCTAATATTCCAAAAATAATACTTAGTGACAAACCCATTTCTGACAGGAACTCTTCTAAGTTTTCTGTTCTAGAGTTGTCACATTTCCACACTCCCAGCAGGGGTTTGAGCGCTTCTTCCAACGACATGATCACTGAAAATGTAAATTCTATTGTAATCAAATTCTATTGTAAAACGCTTTCCTCATATCAATCATTCCACAGCTAAATTTGATCATCACTCCACAAACATGGTAGTTACTTCTCGCATAGCTGAGATCTCTTCCACTGCTAAAAGCACCAAATGCGCACATGTGACAATCTGTCCATGACAGTTGTAGGACTGGAGATAATATTGTAGAACATACCAACTCAGTGAGTCTGACAAAAAGCCAAAGGGTTAGATGAAGGTGCAGAGAGCAAATAGCTCAGTCAATGTGAATGTCTCACAGTTTTACAAGTTAACCTAGTAATGTAATATACTTGCGCTTGAGATTTGCACCATGACAACATGTCAATAGTATATTGTTTGCTATCGTAATTTTGTGCACATTATAACGATTACAAATATCATGCATGAAATAGGCGGATCTCCAAGCAGACTTGTCTTCTAAAAGGCTAACATGGTAGGATGCAGTCAAAAATCAAATGCCTGGACATCATAATAATAATTTATACCCTATGGAAAAACAACTACCTTTATCCCGATATGAGTCTAATAACATGCAATCATCTTTTCTTCAGTCTATAAGCCGAAAGCGCTGTACCTAAAAAACATACTAGGCTATTTGTTTTCAAGATCCACATGCAAGCAACAATTTGCTTGTTTCAATGCTATTGCTATCACCTGTAAAGTGTAGACAGCAACCAATCCAACTTATTTTAGTGTAGTTCCAGAAGATAAGTCGGTGATATCATGAATTTTTGTATGTAATTGTATTATGCTTATAAGATATTATAAAATACAATGTCATGGGAGGCTTGATCAGCTAGGGTATATAAAAAAGCAGCAAAATATATAACGTATATACGTATCAACCCTAGCATTTGAGTTTAACCATCATCCATTTGCCACCTAATGGCTAATGCTACTTGTATACAATGCAACTAACTACGGTATAGGCTAAAAAAGGTATGCCGCCCTGCAACAAGGCATTTGTTTCACAGCCTCTGTTCAAAGCCTTTATTTACAGGTGCAGTGTTAGGCGTTTTTCTTGTGTGCATCAATATCTATCTGGCAGTGAGAGAGTTTCCTGATCTAAGTTTCTGTTTAGCTGGCTCTGACAAAGTACCTTGTGCATATCACTACTCCATTACCCACATTGATTTTCTTCAAAAGAGAAGGTCAAAGAATATCAGCTGTTCATAATAAATGTGTTGAGACAAAATGCCTAACTTTAAAACGTGTCGATCTTGGAGGATGGGACGGAGGATGTTCAGGCAAAGGGCGACAATCTCAATCAAAAATACTCTAAGCATGTACTCAATTGGTTTCAATATGGATGTCCATTGATGCAATGGCATGAGGGAGATTGTTAAAATGCTAACGCTCAAAGAGGATAGATTGCACCAAATCTAAGTTAAAGCAAAAATTTTGGGACAAACTCCCTGGATCAAGGGACAATTAGGCTGCATGATACCTGCGAAGCAGTAATTGAGGGTTCAAAAACAGCTGCAAGAGGAATTTCAAGGCATTCCACTGCCTGATACTCTATTTCAGCTACCCATGCGCCCCACATAAAGTTATGATCGCTCAAACCACCGTCAAAGCAGCCTATTTGGCAACAAGGGCAACATGCAAATTGCAACATCATTATAATAGTAGGAGTAGGAGGTGGCTCAGTGGTTAGAGCGCCGGACTTTCAGCATGCAAGTGTGGAAGGTCGTGGGTTCGAGTCCCACTGCAGTCCGCTGACTACTGGGAGTTGTTGGACCCCCGACCTGCCTATAAACTGAGAGAAAATTGACGCAGTCATTGCAGCCTCGCACTTAAGGCACACTATTTCGCCGCCGCGCTGTGGTGAGTGACCAACCATTGGGATTTTAACTAACATAATCACTCTCACACAGGAGTTGTGTGCACAGTGAGAATGAGGGAACAACTTTGATGAATCAACTACTAGTGTTGGTAAAACTCCCCACCCTCCCTGGTAAAACTCCCCACCCTCCCTGGTAAAACTCCCCACCCTCCCTGGTAAAACCCATAGACTTAGTATACTAGTACATGTATATTAAGTCTATGGATAAACCCGTAAGGGCGTTATATAGACCTACCTGGACAAGTTCTCCATTTACTAACTCTCTTGTGACTATAGTTTGCTTTCGATTACCATCTGTAGGGTCAGCTACTACTGTGACTACGCCATCTCTGACCTCAACATGGGCCTTAAGAAGAAGAAAAAGAAATATGGTACAAAAGAAGGCGCTAACTAAATATGATATGCGTTTGTTGTTAGGAAAATAATCAATTAGAACTTTGCGAGACCAACGGATATCATCATCTACCAGGATCTCATTACCTTTGTAAAAAAGTTTACAGATGTCATGCCTGTGAAGAACTGGTCATTCCAATACCCCCAACTTAGCCACTGCCCATCGGCAACTTTGTAATATAAGTGCAAAATTTAATGTAAGGAGAAAGCTATGCTACAAAATTTCACCCAATGCCAGACAATGCGATGACACAAGCACCTCAAAGCACTTTATGAACACACACAGCACAAACTGTTTATACCCTTTGCTTGTATAAAAGTGCATTACTTTTAACTGTAAATTTTTCATGTTTGCATTATAAAAATTAAGAAAAGCAAAGTTTCAGAGAGTGCATAAGTGCAATATTGGAGCAGCAGGTATTGACCACAAAATAACACAGTATTCACAAAGTAGGAAAATACTTGTATTATCATATCATTATCATTATATTATATCATATAATATTACATGATATTATTATCTCTGATGTACTGTGACACCTTAGATGCACACAAACTGGTAACCATGTTGACTGTTGCATCATTCATTACACTGCCAATAATATTAGATTAGTACACTAAATTTTCTAATTTGTAGACTGTATGCAGAGTTGCTCAGTGGGACAATTATGACCATTGTAATGTGCCGAAAGTACATTCGTAATGTTGCTAATGTTATAATGTCCTGTTCAGTGAACTCTATCTACACACAGTCTACACTCTACACAATATAAAACTTAGGCTATAGGCTATAGGTAATGAGCAATGTTGACCCAGGTAAGCGATGTCAACTTTTAGGACAAAATTTTGTCCTAGAAGTTCACACCACTCACGTCGTTGCTTATTACAGGTTTATTATTATGTCTAATGCTTATTACTAAGCAAAGCCTTTCTTTATTATAAATAGCTTATTATATTGACTGGTATTAGAGTATTTTTTACAAAAGTTCCCCACAGAGGATGGGGGGGGGGTTCACCGGTTTGTTGCTCAAACTACATTGGTCCCTGTGCCAAGCTAATTTCAGAATTTATCCATGATGCACTTATTTTTGTTTCATGACCTCATATAGGCTGAAATTAATAAGGGAAATCCTAAGCAATCTGGTTATCTAAACTAACAGGGTGATTGAATTGAGTGACCATGTGAAGGCTAGTACCTCTAGTGACATTATAATATGTGTTTTCTGCGCAACCACTTAAATGTTTGCTATTCGTTATTAGGCTCCCCCCAATATCAGGAGCTGGATGACTGACAGGCTTGGTGGCGGCCGAGGAATCATTTTCTCATATAAGTCACACGGAAACTGATGAGAATTTCAGCATGTGTATCACTGCTACCTCAGTATTCATTTACTGAGTTGGACCGGTGCCAAATTAGCATACAAAATCATCGACAGTATTTTCCAACATTGAAACAGTCGTATTTTGGAAATTAAAGGAGATTACCCTTTTTGATTTTACTCACTCTTGCTTTACCACCTCCGCGGTATTCTTCATCTATTACTGAGCCGTCGACTGGATAACTCATAATCTGTGTCATAAACCCTGTATCAGACTTGACGTGGTAGTTCCCTTCTTGTATCGATATGGTTATAGTAGGAGACCCTCGCTTAGCCAGCTTGCGTATTACAAAGTTGACACCTAAAAACATGCAAAGAATTATAAGAATGGTTTATATATTGAATCCCATAGTAACATGAAAGCTATGGTGGGTGAATGTCCAACTGATTGCTAACCCCGAAGAACTTGTCGACTGTCAACGAAAGCCGCAATAGCCCTAAAATGGTGAATGCAAGGGCCAATTTACCAGTTCTGGATGATCTACTTTTCTATTAATAGTAATGTATATCTACAAAGTTCTGCATATGTAACAAACCCATTTCTTGCAGGAACTCCTCAAAGTTTTCTGTCCTCGAGTTGTCACATTTCCATACTCCCAGCAGAGGCTTGAGAGCTTCTTCTACAGACATGGCTGCTAAAAGTTAAATGGATAATTACAAATTAGTAAAACCTAAGATTTAATTGAACTGAAATACAAATAATACACCCCTAGCAAAGTGAACGGAAGCTAAATATAAGTTGACCCAGTTTCGGGGCCACTCAAAGCTAGCTTTAGGTTTTGGGTAGTCTAAGTGTTCAGATGGTTCTAATGCGAGTTAGTGGCATTACATTATCAACCACGAACTCGCATTAGAGCCGTCTCAGCGCTTAGACTAGGTTTTGGGTAGCTTCGGTGGAAGGCTATACAGTTTATGCCTCTAAGGTGATTCAAGTAAAGTATAAGATTATATAGCCATAGGAAAGTTGACATCGCGCAAAATTGTATCGAACTTGAATTTTTGCCCACAGGTGCAGTTATCAGGTCACCTACTCAAAGCTCTACCCAGAATAGAGTAGGACTAGAGGTTATAATACAGCACTTACCAGTTTTTAGGTGTATGTAATAAGAGCTGAAGGATTAGATACAAATGCGAGATCAAATAGCCAAGTCACTGTGATGGCGTCACTGTTTAATAGCTTAACTCTAGTTACTATACCGCAGAGGATCAGTTTTTATAACATGTGCTTCCTCAAACTATGCCTGTACCCAATAAGACTTGCACAGTAATGATCATGTGTCATGCAAGTTAGTAGCATTTTCATATGCCTTCATATGCCTTCATATGGTTTATATAGAAATAATTGTCAATTGTCACGCTTAAAGTGGGCGGTACCCCATGCGAACTTGACCTCTAATTGATAAGGCTAAAAGTAAACAGAAGAATCGGTTAGGATTAAATCCGTGCAGAACTGTTTGAAAGTAAATATTTATTATGCTCTGAGATAAATATAGCAATGCCCATCACCTATTGGGCACTAGGAGCAGTGCTTGTAATGGAAATAAAAGATCATCAATAGCATTGTCATGGGAAATTTGATCGATTGGCCTTATGGGATAGAAAAAAATAGCAGAATATAAAACCAAAATATCACAACACAGTAGAAATAGTTTGAGTGCCCAAGTTGCTATGTTTGTGAGGGGCGCTAAAGACTACTCTGCCTTAAGAACAGCACCTGGCTTATCAACAATTTGGGACTTCAAGCCATGATAGAATGATAGTAAGCCTGGAATGAAATATAACATATATGTGAATTCTACGGATATGATTGCAATATTTGAGCCAAGGAGGGCAATGCACCTCTTAAATACTAGACGAGTAATATTATGACTGTACTGTACAATTATGAGATCCCGTTAACTGAAGGTCGAGTTAGCTTGTTTTCTGCTTCGATGTCCATTTCTAGGCAGGATCGGCTCAGAGTCAGTTTGATCGCTGTCCGAGAACTCAAAATCTGCCATCTGTATAGCTTCTTTACTTATCTGTTTATATTGCGATGCTCGAGGCTTAGCCAAGCAGTGCATGACTACGAAAGTCACCCCACACCCCAAAACACATGTAAGTGTTGTGTATAGAAGTGAAACTGGGTTAGTTTTGTCTATAAGATAGCCAGCAATTGCAGGTATTACCATTTCACCAAGCGCAGAGGCACATACAAACACTGCCGCCATACGACTAGTCACTTTTATATAACCTTCAAGCCATAAAACACCAGTAGGAAATATAGCTGCCATACCAGCTCCCATAGTAGCCGTCAGCACCCATAGAGACCCAGCGTTAGCTGTGGTCGTCATTGCTACGGTAAGTCCAATTATAGAAGCTATTGTTGTAATAATAGATATGATTATCATAGCTGTAGGAGAAAGGCACTTGGATAAAGGTACGGAGATTCCTCGAGCGAACGCGAACGAACCCCAGTATACCGATGTCAAGAATGAGCCTGCCTGAGGGGAGAACTGGTTATGGTATATGCTGAATGTGGAAATAAACTGTCCGTAGGCCACTTCAGTTCCCACGTAAAGAAAGAAGAAGACAAAAACGGAGCCCATGACCTTGACCTTGTAAGACGTAGAGGGCGCCATCATAATTTCAGCTACTTCCTGTAGATCATTTTCAGATTTGCGACGGCCTGAGGGACTGCTAGCGGCAGTGGGTGAGCACTTTGGTGAGTCTAGACAGCAGAAGACAATTCCAAACAAGAGCATTACAGCAGCAATGATCAAATAGCTGAATTGAACTTTTGATATTGACTGTAAAAAATCGCCTGCCGCTTCGAACGGTGACCGTGCATCATGGGGTTTAGTTATATTGAAGGTTGCTGTAACTGCAGTGGTAGTTTGTGGTTTTGATGTCTCCACAGGTTTTGTAGATGGGGTGATCGTGGTAGTTGGGTTTGTCGTTGTAGATGGAGTAGTTGCTGTTGTGGATGTTATAGTAGTTGTTGGTGTTGTTGTAGTAGTTGTTGGTGTTGTTGTAGTAGTTGTTGGTGTTGTTGTAGTAGTTGTTGATGTGGTTGTTGTTGTGGTTGTTGGAGTGTTTTGCACTGTTGGTGGTTTCGTCACCACTGGTGCATCTATAGCTGAAGTTGTGACTGGATCAGTGTGTTGAGTTGTTATTGTCTCGGTCGTACTGACTATCGACATCACATTTTCAGTCGTCTGGGGGTTCTGTAATGTGGTAGTGGTTTGCGGCATGGAACTTGGGTCATTCTGATCTGTTTCTTTAGTTATTTCAGACTCAGTTGTTGTGGTTTCACCTTTGGTAGAAGATGTATCAGTGTGATTAACAGTAGTATCCTTACTTGTGATATCTTTAGTTGTCTCCATAGTCAATGTGGTCGATTCAGTGATACTGTCAGACCCGTCCGTAAGGCTTGTTGTTGATGAATTCTCAGTAGAATTATTAAGTCCTTCTGCCGTTTTTGCTGGCCCTGTTTTGGGAGTTGTGGCTGTGGTCGGTGAGGTAGGAGTGGATATGGTTGGCTTCAGACTAGAATCAGGTTTTTCGTCATCGGTCATCCCACTGGCCTTTTTCAAATTCTGATCTTTGCTAACCTCAGCGCCAGTTCCAGGCTTTTGTGGAATAGGCTCGGTGGTAGTTGCAAGCGTCGCATTACTTATAAGCTTAGTAGAACCAGTCGTACTTTCAGTCTCATCTGCCGTGGTAGTCAGATCTAATAGACTGGTTAAAGTTCTGTCTGGATGATCAAGTGTTAATGTGGTACTGTCTGTGAAGAACAATTCCCGTTTATGAAGCGAATTAGCTGCTCTCTCAACGAAGGGAGTCGTGGGCGCAAAGATGGTATTATTGCAGTCAGAACTAACTTCGTTACTCAGAAACGGAGCTGCGACCAATGGGGCCATAAAGGCTCCAACACCAAATGCAAAGTGTAATGCTTGCATGTATGGGCCACTCTTCTTCCCCCAAATTCTAAGACATATCACATTACCACCTGAAAAAGTAAGAAAAATGATATGCAAAACAAATGTAGCCTTGTCACGAGGCCACGGGTTTTTGTTTTTTGTTTGTTTTGGGAGTGGCCTATACATGACGTGCTGCCAGGTTACTTAAATTTTTTTTAACTTAGCTATGTTTTCACATTATTACTGCAAAAAACTTAGTGAAATCAATATATTTGAATTTATTTTGTACATGATAAATGACAAAGTTAATTTATTTGCCTATGGAACAAAGAAAGAGTCAAAGCTCAAAGCGGTGTAAGTTAGACCTAAAAAGCCAGAAGACAACTCCTCATACTATAGTGAGAAATACAGGGCCACTCCAGAAACCAAAATAACGAAAAGCCGTGGCCGTGTGACAAGGCTAGAAGGTTGACGAAGTAGGGACAAATACCACGATGCATGTTGAAGTGTATACCATAATGCAATATTCTGGAATTTCCGATGGAGCTTTGTTCAATGAGGACATACAAGGTTTTTGTCCTGGGAAGGCAGATCGAAACCTTGTATACCATCATTGAACAATGTTATGAAGTTATGAAACAAAGTTATTAAATACATTGCGGTAATTGTCGTTGACATTACAATCATGGTTATTTTGCATAATATGAGTAATCTAAGAACTTAGAGAATTTAATTTCCCACCAGCATAATCTTCCCAAACAGTTCAATACAATCATTTAACATCCGTTAAGAACTAGAAGTAGATGATCAACATAATGCCAGCAACATGAAAATTAGGAAACAACAACTTTAGCCAAGAGAGTGCCCACATGTGAAAAACTAGGATTACACCCTCTTGTAAAAGTATGGGACAACTCTTGGAATCAACAGCCTTTGATCCCCCCTTCTTCACATCCGTTTACATTGCTTTGCTTCGGTTGAATAATTTTGTCACGAACATTAAGTTTGCTGTTGTAAGGGCGGGGATGACAAAAATAAACATAAAAGTAAGAGTAAAGCAAAGTCTGACTTCTAGTGCATGACAGCAGAATGTTTAATAATTCTTAACTCACCTGTATCTAGAAATCCCATAGCGATACTTGTTAAGGATAAGCAGAAACATAATACTATGAGAGATGTTGTAAACGGTGCCGCGGCAATGGCTAAAAGTAAAAAAAGTATGTATTATTAAAATCACTAAGCCCAGGATAAAATAGGTATAAGTCAGCCTTGTGACAAAGCTAGGAACCTCGAACAACATCACAGCCGCTTCTGTGAGCAGAAAGCTTCAAGCCTCACTATTTCCAACTCATTATCCTAATTTTCCTTTTATTGAACAGATATTTTCTTTAAAACCTTTTTACTACATCAGATGCAAAAGGACCAATTAGCCTACATGGAGTAAAGTGTCACAATCTATAAAGGTCATCTGAATTGAAGAATCATTTTAAAGAATTCTATTATAATAGTACAATTTTAAATAGTACAATTCTTTTATAATATAGTTACAGCCATCTAAAGCTGGGGCTATAATACGCTGTGTGGCGATAAAAGTGCTGCAAACACTTCCCCAAGGCAGCAAAGAGGAAACTCAATAGAAATCATTACATGAAGTTTAAAATTACCCACTGATGATAAAAATTATCAAGAGGATGAACTCAAACTGTAGGTGCAAGTCAAATTGAGTGATTTCAACTTTCAACTGAGTGTAAATTTTTTGAGATCTTTGCATATGCAACCTCTCCTGCTTCTAACTCACCAAGTTCACAAACAATAAACACCAGATTTTTCACACTATTCTAGGCAGCTGGTGCGTCATCTAGGGCCTATGCAATGATTTTTAAGGGATCTTTAGCAGACTCCAATTTGGCCGTACTATACCATATTTCTTGTAAGAATTGGTAGTTATTAGATCCACAAAGTTCTTTTCCCCCATGTTTGCCGACAAACCCTAGGGCACAGCTATGGTTTTAGAATGCTGTTCAATAATGAAGCCGACCCGATACGGTTTTATGACTGTGCTCTAAAGGTTATGAGCAAAACTCCAGCAAATCCTTCCCACAATATCAACTTGCAGAGTGGTTGGACCAACCTAAAGGCAGGAAGTGCTGATTGGACCTGGGCTACTTATATTCACTATGTAATGAACAATTTGCTGTCATAGCTACAATATAAGAAAGTTTAGGGCTTAGGTTTTAGTACAAATCTTATATTTTGTGTGTCAAATTTAAGTAAAGTAAAAATTGACGTGTTTTAGGGCAATAAGCAGGCAATGCACGGCCTTCTTACTAAAGCCAGTCATCACCACCCCCACCCCCAACACATAGCAATGGTTGTCACTTGGCTTACAGGCTAATCTAAACAACTACTTACATATCGCAGCTAAGATAAGGGCCACAGATACGAGAAGTCTATCACGCTTTTCTAGCTTATCAAATAGAAAACCTCCGACCACTGAGCCTACAAATATACATGTAATGTAACCACAATAACATGTTATGATCCAGATGACCCTCGCGGACAAACAGATCATCACTTCCGACACTACCATGCGTAACAATGTGAAAAATGAAATGTCTCGAATTAAATCAAACTCCTTATCTTATTGGTTTGGGTTTGATGTGAAACTGATTGATATTCGCTATCCAAAGGTGTCAGATTGCAGTAAGCATTGAGGCATATTAGAGATGGAATTTTAAACAAGGGTCTAAATTGGGCATTTAAAAAGTGCAGGAATGTACCTCACAGCTACAATCTCTATACAGTATTAGTAACAATTCACCGTAGATATACTTGGCACAATGTTAACAGCCAAAAGAGGCCATGAGACATGTACAGCTCAACATTCCAAATCCAAGTGGAAAACCTTAGCTCTTAGCTGCATATAATAGTAACAACTGGCAATTATTGACCTTTCTTGATCTGCTTTTGGTGGGTGTGCCTCCCCCCTCATATACACCACCAAGTACATCTTGTGATGACATGCCAAAGCTATATCTATATGAGTTGTTTTACGTGTATATAGCTGCTATATACGCGTAAAATAGCTGGTTTTCCTGATGGATTGGGGTGTTGAGCAGCATTACAGCCCCCCTCCCCCAACCTAGTGCAGCTCACCAAGACAGGCGCTTAGGCTACTATGGATAACAGCCAAGTGGGGCAAATCGTTGTTTGTTTGTAAACAATCTTGTCAAAGAATATCCGTGACAGATATAAGCGTGATTATCTGATTTTGTCTGAACTGAACTTTACCCTACTTCTGTGAGTGGACTTTAATCCTTATCAGATAAATAGTTCAATCAGTTCCAAAGAGTCAAATAATGTAAACATCAGCAAGATTGCCACGAAGCAAGATTTTGATAAAAGTCAAACATTCATCGCTAGCGCTTATAACTTGTGCTGAAACAGGAAGGTTTATGTGTCATGCGATAGAAGTAAGATCTTAGACTTAAGTTTAACTTGATAATGATGCTGGTACTGTTTACTGATGTCTCTTGATTGAAAGATCTTCAGACAAGCGTGGTAACAAGCTCCTGATCTGAGGAGAGTCAGGACACATTATACACTATGTGCCTTTATATATTTTTGGGGATAAACTAAGGTTGAGGAATATCATGTCATTTATTATAAACCAGATTTTTTGAGCGTATTACTGCTTTCCACTACACTCTTGACATCTAGGTATAGACTCACTGAAGAATTTAAAAACCGGTAGGGTAGGCCTACCCATGGTCCCCTGAGACTTACATGCCATACTTTGCCAAAGTCCAGTACCAACCACTGATTGGCCGACTGGACATTGGCTAAGAAAAGGCATGTAAGTCCCATGGCCCCATGGGTAGGCCTACCAACTTAATATCTAAATAAATCAACCCAAGGTCGAAGCTACAGACTTACCAAAAAGGTATCCCAGAGATCGAGAAGGGAATATATAGCTAATACGCTGTAGGTCGGTGTCGACTTTACATTGTAAGTAGTGAAGAGTGGGACCTGGTATAGCTAGTGCCAACCCCTGTAAAAATCAGATATAACAAAAAGTTTTACTAGACTAATCTGGTACTTACACGGTTTGTACTTTAATCACTGGAGTTCAGTGTTGGATAACAAAATCTCACCCACACTATACAAAATATCGCCATTAAGCGACATCATATGGAGCTTGTACTATGCCCAATTGTAAAATTAGCAAATCAGTTTATTGCGAGCAACCTAGTTTTAGACCAATTATGCAATTTCAACCGGTCCACTGAGATCATTCACATAAAAATATGCATGAAGTGTTAACTTTATGGACCTGACCTGACTACAGGACTGTGCAGTACAAACACATCTCATCTCTGTGCATAACCTCCCCTAATCCTACAGCACATTTAATGTGTTTACACTAGTTTCATGTCTGCAGACAAACCTATTAGGTTCACAACGCCTAGGCCCTATGTGAGCAAAGTCCTACTAGTAGTATTTAGTCGATGTATGCAAATCTTTGCTTTGGGCAGTATTTTGGCACTATAGGTACTGCTGAATTGACATTAGGGACTGCTGAATTGAAGTTTCAGCAAAACAAATTAACAAATAAGGAAATAAACTGGCTCATTTATCATTCTTAACTCATGTCATACCTTGTTAAACATGGCTTTGGCCTAGTTTTTTTAGACTTTTGACAACACTTCAATCACTGTTTGAAATACAGACGGCAGGTATTGATGGCTTTCTTTTTTGACACATAATATGATTCCTACAACTTTTCTCCTCTATACAAGGAATCTCCAACATGACAAGTGCACACCATGAGAGACAGGGGACAAATATACCTACCGTGCCAAAGAACGCGCCGAATAGTGCGAAAGTGTTGAGTAGCTTCTGGCGTTTTGTGGGCCGTCTCCCATCACCTGATGAAGAGCTCGCCCCTAGCAGAGAAGATTGATCAAACATTGTCATCTCATCTTCTCCCTCCATATCACTGTCGTCACGGAGACGAGAATGCTCCCTCATCATTCTCACAACTCACAGCTGCGCAGTTTTAAATTAAATGGATGTCTCAGTTTAGTAACTCTGTTTTGTGACAGTTTACCCTTTTACTAGTTTAGTTATTACCGCAGTAGGGTTGCTTGAAGTTAGACTTCCATGTGGTAATCTACATCCGTTAGTTAGAACTGGACGAAGTTGTCACCTGAATAATAACCACAACAAGCAACGTTACATAAAATTTGGTTCATGGTTATAGTAAAGTCAATTCATTATAACACTTTGCATCAACTCATACTGGATCCAGATACAGCTTGCTGTTGACTGACAATCCTCACACTGAAATACTATGCGTCGTTTAGGTGAAACACTGTTACTGGCGCTGATGTTGATGGGTGTTAAACAGGCATGCAAACTCCATTCACCAACATAACTTTCTAGGTGAATCATCGGTGACCGATTGCGCTAGTATGTACTAGGTGAAGCATAAATACAAAACATTCAACTGCCATTATAACAACAATGCTTAATTTGAGGTGGGCACAAGTTCATTCTTTGAAGATCGCCAGGGCAGTGATTGCTCAAAAATAATCTGATGTATACACTATGGTCAGGCCTGTTGTAGTTTTCCCTTGGGAGGGAGAAACTAGCCTTAGCTTCTAAACTAAAAAATTAACCATGTGACAAGGTTAGGGAGAAACCGGTGTAGGTTGGCTGAATGAATAAGCGGATATATATATTGAATATATCTGCATTTTTTGTTCATTCAGACAACACAAATACATTATACTCCTTTTCGCAGAGAGGAATGTAAATTCCTCACCTTACTGCAGTGGAAGACCACCAGCCTAACCTACATCACTCCCATTATTGCACCTGAATATGTATGTCTATAACTTTATCTCAAAGGGGTATTTGAGATGGTGTCAGTATGTCAACTCAGTCATCAGCTATCTTTCCAATTTCAACGTATAGATATGCAGTGCAATAGGTTACACCATGTATGTAAAGACCTACATTACATGCGCCCCATTACTACGTCTTTGTATGTAGGCCTAAGCACCAATCAGGGATAGCTCAGTTGGTAGAGCGCTGGAATCTTGACTGCAACGTCATGGGTTCGATCCTCAGTGGTGCCCGTTGGTGCAAACTCCTGATTTGACCCTCGCTGGTCATTCACCCTAGCCGACCTCAAAAAACTAAATACGTTCTTTCCCCAACCAGTTGCTAAAGTCACGATTCAATATCGGTGTTTGCAACTTGCCAAAACCAGGAAAGTTTTTTTAATAAAGAACACACCTGGCCTATCTATCCTATCTATCTATCTTCTCTATGTAGTATCAAGGAGTGACAGCTGTTGCTCCTTGGTAGAATATACTTAACTATGTACTTGTTATTAATTCACCTTCAGAGAAACAGGCAAGGTTATGTTTGAAAAAGCTAGTGAACGGTAGGCCTAGCTGTTTACAATTTTAAGCAGGCTATCTAACATAAATAATTGATGATGATGATTTAAACTGATCACTGATGACATGGTGATGACTAATGATCATGTTGTTGATTGAACTAATGATTAAATTAGAGAGTGACTCAGTCACAAGTCAGTTGAGTTCAGAGAAAAAAGATAATACAAATACTAACTAACTACTTTTTTTGTAAGACACAGGAGAGGGTATAGTAACAAACAACTTCAAGTCAACCAATGAACTCCCTCTTGAGAGAGACTGAGAGTTCATTTAGTCAACCACCATACAGTACATTCTCCATTTATCATGATGCAACAGACAGAGTAAAAGTACACATCCTGTCTCAATTTTGTGAGTGTGCATGATTGCCCTCAGTACTAACTTACCTCCTGATATGAAGCTCATCAGACTGTTGAAAAATTTGCCTGACTCATCATCACATTTTCTAGTAGGCCTACCAACTCACAATATTTTTTCCTCAGCAATAAATATTGGGAATAGACATAGAAATGTGTGCTACATTGTGGTATGGTGTGAATATCAATATATTAAAGTTGGGAAACTCTAAGTCTATTGAGGAAACCAGGCAATCTGAAATTTGTGGGTGTATTGTCATCCCTTCTAAACAAATTGTAGGAATTCAGGTAAAATCAAGTAGGCGGGTCTTGTGCAAATCACATGATCAGAAAAGGTCATGTGACCTTGAATGATTGCAGACCATAATTTTAGTTGCAGATACTGTATCAACAGGAAATACTCACCAACACTGACTGTAAATATTATACTATAGTAATTATTATAAAATTAATTTAAGTTTATGAATGGTATTGCCAATAGAACTATAAACTAGAAGACATCAGACTACCCATGTTTATACATTATAAATGCCCATGTCGACAGGCCAATTCCAAAGGAAAAGTTTGACTGGCCCCCTAGACAAGTCAAACATCGCTAGAGATCCAGGGTTCGGAGAAGACTTGTGGTCTTAACATTGACAAACTTCCCCATCTAATGAACAAAGTTTGTCAAGGGAGGCTAGAGTGCTGATCGCTATGGATAAATGAGTAATAATAGGTAGGTCTAGTACTCATCTTGTGAAAAGTAGGTAAAGGAAAAGTAAAAAGGAAACATAACTAATTAATCATAAGTAATTAATCATAATACATCAATCATAAGTAGATGCAAAGGTTTTAATTTAAATTACCAAACCTGCCGGCCAACGATACCATGGGTTTGTGCGGTAAATTTACTATAGATAACAGATATATAGAAAAACTTTGTGTTCTCAACTAGCAGACCGATATTCAGGTGCAAGCAAATTCATGCGATTTATGTTAGAAATTAAACAACAACGTGAGAATGTTCCCCTGTTCGCTATGCTTGAGCGCGTCTCTGCTGTCACTTAGGTCCAACCAAAACAAGGTGTTAGAGCTAACTGCTAGGATCAAAGAGATGAGGACATATTTGTTCCCTCTGATTTGATGGCAGTGGGCCATTTTACCAATTAATGGGTATATTTTCTGAGTGGTTGCTTTGCTTAGAATTTGGAAAGTTGGATACACACAACACACACAACAATATTACATAAATAGCTTATTTCACTTAATTTGATAAAATGCGTGGAAGGCATGAGAAAGTCCTGTTCTGTTCGCTGTTTATGATTATTTTACGTTTGTTTTTATGTTCTAATGAATGTTCATTTATGGGAATAAAGGCTGTTACCAGCTTAATCTCGTATGACTTGTTAGGGGCTTGAAAAATTTATGATTATGAATATATGCTGCCATAAAGAAGAGTACACTACAGACTCAAATATGTTAGGAAGGAATGGATGGTCTATCCCCAAACAGTCATACTAACAAGCACAGCAGAAGATAATGATAACCGCATGTTATCTCAGTTCAATGTCATCTACAGCGTATTATCATATATGATATCATTATCACAGTACATTTTCACAGCAAAATTTATATCTTCTTCATGACAGACCTCGAGATTTTCACAGCGTTTTGGCTAAGATCAAAGTGTCTTTACATATCACAAAAGCGGGTTAGTGCCAAAACAGTATATGAATTTTCGATACACATTCCATGAGGTTATTTGGCCGAGAATATTGCTTGGGAGAATTCTAGTTTTATAGGATTCATCCCAACCACTGAATGAGGTTTAGGCGTCTTTGGACAGTCTAGGGCAGTCCGAATCTTCTATTCTTACTCAACAGTTAGTATACTGACAATCAATCAGATCAAAACATGTGCGAAACCATGAGGCTCTCCTTTTATTCATTATTGAAGAAAGATCTGTCAAGATCCTTCTCGGGTTAAGAATTGAGTCACAATGACCATCAATTATGCATACTCGTAAACTGACTAATTGATAAAAATGAGATGAAACCACACTCTTCAAAACTTTTTTGTTGCATGGCTTGGGCGTCCTCTAGATTTTTTATGGTGTAATGATGTCTGCAACAAGAAGCTGATGTCATTTTGGTCAGCACAGCATCAGAAAATCTTTCTTTGAACAAAACATTAGGGAAGATAATTTATATGAGTATGCTGATTTGCATTACAATATGGTTGGTGAAGTTTTTCAATTTGCGGATCACTTCTATCAACTATAGATTACAGAACAAGGTTAGCCTTGTCACAAGTCACATGGTTACTTTTGTGCGGCTGTGTGATAAGGGTTATAAAAGGGTTATAAAAATGGGTTATAAAATAACTTCAAACATGAGCAGACAACTCAAAAACTTTGATATTCAAAGGTTTCATCCATTGTAAAATGATGTGCTCTTGGAGATATTAGAAATGTGACCAGATCACTTTACTTAGTACTCTCAAATTGTTATAAAAATGTAAAGCATAACCGGGAGATGCTCGGAAATAGAGCAGAGACCATTTCATCAAGGCCGCTCACCAAAGTCAAAGTAAGGTCAAAGAAACCTCCTCAAGTAGCGGCGAACCCATTTCTAGCCAGATATAGACATGCGACATAAAACAAGAATTCTCCCATTTATCGTTGCATAACATAACAACCTGTATAAGATGATTAAAGCAACAAATTAGCAGTGGATTTTTCTGACCTCTTCCACGTCCATGCAAAACCCTGTTTGGACCCAACGTCTGTTTGTAAGTTGACTCCAGGATTGCAACATATGCAAGAGTGTTTTATTATAGGAATTGCTCCGACAAGTTTTATATCAAAATGTTTTACATCAATGTATTTTTGCTTGCAAAAATGTCAAAAAACCGCCTGCACAAAAACCGGTGACATCGCCTCTTAATCGATTAGTATGCATTGTTAGCAGTAACGGATGTCGGATTTCTAAAAAGAAGACTGAAACTGATATGGATAGATTGATACATGAAAATGAAGAGGAATAGAACAATAACATTTACTGATTATTACGTCAATACACCAAAGAGTTTGAGTGCACTTATGAAAAGACTTTTGACCATGTCGTCTGGCTAGGTCCTCCGACGATATGTCAGAGAAATATGTCTAAAATATGAACGTCTGGTATATATGTTATAGATATCGAGTCTATTTTGGAGACATCTAGTTGTAATACAAGCTTTGAAATTTGAATACTTTCAATGGGTGATAATCTGTATTAATGGCTTTATTTGTTGTCACAAAAGCAAACAAGAAACTTCAATTATGTATGAAATGTGAAACTTGATCGCTGTATTATAATATTTTTAGATATTATAAGGGATAGATCATTTCTGAAAAATGCAATTAATCTTAAAAATTACAACCTTGTCATTCCAGATGTCAATGTCTTGCGTGCAGTGATATGTGTCTATCTGTCTGCGGGTTTTATGCTCATTGTTGTGTTTGACATTGATGACTGGTCAGCGTTGTCGGCATGGGTTAATAGATATCACGTTGAATTTCAGTACCGGGTTCTCATGCTTTCGGCATGATTGAAGATGATCTTACTGTCGCTATTTGAGACAGTTATTGTGAAACATCACTTTCCTCTAATTCTCTGAATTTCTTGAAATGGCAAAACTGTAAATGATACTATTATTGCTGAGTTGAACCTGATTTTCCACAAAAGTTGGCGCAGAGTTTGAATTGGAAAATTTACTTTTTGAATTTTAATGCTGCACTGATGTATTGGTTATGATCATAATTGGTCTGATCCGTATCTCTCTATTGCTGTCAAGGATGTTATGATATCTGTTCAGAATTCATGTAGTAAATTGTCTGATAGATATTCATTAATCAGAATTAATTGCATATACCATTAAAAATATATTATATTGCTGACTGCTATGTACATTTGAGTTGTTTCTGTAGTAAAAAACTATACTATAAATAACCATTTACACAGGGAAACAGGTTATTATTATGTATTTTTTATAAAATAGCAGCTGAATTATGAAAATAATAATCGAGTACTAGGTAAGGTATGAGTTATATAGGCCAACACAACAACTTCTCAATAATCTATTATGTTTATTGCAAAATTGTTAGATAATTTTTTATATATCAGTTAACCAGATCGTTATGACGCTACAAAGAATTCATGTCTGCATAATTTTCAGACAAAGTAGTAAATAGTATACTATAAATTATATCATAGGTCTTAAAGGAAGGGGGATGGTCAAAAACTGCCTACCTAGCAATCTTGTAAGAATGAGAGGATTGATTCAGAGGAAGTAATATGCAATTTTTTATTGCTCAATTTATTAGCCGGTAATTCATCATAATCCAAAAGCGTAATGCAGGCGCTGGCTGATATCACGCATCCCAATAACAGTTTTGAGTATTGGATAAAGATACTGTGATATCAATGTAATTGGGCTTCTGCCGGAAAATCTCAACAAACTGTGGAGACCTGTCAAGAAAAGCTTGGTTCCCTAGAAGATAAAATATTAAATAGAGTTTAGTTAGTCTAGTTTGGTGGTGTCATAGTTAATACCACTATTACCTAATTTATAATATGGAGTAAATTTGACCAAGTAATTAATTACACCATTGGAAGTTGCGCAAAAAAGGAGTACTTTTCCTCTTCCTGAAAACACCCCATCTCCTGTATGAATGATGCTACACTATAGTGTTTATAATCAGCCAAAGTGAAATCTATGGTCGTGTGTGTCTGTCCCTCAGGGTTTCATGTATTGCTGTGAAAAATTTCTCTTCTTTTTTGGCTCTTAGGTGGATCAAATATCCGTTTCAATCTCCATGAATCATTAGAAAGACGGAGCGCTTGATCAAGTGGTTGCAGTGTAAAGATGGTAGCTATTATGAGCTGTTTGATGAGTCATCGGTGAGTTGTCTCCTCCTAAGTTCATAAGGTCAGCGATACCTTATTGGAATGTTAGATGATAGTTATATATACACTTCATGTTATGTTTTTTATGTTATATAGCATAGACAGCTTTGTTTGCAGAGCACTCTATTCGAATGTGTAGAATAATGTGGTTTAGTTTGTGATCTCTCTCTCTCTCTACCGTGCTGCTGCTGTGCGCTGTGTTTGTGACACCGAATAACTTTCTACTGTATGCAACAGCTGACTTTGCAGTAAAGGAGATAGGACCAGATTTTCTATACAGAGATAGCTGGTAGTGGTGGCAGCGATTATGGCTTGGAGCAGCTCTCCACTGCCGCTCCTGGTATTGGCGTTTGTTGCTGTGTCTTTGGCTCAGGATCTATTTGAAGGTAAATTGTGTAATGATTTTTATTTTTGTGCATCAATGAGGTTGTTTCAGAATGTTGTTTCAGCTTTCATTCCTAGGAGCAGGAGCGCTGTTTGTGCACTCCATAAGATTAAGGCAGAAAGGTTAAGGTTTTTGGACTATCGCATCAATTACCTTCAGGTTGGCTGAATGAAGGGTTACTAAAAATCAAGGAACAACAGCTCAAATTTTTTAAAATAAATTCACACCACTTTAATGATTTGACTTTTGAAAATTATGCTGAAAATTCTTAGATTATGAAGTTTTGTCTGGCCAGCATACCAGTAACAATTTAACTCGAAAAGGGGTTTGATCCTAGGAACAGGTGTTTACTGTTTGCATTTTTTGTTGACGTGTGTCTAATTCATAAAAATGCTGTTACAAAGTTTTGACATAATTGAACCTCTGTTTAAACGTTGATAGGCAGCTTCTTATGGTTGCGGTCGATCGTCAGAGGAACACTAACTTTGTCTGAAATACAGTAGTGATAATTGTTCACAATCCGTGTGACATTTCATACAGTCAAAGCCTGCCTTGGAAAATGAAATAATTTGAAAAAAGTCACGAAATGGACCGATTTTTTACCTAAGAATTTGGTGTTGTTTGTGAATTCTTCCAGATCAAATCTACTTTGTTACCCACCTGCAGAAAGCTCATTACATTGTCATTACTACAGGTTTTGAGAGATAGGATCAAACGTTTCTTCAATTCGCTGTTAGGAGATTCCAAAGCTACCTGTTAGGCTAATTACCTTATAAAAGTTGCTTTTAATTAGACACTTAACTTTCCAAAACATTAATTGCCCTTTTGTTTTAAAGCTTGTAAGGCGATGCCGAAGATTACGATTCATGGCACAAGTTTAAAGTTTCAAGTCAGCTGGTACACATATCTAAATCCTGTGACATTCTTTAGGCTCGTAAAGTGATAATGTTTTAACAACAAACAATAAAAGCATTATTTGACACTTTTGAGCTGATTCATTGGCAGCTGGCCCCACTATAAACGGATAATGTTGAGTATATTTTTGCCACCCTGAGATTGACAAAAACATGTTTCAAACAGTCTAAATTGTTATCAGTTTGCTTTTGAATGTTTAATTAGCCGCAATTATCACTGCTGTAACGTCTAGAACATAAGATATTGAATTGCAATGATTAGAGCTGTAAAATTGTACTTATGTCTGCAATTTGTCTTCCGTGTCTGTATTTAACGAGCCGGTATATGACAGTGAATCAAAATTAGCCTCACCTTTTTCCGATATGACATTCTGCAAGAACACTAAATAAAAAAAAAAACCAATTGCACTGTGTAGTCATAATTCAATTGATTTCTTCCTGAGAGTATTTTCCATGGTAATAAAAAATGTCACTCAAAATCAAATTTGCTCTTAGTCATAAAGGCATCAATCAAGTCTTCTATGTAAACTCTTCACAATGTCTCATAGTACTCAGGTAACGTGGGGAAACACATCACTTGCCCTCTTAATTGTCTTGGAGCTAATTGTAGTCATGTTCTCATCGTATTTAATATTGTTTTTCCTATCCATGACTTGGCACCGAGTGTCATTCTAGTGCATATGATGCGACATTTAGGAGAGTGAGTCCAAAACACTGAGAGACATTTAAAATCTCAGTGGGGCACACACTTGTATATGTTAATAATGGTCTCGTTAGAGTTGGCAAGTATCAGTGATCTAAAAATCGGGCCTGATCCCCCTAAATAAACAGACAGCCCAGTCTGCTCTATGCACTTCATAACATTTATGTTGATTGGTTTAGTGCTTGACTCTGTTGTGGTGCGTGAGATTAGGCATTCTTGCGCGTTTGGAGCAAATAAGCCTTCTCTAATGATGTGAAGTAGTCAAATCCTTTTTATAAACACACTCATAAGGTAACAAGCGCCTTTTGTAAAAATGCTTAACTTTCTTAAATCGTTTTTTTAAAAGCATGCGTTTTAAAGCTCGATTGATAGAGAACAAATTTATTGAGCGTTTCATGTACTAGGCTGGAATATCGGTGGACAGTTGGTACAGTTGCGTATGAAATATTACGGTTAATATTAAGTTTCAATAATTTAGCTTTTACTGGTGTTTTGTCAGATTTTTATCATTTGAAGAGATTTCAACTTGCAATAGTTTGATGAAAGGAATGCAAAAATGCTTTCAGAACGTCCCAGAAAGTCCCATCCGCAATTGCAGTAGTACATATTCATACATATTGCCTTTCTTTGTGTGCAAAAAGATCACTATGAATACCTATGATGAACTATTTTGATCACTCTTGCAGATGAGATGGAGCGACCAAAAAGTAAGAACCCCGCATGCTCTGGGCACCCATTCAGGTTACAGTTCTAGATTCGAGTGCTCCACTGGTGTCCTATCGGTAGTAACCGATGGAGCACATGAAGTAGACTCGATGGGGCCTGGGATAGTCAAGGCATTCAATCTGTTACTAGTTTTCCCCAGTGTTTTTTTTTGTCTAATCAGCTCGAAATCCTTGTAACCTTTTCCTTTGTTTATTTCAAGCTCATCTAACCCCCGTAACAAAACAACCCCCTGGACAAGACCCAAGCCATGTTGTGCTGTGCTTTGTTACTACAGGCAGAGTTTGGCCAATAGAAACTGGCTGGGATCGGGTTACCATGTAGAAAAGGCAATTATGAGACCTTAGATTCTTTTGAGCGAACATTGACTCTCTAAAGAGAGTTTGGAGTGGCCGGCAATAGCAAGGGATTATGTGAGTTTAAACAATCGCTAATCCCTTCCATTTAATGTAACAATGCCATAACAATATAATGTAAATATGGATAACCTCAACTGAAGAACCTCCACCGCCTTAATAAAGTATCGAATGGAAATCCAACACCAAAAATCAACCTCCTCTCTTCTAAAACGTCTCAATCGCATGTTAGACCAGTCCTAGTTCGGGGTATTGATCCTCCTTGGCGCCTTGTAAGCAAGGAATTAGATTAAGAACCCTTGTTGCAAACAAGATAAGCATATTAATGCATTGCATGTATTACTACATAGATTGTACACAGAGGAGTAGCCATACTACACTCCCCATAGTGTAGCAATAGGTGTGATGTCACATTTCTGTTTCAAATTCTGTTTTCCTGACCACTTTTTTAAAACAGCATAATACACTTTAGGAAATGTCTTTAATATGTTTGCTGACAAATCAAATGGTTGTTGCATAATCTGCAAAAGATAGGCATAATGACCCTTCACAATCTTTAATTAAATTTGACCAGGGGGTATTGACCACATGGCCTTCTTTTGTCCTTTTGAATTACACTAGGCTTTTGTTTATTTTTTTCAAAGAACTTGCAATCCCTAGATCTTTAGTGGTCAGAAATTGAAAATAGTCAATCAAATTGATTCATCTAATAGATATGAAGATTCCAAAAGCCCTTGCCTAACAATTTATTGCTTTGATGATTTCCAATGATGGGCAACAATGTTAGATCAGGATGAGTAACAACGTACTGCATGTAATACATGGCCCCCTACCCTAGCTCTACAAATGAGCAGAAAGTTGATATGTAGGGTATAATAGCCATGACAAACCAACCTAGCTGGTTGGCATACCGTGGTAACAATCCCTCTAATAGTCTTTTATGCATGTAAAAATTACGACCCAAGGGCATAATATCGCGAGCCCAAAGTTTCTTGGAAGTCGGTGACTAACTTATTGACAATTCCTCTTTACCCTGGCCACACAAACATTTGCTGCTGAATATTAATCAACATGACACAGACTTATTCAACTACTATTGACCCAAAGACAAGGCATTATCTGAGGCCTACTTGTGAAAATCAAAGTAAGCCGATTATTTGGGCCACACAGAAAAAAAGGGACAGCAATCAATGTTTACCTAATGGCTTAGGGCACCGAGTGGGGAAACAGAAAACTCTCCGATAGTATTACGTTTGGTACCCGAGACTTTTGACACCTCCTAGCTCAGTATTGCTAATTATGATTTACACAACATCTAATTTTCTTGTGTAACTTTATATAACATTAATAACTTTTTGTTGTTAACCAAACTATCATAATAGTTGTTGTTACTCCCTGGTTTTACCCTATTGACACCCAACCCCCCAATTAGATCCCTTTTTAGTGCATTGTTGTGCTTTATCACTCCTCATCTCGTCACACAATGGGCAGTAAGTATGAGACGGCCCGACTGCGGATCATTTTGCAAGCCGTAGGGGAATGTGGATAAGGGGCCGGAATTGTATTGTTTTGTCTTTCCACTAGAGTACCTTACAACAAATCGTCTAGTGACCTCATCAGATATTCAGCTTCCCGAATGAGTAATCTTTCTTCCGCTGTGACGGCTTGTCAATTCAAAATTATGTTTATACCTTGGCTGTGAGAAATTTTTTAGCTAAACAGAAGATAATTAAGTGTATGGCCAACATTGAAACTCATATCGCCAGACTCTAATATACCTGTAATCACATGGCTGACAAAATCTGTTAAAATATAAACAGGTTCTTCTAAGTATAATGACGTCTATTCCCTTGCCCACTCATCTTGAAAACTTTAGTATATATCAGAAAATCATCTTATTTTCATCATTTCTTTAGATTGCCCAAAAGCTGAGCAGCAAGATATCATCATCGTGCTCGACTCTTCCACATCGATTGCTCGACCTGACTTCAAGAAGCAGTTGGACTTCATCAACTCCCTCATCGACAAGGTGGACATTGGACCTGATGACAACCAGTTTGGTGTGATCAGTTTTTCTGATAACTACAGACTCAACTTCCATCTCAACGCTAATCGGTATGTTTAAAACTTACTACTTACTTATTTACTACCTAGATTAACATGAAATATAGCTGTGCAGAAGAATATTATCTGGAAAAATGAGTATTAACAATGAGCTTTGTGAATGACTGGCGTTATTGCAGTCTTGCAATATAGCAGGGAAAATCTAGCTTTAGTTTTTAGACAATTTAGTGTCTAGCGAGAACTTGGGAAGCAATTTTACTGACAATGTAATGGAAGAGATCGAAAATGCCGCTCCCTTGTATGAAGACACTGTTGACTTCACTAATGAGAAGACAATTTATTTGGTGATAGTCTTTGTAAATGGTTACACTTTCAAGTGCACAGTTGCACAGTGTAATTGTATTAAAATTCGAGTCTGTAAAATACCTAACAAGCTAGCCACACAAACGAGTAGTTGCCACTAAAATGTATCGCTACAAAAATAAAATATTTTGGAAAGTTCCTGCATATCAACATGCTCTTGCCTCCATACCACTATTCGTGATATTTCCTGTCCTCCTTTCATTGAACAAAAGCACTTTTATTTTTCCACAATCTCAAAAAATTAGCACTAATGAATACACAAAAATATTATAATTGCATTTCGATGCCTGTTCTCATAATTTGGGGTTTATAATTGCCTGGATACCCCAGCTGTCAGCAGTCAGCACATGGTGTGACCTTCTCAATTTGTGATTTCATATAACTAACTAACCCATTGTTTACACAGGAGAGCTTTCAGAGGCCAAGTTGTCGGACCAGATGCGTAAGAAAATAATGATCATCGTAAAACCATAAAATTTCCAATCCCGGTTGATTGTTGTAGACCTATTTCCTCCGTTTCTGTTGGTTTTCAGGCTTGCCCCTTCTTCCATTTTCAACTCCTTTCCCTACTTCTGTGCATTACCAGTGTAGTTGTTGTCTCTTTTGCCTACTAAACGTGCAACCAGTCATAAAGTCTGCTATTGATAACATTTGGAGTTGGGTTAAAGTGCATATATAGTTCATAAAAACTATGTTAATATTTTCTGATGATAATTTGAAACAAGGCTTAATAGACTATACGATTGCCACCCACCCTCACACATTGGGTGCAGTCACAATAAGAGACATCTTGTTAGGTTATTATGTAATCGAGCAAATTTTATGAATGAAGTACTGTCACTCTGAACCCATCCATTATTTCGTAAACTTTGTATGCACCCATTTTTTGGGGATACCTGATTCATTATGAGCAGAGGAATTCTCAATGCTCATCGTCTATTTTCTATAGCTGAGGCCATGTGTGTACCTAGCATTACCGTAGACAACAGGCAGCTGTTTCCTACTAGCTATTGACTAGGCTTTACTATGAACCCAAACCTGAGTCTGATCCTTTGGGCAAAGTTTCACTGACATCATTTAAAAAAAAGCACGATTCATTGAGTTTACTGTCATACTAAATTAGTGAATTAACAAAAACACTATTGCATTGTGGGATATCATACCATCCCTTGATGTGTGGAACTCCTGTATTGTGTTGTGCCAAGTACTTAATATTCAATTTGCTACCTTTCTCTAAATCAAGTGCATAACTACGCTTGTTGTGTAACAGACTATAAAGGGGGTTGCCCACCTCCCCCTTTTCAAGTCTGAGCTCTTAGGCAGAACAGATAGTAGCTATGTTCATGTCCGTGTGGCTTGTATATCTGTTTATTTTCGTTAATGCATGGGTTTTACCTTTTCAGGCGTGTCACTAAGTAAGACAAATATTCTTATCTATCCATTTGTATGAATGTAGTATAGTAGAACCTTATTAAACCAGGGAGGGTGGGATACCCTCCCACCCTCCCTGATTAAACCTTCTGTCATACTGGTTAGCTATATTAGTATAGAACTGAAGCTGTTAATGTGATGGTGCTAAATCAAGCAGTGCTAGATCAAACACCTTGTCTGCACAAAACCATTCTTGTCTATATCTCAATATTAACTACTGCATGTCATATTAAGTTGGAAAGTTGCATTGTGGGTCTAATTTTAACCATCAAATCTCATAATGTTACAGCTAATATTATACACTACCGAATTGATAGTGCTGTATGTTGGGTACTAAGTTAAGCCAAGCGCTATTGCTCCTTTACTTGCTAGGGCCATAAGTAATCCGGTCTCCTAGGGGCTCACGAGTTTAGCTTGTCAGCTTTTTGTGTACACAGATGATAATCACATGCCAACAGGTGGTTATTACCCTTTAATTGTTTTATGAGTAAACAGTGCTCTCAAACTCACCTGTCATAAACTCGGTATAATCAGGAGCAAGTGGAATTCCCACCAAGCACCTGACTAGCATGTTGTTAGTTGAGGGAATTTGCATGTGCTATCTCATTCTACCTATCCGCTTACTTTGTATCATCTCAGACTAGGAATTTTGCATGTGATAGGCTAGCTCGGAAGTTTGGAGTTACCATTAGCTATTTTGCGCGAGCTAATTTATTTGGGGTTTAAGGGAGCATGACTTCCACCCCTAACCCAAACACAATGGCTCAGGAATTTGTGCTTGCAGTCACCAGCTAAATTTGGTGCCGATATATATCTACAAATGTAAAAGCCTCGAAACTGTGACATATTCAGCGTTGTTTTACATATTATTACTAACGCCATGGTTCCATGCCATCTTGTATTGGTTTATTCAACCAGTTCTCTCTATTTAAAGTAGTATAGACACTGTTGATCAATGGTTATAATATTTTTATTTCAGGGCAATATCTAAAGCGTAAGATTTCAGTTGTTTTTACCTAACATTTTAACCCAAATTATTTAAGATATTACACACATTTGTAACTGGCTAATACTATAATTGTCTGTATTGGATAAGTTTTAACCGGTGATGATAACAAAAAATGACTCTGGCAAAGTTTTCAACGTGACAGGCAGGAAGCCGCCATTTGATTGAAAGTATCGCTAACTGACCAGCTAATAATGAGGTCTGTCAAGCTTCTAGACTTGACAGAAATATTTTATAATCATTGTTAGGCTAATGCATGGGGTCAAGTTGAAAATTTTGCAGAAGTCATATTTAGAAGTTATAATATAAAAAATAAAATGCTCCCCCCATAATATCAATTTTTTAATCACCTCGCAACTTTTATCATAACCAAAGGATGATTTCCATCCCTGCTAAAAGAAGATAACTTCATTACAGCTTAATAATGAATAATAGTGTCGACCACAAAAACCAGACTTACTGCTTTGCTAACACCCATAATTGAGTTCTCCTTTGATGAAGGATTTGAGAAGAGAAAAATAATGATCCTATATTGTAGGCTCTACCATAGTGACATTATCTTCTGACAAATTGCACTAATTAGAAATTTAACCTTTTGAAAGTGCCAGATTCTGCTACAAAATCTCATGTAGAAAAGTCTTACTCAGAAATTTGTAGGAAAATCAAGAAATAATGTTGCCCTATTATACCTTGCTATCGACTTAAGGTTGCCATCTTCAGCTGAAAATTTTGAATCAAAATAATTATTAGTTGTGCATGCAATGTAGAAAGGAAAAATTTAAGTTTTCTACAGCTCATAATCTAACATGTATTCCACTTTGTTTTAGTGAGAAAACTCGTCTCAAAACACAGGTTAGCTCAATTAAACAGATTGGGGGTGGAACCAACACCCATAAACCCCTAGAGTATGCTAAACGATACATGTTTAACGCCAGAAGAGGGGACAGACCTGATAAACGTAACGTCGCCATTGTCATCACAGATGGCCAATCACAACTTCCTGACAAAACTGCTGCCGCTGCAAAAGCTGTGAGTTATTGTGGAAATGAAATGGTTATTCAAATTTTTGGAGATTCTTGCACTAACTGAGCCTTATCTCAAAGGCCCCTTTTTTGTTTTGTTTTTATAAAACTAAAGCTAGCTCTAACTGCATCCAATCGTTTAGTCATATATCACTTTTGCCTAGTAGGTATCAACACGAATAAGTGACACACAGATTTTGGATTATGACATAGTCACTGTTTGTGAAAGCTCATCGATGAAATCCCCATAATGCAGCTCCCTAAAAACCTCAAATTGAAATACATTACGGGATAATCTTTTCATGGCTGAGTTCTTGTGGGATGTTGTGTATTAAAAAAATGAGTCGCATCATGTATGTATAGCGTTTAATGTATCTTGGCAGATCAAATACATGTTGTAAAAATGTTCTCTGTAGATTTACAAATAAAAGATGGTTTCGAAAAAACTGTTGAAAAATAAGTATAAGATCTAAAAAATGCCTCATTGTAAAACTTGGCACTCTTAACTTCACTTGGCACTTATGGGATACTCTTGATCTAACAGATTGACTATGATCCTTTTGTTGATATTTTTTAGCTTGAAGATGCGGGTACTCTGATGTTTGCACTCGGAGTCGGACCACAGGCTGATAGAAGTGAACTGATAACCATTGCCGGATCAGAGGATCGAGTCTTCCAGGCTGTCAGCTATGATGAGCTCAACAGTGTATCCACTGACTTCTCTCGCTCCGTGTTGGGTAGCTGCCCTGCCCGTCAGCGTACTACACCCACCCCTGCCGATCCACTCCCTCCCAGTCCTGTACTGACCGGTATGCCTGCGGAACCAGTCGAGGTTGGAAGAAGAATCACCCTTCGTTGTGTCACCGAGACAACTGATCCTGATACGGAGCTTAGCTGGTTTAGGGACGGGGTGGAGGTACCCCGCACTACACAGAGGTCCGAGGTAAGAACAGTCGTACAAGTCGTAAATAATGCATTTTAGAGTAATGTGATGATCCTCATGGTCAGGCATGTTCCAGTGTTAGAATGATAATTATCCTACAATGAAACCCTGCCCTATGTCATATAACGCTGCTATGATCAAGTTGTATATTTTCTTGCAGGGCAACACGATAGTGAGTGTTTTTACTTTCACCTCCCAGCTCTCGGATGATGGAGATAGATTTGATTGTGTACTCAGACACCCTCGACTACCGGCTGACCTCAGAGTCTCGGACACCGTTTCAGGTTCGTTGGCGCTCCCAGATATTTATTTTTATCTAAATTTGTGCTGAGCTATGCTATGTAGCCTCCGATATCTTGCAATTATGGTTGCAAATAAAATAATATTTGAAACTATAATTGTATGTTATAGGAGCGACTGTGCCTGGAGGCTGTTTTCTAGCCGCCAGGTATTTGTTGTGACTCGTATCGTATCGTTTGCCGAGGGTCGGGTTATCCGGCTTCTTGTTAATGCCATCTGATCCACTGAACTATTTCTACAACAATTTCCAATTAACACATGTCAATGCACTAAAGGATATTTACCTTGATATTTTGTGTTACGGCTCATCTTACTCTAACAAACTATAAAAAAAGCGTAAAAAGTGACACTTTTGCTGATGGTACATTATACTACGGATCATAATATCATAAACGATATCAAGATGGAATTAAATGAAGATATTATACAACAACTGTATGATGGTGTTGATGAGGTACTGAAATTTAACGTTAGGTGATATTGGAATGCTGATATCATAATTACTATTTTCAGAGTTCAGGGAGTTACAAAAACAGCTCAGGGTCAATTTATCGTTTGTACTAAAAATAGATGAAGTAACAACTGGAACCATTGCGTAATGTACACTCAGCATCAAAAAATGCCACTCGTGTAACATATGGGCCGACAATATTTAAGTACCTAGTCCAGATACATTTGATGACAGCCACTAAGCAAAATATTTACAAATTAACGCCATATAACTTAATATGTAAAGTAAGGTTTTTATGACTGGATGATATACAATTAAATCGCTCTCTACCCTCAACAGGATTTCAATATTTAAAACACACAGCATTCTGTGTTTATATCCTATTTATTCGGTCAGTTGACAGCCGTTCTCACCCGACAAAGCTATCTGATTTCTGATATGCTTTCAGTCCAAAAGCCAAAATACTTAAATTGCCCTGGTGTTACAAATGCAGATATGTCAGCATAAAATTTTGTTGCTATAAAGCAGAATTTCTATATTGTATTATATTTGTGTTTTGTTTCTTTATTATAACCCAATTTAGCTTGGGTCCCTAGGCTGGTTTTAGCATAGGGAAGGTAGCAAAACCTACATTCAACCATCATGGCAGTTAGGATACGCAGGCTAAACGAAATCACACATCTCGCTTTCTCATCACCATGCTAACATATACAATATAATATTTCTTCTAGTATTAATTATACCAAGTCCACCTCAGATAACCTACGACCCCAGCAGCGAGGTGTACGATGGTACTATGGTATCAATAGTCTGTACCACCCAGACTGCAGACCCAGACAACACTGACCTAGTGTGGCTTCAGGGAGGGTCTAAGGTGGAAGGCAGCATCGAGAAGCGTGGCGGCAAACTGTCCAACACTCTGCTGATTCCCGCCGTGCTCGGTGATACGGCAGAGAGATATGAGTGTCACGTTCTCCACCGCAATCTACCTGAACCACTTGTCGCTTACGCCTCACTCACTGGTAGAGTTAATATTGTGTCTTGACACCTTCGGTGTAGACCAGGTTTGTTCCCTTCGCCTGTATTCGAAGTTGCTCCCGATCCGCTGGTCACGCCGCAGGTGGAAGAGAACAACTGCAATGCAGGCAATTGGATTAAACTTGATCTACCTCCAGTGTAACCGATATTTATATAATAACCTTGCTTATCATTTCAGCACCTTTCGAAACTTGCCTATATCATGAGTAAGATTAGGCGAGGATAGCAGAACACCTGATTTTTTGGGCCCTGAGATTTAACATATTTAGTGAAAGCTATCTCTGGTGTTTGCCATTTTAGCTCATAATTTATGACAAACAATGGATTTGTGTATATGATATATTCATGACTGTGGTAAAACAGCGATCTAAGCTATCTTCTGAGAGCATCATTTAAAAACAATGGTCAATAAGCAAAGAAAGTATTTGTACATTGTTTTACAACCTTCTAATCCCTCAGCTTTCTTTAATCCCTAATCCAACTTTGTGGAGAGTTTAGTTTAAGCGCTAAACTTTGTCGAGATAACTGGTAGTAGCATTTCATCAAGGAGTACTCCTTGATTTCATTATCAACCACTTTCCCATCAAGGGTGCGGTAAGTGTTTGATAATGAAATGCTACTACCAGCTTTCCTGACACGCGGTTAAACTATGGAGAGATTCAAAAACCTGGATATTCCATTTTAAACTATATTGATCATGTGATTGTCATGCAGTGTTGGATTTACCTGGACCTCCAGTAATCACAGCTAGCCCAGAGGGCCCAGTAAGGAGCGGTAGTCGGGTATCCCTCACTTGTATCAGCGAGGGAACAGATAGGAACACTAAGCTATACTGGTACAGAGACGGAGGGTGAGTTTTACTTTTTGGTTCCTGAGCTATATATTTCATTTGTATTTTATATATATATATATATTATCAGTGTAAAATTTTTATCACGTTGTCATGATAATGTGTACAGTATCATGACAAGGATGATAAAAATTGTATGCTGATATATAACAGCTCACAATTAGGTCTTAACATTAAAATTCTGTTGTAAAAAGCTATATTGACGCTTGCTCATGCGACAATGAATCCAATACTGTACCAATTTGGTGTTGTAAACCTCCCAATTTGTCCAGCCTTCATACATATAAAAACAGGCTGTTCATCCAGAACAGGCAAAGGAGATTCCACATACTTGCAGATAGTGTAAACTTCTACTCAATCTTCTAAAAGTTCATTGGGCCTGACAAGACCTATTTCCTAAAATTTAAGATGTTCAAAATACTACTGGTGCTTCATTTTTGGATAAATCCTGCACGGTATTTAAATTATTCTGGCAACAATTATGGGTTGATTTTTTTTAACACTTGCATTGAAAGTTTCATCTGCAACATTCCAAGCTCGTCAAAAGTCTTAGTGCTGTATATTTGAATTCTGTCAGGTGCTTTGGAGCGCCCCAGATATTTTGATGCTATTGCTTTTCAATATGTTACCTACTGTTAGTAACTTACCCCTATAAAAACGGCAGCAACTCTGCATATTATCGCTTCAAATACTACGAGTACTAGAAGTCAGGTGTTAGGCTTGACCTAATATAATTAAGCAACTGAGATTTGAACTTTATAGCTGTGAATGCATGTTTGATAAGGGAATTCAGGGTACTCTCACTGGTTTGAGTGATCCAAACAACAACACAAATGTCAGGAAACATGACATGTGCTATTCCTGCTACTGTTAAAAATATTAAAGAGCTGTGAAAAAGATTGACTGGACAACTGCCGCAAACATTTTGCTGTTGTCAATCAAGCAGCATTCTCTTCTATTTTCTGAAAAATTCCCTTTCTCTTGGCATTAAAGGGGCAACAATAATGAGCTTTGTAGCTGTGAGTACATTTTCACAAGTTTGGGATGCTTGAAGGTTGTGAAAGGCCGCCATTCAGTTATTTCCCCAGTCTGATTTTAGAGCATTGTTATCAGAGGGTAGTTCCAGTAGTGTATTTGAAATTTTTCATTTGTGTTGAATTGAGACAGCTATGCTCTTGCCGAAACTTATGCAGCTTCATAAAAAGTGCACCACTTGGTGAGATCATGATCTTAACCCTTTGACAGAATTTGAATAAAGTTGTGTTTCAACAATTCATACACTAATGAATATACTCTATATGTTGGTCCCAAACGGATATTTTTGGAAGAATTTATAACAGGGTACGCAAATAATATCTAGATCAGGTAAATTATAAATGATATCTCTGTTTTAGCTGGGAATTCCAGACAATTGCATTGTGGGATACCTACTACCATGTCTTACTTTGTATGGCATCTGAATCCTCAATGAAAAGTAGCGACCACCATTTTCAGACACTTACAACACAATCATTTATATTTGACAGTGTGGTCGACAGCACCTACTCCATAGTTGGTGGAGTCGTACAGAACGAGATCTCAGTGACGGCCACTACAGAGAAGGAGTTCGAGTGTAGAGTAACACATCGCAGGCTAGAAGATGATCTCGCTGCTATCCATACTATTCAAGGTATAAGAAAGCTATGTAATAAAAGATGTTTTTGTACTAGTGCTTTAACTAGATCAAGTTTTATCCTGTTTGCCTGCATGTGGGGAAAAACTCCTATGCGCCTTATCAGTAGTGGGGAGGTGATTCCGAGTGCAGGCAAACTGGATCGAAATAAATCTATGCTTTGACAAGCTAACTAATGGATGCATTGGCATGCACACACTAAATATGAATAAAGTGTAAGAAAGAAATAAACCAAGCTTCAACTGGTGAATATTTACTATTCTACTGTTAAAACTGCAATACCTTCCTGTGAATAAATGTAAATTTACAAGCTGTGTAAAGAGCATTGCTACAAAACCCTTCAAAGTCTCTTCGAAGGAAGATCTCACAGTTATCGGTGCATTTTTCACATCATTCGAACAAGAAATATTAGTAACTGAAATTTTGATTTTAAATCTATCTAGTAAATTGAATCTTATTTTTTTTTGTATTGAGCCCTGGTTTGTCTATGCTGTTAGATGGGTTTCAGACTTTTACAATGATTAGTATGAACAATTTTATATTCTCATTCTATTCTGATTTATTTTACAGTTTACATATTGCCGAACCCTCCCACCATCAAATCTCCGGAGCAGATCATTGCCCCGGACTCCTCTGTCACTCTGGAGTGTAGCGCTACTAACGCTGACGGTAACACTGAACTACTCTGGGTCGACAACAGAGGAAGAGAGATCGACAGGTTTGTGTTATACCAATGATACTTTCGGATGCAACTTAAATTTTCATTAGGGACAACTCCAAACAGAGGCTGTAAACTTGTGTATCATAGAGTTACTATATAATATCTCTATGTTGTGTTTCTTTTTTATTTGGTTCCTGCATTCAGTAGTTATTGAAATTCAGATATGAATTAACAACTAAAAATTGAAACCAAATTAAATTTGAAAAAATAAAGATTTTTGCAGTTTTCAGATCAAACATAACCACTCAGGAATACCAATGAAGGGAAATTTAATAAGCTTGAAGAATATGATAATGGGAGTTTTTAAAGCCGTTTTGTTGGGCGCTAAGAATCCATACTACCATGACCCAGATATGTCATATTTTTTTCTACTCTGGTTACATCCACCTGATTCCAGTCATCGTTCTGATTGTTTGGAAACAAAGATGAATAAGTATTATTTTGTGGCGCATGACACAGTTTTTAGAGACAGTATATCATTATCTTTGGTCTCTATTCACAAATACACTCTCTAGTCAATATATATAAATATATACATAATTTCTGGCAACTTTATACACCTGAGGAAAAATATTAGCTAGAGTTTGTTTTATATAATTTTGGGAATTACTTAATGTTAGCTAGCACCAATTAGCGCTAGCTAACATTATAGCGCTAGCTAAGGCGAGAGTTTATGGCTTGCCAAGTTTCATACAACCCTTTGCTTCTTCAAGTCAAGTCTGTGCAAAATGGGGAACTTTTCTTTATGCGAATACATTATTCTTCTAGGCCTAGGGAATTATAAACTTCATATAGTGATGTAGTAACAACAAACCATATAATCTGGGAACTATGTAAGATCATCTATCTATATCATATTTTATATATTATTCCAGAATTTATCAATTATATCATAAATATTGATTTTACAGAACATACATTTTGACTGGATCCATAATTTCCAACGAGCACACCTTCTCATCTTATTCTGAAGTTCAAGGTCACAAATGTATCGTTAGACATATATATCTACCTAATGACAGAGAGGCGATACCCCCAGGTAAGAAAAGTGAGCCTGAGACAACTACCGTAGGTAGATAAGACTACTACCACATATAATCAATAATACTGTGTGTAAGTGTATTTGATAGTGACACTTTCTTAAAGGACATGCTTACACTGACATAGAGATTACACTATTAACATGTGCTTACACTGACATAAAGATTACACTATTAACATGTGTATCTCTGATTGTTGGAGTCAATTTAGTAGCAGTACCTAACACGTACCCACCCCTAATTAATAAAATTGAACACCCGTTGTCACACCAAATTCTCTCTGATGATACACTTGCTAAATGAATTAGTTCACTCTCCATCGATCAGGGATATACATACAACAGTATATCACGTGATCACGTGGGACATGCTTGTCTGTATCTCTGCATGTCTGTCTGGGATATGACATCTCATATCGCTTTCAGGTTTCATATGGCTGTTTGTACTAAGCGTTACAGTTGCACATCATATATCATGACTGCACTCATTTTGGAATTGATAGCTTTTTACCCTAAAGCTACTGGTCCATAAATATCTGCTATCTAAGAGTTTTGGATATCAAATTTTGTTAGAAAATGATCCACAAACATTTTCTTTTTGTATTTATTTGTATCTTCCAGCGTTATTTTACTGTTATTTCAATTATTGACATCTCAGTAAAGGTGCATAAGTATAAATTTTGGCATGAGGTTAAACATGTTTGGTATGAAACTTGTGCCTAAGTTGCAAATTACACAAACATTTGCTGCGTCTACCGTTCAACATCACTGTTCTACCCATTGAAGATTTTCATCAAAACAAGTCACTATCCAGCTTATCCAATACCATGGCTTCATGATACAACTTAGCGATTTTTCAATGCAGCTCAGACTCCTTTTTTTTAACACTTATCAGAGGATGGATATTAGGATTTAGGCAATAAGCAAACATCAAACTTCAAACTAATTGTGCACAAGATCCATGGCCATGACCAAATGATTATCATTATAAGCTTAACTTCATCTTATAGGAAATAATTCGATTGTGATTTTTAAAGATTATTTCTTAACCATTGTTGTATTCTGGTAGCCGATCTTTTACCAGTGCCAAAACTAGAACAACTAGATACCATGATAGTTTTATACCAACAAGTATTCGATTCTTAAATGAGCCACCATCAGTCACTTAATTTTGCTCCACCCTTCAAGAAAGCAACCAGTAAAATATTTCCTTCTCTTCTATTTTCAGTAATCAGACCACCGGTGGTGCTGCCCGGCCCGCCGGAGATTAACGATGGCCGACAGATAGAGAGAGTAGTTAGCGGGACTTCTGTGGATCTGGTCTGTAAGTCATTTGGTACATCTAGAGACACACAGGTCGTCTGGTACAAGGTGGGCAGAAACACTCCTGTGGATAGAACTCATGAAGCTCAGGTAAGGAACTATTTGGATAAAATTTAATAACTTAATCAGTCCGCAATCAACTAACCGAGATACACATCATGCATACTCATTGGGACCAAGCAGATCACCCCTTTTTCTGTAACAATGGTTAAATGCCTTTTTTCACCAAAACAAAACTCTGATGTTAACAAAAGTCATCGGAGGCCAAAACTTCTTGGTTAGGTCTCACATTATAATGGCGCCAATGTTTAATGTTTCATGTCCAATATTCAACATTCAATAGTCAACAAATCCTTACTACCTTTGACATGTCTGCCAGTTTCCATTACATCTTGCAATCCATTTTTGTCAGGAAGGATATCCATCTGTAGCCACTTGGTAGGCCCAAACTTTCTTCAGTAAATTGTGCAATCACCATAAAAGCTAGGAGTTGTCTCATTTCGTTATGTGAGCAGACAAGTACACTTTTGTGTATTTATATATTTATAGGGTGAATACATAGTGAATAGAATGACAGTTGAAGCTAGAGCCGAGGACCTATATGAATGTAGAGTGATGCATCCACAGCTGCCTGAAGATTTAACCTCTGTTGCTACCCTCACCGTAATCAGTATGTATATGTACACATTGTCATAGCAGTTAAATTGTATCTGACAATTCTTTTTTGCTTTTTATCAGATAGACATCTAGTCATAAACGGAAGTTACTGGGGACTGTCGCTGCACACAGCATAAACGCATCAAACGAACTGAAAATTTTAAATAACCTTGACATAATTCTCAGCGGAAATCTGTTTACTTGTCTCTTATTACAAAAAACTGATCAATGTCACTGTTAAAGAAGTGAAAACTGTGTTAATATAAACAACATATTTTCAGATGAGCCTGGACCTCCAAGGATAAGTGGTATATCCCAGAGCCAATATGAGATAGGAGACAGTGTGACAGCCGTGTGCAGGTCTGAAGGTACCTCTCCCGATACTCAGCTAGTCTGGTATGTGGATGGCAGGCCTGTAGACAGATCATATGCGGTATCCAGGGGTTATGTTGAGAATGAGTACAGATTTGCAGTGACAAGCACCCCTATCCAGCCGGAATGTAGACTTGTGTTTCCACCAACTGGCAAAACTGAGTCTGCATATGCTGTATACACCGTGGAAGGTTAGTGTGATAATTTGGTAATGCTTTTGAAACTCTTTAAAAACCAAGCAAGCTTTTTCTTATGTCAGGTCTTTTTCATTTAGATACCAAATGAAATTCTAACCAAACAATACTTTGTAATTCTTCAACGAAGCTGAAGCTTTGATTTTCGAATTTAACAATATGAACCTCTTAAATGCTTCTTCTATGCTACCACTTTTACTATTTTCCTTTTAACTGTTTTCCTAGGCATGAAAAGATCTTTGATGGCATGCTAACAAAGTTCCCACAATGCACAACTTCATCCTGGAACTTCCATCCATGGGAATTCCAGGATACTGCATTGTGGGTAAATCTTGAACTTATGAGCTGTTTTGTCTACAAATTCTCTGCTTCTCCCGCCTTTCAGCTTTACCAGGTCCACCTGTCATAACTGGCAACACTGGCAGGCCGGTTAGCCTTGGCTCAACACTTAACCTAATTTGCACTGCTAACGGCACATCATCGGACATCCGCCTAACGTGGGAGAGGGATGGCAATTTGATAGATATCGACTATAGGCGACTTGGAAATCAGATTGTGAATGAATATAGCATAAAAGGGCACACTGGTGCAGATGTCAACATGACATGCCGTATGGAATTTTCACCCGCCAAACTAGAACTGACTGACAGTACCTTAGTGAAAATGCAAGGTGAAGGCTCCATCTTTCTTCCAAAACAACTATTCTACGCTTGCTAATACTGTATTTTGCCAACTTGTGTTTTCCATAATTGACTTGGTTGTGGAACACAATTCATCAAAGACTCTGCTTCTTTATGTGGCGAACACATTTCATGCACACATATTTTCCGTAATTGACTTAGTTGAGAAAGGCCTTTTGTCAAAAACTCTACTTCTTAATGCAGCTAACACATTTCATGCACGCTTTATCTTGCTAAACAAAGTAACTGAAATGTTATATTTCAAGCTTCTCTAACGTTCACCATAATTCTAACAGGAGATCCCGCTGCACCCGAGATAACAGGTGTGCCTGCTGATGCGGTCGAACCTGGTAAGGTTGTCACTCTCCAGTGTCGATCTCTGGGTACCTCCTCAAAAACAAAGCTTATCTGGTACAAGAACGGTAGAGAGATCGGCACAAGGTCATATAGAGTTGAGGGTGACTATGTGGTCACTTCTCTTACCTATACAACGCGCCAAGGTGATATCGAACCTATAGAGTGTCGACTGGAGTTCCAGCCTTCTAACCTCAGACTGTCAGACTATGCTAACATTGTACTCATAGGTATGGTGCTAACTTTACTGTTCATTTCCTGTTTCTCTCTGTGAACTAAAACCTAACACTTTTTTCTTGACTTTGTAATTTTTTATCTTTTCGGATTTGCCTTACCCAAGTTTCTCAAACATACCCAGATGGCTTAAAGTTAGAGTGCTCTTGCTATGAAATACCATGTGATTTACCTATGTTGCAATAGTATGAACTTTACAACCACCCTTCAGGTAGTCTATTAACTACAATCGATGCTTTTATAGAAGCTCCAATATTTCAATTTAGATAGATAGCAGTAGCAGCTTTTCACCCCCTGCTTTATTGTAGGCATACCAGGCACCCCTGAGATTGTCGGCACACCCATCGTACCAGTTAGCCCTGGTTCTGTGGTGCAGCTTGTCTGCCGATCTTACGGCACGTCCAAAGACACAGCCCTAGTGTGGTATAGGGATGGCAAGGTTATTGATCGCAGCTACTACATCACTGAAGACTATGTGATGAATATCTATGAGCTCGCTGCGAGCGATGTCGGCTCCTACAACCTTGAGTGTCGACTTAATTTCCCTCCAATGGATCTCGAGTACCAAATAGAAACAGTAGTACGGGTTCAAGGTATTGACTATGCAGAAACATCATCAGCATAAAATTAAATTATTTTGGCTAGCAGACTAGGTATTCAATGGCACATGCGTGCTAATTCAAAACACCAGGATCTTATCCATTGCGTCTAGCAATTTATTCTGAATATCAGTTTGCAGAAGGAGGCTCCCCCTCAATTAGTTAGGCTTGGCGATCGTTTTTAGGGTTGTGGAAAGAACCTGCCTACCTTGATGCTTTGTCGTACCTATTACAATGATCATTATACCGCTAAAATTATACCATGCTTCTCAAACTGATACAATATCACTTGCAACAGCAATTCAAATGCCTTTAGATTAAAAACAGAGATTTGCTTTACTTTATCCATAATAATTATTCATCGCTTTATATAGACATGCTTTTAGTTTAGATGACCCATTTTCTGTAGACTCAACGCCTGGTGATCCAGTAATCATTCCAAAACCTGATGAGCCTCAGCTCCCAGGTAGCAACTACACATTATTCTGTCGCTCTGAGGGTGACTCAGCCGCCACCCGACTTGTCTGGTACAATGGAAACCAGCCTGTAGATGACAGCTATCAGATTGAAAGTGGTTATATTGTGAACCAGTATGATGTTTCGTTGCCTGCTGCTGATGCGGTTAGACTAGAATGCAGACTTGTGTATCCACCAACAGGACTGGCAGTGTCCGATTTTGTAACCATCCCTATTGCAGGTACATTTTCCCTCCCTGGGATGATTCATTTACATTCAGATTCCTTACCACTTATCGCTTTGTGATGTAGTTTGCTTACAACTCTTGTCTATAATTAAATTTTCAATTTCAGACTCTTTTTAGTATACAACCCAAACTTTCATAATCGATAGTATCTTGTAACAGACCATTGTCACCATATGCTGGACCTTATTGCCATACATTTCAATGCAATGTAGAACCAAAATCTGCCTCCTTATGTCTAAGTAACGAAACATGCTACTATACATAATGTTCAACCAACCAAAAATAACAACATTTTATAGTTAAATGCAAATGGGACAGATAGTGCATATTTAACACATTTTAGATTTAGATAGTGCCATATAGATAATTCTATATATATATATATATATAATACATTACATGAAGTAGAATGCAAAAATAATCCAACAATGATACTCTATTAAAGTTTATAGAGTTTATAACCAGTAGGCTTGCCTTTATCTAACAGCTTTACCAGAGAGACCAGAGATTATCGGAGTGCCCCGTAATGAGGTACCACCAGGAACGAGACTCCGCCTGGTGTGTCGCTCCAGAGGGACCCACCCGGACACCATGGTCATATGGCTCCGAGATGGTCGAACTGTTGACACAACATACAAAATATCCGGAGGATATGTGCTCAACGAATACGACTTTGTGGCTTCGCGCGAGGATCTCGCTAAATTAGACTGCGTTGTTAGATTCCCTCCTACAGGCCTCCAGCTTGTAGTAATTAACATCGATAACGGTAACTTAGAACTCTAACTCGAATCATTACTCTCTGTTGCTTGATATGGACTCAAAAGTTAAAAAGTTTGCATTTTGTCAAAAAAATTGAGATTGAAAAATCATAATTTTGGAGCAAGTCTTTTGGCCATTTTAGATTCTCTGTATTGTACTGAGAGTTGATAAACACATGGTAAATATTTATCATTGAGCAATTGCTAAACATCTGAAGCATTTAGAATTCTACAGATTTGCTCTCTTACAAATTTATGTCTCCTACAATTCTTTTTCAGGTTCTATATATCATGTTCGATCCATATTGTAGATCCCCCGGAAGAGCCATCTATTACTCAGAACCCACCAGAAGTACAGAATGGAGCCAGAGTTACCCTGTCCTGTCGGGTCAGGCATAACGGTCGCCGTGACATGATGCTGGTGAGTGCGAGGTTATCATTCAGTAGTTATCAGTTCTTGATGAAAGAAGGGATAACTCCCTACAATTCTTCATTTCCTAATAACAAAATAAAGACTAGGTATACTGTCTGTATTTCTTAGTCTATAGGACTTGTTTTATTAAATTGATTTAATAATGCTTTCAAAACCAGGAAATTTCAAAGAACAATATTTTCAAATTTGAACTTGAATTATCCTCTTGTCTTATATCATTAGCTAGCATTTTAATAAGATAGCTGATTACGGCAACAGCTTTCTGTGGGTAGGTCTTTCAGCTGTTTCCTGATATTTAGCTATCTGCCAATGGTAACTATTGAAGTCAACACAGTGCAGCTCAATGTTGGAAACACAAAACTCAAAGCAATCCTCAGAATGTTGTTGCGTATTTGCACTGGGGGGGGACAAAATGATATCTGATTCCGTAAATAACCGTGTCGTTTTTATAGACTTGGCACAGAGAAGACAACATGGTAGATGATTCCTATAATGTAGAAGGAGATTATATCGTTAACACATTTGACATCATCGCCTCTACAAGAAACAAGCAATATGAGTGCAGACTAACGGATCGAGAGACTGTCATCAACGTGCCTTACACTGTCAAAATCTGTATGTAACTACAACTAGCTTATAGCCTGTCAATTTCAAACCTCAACATATAATGTTATTTCTGGCCACAATTATGTGAAATTGACCCAATTTATATGTTTTTTCCTGTGCTCTCTATAATGTGATTAGGCTTGCAGCTCTCAAATTATTGAGTTTTATTCACATGACTAGATGCAGACAAACCTGAAACTATAATGTAGTGGTAGCAATGTAGTGTAACCATTTAGAATCACGAATCATGTTCTATCCATCTAGCCTACATTATGAGTTGCTCCCTCTACTAGTCAGTCATTGGCTGTCCAGATGAGACAGGAAGTAGCAACAAAATGCAGGCAGATCGGATGGTACCTTATTTTGTGGATAGTTAGCAATTTATTTCTTTTCATTGTTTCTAAACTATACTTATTTCTTACTAGATTGAAATCGTCTGTCTGTTGTCAAGCTTTGCTGCATTGTGACGATTCACAGAATCAGCTCTATGCTTATCCAATCACATGTGATTAAATCCCTCCCTATACAATAATGATTATCCCCATGTTTCAAGCTTGTATATCTGATTTTAGCTCAAGAGCCTATACCCCCGCCTATAATATCGGGTACTCCCAGCACCGCCCTTCCCGAGGGCAGTAGTTTTAACCTGACCTGTACATGGCCGCAGTTATTAGATACAGCTTATTTAATATGGCTCGACCCTATAACCAAAGAGGAAATACCAGCAATCGCTAGCTTTGTACAAGATAACAGCTTCGTGTCAGTGCTGGCCACCCAGGCTGACCCTCGTAGTGTCATATATGAGTGCAAAGTGGGCGGAGTTACAGACACTCTAAATAACACCCTACTAGATCGAGTGAGGGTCAGAGTCACCCCATTGGACGAACCGGAGGAAAGAGGTATATAATCAAAATATATATACAGGAGCTCAGCATGCAGTCCTGCATGAAAATATCATTAGGAATCATATTACCTGCCACAACTTACTCTCTGTTGTGATTTGCAATAATTTCCAGTCCAGTTATTGAGAGGAAACTCTAATTTTGTGCTGCTTGTCTGTGGGGGCAGAATACCTTGGGCCTTTCTGTCTGGGTTATAACAGTTTGCTCCCACGTTCTTCAGGGTACCGCAGTGACGGTAGTAGTAAGTAGTTTCTCACACCAATGTAGTGCTTTCTAAACATAAATTAAGTAAAAACGGAGCGTTGACATTTTTACCTTCAGCCGAAAACTTTGATGTAGAAAATGTTACTCATGAATAGCCTGTAATCAATATTAGAATGTAGATCGTAGTATACCCTGCTTGACCCTTACCATTGCTCATATCGATGCTATCCCACCCCCTAGCTTCAATCAATTGCTTTCTTTATTGTCATAAGTTTGTACCATCTTGTTAAAATTTGCAAGCCTTTAGTTGATTGTGGCAATGTGTCTTATGGAAATGGGTATCCCATGATGCAACTCTCTGGAATTTCCAGGGCTCCCTGTTGCATTGTGGGAAATTTCTTGTTATAGACACTAGTCCCTTATCATATCTATAAATGATGATACTATTATTGTCGATGACTTGTAGATTGTGCTCAGGGCGGTGGAGAGTTAGACGTTGTGATTGTTCTCGATTCCTCTACCAGCATAACGAGGGAAAACTTCCGTAAAGTCCTTGACTTCATCTCAAGGTGAGATTTAGTGCCTTATCATTGTTTGTCCATTTGGATTGTAATCGGCAGCCTATATTTTTTCTTTAATAGTTTGACAAATACCTTAAAGAATTGCATAGCATTATGCTTCAATTATTTTCGGTTTGAGAGGGATGAGCGTACTGGAAGGAATTTTTCCCTGCGAGTTATACTCCTGGAAAGCTTTGTTCTTCGCTATAATATTATATTTGACTGAACAAAGTGTTAATCTGCACAATACAATGACAGCGACAATATGTTACAGATATGCTTAGTTTGGTTATCTATCCTAATTTTAATGTTGATTGTTTTCTAGTTTCGTCGGGTCGTTTGAGATCGGACCAAATGATGTGCAGGTTGGAATACTCTCCTTTTCAAATGACGTCGAGAGGAACTTTTACATGAACGCCAACAATAACATGAGAGATCTTCAGGATGCCATTTTGGCTATCGAACAGATGGGAGGTAAGTACTCAGAGTACTCGAAATTATCTCCACCTAATTCCAAATTTTATTTACACACTATTTGGAATAACTCCTAGAACGTGATATTGATAGTCTGAAATGGAGCATGGAGATTCCGAATATGGCAACCATTAGGCTCCCAGCTCATTTCTTGGCCATATGCCTTTATTTTAGTGGGTAAACAGAGCCAGGCTAAATATAAACGCTGATTAATTTGCCGTTGTTCCGCCAACACCAACCGGGAGATTTAGGGTTAAAGCCTTGGGGTAAATCATATCCAAGACGTCCCTATGCGAAGTGCATAAAGTTCTCCACAAATTGCTCCAATACATATGCTGTTACACACAAAAATTTTGGATCAAAGTGATAGCTTTTCTTAACCTTTCCCATTGCAACAGTCATCAATCGAGGTCATGAGAAGGATGGTGTGTGGGTCTGTTTGTTTCATAAAATCAACCGTTGCAAGATTCTGCGTTAGTACTATGCCTCTTGCCTCTGTGACTTTTTTTATGTTGTCATACGCGGTTACGCGGTAAGTAATAATATTGTTACTCATCGTTGTCTTGTAAGTCATATTATAAATCTCTTCTCAGGAGGTACAAACACACATCTGCCTATCAGAGAGGCCCGGGAGGATATGTTCTTACAGCGTAACGGAGACAGAGCCGGTGCATCTGATGTACTTATCATTCTCACCGATGGTAACTCATACAGCAGAAGTTCAGTCGAAGACGAGGCTAGACTGGTAAGTGTAGATTTGTTTATTGATACAAATCATCTCTCAATTTAGGGATCATGCCCCAAATCTCCAGTTCACTGAGTCAAATATTAACTCAATTTCAATTGAAGTTTGTTTGGACTTTGATTCAAGCTTTATCTAAAAATGTTTAGAGAGAATCAAAATAAGAAACATCTTAAACGGATCCATTCTCTTTGGTCTCACTGACTGAATTCTATTTTATTTTTATTACCATCATTGTTTAATTTGTTTTATTTTAGTTTATCCGTCCATTAAAGCTGTTGCAAATCCAAATGGCTGGCTTGAAATCCACGTGATTCAATTTTGCAGGCACGAGAAGCAGGCATTGATATCTACTCGATCGGAGTAGGTGTTGATGTAGATATGGCAGAGCTCAGTGCGATCTCAGGACAGAGGGACAGAGTGTACTATGCAGAAGATTATAACTCCCTGCTCAGTATGGAGAACGAGTTCGCTAAAGCTACCAAAGTATCCTTCGGACCATGCCCTGATGAACCGTCAGGTAAGACTCCATTTTTTCAAGGAACTCTGTAGATTTTTCAAAGTCTGGAATAATCCATCTTAGTTTACTGACTTAACTTGGCTTCCTCATGCCCAGAATTAGGGGGGTTATCCTGCACATGAGGCTATCTCCTATGCTGGCCATGAATTTGCTGGTGGCCATCAAGAGGATGTGTGAGAACAACTCAAAATACAGGCTAAATTGATCAAATTTGATCGAGCTCGGTAGTGCTAGAATATTTTTGCTAAAATTTGTAGCAGTATCTTTTTCTTTTTCATTTTTAGCACAGTCAGCCCTTAAAAGCATTCTGGATGGCGATCGCCATCCCAAATGCTTTTTAGGGCTGGCTGTGATTTTTAGTAAAACATTTTTGTCAAATATTAAAATTCAAACCAGCTAGCTTTGTAGAGGTGCTTTGGTTTAAATGCCATGGTAGTTACAGAAGTTTTGAGCCTAAATTTTATTTCATAGTAGTTTATCATGCTCTGGTTTAACATAAACCTTCACACAAACAAAAAGTTAACATGCTCCGCTATTTGATATTATTTTTGCATTGCCTTATAACTGCTTTACACACAGCGCCCACAGTCGTAGGCGAATGGTCCAGGTGGTCGCCATGTTCTGTCACATGCGGACCAGGGGAGATGTCCCGTCGTAGAAGCTGTACGAGAGGCAACGATGGAAGGAGCTGCCCGCAAATACTAACTGATCGAACTCGTTGTAATGAACAAGAATGTCCCAGACGCCCAGGTATTACATATACATCCGTATAATGCTGATTCTCAGTTGTTGTGTACTTGTGTACATGTGAGTACTTTTATGTACATGTTGTAGTATAATTGAGTACACATGAGTAGTTGTGTACTCTTAAGCATCTGATATCCACACTTTTGCCTAGTTTAGTTTTGCTACGTATGATGCTGCTATAGGAGTGTGTGAGCTTTGTGAATTGAGTGTTGAGTGAGACTTGCTAGTGTACATTATAATTTTGCTATTCTTAACTTAAACTTGCTCGGGCTAGAATTAGATGGTAGTTTTAAGCTCTTCTCCTGGTGTAACTGTACCATGCGAAAGTGGGCATCTGAATACCATTATCCATCATTTTGGCCTAGCAATGCACGTAGTTAACAATGCTTTAGAACCTGCTACTCCTGCACCGACACCTACCTTTGTAAGCGAGTGGACTCGCTGGTCTCGGTGTTCAGTAACATGTGGACAGGGAAGAAGGTCCCGTCGTAGAGACTGTATTCCAGGAGATGATGGTCTTAGCTGTCCACCTAGGCTCGAAGAGCAAGATCGATGCTATGAGCGAGAATGTACTGTTCGTCCAGGTATAAAACGCCCTCTTTATTGTTTAATCGTCAGTGATGCTTCTTGCTTTTTAGTTACATTATTTTGCTGCTGACATAGTGCCAAAACTTTAGTTTCATTTGAATTATTTAAGTTCTTCGCTTCTTCTTATGTCATGAAAAACTGTAACAAGATATTCCATCACCTCTGCTAGAATTATCTGCCTCTGTAGCAATGCTCATAATTACAAATGCTTTAGATCCTGCAACTACCGCTGCGCCAACGCCTACTTTTGTAACGGAGTGGACCCGCTGGTCTCGGTGTTCAGTCACTTGTGGCACGGGAAGGCGGTCTCGTAGAAGAGATTGTATCCCAGGTGATGATGGCCTTAGCTGTCCACCAAGGCTTACTGATGAACAGCGATGCTATGAGCGAGAATGCACAAGGCGTCCAGGTATTGCAAGCCCCACCCTTCTGTATTAATGTGCATTGAATCAGCTTTAGCCCTTGCATGGTCAAATTTAAAACCATCCGCTCCCAAATGTTAATTGTGATTTGCAACTGCTTGTTGTGTAGATGTGTAGTATCTAGTTTTTCTAGCTGTATTATTATTTATTGGCATATAGCTTCTTTGCGTTAGCTTCTGTGCCAAGTTCTAAACATCATGGGTGTTGTTTGGCTATACCCATTCCAGAATGTGTCTGTCTTTGCTAATGTAATGCCATTATATCATGCTGCTAAAAGTGATTAATAGCATAGTTACAAACGCTCATAGTTACAAATGCTTTAGATCCTGCAACTACAGCTACCCCAACACCTACCTTCATAAGCGAGTGGACCCGTTGGTCACGGTGTTCAGTCACATGTGGACAGGGCAGGAGGTCCCGTAGTAGAGACTGTATCCAAGGCAATGATGGTCTTAGTTGCCCGTCTTGGCTTGATGAACAAGAGCGATGCATGGAACAGGAATGCCGCAGTCGTCCAGGTATTGCATGAACCTTCAACAGCTTTAGTCCTTGCTCGGTTGCATTTAAAAACCATACACATCAGTTCATTTTACTTTGATTTGCAGTTGCTAGTTGTGTAGATGCTTTGTATGCGCCTTTGGCTGTGATGTGCTGTAGCCATTGTATGGGTTTCTGTCCCCAGTTCTTAATTCTTATGGGTGTTGGGGGCTGTGCCTTCTCCAATAAATACCTGCTTTGAAAAATTAGCCAGATCATGCTGCTAAAAATGATTAGTCAATGTAGGTACGCTTATTGTTACAAATGCTTTAGGTCCTGCAACCACCGCTACCCCGACACTGGCCCCGATACCTACCTTTATAAGCCAGTGGACCCGCTGGTCTCGATGCTCGGTCACATGTGGACAAGGTAGAAGGTCCCGTAGTAGAGACTGTTTACCGGGTGATGATGGCCTTGGCTGTCCATCTAGGCTTGCTGAACAGGAGCGATGCATGGAACGAGCATGCACTGGTCCTCCAGGTACTGCATGCACAATCTTTAGATTTAGCCCTTGTTGTAGTTGAAAACCATCACCATAAAACTGATTATTTTGATATCCTTTTGCTGGTTTAGATGCGTAGTATTCAGTTAACAGCTGTAATATAATTTATGTGACAATTTTGCTTCTTTGTGTTAGCCTTTTTCCCCAGTTAAAAACCCTATGATGCTTATGATCCCACTAAAACGATTAGTCCATGTAGTTGAGCTCATAGTTTCAAATGCTTTAGATCCTGCAACTACCGCTACGCCAACACCTGCCCCAACACCTACCTTTATCAGCGAGTGGACTCGCTGGTCTCGATGCTCGGTCACATGTGGACAAGGTAGAAGGTCCCGTAGTAGAGACTGTTTACCGGGTGATGATGGCCTTAGCTGTCCATCTAGGCTTGCTGAACAGGAGCGATGCATGGAACGAGCATGCACTGGTCCTCCAGGTACTGCATGCACAATCTTTAGATTTAGCCCTTGTCTTAGTTGAAAACCATCACCATAAAACTGATTATTTTGATATCCTTTTGCTGGTTTAGATGCGTAGTATTCAGTTAACAGCTGTAATATAATTTATGTGACAATTTTGCTTCTTTGTGTTAGCCTTTTTCCCCAGTTAAAAACCCTATGATGCTTATGATCCCACTAAAACGATTAGTCCATGTAGTTGAGCTCATAGTTTCAAATGCTTTAGATCCTGCAACTACCGCTACGCCAACACCTGCCCCAACACCTACCTTTATCAGCAAGTGGACTCGCTGGTCTCGATGCTCGGTCACATGTGGACAAGGTAGAAGGTCCCGTAGTAGAGACTGTTTACCGGGTGATGATGGCCTTAGCTGTCCATCTAGGCTTGCTGAACAGGAGCGATGCATGGAACGAGCATGCACTGGTCCTCCAGGTACTGCATGCACAATCTTTAGATTTAGCCCTTGTCTTAGTTGAAAACCATCACCATAAAACTGATTATTTTGATATCCTTTTGCTGGTTTAGATGCGTAGTATTCAGTTAACAGCTGTAATATCATTTATGTGACAATTTTGCTTCTTTGTGTTAGCCTTTTTTCTCAGTTAAAAACCCTATGATGCTTATGATCCCACTAAAACTATTAGTCCATGTAGTAGAGCTCATAGTTTAAAATGCTTTAGATCCTACAACTACCGCTACGCCAACACCTGCCCCAACACCTACCTTTATCAGCGAGTGGACTCGCTGGTCTCAGTGTTCAGTCACGTGTGGACAAGGTAGAAGGTCCCGGAGTAGGGACTGTATCCAAGGAGATGATGGCCTTAGCTGTCCATCTAGGCTTGCTGAGCAAGAGCGATGCATGGAACAGGAATGCACAACTGGTCCAGGTATTACACGCACACACGATTGCTGATTATCTTCTATCCACTCTCTCTATAGTACATCAAACACTTGTTTTCATACATGCCCTGCTTCCTAACAAAAATATTTTTTTGCACACAGCAACCAAGTTGCAAATCTGTGAATGCTAAGTGTGACCACTGTGTTGGCTTTTACGCAACAGCCTATGGGATCAGAGCATTGGCTATATCATGTGAGGTGTTTGACTTGTGATTGAAATGGTGTGACGCTGTGTACATCTGCATTGATAGAGTGCTTTTTTTCTATACTAGTTAGTTCCTATACCCTTTAATAGCTGGCTATAAATCCAGTATCCTGTAGCGTCAAACATTAATTCAAACCAAATTGTAGTTCTGATGATAGTTATTTCTTGTGATTAATTCTCACACAAACTGTAACCAACCTGTGATTACAAACCTTTAGTCTGGTAGCCTTCCTCTAGCTGGAGTTGGGAGAAGCCCCACGCTCCCATCAATCCCAGACTGGGAGGGATGGGTGGGTGTCCTCCCCATCCCACCTATGAAGCCAGCCCTGGCTAACAAACTGAGGTATTAGAAGTACATGTAGATGTAGATAGAAATCTAACTGCTTTACAGAACCTACCGTAGTATCTGATTGGACGGAATGGTCGCCATGTTCAGTAACATGTGGACCCGGTGTTAAATCTCGACGTAGAGATTGTACCCGAGGTACTGATGGTACATCGTGCCCTGATACGCTTACTGAACAACAGCTATGCATAGATAAAATATGTCCCCGTACAGAAGGTAATATTTCTATCGCTTCATATTTTAGTTTTAGTTATAACTCGCTTTTCCTTTCAATTCCTTGCGATTTCAATAAAGAAGGGTTTGCCGTGTCCTCAGCTGTCAATATATGATGGAAAAATATTCCAATAATATTTCTGAGAGTGCCACAGAACCTACCATCATTAATTCATTTCCATCCCTATTATTTCCTCTTTGTTGGTTCGCAAACCAATAGAACTTGTTAACGGTATTCCCTCAAAGTAACCTCAACATGGAACCCCAAATAAGCTCAGGTGAACTTGCTGGGAATACCGCATAATTGCGTTGTGGGATACTCATTAATATGCCCTATGATTGCTATTGGAGTTTACAGGTGACTTGTAGCCATCTCTGTGAGCAACAACATGGCATTCTCATCCACCAATCAACACAAAGTGATGCCCAATAAGTCTCAATACCCGCATTGATAGATGTATTGAATAAGTGATAACCAAACCTGATCTTATATTATTACAGTTGATCCAGGTAAACGCAAGCTATGCCTTGTTATATGTGAATCACTCTCTAGTTATAATGCAGATTAGTATTCTGTTCTTCCAGCTCTGTAATGGCCACAATTAGATAAGCATGCCATGTCACGTCATCATTGTGTAGTTCAGCTTACATAGAACAAAGGCTAAGGAATTATCTCCCTTAGCATTTTCCACTGCAGCCAATCGCTGTGCAGGATCAAATAAAATTTTCACTGCATAAAAACTGGTTTAAAAAACCAGACATGATCACATATCTAAAGGCTGAGATCTATACCAAAAATGGGCTACCTTTTCTGACATTTCTGTACATGAAACCTTAAAAAATGGTTTTGGTTGTAGTCTTTAGAAGCATATATTTTTTAGATTGTATTTTACGTATATGTATATTTTATTTTTCTCTACCATTATACAGATTGTATACCTCGGGCTCATCAGGCGGACATTGCTTTCCTACTGGACACATCAAGCTCAGTGTATGAACCAGACTTTGACAAGATGAAGCTATTTTTGGCTGACCTTATTAACCTTTTCAATGTGAGCCAATCAGAACAGAGGATTGCCTCAGCGACCTTCTCGGATGAGGTCAGAGTTAACTTCCACCTTGATGACTACAACAGCAATGATGAAGTGAAGGTAAATGAAACTAAAATATTCTATTTTTTTTTTCTTAGAATGCTAAGGAGATTAATGATTAGGTTGTGAATTTTGACTTCATTTCAGTTTGAATTGAAGGACTGTGGGTAACATGGTCAGGTCTTGTATATTCAGTTGGGGATGGATATTCAGCTTTACAAAATATGCCTGTTTTTAACTACAGATTGGTTTTGGTAAAATTGTACATGGTTTTAATGTACATGTACGCTCTATTTAAAAGTCAAATTGATGAGTTGTCCCCTTGTACCAAAGACTAAGACAACTCTGAATTATCAGACTTGCAAACAAGCTTCAAATTTGATGTTAAGAAATCAACTTACTTATACTTTTTTGATTTTTAGGCTGCCTTTTTGAGGATCCCAATGCATCTAGGAGGTACACGGACACATGATGCACTTAACTTTGCGAGGAGAGAATTATTCTCTGAGGTGAACGGGGCCAGGACTAGCAGTGCTAAGATAGTGTTTGTTATCACTGATGGTAAATCCTATGAGCCATCACTTACCGAGGCTGAGGCGGAGCTGGTAAGTTCATTCTTCTATCCTACCACATTGTGGCTATGCATTCGATCAAGAAAAGCAACTCCTAGAGTTCAAGGTTATGAGATACCAAAACCAGTGTTCCAGTGACGAGGCCCAAATATCTCCGAATAATGGGTTACCATTGTCATCACTATTTAGGTACTCTAGTAGTCTAGGTTCAGGCTCTATGCTGCATAGTTTGCACATGCGCAAAGTGATCCTACCATCTGATGATCTGAGAATCTGAAAAAGTTGTAACATATACTTGCCTGCATTCATTAAAATAAAAGCGTGTTTCATTGTCGATGATGATACACATTTGCGCTTCCTTTCCACCCCACCGAGATGTATGACCGCAATCATGTCACTAAGATTCAAGTGTTTTAGGTCTTTGAGTCAACCCAAGGGTTTCCGCCTCTCAGCCGTATTAATTTATGTCTGTAGAAATGCAATGAATTCTCCGTCTTTGGTAACCATCTGTTGGCATGTTGAAAATTTGCTTATTTCTGTCTCAGCTCAAAACGACAGCGATATTGTGTTGAACATGTCTTCGATGGGGCAATGAGAATAGTATTATCAGGGTACAGATACCCATGGTAATCAAATCTATATGCCAACAAGGTATCCATTCGGTTTTATCATGTCTCAGTAACGGCTTCTCTTGTTGTAGGCAAGGAGAGAAGGTATTATCATTTATAGTATTGGCATCGGACCTGCAATTGATGAAGTTGAACTTAACAGAATAGCCGGAGAAGTTAACCAGGTCTATCACGTCGAGACATACGATGACATCGCTACACTCAAACAGAACATTGGTGTGGATCTAAACAAATGTTACAACCCACTAGGTAAGAATATACACTATACCTGTACCGTCACTGTTCATTGTAACTATGATACTGATCATAAAAGTGTTGAAACCTTTATTTGTAAGGCTCTCCGATATATAAGTAATCCACGCAATCTTTCACCATTCACATTTTTTGTGATGATGATGATAAACTTTAGCAATTATTGTGTTGATGCATTTTTTCCTCTACTCTGAGAGGGGTAACAAAATGGATAAGTTTTTACATACCAAGTAGGTATATGAGTGTATGCATGTGTTTCAGTGATCACAGCTGTTATAGAGCAACCTTCAGGTAACTTTTTTTTTTCTTTCACACATTCAAAAAAATAAAGAGGTGGTTATAGGTCCTTGTTGTTTTTGGGATTGTACTGATCAGGACCCACTTGCCAGCACTCCCCTGTGGACTATATGGTACATAATCAGATCTAGGCGTTTTGCAAACAAATATGGGATGAGCATAAAAGCGTAGCTACTATCACCCATCAGACAGCAAGTCAGTTGATGATTAGAACAAGTTTGATCAAGTTGACCCTCCCCCTCCACTGGTGACGCTGCAGGCAAAAAGACTGCAGCGTCACCAGTGAAGGGGACAACTAGTATGCAGGCGAACTGGATCAAACTTGCTCTAGGGGACAGATATTCTGCAGTGTAGCCAATTGGTAGGCTTTCAGTCATTATGAGTGACCCTCCTACTACCCTTTTAGGTATCTGTAAAACTTCACCACTAAGCACCAAAAATAAGAAATACAACTATCATTCATTATAGCTCACCAAAATAATGCTTTATCATTGCTTTGTTGAATTTAACTTATGCCGGTTTTGATGCACCCCTTTGAACCCTATAGTTTCTACAGGTTGTTTTGGTTATGTTAATGATGGAATCTGCCTGGAATATAGCCCGATGTAAACTGAAACATGTTGGAGCTACACAGAGATATTTCAGAGGGTCCATGACAGAACAAATAACCTTTCCTGAATTGACCAGCAACTTATGGATAATCTGTTCAAAATACTTCTTAAGCGATCGAGAGACCTCATACCCACAATGCATCTGACTCCTCAATTGGATCATAATGGATCAAGTTTGATCCAGTTTTCTCCCATTTGAGGTGCTTTCTTGTGACAGGGAATCAGCTTGCTGAAAGAGGAGGGAACCTGCTAATGCTGATTTAGATTTGTACCAGAGTGGTTAGATGGCGTTGCCCTGTAGATAAGACAGGCAAGCTGTACTTTGGTCAACCCTGACTGTAAATAATCTTTGCTTACAGCTGCTGTTAATGGAGGTTATGGATCATGGGGACCTTACTCTGAATGCTCTGTAACCTGTGGTTCTGGTACCAGGACAAGAACTCGGGCATGTGACAGCCCCCCACCACGTAATGGTGGTGCAGACTGTGAAGGACCCTCAACTAGAACATCAAGATGTAGACTGGCCTCATGTACTGGTGGTCCTCCTACACGTAAGTAATCACAGGCTATGATAATATTGTCAGGGGTGGATTAAATCAATGTGTTTACCTGGTTAGTCCAGAACTCCAAGTTCCCTCTAAAACTTGTCATAAGTTAATGATGTTTTTATGTGACTTTTTCGGACTTGCAACTAATATCTGCAATCCCTATAAGGCATGAAGGAAATGTTGAAGCAGATGCATAGACGTTTTTAATTATTTTATTTCAACAGTGGATTCTAAATAAATCTGTAAACTTGCGTATAATAATAAATATATAAAATATATTAACTCAATAAACGGATCCCACCAAATTCAACTAGGGATTTCAGGTCTTTCCAGTCAAAAGATATATTATGAGAAAGTCAATTTGCCGACTGGCCTATACCCAACCCGACCAAGCGAAGCCAACACATTGGCTATTTATGAGCGGGCCACAGTAAATGAATCAATCACCCAATTTTATTTGATCATATCTAAATCTAGATTTATAGTGATTCTTGTTTTATATTCTCTTGGTTTGTCTCATGTTTTGTCTTTTTACTGAACAAGCTCATTTCTTTTTATGTTTGTTGAAGATCATTCATGGAGTTTTTCTTCTGTTTGAATCCTTGATCAATGAAATAAGCCCGTTATATTTGTATTTTGACAGGACCACCCGGTTGGACAGATTGGGAGTTTAGTTCCTCGTGCTCTGTGACATGTGGAGAAGGTACTCAGGAGGTGTCCAGAGTGTGTCAGTATGCTGATGGCTGTCAGCTAGGTCAGGTGGAGAGCAGGACTGTCACATGTCAGCGAGACTCATGTAGCCGTGAGTGCTTAAATTACCAAATTTTGTTGTTTAGATATTTCATAGGAAATAAATTAGCTGTGGGATAGGTAAACACCTGTGGGACTCAAACCCACAACTCTTACGGCAGTGAATAGCAAGTGTTTAGCGCCGCTTGCTTTTTACTGCCAGGCGATTGGTGCCGCAGGAGCTGTGGGAGTTATATTTGTATTGAAAGGAATTGTTGTCATGTTGGTCTGGGCTAAACTTGATATATTTCTACCCTTATTAAGAGATTGAATTTTCAGTAAAATAGATGTGGGGGTTAGATTTGTATTGAAAGGAATTGTCATATGGTTCCGGACCACAACTTACCAATTTCAAAACTGTATTACCATTCCAAAGCCAAACACGGCCCAGATAGAACAGTGTGTTCCACTCTTGAAGAGAAAACACTTTTAAATGATAGTTTATATATGTGATAATAAAATAACGCGACCAGTTCTCATTCAAGACCTAGCACTAATTAAAAGTGGAAGTTGTCCGCTTCCTTCTCACAGGTCCATAACTCCTTGTCCCTGATCCAGACCAGGACCTTCTGAATTCATTCATTGTTATCTCAACATTTCTATTTTGCAGCATTGCCTAACAGAGATCAATGTGGAGGACCTAGTGGCCTGAATGTCATGTTCGCTTCTCAAGGAATCAACTCTAACGGGCCCAACTCGTACTTTGCAGTAGATTTGATCGCTAACGTATCAGCTCTACTTTCGGTAAGTTAACTTTTTTTTACTCCATGTAAATAATCGATATAAAAAGTTACTAGAATTGAGTAAAAAAGTCGGGTCGGTAGTGTGGATGCATGGATAACAGCTGTCCAGACAAATTGGAGTTGTTGAAAAGCATATAGGAAACCTACCCATATTGCTAGTCTTTGCTAACCATTAGAAAAATAGCGGCTCCAGTGTGGACAAATCAGCTTATCTTGTTGATGTTGTTTTATCTTGTCGCCAACCAACTTAAAACTAAACCTCTTTGACCACAAATAGATCACATACTCTCTGAGCTTTGATTTATTAAAATTTATAGCATAGGCTCAATCACATTTTTAGTTTGCTCCCGAGTGGTTTGATATATTCGATATTGTGTGCTTAGGCAACAATGTTGGCTTCATGCGCAATCTTTTGTGTCATGCTTACAATCATTGCTTGACTAACATACAACTCAATGTTTATTTAGGTTGATGGAGATAGAGTGAGGACCAGCCTTACACTGAGCGACTGCTCATGTGGTAAGAACACAGGCTACGACCTGACCAGATACAGAAACTTTGAGGATGTGTATAATCACCTTCATGACCTTGACCTTGGAGACACCGCATCACTTCTGCGCAAAGTGAGAGAAAGCAACAGAATCACCCCAAGTGTGAGCGACAGGTTCGCTCTGTCCGATCGCAGATCACAAATTCTCGTGTACATGTTTGACACTAATGACGCAATCAGTCCTGACGCGATCTCTGAGGCCAAGAAACTCAAGTTGGCGGGTGTGGGTGTCTATGCTGCAGTGCTGTCGAGAGATGTAGATCTCAGTCTTGTCAGGCAGATAGTATCACAGCCTGAGAACGCACACATGCAGGTTGTGGATACATCAAGCTCTCAGGCTTACATAGACAGTCTCTTCAGATCACTTTGTGGTACTCAGTAGAGTAACATGTTTTATCAGAGTGTGCGGTGCAGCAGGGTGGGGAGAGGTATAAGTCAATGAAATTGCGATCTACATGATTTATTAACAATTGCTACCTAGTTATACAATGTATGCTGCTAAGAATCAATTAATCGGCAGCGGCAAATTTTAAAAAACTATTTTTTGTTCAGTGCCGTTGCATACTCAATTGTTGTCATAGTGAAGACTTTGTACTGTAGCTTTTAGATTGACTTTTGCTGTGATATTTAGCAACGATCTTAGTGTAGCTTAAATTTTGGCAAAAATAAGCCAACTAGCCTCAATCTGCACTTCTGTTCATTTGAAAACTTTCACCGTTTGTAACAAGCTTAATGATATTATATTTTTGATAGCTTATATTATTATTGTTTTTTTTTTGCATTGTGTAGCAATGAGTTTGAAGTCTTTCGGTATCCTGTTGCAACAAGCTTCAATAACGATGTCAATCGATCTTCAAATAATTAATAAATATGTTTTAGAAGGCACTTATAAATATGGGTATGAGAGAATTAGTTCTATAAATTGAATGTGCCATTTTTCAATATTTTTTATCTAGTTGACAACAATAAACTGTAGAGACATGTTCACTGCCTTTCCTTGAATAGTACCAAAAAATAGGGGAATGTTTCTGTGCTCCTAAAACAACAAACATGAACTTGATAACCATGAATCTCAACGACGATGACATGAGAAAAACAGCTCAGGGTAGTCACTTTTAGGCATGTAAACTGGACAGCGCTGTTCTCTCGACATATCTGTCCCTTTACTATGACATTAGTATGACCAAGCCATGTCAACAGGCCCACTGGTGTGCGGCGTGGTCCATGTGATAAAGCTTAGTACAAACTATTATGAGTAATATAGTGCTCTGGTCAAAACATAGAACCCAAGATTGTACGTATGTTTGACCAGTTGTGAGAAATGTGAAGAAATGTCCTATTGTATCCTTCCATACTTTTATCAAAATGACAGACACATCGGTGTCAAAACATATCGGTGTCAAAATCAAAACACATCGGTGTCAAAACACACCTAAAGATAAGACAACCCAAGAAAGCTTCCATGGGGGAAAATATAATAATGTTAAATTTTCCCTGTTATCTAAGTATGATGATTCATATAAGTTTTGTCACTGGATAAAAATCTAAAATATTTACATATTCATGGTGGTTCTCAGGCCTTTCATGACACATCATCATTTCTCCACTAAAGATATACTCCCGTCTTTCTTCCTCAAGCTGAGCTTGGCGATGAAAGTTAGAACATGTCAAATTTAAGTTGAAAAGGACAGGAAGTTCTCGGCAATCTTCTTGAATAAGACACATATTAGAGTCTGCCCAGTATCATAATAACTTTGTTCAATGTCCAAACATTGTGTCTGAGTTTTGTTCCGTTAAACTATGTCTAAAATCTATTTTAATAAATGCTAGGGATATCATGCCTTTTCAACTCTTTGGTGTTTAATAGAAGAAAAAGTGAAGGAATTCAGGCGATATCCATACATTGGCCAACAAAAACATTGATTTTTAGTACCCTTTTATTTGTATTTAAATAATATACCATTGTTGTTTACACAAAATATGAGCTTAGCTTTATAAACATATGACAGATGGGTGTAAGCAGTCAGATCAGAGAGAAATAGCCTTAAAATGTTTAAATATTAATGCGAAAACCTGAGAAACCAAGAACAGCTTGATAGACAACATTGTATGTGGTTTCTAAAAGGAGAATACAGGTTTCATATAGTAACTATTGACAGATCAGACAGATTGCATTCTTTGTAACACCTCTGAGAATTGATTGCGAGCTAGGTATTGTTGCACAAATGTCTGCAAACCTCTCTGCATCCAATACTACCTCCAACAATGCAGTGATTCGCCTTCATTCGCTGACATGAGTAGAATTGCCTGTACTTATTAAAGTATCTTTGCACAGGAACCTGCAAGCCTTCGGGCATCCATATACACCTCCAGCGATACACTAGCTGTCCTGAGTATTGTCCGTTCTTTTTGCAGTTGCTTTCTTGGCTGACTGGATCTCCTACCTGTAAGAGTAACATGAATGGATAAGAGCTTTGTCATAGCCCTAAAGCCCATTATGTACTTACAGTAGTGAGGTCAGTCACATTGGATGCTGCTCTTTTTCCAATAACGTGCATCTATAAGACAAAATAACCAAACCAGTTTATGTAAGTGATATCCAATCAGGGGGTCTTTCAATTAGAAAGAGTGATCCTTTACTAAAGCAAGTTATCACTATCACATCGCTTAAAATTATCACTCACTTGGTGTTTCAATTAGAGAAAATCGCTCCCAAATCGCTCACTCAGAATGTATATAGTTCCATCAAGTGACTGAGCGATCTGAAAGCGAGACCTCTAGCAGGTATCGCTCACTCACTGAGTGAGCGATAAGATTGCGATTTTGGCTGTTTCTAATTGAAAGACCCCCCTGGTGGAAAAGTAATTCGCTAGACATGTGGTTCTAGATTTACGGCAAAAATGGTTTCAAACAAGCAATGATTCTATTGTCTATAGGGTGAGGTGTATTGCCTTGGCTAATCATCAATATTTTGACATAACTGTATTTGGGAAGTTGGCTTGTCACCACTCAAAGCTGTCCACACACAGAAATCTGTAAATCTACAAAACGTATGTGAATTAGGTGTCAACGTCTTTGAAAAGAATCTTATGGTCTAAACACGCTGATAGCAGTTGCAACATCAGCTGGTCCTCAGAGTTGACTCCTTACTACAGAACTGCCATGCATTCAAGATCAGCGAGCAGATTAGTAGAACAGACAGCACCAAAGTTGTAACTTTCAAACAGTAGCTTTGTTTAGTTTTGTTGTTCTCACTAGCTAGCTCCTTGTACATGTCTTCTGTTTTAATACCAGCTGAATCTGACTCATACATGTCTGAGATAGTTATACTGATACCCACAACATTCTTAATAAATAGTGATTACCAGGCAGACGCTCTACACACTGAGCTATTCAGCCTGGCTTGCACACAGTAATCACGGATTTTGATTTATGGATATCCGTGGTCCGTGATTGCTAATATAGGCCACTGGCTGGGATGATAGGTTTTGGTTTTGGTTATCACATGATGCTGGTGGTGGGTATTGTTTAGAAAGTTTTGAGAAGTAATTATAATATAATTGAATGGATACATAATATGAGGGCAAGTGAACGACATAGTTGTGGTGATGAGTGCAAAGAGAAATAAATATAAATTGAGCCGCAAACAGAGAGGGACTGATCGGTCACAGTCAGACTCAGAGAGAGAGCTTGGCAGAATCACCACGCAGCGTTATACTTAAAGAAGGCAGATTCGTTTGACTCTACATTGTGATCTCATATTACGTAATGTATTACAATAACAGATAAACTAATTAAACAATAAGAAAAACTATTTAAATCTATACATGCTCGGTGAAGTTTATTTAGCTTGAGTTAGTTGAGAATCCCAGGCGTTTTGCCCCAACAGTGCACATCAGTTAGAACCCTATACTATCAAGGAAACAAATTGATAGTTATAATTTTTCTTTCAAGGTTCATCAGAGATTATCAGTTAGACATAGTTCTTGGCAGAATAAGCAGGTTAGAACTTATGTGCGCTCACGCGGGCGCGGCTGATTTCGAATCATAAAGTCCTGGGTTTGAGACCCACCAAGTGCACTGTTTGTCTAGTACTACCTGATTTGGCTGTCGCGGCCAATTCACCCTAGCCAACCTGGATCAATTAATGAGTTATTAGTTTGCCATGTTGCTGGTACCTACGGAAATATGAAGTTAGCGATCATTCTCGAAAACAAAAAAACAGATAAAAAGCTTTTTACAGGCTTGCAGCTCCTATCATGTCTGGACAAGATAGTAGGCTTTGGGGATCAATGAGGTCATTCTTCACGAAGGATATACTCCCATTTTCTCTCACTCATTTATGGCATGACATAGCCTGCCGACGAGATGGCCTAGCAATTACATGACACACATTCATACACATCTTGACAGTGCCTCAAAAATACATGACACACACTCATGTACATCTTGACAGTGCCTCACAAATAATCATTTCATGATTGTCAAAATTCTCCATATCCATTGCATTGCAAATTGTGAATTATAAAAGAATGCTCCTTACCAGCTTTATGGCTATGACATGTCCAGATGCCAGTGTCATAGAAACTTGATTTCATCTCCAAACGTTTTATTGTAATAAAGAGTTAGAGAGAAGGAGGTTATACTAAACTAAGTCTTAAACTTGTTGTCATAAACGGCAGGTATCTGGCAGGCATCTATCCAAATCATTGGTGTTAAATGGAAGAAGAAGTCAAGAGTTTCCATACATTGGCCATAAAAACATCAATTTTTAATGTACTTTTATTTGTATTTATAAAGAAAACTATCGAATTTTTTACAAAACATAAGCTATGATTTCATATTAGACTGATGAGTAAGAGCTGCCCAATCTTTTGGAGATAGCAATTAAATGTTTTAATATTCAAGCGAAAATATTCGGAACAACTAATAAAGGTAACTTAGTCAGCAGTGTCCGATATTCCTAAAACAAGATTACATGTTTTTATGGAAAAAAATGACCACTCAACTACATTGAATTCTTTGTAACACTTCTGAGCATTTATTGCAAGCTAGGATCGTTGCACACGGGCCTGCAAACAGTTGGGCATCCAAAACCACCTCCAACACCTTGTGGACTTTCCACTGGCTGCTCCGAGTCTTGTCCGTTCTTCCTACAGTTACATACTTGGCTGACTGGAAGTCCTACCTGTAAAAGTAACAGAGATGGATAGCAACTTTCTCATAGCCCTGAAGCCTATCGGTCATGAAATGGTTATGTTTATAATACATAAACGAAGCGGTTTATATTTCCCCATCTTGTGGTTGGTCCCTGACAGATTTTAACTTTTGAACGAATTCATAACTCAAATAAAGTCCCAAGTTAATTTTAAGATTTTTATTGCAATAACACTGAGTACTGAGTATGTGAGATCTCAAGTTCTCACAGCTCAGGCTCAGCAGATTTCAGAGAGAGAGAGAGAGAATAAAGACAAGGAGATGACAACGAGTGATAACAGACAGCGTCAACCACTTCAAATCAGAGACCAATCTCAGTTTTATCTTTTGACGAAATCTGTTGTGTATTAGGCGTAATTAAATTACTGTCAGCTATCAAACATCCCATCTCCACTGCCACAAGAATCATTAAGTTCAGGAGATTTAGACGGCTATAAGGGAATTAGTCTTGTTTAAACCTGGCAAGTAAGCCAGCTAGAGAGACGATAAACAGGAAACTTTTGCTTAGTTTTCAGCAAGGCTAGCGGAGAGTCAGGCAATTTCCCCTTTTAAGCTTGTAAACTGTTCGTTAGAAGTGTTAGAGGTCTGAATCTTTAAACTTATGTACTTAAAACTTATGTACTTACAGCGATGAGGTCAGAAAAATCTGACAATGCTCTTTTTCTAATAACTTGCTTCTATAAGAGAAAATAAACAAACCAGTTCAGTAAGTGATATGTAATCAGGTGGAAGAGGAACTTGCTAGACATATTATGGATCTGTATTTACTGCCGAAATTTTAAGCCTGACAAATGGTTTTGAACAACGGGTATTGCATTGGCTGATCTTTCAATATTTTGACATGACTGCATATTGTAACAAAGGACCAAACATGGGTTTCCAACATGTATGCGCAGAGATTTAAACTTCTTAGAAAAGAAAGTTTATGTTGTCTAAACACACAGATAGCGGCTTTAACCTCAGTTTTCTTTTATTACACATCGATTCTCTGTGGATAATATTTGTCTACAATGACAACAATGCAAGTATCTTTTGACTGTATGTCTTGTGATAGATATGCATCGATGGAAGTAGTTCTTACCTGTGTTGTCTTAGTTACAGATGACTCATCACTACAGAACTGATATACATTCAAAGTCAGCGAGAAAACTAGAAGAACAGACAGCACCAAAGTTGTAACCTTCAAACAGCACCTTCCTCTAGTGTTCTTATTCTCACAAGCTAGCTCATTATACACGTCCGAAGTTTTGTTAGCAGCTGAATAAGGCTCATACATGTCTGAGGTAGTTCTCCTGATGCCTTAGAGGGCGAGAGGCCTTCACTTATGCTGTCGAGAGTGAGCGAGTTTAGCTAATGTTGCTGTGTTGTTAGTGCGCTGATGAGTGCTGTTGAATCTAATACAGCTCCATGGTTATATGTAAACCTACTACCATCATGTTTTCTATAGTTTCAAATAATATCTATATCTTGGGTCAAAACACTCTTCATAGATAAGTAATCAGCGGGTAGCCTTACCCAATTAACTTTTAAAATTGTGTTGATATGATGCTTAAATTCCCAAACCAGATATGAAAAACCACTGGTCCCCCCCCCCCCCCTCTAAAAACAGCAAGGGCACTTATGCTAAGCGTAAACAGAATCGCCCAGGAAGTATCCGAAGGGGGAAAAATGAGGATATATTTTCCCTGTTATCTAAGTATCATGAGTCATAAAATTATTGTCACCGGTTAAATATGCTGGTAAATACAAAATATTGACATAATCATGGCAGGTTATCAGGCTCTCTATGACTCAAGTGGGTAGTTAGAATGATGTTTTGTAAGCTGTGCGTGAAAATACTGTGTGATTATCACAAAAAATTGGAAATTGAAAGGTGGTTGTTTGTTTCTTTGCAAGAATGTCAAGTTTCTTCAAGTAGCCCTAAAACAAGAGTATTTCATGATCCTATCAAGAAAACAACCAAATATTTATACTCGTTGGAGTAAGACTGATCAGAGAGTATATCAGTTCAAGAGATCTCCGCTGTATTGGCAGGGTGACAAAAATGAAAACTGCGCTCACAGGAATATAATACAAATACACATATCAGTGCATAAAACAACATTCGGCCGCTCGTTCCAATTGCCCTGAACACATCCATAGTGTTAAATAGGGAGGCAGTGGTGGGTTTAATAAGCTGAGGAGAGGGAGTTGAGGGTAAGATTCAGAGTAGTGAATAGATAGGCGGCTAATGAGTTTGACCCATCCTTTATTCTGGGAGATGGCCCATTAAGTTTATCAGTTAGCTTTTCAATGTCAGGCCCTGTTTATGACAAAACAGAGGGTGGGCTTCCGCTATAGAGGGACGCAAGTTGCCCGAAGTCCTCGTACTAAGAGTGTGATACATCCTAGAAAACTATAATGCATCCTAGAGGTGATGCCATGGTGGACCTCCTGATCGTGAGTGTGCAGCAGTCTGCCAGAAACTGAAACAGGCACTAATCAGCCATTGGCAGTGACACTTTGATCTTAGCCAATAGGCCGAGAAGCTATTCAATGCCAGGTGATTGGTGTTACAGTTGTCGTAGGTCCGAGTGACCTTCTGTTCCATCCTTGGGTGTACCCAATTCATGTGTGAGACGGCGTGATCCTTTTATTATCACAGGTTGTTAGCTCTTTCCCAGGCTGTCCAAACTTGTATGTTTTTATATCTGTGGTCTTAGAGATAGGAGATCAATAGGATTTGCCAGGTGAAACTGTTTACTCAATCTATCAAAATAAGTCCCATGGTCCTAAAATATCATAGTGCACTGAGGGTTTAGATTGTATGTACCTTGCAGCATGATAGCGCTATCAGCTGTGAAAAACTCACATGGTTTAAACTAAAAGCCACTAGCAATTCATGATTAGGATGCATAGATTTATATGTAACTGCAATGAACCGCAGTCACATTACACCGCAAAGCAGATTTCTGCCCTCATTTGTCATGTTATCACAAGCTGGGTATTCAGGCACCTCAGTTAGTTTTTGCCACTGGCAAACTTACCATTTGCCAGCGTTACATCAGTTTATGATGTCAATATTGAGTCTTCCTTTCTCCTCCAAGCATTTCTCCCATTTATTTTTCATGATTAGCTGGATGTTGCTCACAGTTGTATTCCTTCAAAAAATCAATAGTAGCCACTGTATATCGATCAACTGTCAGCTGAAATAACCTACCGAAGGGAACAATACAGTGATACAGCGGTCTCTCGATAAGAAACAGCCAAAATCGCTATTAGCTATTTGGTGAGACCTGGGATTAATATATGCTGAGTGAGAAATTTGGGAACGTATTTGTCTAATTGAAAGACAAGCAAGCGATAATTTTGAGCGATAATTCGCTTTAAAAAGCATTGCTTATTCTTATTTTTAGAAGACCCCAAAGAGATTAATACTAAGCTTTAGAATTATCAGAAAGCTATGTAGTTTTATCAACCAGGGTAATAGAAAGAATTGACTTTAGAAATTAGTACACTCAAAACCAATATATTTGACAAGCTACCTGAAATGGTACAGCTGAGATTCGTCGATGGAAACATCCTCAGGTCCGTCAAAGAAAATAAGCGCTCCGTCCTCTTCTACATCAAACCAGTGACCAGGTCCGGGCAGGAGGAAATCTGCGATGTGCCTCAGGGTAGCTAGTGTTGCAGACTGAAGTAAAATGTTCTAATGAAATGAATTTCCACTTCATTTTTTGATACTTTTTATTGGCAACTATAATCATTTCTATTCGAAATTTTGCCAAAATATTAAGGGAGAATATAGAAACTTGCTTCTTATCAGATATGTAAACTTCTCATTGGCTTTCCATTAATATTATCATATCCTCTTGGCAGTTTTTATCACTTTTGTGCTGTTTTCAATTATTATATTATGTAAGATTGCTCACTCCATTTTTGTGCATGAAATCTTTTGTCAGTATTGTTCTACCAGACGGTGTGAGATGTGCAGCTGATAGGGAAACTGCAGACCTCTCTATTCTGGTGTGCTGTCTGAGGAACCTCTGGCTCGCCCTGGTGACGCTCTCATCTGAGATGAAGTGGGTTCTGATTATGATATTTTCAGTGACGTTTTTGGCATGCATGTTGCTAGTGATAGACATTTGCCTGAAAGTATACATTGATGTGTGGTACCAAAACATTTTTCTGTAATAGATAGGTTAGTCCATTTAAGCTCCATTTTCCTTTGCTGCCTGTGCTAAAGATTACCTGAATGGAGAGGACAACTCCAAGAATGAGATCGAACTTGTGCTCAGAAAACTGTCTATTTTTAGTGAAATAGGAATAGATCACATTCATCATAGATGTTTTGCCTTTCTTGGGACGCAATAGAGAGGACAAGAAATTTTACCCCTTCTGCATTCAAGCACTATATTCAAACCTTTACTTGTGTGAACTTGGAAGTAAATACCACCTACTTGAGTTCATGGAATATCCGCTCTGAGGTTTCTGTCACAATAGAGCGTAGTGATATAATCCTATAGAGTTGTGGCATGTGGCACATGATGGAGTGATAAGGTGCGCCAAACATGGCTCTCGGACTTTTCTGTTTTGGGTAGGCAAATATTTCTGTGTAAAGAACAGCAAACACTAGAGCATTAAGGTGGAATCGTAAAGCATCTCTGCTGGTGCGATCTTCCTGGGTCTGATAGGCCAGTCTCATAAGCTCCGTTAGTGCCCTGACCATACGTGAGACTTTCCTCATCTGTCTAAAAGCACCAATATAAGATCGTCACAATAAGTTCATTATTTGTTTTTGGGTAATGGAAATTATCACCCAATGACGATAGGTGGCCTATAGTGGATTCCCATCTTTCACTAGTGATAATAATGTATTTGCAGGTAAATACTTTTTCTCTCAACGGTTAGTTTGACTTATTTGGGTAAAATGTTAGCTAGTACTTATTTTGGCTAGCTAGGGTGGGAGCTGATTAGAGTAAATAGGGTGAGCCAATGTATTTTTTGTCTTTTTTTCAGAGAGAGAATCACAAATTCATTGATTTGAAGGTACTTGCAATCCGGCTTAGCCATTGTCTGTATTTGTGTACTTGTCAGCTAGGGTAGATGGTAATTTGCCCACTACAACAGCTAAACCAGGTGGTTAACTCAAGTGATCCCGCTGAGAATCGAACTCAGGACCTAGTCTGCCGCTCTATCCATTGAGCTGCCCCTGACTGTTAGGTAGGAATAAATCTCAGTAATTCAAGCATCTACGGAATAGTGCACATTTCCTCTTACAATTGCTTTACTCCTCTAGAGTATAAAGGAGATCATGTCCCTCTGATCATAACCTATATCACTAAAATTCTCACCACACTGCTTGCACCTGTACATGTATATGAAGCTCAAAACCACAGATCTGTTGAACAATTATCCTATACCTCATCATCTCCCTTACCTATCTTGTTGGTAGATTATGTTCTCTAGAAGCAGAGCCAGATTGACTAGATACTGCCTCACGTCAGTACCTCTGATATTTCTACGCTCACCGATACATGTTGTACAGAACTCAGAAACCTTAGATTTTAGCTTTAGATTCTGGACTTGATGAGGTAGCTCCTCCATAAGATTTTGGATAACGTTTTTAAAGTCGTGCAGCGGATCACAGTGCACCACCTCATAATTCTGCAGTCCTAGCTGCTCAAGCGAATGTCCTTGCGTACACAGGGCTGGAAGTCTATGTACACCTGGCAAAAAAACATTGATTGATTGTACCGATAAATAAAAACATGTTAAGCTCTTTGATATACACAGATGTTTGCTTCAGCCCATGAAGTAATTATTCTATCTGCAACATAAGGCCTACAATGCAAACCTTGATGTTATTACCTTTCATAGTACTGTTCAGCATTTCTTTGAGAGGGGCTGCATATTCATCACCTCTCCTTTTTACTCCTAGATTGTCTAGCTGTTGCTGCACAGCTTCTTTCTGTAAGTTAAAGCGACAGTCCTATTAGAAAAGTGGACATATTACCCCAGTAACTCGAATATTGTGAGTTTATAGGGCAAATCAAATTAATAGAAAAATGATCATTGTGGGAAATAGCATTTTAGTTCTTTTTAAACATTTTAGAAAAGATCATAGTGGATCATAGTGGTCAGGGGGAGGCAATAAATCACTATGATCCCAATTTCCAGACTTGGCAGCAGTTTTACTGCAACTAGGTTCTCAGGCTATTTCATTTCATATGCCCTAATGATTTTTCAGCCTGAGATCTTTAAAACCATACCAAACATGGCCTAGTAGGACTGTCACTTTAAAGTGAAATGATTGCTCTGTCACAAAATGACGATTACACAGTCTACACTGTACAGGTAATATTTACTGATTACGTAAGCGAACTAACATGCATGGAACAAGCGTGGTTAAGACTTACTTTCATTTTGTCTGGGTACACTCCTGCCTGTGGGTCGGACATCTTGCAGATCAGAGTAATACGCTGTTGCAATGTACGATATGGGGGATCCAAAAAGAGCTGACAAGGTTTTGTAAAACTGGCAGCATGTCTTCCGCAGTGACATGGGTAGTCACCACCTCCTGCGTTACCAGTCTCAAACTCACGAGCTGGCAGATCACCTGCGATAAAGAAAGGATCTCACATTTTGTGCTTTACATACAGTAGTTACTGAATAGATATTGATGCCCTGTTACCACATTTACTATGACTGAGCCCAACATCGTTGCATTGCAGATTACACCAGAGCTTGTCAATTGTTTCATGTAATATCCCAGGGTATTTCAACAGAGTATGTAAATACGTAAATCTCTAAATTAAAAACAAATAAAAATGTCACTATTATCATTGAAAACCTTGGTGGAATCTAATCCAAGCCATTCGTTAAAGAAAAAGAAAAAGAAAAAAAGAAATAATTGTTGTATTTTTGCCCACCTGTATTGAACCGTATGATAGCTTTATACTCTCTCTCTTGAAAAGGCAAAATAATTTTACACTGCTGTAATTCAGTGATTCTTTCTGGGATGTAGACTAACTGGTCTTCTATTGAGCTCTTTGATCTACCTATGAAATGGAGGTATGGCCTCTCTACCACTGTCTGCACATCAAATCTGCACAAGTACCAAAATTCATTTGGTGTTAATTTCCGTTTGGGAGTATTTGATTATGGTTTGTTCTATGCAACAGAGTTTGATCAGCTTGTCTTTTCTTGTCTTTGAGAACAGGCTGGCCAAAGTAATTGAACCAGCCTTGAGCTCATGGCAAGAAATTTCAAGGCAGAAACCAGAAGTGGAAGCGAATTGCGTCATTGAGTAGGCCTTTTTATGAAACAGAGTCCATTTATGTGTTAGCAACATCGGCGGCTGGTCAATATTTTCTACAGGGCCTTGAGCAGATCATACAAACAACCCAAAATTTCAACTTGATCAGATGTATCTTACCCTACTTCCTCGCCGGTCTTGTAGACAGCTTCATCATACACAAATGCCACATTTATAACATAATGTGAGTGCCCTGCAACAGTAAAGTAGAGAAATTATTTGAGATTTCAGGGTTAAGTGGGTATTTGATCCAAAACACAGAGGTGAAGTTGTGAAAACATAAATTTTTTTGAATGGAGCTTATATTTATTCCAAGTGTTTGAGATTACTTTCCGCTCCCTTTTTGACGTCAGCTCAGTCAAAGCTGTCCTTCAAAATGCCTGGTCATTTCTTTGACAGCTCAAAAGTCACCCTATGGGACGCCACAGTCTAGTAGTAGTTCTAGGTAGGTGACCTTATTTGTTACTATAAGGAGTAATAGTACTATCATAGTAAAAAAAATGTTGAACAGCATATCTGTTTAGCAGGCGTATATGTATGCTAAACTGATTTGTTTATCACCTGCTATTTCACTATGATCATGCCAGATATTTAGGTAACATGTGGTTTCTACTGCTTGTAGTTTCTGACACAACACATCCCTTGTATCTTCATAAGAAAACGGCACTGTAAAAAAAGATAGTAATTTCTGTTGCTTTAACTGGCATCCATATCTGACTAAACAGATACATTTTCCATTTGCAGATACAGTACTGAAAGATCACGAAGAAGAAGAAAAATAGAGACATAAAAATCAATGCCGATGTTGAGGACTTATAAAACGTATATCAACTTATATTAACGTATTTCAAGCTGATGGTCAAACTTTGCTGAATTGCAAGCAAAAGCCTTTGCTTCCCTGCTCATCATTGTGTTTTTTTGGCGAAATGAGGTGCTCAGAATGAGTACAATGCCAACCAGTGAAATTCTTTCATTTAATAATCTTGTACCTTTGTTCTTGGTCAGGTGATTTTGCAGATCATTCAGGGACATCAGCTCAGGGTCAGTCTTGCGGAGCAGTCCTTTCCTTTCCATAAATTTAAGGTGGTCTTTTCTTATCTTGAGAAGGGAGATTTTCCTTCCGGATACTTCTGTGATTTTTTTGGTTATTGAGAGTGTCTCCGCATCAAATACTGTCTTACTGATTGATATTGGACACACCGCTTCGCCCATATAGATCTCTCCATTTTCTATCATTCGATTTCTCTCTCTCTTTAGAATGGAACTATGATTAGAGGTATAAACTTTGCCCCCACACTCATGCTTATCCCAAGTAACGCGCTCATGGTGCCTTATTGTGAATGAATAACCAAGTTGAGCTGCATAGGCTTGCAAGACCTGCAAATACAAACAAAAATGTAGATTCTATAGCTATAATAACTGACTTGATGAACCCGCCAAATACTTGCTTGAGACTCTAGCTCATTGTATTTTTATGAAGGACGCTAGACTGTTTAGCGATCTAAATGAACATGTCGACTGTGCCCAGGTTGATTAGGACTTTTTAACCGGTTGCCAACTCTTAAGTATCTGTCAATTAAAAACTGCCGAATCACCTCTGATTGTTCATTGCTGAGATAGCGAGACATGCGAAGACCATTCTGATGGTGGTTAGAATAATACTACAAAAATTACCCTTCCAGTTTCAAGCAGGTGGAAGGGCTGTTAAACAGTTGTCAAACTTAATTCAAAATCAGCTCTAAAAATAAATTACCATTCTGAAAATAAGTAGTCGGATAATTGTAAATCTACCTGACCACCATTTATAGCTTTTGGTTGAGGTCCAAATCTCTTTTTTAGGTTGGCTGAGAATGATAGAGGCGCCCACTTTCCAGTCATCTTTCTACCTAACTCCATCGTTCCATTTGAGACTTGCTGGAAGGTTTCTCTAACAATGTCCTGGTTGAATTTATACGAGCCTATAGGTCCCACATGGGTCCTTGCCTTTTGTCGTTTATAAGAGCCATACTGCAGTGCTCTTAGCCTATCGTGTTTTTTAAATGAAGTGTTGGTGAGGTAAACAGCTTGGAGGTCCTTTTTCACTGAAGCAATTTGCTGCAAATTCTGCGCTTTAGCTATAATTTTCCTTTTTATACGCTTAGGGATGTTTTTCTCTGTCATCGAGTCTTTTATTATTCGTCTCAAGAGCCTTTTAGGAATGTTCTCTTTTTTCATCTTTTTATATAACGCTCTCACTAATTTCCGTGGTATATCCTTGAGTGAAACTAGTGTCTGCGGGATGCTTTCGCTTTCAAGACGTTGGCACGCTATCGGAGCCTGCGGTTGGTGTGTTTTAGCATATTTATCATTCTCCAACGCTTGAACGAAAGGCTGGTTTGATTTCTTAAGTTGGAACTCAGGTATATGTGGGCACATAAGGCAGTTCATCGCACGATGTTGTTTCATAACAGATGCGTCTAGAGCTCTCCAGTTCTGCTTAGAGAAGTAGGCTTGATACTGTCTGATGCCTCGATCGCCCCCTTCAAATCTTTTCCTGCAAAACAGGTATAAATTATGCATTGTTATGAATAAGTGCATTGTTGCTCAGGGAACTATTCTCGTTATTATTTCAAAGCTTCAAACATCCAAAATGGTATAGATAGAGTCGTTTATATTCTTGATAGGTTGGGTAACAAGCTCACGCTTAGTTATATAGATATTCAGCTGATTAGCCGTATAAAATCTATCTCATTACTAGCAAGTAAACAGTGCCCAGCCGCAGTCACTGATGCCTTGCATGCTACATTTACATTTACGATGAATTCTACAAAGGACCGCAAGCGGCATCATCTCGTAGCTCCAGATCGTCTGAGGAGATTCTGTGGTCATCTGCAAAATTTTGTCTCAAAAACCAAATACAAACTCATTGAATACAATGTCAATCCAATTAAATAATATTGACTTGAACTGTAAAGGCTTATACCCTAACCATACAATAGCAATAATGAATGAAATTTATTTAGCAGGCAGGGTTAATTATACAATAATGGTTGCTGGTTGGGTAATGATATAATATGGGTCAATTCTGAACAATTCTATAATTTTTCAGAGTTGTTCAACAATTCTGGGGAATGAGACGCAGGGAGCAAACAGTAATCGGCAAAGAGCTTTATTGAAGATGTTATTTCAGCTCCTATGTTGTTGATGTATAAAAGGAAAAGGAGGCGCCCCAGTACAGTGCCTTGGGGTACTCCTGACTTAACCTCTACTGCTTCTGACTCTTCTCCATCTAGTACTACTGTCTGGGTACGTGCTTTCAACCATTCTGCTATCCAGGAGACGCAGTTGGGATCTAGGTTGTACATTGAAAGTTTATGTAGTAGTCCTCTGTGGGGTACGGTGTCGAATGCCTTCGAGAAATTGAATATAATAACATCGGTTTGGTGTTTGTCATCGACAGCTTTCGAGAAATCGTCAATGGTCTGTATCAGTTGAGTGTCTCACGAGTGACCAACACGGAAGTCATGTTGGTAGTTGACGAGGGTCTTGTTGTTGTTCAGATGTTTCATTATGCTTGAGTGAATTATATGCTCGAGCATCTTACATGTAACACTGGTCAACGACACGGGCCGATAGTTGGCAGGCTAACACTCAATACACACCATGACAATGATATTGGTGAGCAAGCATTATTCGTTGCCAGTTAGTGTTACTCACTGGTCCAAGACCTATCTTCATGCTGCTGAAGAAAGGGAAGTGGATGATCGATCATGATGGATGAAAGACTTCTTGATATGATCTTGGCTACCACCAGTATAGCCAATGTGTTGGCTCCAATATCATTGGCTGTTGTAAGTCTAACCACTGAGCGATTGTCGACAGTACCTGCCGACTGTTGCTCCCAGTTGCATTCCAGGCCGTGATCCAACCAGTGCGTTGCAACCATCTCGTTGAGCCAGCCTCAATGCACAGCTTGGACAGCGGCTATGATCTGATGTGTGGCTTACCAGCTAATCAGAGCCAACGCATTGCCTACTGGCAGTAGTATTTTCACAAGAAGAGTATGTCTTCTACTAATAGTACAGTAGTCGAAGGTGTACTTACTAGAGCTATCTACAAGCCATTGCCACTTTGCAAACACTTGAAGGAGGTTGAAATGAAATGCTAGATTGATAGCTATATTTTGCTAAGATTGTGTCACTTACCTTTGAGAAAGATAATCACTGTAAAGTTTAGCCTTTTTCTGCCAATACACCTTCTCTATCTTCATTCCATCATGAACAAGTAGATTGTACTCATCAATGTTGACATCTTTGTATTTTAAAAACAACTGAACATCAGCATACCCACAAAAGATTACTGGTGAACCCATAATGTTCGCAGACTTCACTCTACTCTGTTAGAAGTGTCAGAAGTTTGTATCTCCGAGGCTGCACACAAGCTTATAATACTAGCTGACTGAGATACACGCACTAGCCTATAAGCTTATTATGTCAAACTATTTATTCTACTAACTGAACTCAACTAATCAGCTGATGTTACAAAATTAAAACCAATGTTTATCCAATCAATCAAAAGCAACATAATGAATGATGTGACAAGTAATGGCAGGTGAAAGTCTTATCAGACATTATTGCCCCATTAATGATTATTATCTATATTTATGTGACATTAATCAGTGCAAAGATTTACTAGCGTTAGACAAACTCTAGTTTCGGTCCAAGAATTGAGACAACCTATAGCCTTATCCCTAACAAAATTAACAAGGGGCCTTTGAGATAAGACCAGGACTAGGACTATGGACCTATTTTGACAGTTTGAGAAGACAGCCCTAACCAGTCAAATTTCATTGATCTCCAATCTCAATGGCCACAGATTTTTAAACATACATGTATGTATGTATGTATGTATATATTTGTACCAATTCTCATGATAAAATCAATGTTTCTCTTGTGCTCTGTGAATAAAAATAAAGTTTTAAAAATTATATAAAACATTGACTAGATTTATTATAAATGAATCAAGCTATTCGATTGAGCAGTTTTACACATAATGAGCGAAAACAGTATTTACGGCAGTTTACACGGTAGGCTGGCACTCTGTATCTACCAGATGGGAGTTGTTCTAGCGTTATGACAGTGTCTTTGTCCGAAGCGAACATTCTCAGGCATTTAGTTTTGAAGAACTTATCGAATATATCGTCTATGGTTGTAACTTCAAGCCTACCTTTGCTTAGTCTACGTGCTGTGTTGATGAGGTGATTGTACTGGTTCTTAATATCAGATGAGAGGTGTCCGTATATAATACATAGGTGATATTGTAGGACACTTTCGAGAAATGAGGTGTATGCCAGCTTAATGGTAGTTGTCTTGACATTCATAAAGGCTAGCTGCTTCATGATGAATAGTCGTTTGTTAGCTTTGCTGATGATGTTTTTGGTGTTCGTATTGAAGTTAAGCTTATGATTGAGTGTGGTGCCAAGATACTTGTATTCATCTACTAGTTCGATGGCGGAGTTGTTGATCATGATGGTTGGAGGGTCAGGATCATCGCGTAGATTACAGAAAACAAGCTCTTTGGTTTTCTTTTTTGTTGATGAGCAGACTGTTTCTTGTGCACCAGGATCTGATATTATTGATTTCAACTTGCAGTGATGATGGTGATTTTGGCGAGATGAATTCTAATATCACAGTGTCATCGGCGTATTTATATGATTGTGTGATCATCGCTTACTGCCATGTCGTCTACGTAAAGTGAGAAGAGGATGGGACTGAGGACACATCCCTGAGGGCATCCAGTTGATGTTATGATGCTGTTAGATAGAATATTACCTACTTTCACTCGCTGTGTACGTGATGACAGAAAGTTATATGACCAGGATACGATGTTGGGGTTTACTTTATGAGATGACATCTTTTGGACTAGGGTGTTACTGTTGATTGTATTAAAAGCACTGCTAAAGTCAATGAAAATCGAGCGTACATAATTCTTTGCAGAGCTATCGAGATGATTAGTAATTTTGTCAAGTAACAACAATAGTGCATCGTCTGTACTGCTGTTACGTTTATAGGCAAACTGGTTACTATCGGCAATGTGAGCACTGATGTGGGGCGCTACAAGTTTCTCAAGACACTTAGCGAGGATTGGTGTCAGGGCAATGGGCCTAAAGTCTTTAGGTTCTGTTGCGCCTTTCAGTTTAGGTAAAGGCACTATATTTGCAGCTTTCCAAATATCGGGCACAGTGGCACTTTGTAGCGAGATATTGAACAAAGTACACATAGGAGCAGACTCTGGGAAAGAGCAAACAAACTGTGAAAAATAAAGGCCCATGCCGTCTCACACATCAATTGGAACAGCCGAGGTAAGAACAGAAAGTCATTCGGACCTACAACTCCTGTGGGACCAATCGCCTGGTATTGAATAGCAAATGGGTCAACAAAATTGGCCATCTCCCAGAAAAAAAGGCCACTCTATTCACCACTGCCTATGCGTTAAGGGTTGTGGGATGGTATGGAATGGCATGGTGTGTGTTGCGATGAACTAGTACCTGTATTTGTTTTGCCTGCTTGTGCATGCAGTCAAATTACATTAGTTTACAGCAGAACACTCTTGAACTATTGCTCTCTGTTAGCCCTTGCACAAACAAGAATAAATATTCCTTTGTTTTCGCGTTAGGACCATTAATTAATATTTCATATTTTTGCCAATAGACAAACAAAGATCCTGGAGCATAGCAAGAAGCTAGAGTAGTGCATTTTCAATTCCCAATTTTTGTGATGGTCTCATAATGATTGTACGTACAGCTTACAAAATATCATTCTTACTAGTACTACCCACTTGAGTCATGAAGAGCCTGATAACCTCCATGATTGCGTAAATCTTTTGTATTTACCAGCATATTTCACCAGTGACAATAATTTCATGACTCATGATACATAGATAAAAGGGAAAATATATCATTATATTTCCCCCTTCGGATACTTCCCGGGCTATTCTGTTTACGCTTAGCATAAGTGCCCTTGCTGTTTTTAGTTGGGGGGGGGGGCCCAGTGGTGTTTCATATCTGGTTTGGGATTTTAAGCATCATGTCAACACAATTTTAAAAGTTAATTGGGTACCCGCTGATTACTAATCTATGAAGACTGTTTTGACACCAGATATAAATATAGAATACATGACGCTAGTTGGTATATAATTGAAGAGTTGTATCAGATTCATCATTTATGTATCAGACGGTCAGCAACATTAGCTAAACTTGCTCACTCTCGTCAAAGGCGGCAAAACTCTCAAAAGCGTCGTTAAAAGTATTTCAAAAAGCTCCAAACAAGCACTATCGGATTCATCATTACTCATCTTACAATCAGCAACTGTAGCAAGCCTCTCCCTCTCTCGGCAACTTCAGCAAAGCTCTCTCACTACCGACAGCATCTGTGAAGGTCTCTCACTACCGACAGCATCTGTGAAGGTCTCTCACTACCGACAGCATCTGTGAAGGTCTCTCGCTACCGACAGCATCTGTGAAGGTCTCTCGCTACCGACAGCATCTGTGAAGGTCTCTCACTACCGACAGCATCTGTGAAGGTCTCTCACTCTCTAAAACATCAGTAGCGCTACCTTTCAGACATGTATGAGCCTTACTCAGCTGGTATTAAAACAGAATACATGTACAAGGAGCTAGCTAGTGAGAATAACAAAACTAAACAAAGCTGCTGTTTGAAAGTTACAACTTTGGTGCTGTCTGTTCTACTAATCTGCTCGCTGATCTTGAATGTATGGCTGTTCTGTAGTAATGAGTCAACTTTAACTGATACAACACAGGTAAGGACTACTACTATCGGTGCATTTCTATTGCAGGTCTTATGGTCAAAACAAACTGAGCTGTTGTAACCTCTGAGGCGTGCATTACTTAACCATTGTAAACATATGTGCTCAGCTGATCCTAATGTATATATGAGTGTACATGGAAAACATTTGAGGATCCGCTTATTTCGCAACCGCTATCAGTGGGTTTAGACCATATTATGATTTCTTTCCAAAGAAGATGACTTGACACCTATTAATATACATGTTGTAACCAATGTTTGTTGTCGAGAAGACAACCTCCTTTGTCTAGCTATAGACAAGTGTATTTATGTATTCTAGAATCATTGCTTGTTCATTCTTAACCATTTGTCATGCTTCAATTGTGAATATAGAAGCACATATCTAGCAAAATCCTCTTTGACCTGATTACATATCAGTAACGTTATCTGGTTTGTCTATTTTCTCTTATAGAAGCATGTTATTAGAAAAAGAGCTGTGTTCGATTTTTCTGACCTCATCGCTGTAAGTACACAAGTTTTAAAGATTTAGATCCCTAACACTTTTAACAAACAGTTTTGAACCTGAATCTCCGCTAGCCTATGTTAGTAACTACAAAGTTTCCTTTCTAACATCACTTGCCAGGTTTCAACGACTTATTCCCACGTGGCCATCTAAAACTCCTGAAATAAACATTGATATGAATTTAAAATATATATCAGTTGAAGTATATGATCGTGGTGTCAGTGGGAATAATATGGCCCAATTAAAAAGGTATTAAATTTTCCTATACATTATGATTCGATGTAATTTCATAAAAAGTATTTGGTAACCTTTACTTGGCTATAAAGGTCATAACTCCTTGCGTACACATGTGTGGGCCTACCCGTTATTTAGGCAGTAAAAATCTTCTGCATCCTCTGTTAGCAGTAACTTGGAACTTAGATTGAATTCTGAATTCTGAATTTAGCTGTCAAAAGTGTCTCAGAAGTAGAAACTGTCACATGCAAACCACATGATGATGGAAAATTAAGCCACTTTGTATATGTCCTGTCTTGTTTTGTATATATCATAACCATTTTACGATTGATAGGCTTCAGAGCTATGAGTGCGTTTTTATCCATTCATGTTACATTTTACAGGTAGGAGTTCCAGTCAGCCAAGGGTGCAACTGTAACAATAATGGACAAGACTCGGAGCAGCCGGTGAATAGTATACAAGGTGTTGGAGGCGGTATTGGATGCCCGACTGTTTGCAGACCCGTGTGCAACAATTTGCAATAATTCTCAGAGGTCTTACAAAAAATGCTATTTAGTTGATAGGTCAAATTATTTCCATATGGAACCAAAAATCTCGGTTTAGAAATCTCATAAAATCCTGACTAACTTAACTTTTTTGGTTGTTCTGAGTATTTCCACTTAAACATTTTAACATTTCATTGCTATTTCTGACAGATTGAGCTGCTCTTACTCATCAGTCTAATATAAAATCCCAGCTTGTGTTTTGTGGGAAAAATATTTGTATTTGATATGAATAATGTGTGTTTTTTTATTAAAAAATTGATGATTGTCGCCCAAATATATGAATATCACATGAATTTCTTCACTTTTATTTCACCGAGGTTTGAATAGATGCAAGACATCCCTACCATTTATCATAACAAATTTGAGACCTAGTTTAGTAAAACCTTTTTCTCTCTAACTCGTTATTACAACATAATGCTTGGAAATGAAGCCAAGTTACTATGATACTGGCGTCTGGACTAGTCTGAGCCCCAGACTCTTCCCCCCCCCCCCGCCCGACGGCCCCCTCAGGACATTTCATATCAAAAACTTTTGACAGACAAGAAATGATTATTTGTTTGGCACTGTCAAGATTAGTATAAATTCTTCACGTTCTCACTGTAATTGCTAGCCTGTCTTAAGATATGATATACCTGATATACCTGATATACCTTGAAAGAAAAATTATAAATATTAAGTTGTTTCCTTGCGAGGAACACAAAATACACTTTTTGACTGCTTGTAAAAAACTTTACATTTTCGCAAATGAACAAACAAACACTTTTGTACCTAGCGGGAAGCAAAAGAAGTGCATTTTTATTTTCAATTTTATGTGGGGGTGACACACTTAAATCATGCATAGCCCTGATAACGACCAGTAACATGTAAATATTTTGGATTTACCAGCATTTTTAAGCAGTGACAATAATTTTATGATTAATGATCATTAGAAAGCATGGAAAATAAACCATTTTACTTTCCCCTAGGCCATTCTGTTTTTGCTTAGCTTATGTGCCCTTGCTATTTTCAGTGGGGGCACCAGTGGTTCCTCATATTCGGCTTGGGATTTAACGCTATTGGCAAGTGCACCATGTCAACAAAATTAAAAAAAGTTAACTAGGTAAAGCTACCCGCTATTAGGGCTGTTTTGACACCAGTTTGAGATACCATTTGGAACAATAAAAACATGATGACAGTTGGTAATTAACTATAAAGCAGTATCAGATTCACCATTACTCATCAGTGTCTCACCGTCTAAAACACACCAGTAAATTTCTCTCACTCTCTAAAACATCAGCTATTGGCAAGTGCATCATGTCAACAGAATTTAAAAAATTTAATTGGGTAATGCAGTTTGAGATATTATTTAAAAAAAAAAAATGATGGTAGTTGGTATTTAACCACAAAACAGTATCAGATTCACCATTACTCCTCAGACACTCGGAAACATTAGCTAAACTCTCACTCTCAACAGTATAAGTGAAGGCCTCTCACTCTCAACAGCATAAGAGAAGGCCTCTCACTCTGTAAAACATCAGTATAACTCACTCAGACATGTATGAGCCTTACTCAGCTGGTATTAAAACAGAAGACAAGTACAAGGAGCTAGCTAGTGAGAATAACAAAACTAAACAAAGCTACTGTTTTAAGGTTACAACTTTGGTGCTGTCTATTCTACTAATCTGCTCGCTGATCTTGAATGTATGGCAGTTCTGTGGTAAGGAGTCATTTCTAACACAGGTAAGGACGAATACCATCAATGCATATCCATCACAGGACTTATGGTCAAAACACACTGAGCTGTCAACAAGTAGCCTTTAACTATCTGCTATTTGTATACTTTCAAGCCAACATCTATAAATAAAAAAAAAAAATATGCTGAGAGCTCAGCTGATATTCAGAGGACTGATTAGTGTAAGAAGTAAAAACCAAAATTGACTTGACTTCACTTCTCATACATATTGTAGATTTACAGATTTCTGTGTGTGGAAACCTTTGAGTGGTGACAAGACAGTTTCCTAGAATACCGTTGTGTCAAAATATTGAAAGATAAGCCAATAAATAAATACAGAACCATATTTCTAGCAATGTCCTCTTCCACCTGATTGATTTGTTTATTTCGTTGTAGAAGCACTATATTGGAAAAAGAGCAGTGTCAAATATATCCGAACTCGTCGCTGTAAGTACAAAAGCTTTGAGAACATAAGATTTGAGAACATAAGTTTTAAGTGCATAAGTTTTAGGATTTAGATTCCTAACACTTTCAACAAACGGTTTAGGGGAAATTTTCCGAATCTCCTCCGTTTCCTCTTTATCATCGCTCTAACTGGCTTACTTGAGAGGTTTTAGCGACATATTCCCTTATAGCTGTCTAAATCTCCTGATGATGATTATCGTGGTGGCAGTGGTAATAACATGACCAGATGAAAAAGGTATTAAATTTAACCTTTCATTATAAAATCGATATAGTTTTTGCAAAATATTCCGTTATTTTTCAGAGTTGCCTTCACTTGGCTATCAAGAGCATAACTCCTTGCATATACATGTGTACCAGCTATTAGATGCAATAAAAATTGTTTTTTCATCCTCTGTTAGCGATCATTTGGAACTTTGATTGAATTCTGAATTTTTCAGCTGTCAAAAGCGAGCCGCACCGTTGGAGGTAGTGATGGATGCCCGACTGTTTACATACCTGTTTGCAACAATTCATAGCTTGTAATAAATTCTCCGAGGTGCAATCTAGTTGATCGGTGAATTGTAAGCATGCGGAACCCACAATCTCTCCTTAGAAATCTCATACAATGCTGTCTCATTATGACTAACCATTATTGGTTGTTCAGATTTTGACTTGAACATTTTAATGCTATTTCTGTCTGATCTGGCTGCTAACACTCATCTGTCCAAGCTCATGTATTGTGTAAAAAACAATTGTATTTTATTTAAATACAAATAAAAGTATATTAAAAGCTTTGTTGGCCAATATATAGAAATCGCCTGAATATCTTCACTTTTTCTTCCATGAAACACCAAAGAGTTGAAAAGGCATGTTATCCCTGCCATTCACTAGATTAAATTTTAGGCATAGTTTATTAGAACCTCCCTCTTCCTAACTCAGACACAATTTTTGGAGATGGAAAAAATTTATTATGATACTGGGCAGACTTTAATAATATGTGCCTTATTCAAAGAGATTGCTGAGAACTTCTTCTCCTATAGAAATGAAATTTGCCATTTTTTTACCGATAGCTTCAAAATACCAAAACTGACAATGTGCACTGAGGGCTGGGAGGGATGAGTTGAGATGCTCATCAACACACAGGGGTGGCTTCATGCTGCTGGGGCTGGCCATGAGGAGGTTGTACTAGAGATGACCTCGAAACAGAGATTGGCTCATGGTCTCTAGCTGAAGGCCTGTGTGTTGTGCAGTGGTACGCCCACTACTGTATGTTGTATCTCTGCTAGCTTAGCCTGAGGAAGAAATATCGGAGTATTTCTTTAGTGAATATGATCTCTTTGATCTCCAATTTCAATGTCAACAGATGAAAGCAAACAGTAGGACAGCCAAAAGTTCTTGATCTGATGATCTCAGATAAACCTCGCAACAACAAATATAAATACTTGATTGTTTCTCCATAATAATCATGAAGTGCCCTTGCTTTATGACCGCTTGTAAGAACTTCACTTTCATTTTCGCTAACAAACATCCTTGAGCATAACAGAGAGGCAAGCTTTAGTGCATATTTCAATTTCCCATTTCCGATATGGTTACACAAAGATTGCATGTACAGCTTACCCAACATCATTCTTATTACCCCCTTGAGTCATGATTATGTAAATATTTTGTATTTACCAGCATTTTTAACTGGTGACAATACTTATGTGAATCATAATTCTTAGATAACAGGGAAAATATAATGCTATATTTTCCCCCATGGAAGCTTTCTTGGGTATTTTTATCTTTTAGGAGTGTTTTGACACCAGTTTGAGATATTATTTGAAGCAAAAAAACATGATAATAGTTGGTGTTTAACCACAAAGCAGTATGGATTCATCACTACTCATCAGACACAAAATTAGTTAAACTCTCCCACTCTCAACACATCATTATAAGTCTTTTACTCCAAACAGCTCCAAAAAGCACTATTCATCATTACTCATCGGACACTCAGCAACATTAGCAAGTCTCCCCCTCTCCCGACAACTTCAGCGAAACCCTCTCACTCTCGACAGTATAAGTGAAGGCCTCTCACTCTCTAAGCCATCATAGAAACTCACTCAGACATGTATGAGCCTTATTCAGCTGGTATTAAAACTGAAGACATGTACAAGGAGTTAGCTTGTGAGAACAACAAAACTAAACAAAGCTGCTGTTTGAAAGTTACAACTTTGGTGCTGTCTGTTCTACTTATTCTCTCGCTGGCCCTAAATTTATGGCTGTTCTGTAGTAGTGAATCATCTCTAACTAATACAACACAGGTAAGGACTACTATTATCGATACATATCTATCCCAGGTCTGAGGTTCTCATTGTAAGAAGATGTCATCCTTTTACCTACGTGTACAAGAGACAAATTTTTTTAACTTTTGTTCAGTGTGATTTTGTAACCACATGGGTGTGTGGTGAGAGATCTTATCAAAGTAGTGATTATCAGCCACATTCAACGCTCCTTTCTCGACAGCAAATTGCATTTATGTTCCCTAGAAACAGGGCTGGTTTCAAAGAATTTTTCTAATGTTTGGTTGAAATCAGAAGCACCGACTATAGCTAAATCCGCTCCATCCGATTCTTTGTAATTTACAATAAATGGTTTGTTTATATCTCTTATAGAAACATGCTATAAGAAGAAGAACAGTGTCAGATTTGTCTGACCTCATAGCTAACCTAAGGCCTGTAGGTACAAAATTTAGGTTCTCAACACTTGATAGACCTTGATAGAGGAATATGCCTGAATCTCGGCTTGCCTATGTTGGCAACTACATATCAACACTTCCTGTCTATCATCAATCTAACTGGCCAGGTTTCAATAAAGTAATTCGTTTATAGATTATAAGAGTAAATGTCTTCAACCATCGTTATGAATCGGATATATTTTCAAAAAACTGGTAAATTTTCAAAGTTTACATCGTCATGGGCACAGCTGGTAGTAGCATTTCTTTATCAACTCAAGCTCTTGGAATTGTGTTCACTTGATCATAAGGGGCATGACTCCCTAGTTTAGGATGTATGCCAGACTGTATTAGTAGTCCATGCAGTAACTTTATTGTGTCAACTTGATTTTTCAAATGTGCTGTAAGTGACCCCAAAGTGTCAATCTCTCAGGTACTAACAATTTGAACTTCCAGATGAGAGACAATGTTTATGTCTCCTGAACAAACATAATCTTTTTATGGTCCTATAGGTTTCGGGACTATGTGAATGTTTTAATATTTGTTAAATCATCTACTTTGCTTTGACAGGTTAAACTTGGATCCACCGAAGCATGTAGGTGTATGAAGACTGATGAAAGAGTTTTTGAACCTTCTGCTGTTGGAGATAGTTTTGAATGCAGAACTGTTTGCAGACCCGTTTGTCAGAATAGAAATGTCTCCTTACAATAAATTCTTAGACGTGTTACAAGGATGCACTTAGGTTGCTTCACCTAAAGTTAGGACTTGTTTTTTTTGTATGCGTGTGTTTATTGCTTACTATAAAAACTAGGATGAGTAAATCGGTATCAAAGGTGTATAAAAAGTTAAAAAGTAATGGGACAGTCAGATAGCACGAAGCTAGAGCAGAGACTGCCCGACTAGAACACTCGACACCACACTCGCCTGCCGGAACGACGGAGCGAAACATCTGCAACCTGCACACAATCAAACCCCCTCCCACAGGCGCGCCGCCAGGCCACCCAAGGAACCAGAGATCTTTTACAGTTCTAGCTGAGAATCTAATTTTAGCTTGGCTAAGAGATATTGCTATCACTATCCGAATATCAAAACGTTCAATAGAACAGCCCTCCTTTACAATAGTACTTTAACAAATTCTTGATTAGTTTTACCATTAATTATTGCTTGAGCATGGTCTCAGATGTCCGAGTGACTTGATATACATATATATATATATATTGCTTGGTTGCTCAGTTTCTCACTGAAAGCCCACCTGTTTCGAGATGCCATATGACCTTTGGAATTTAAAGTAATGAATTATAACAGTGCGAGCAATTGCCAATGCAGTGCCAATGTAGGTATTATCATCATTATTCTCTCATATCTTATACATTTTATAATGGAATTTTAATCAATTTTTAATTATATTTGATTTATTCAGGTTTATTTATAACATTTTCTTTGGATTTCTATATCATATCTCATGTACAATGCTTAGAAATCGATGTTCTAAACAATTTTATTTAACGTCATGTAAATAAAGTACAGATCACAATTATTTGAAATATTGGAACTCTATTCCTGACAGTTTGGTTTGCTTGCCCTCATCTGCCAATTAACAGGAAATGCCAATTCATCTGGTGAAATCTTTTTAGCTATTTATATGAAGAAATATGGAAAAATTTTAGTGTGACAAACATTTGTAGCTGGCAAGCTTTTCGTTGAAAGCTAATAAAAATTTATCTATAGGCCACTGCGACATAGTGCAAATTTATGGGGTAAGATCGAAGGAAATTTCTTGCGTTACCACAAAAAGTTGTCTTGGAATTTATGGCCCAATTTTCCCCTATGGTAAAGTCTTGTTTTGACATCATTTGGATACATACGCTTATCCTGTTTTGAAGGATCATCCCCACAATCTGGAGATTGACAGGTGTGTTTTGGAAGCCAAATATGAAGCTGTGACTTACAATCACTCAGAGTTAAGCGTTCACAGCTGGAGTGATTCGGTACTCACCAAAAGTTCCCCGTCCTATTTTCAGATAAATTATCTTACTCAAATTATTTTACCCAAAATGTGTTGTACAATAATTACCTGAAACAAATGATGAAGTTACAGTCTATTGATTGTCAATTCTGGCATGCCCGGATATTTCTTCACATTTTTCACAACTGACTGTTGGAGAAATACATGCCACCCTTTCATTAAACACAAAAAGTTTTCGGCTAATAATGTTGAAGCCTGCGCTTTTAACGACAAAACACAATGCATGGACACGAAACAAGGGTTACAATGATAATGGTCCCACCCTGGAATGTGTCATGTCCGTAGGATGGATGGAAGCTTCTATTGATTGTCTACCATCTGCAACACAATGGAAATGGAGAGAGTTACTTTGTCACAAAGCATGTAGATCTTTTACCGTTTAAAAGAATGGCATGTCTAGTTAGCCAGTGTCAGAATTTGGTTGGAAACACTCAAGATCTCAAGATTGCGCAGTGCCAAACCTGTAAGGGTGGCCACTCTTCTTGGTAGCATACCAATGGATTGAAATAAAGATTGTATTACCAGTGACTACATATATATCCATAGTGTCTGGTATTACGACACAATGTATTGTACTCCGTGCCACGCCTTGTAATTTAATCATTTACATGCAATGAAAGCTAACTATTTATTTTTTTGACAAGTGACATTTTTGTAATTGATTATTTCTTAAGGTATTTTTTCAGCGATTTTGCCCCGAATATACAGTTGTCATGGGTATGACATGACGGATATTCATGAAACTAAACTTTACATAAGCTCACTGTTAGCATCCCGGACTAGAAGTTTACTTATCATACCCATATCTGAATTACAGCAGAATTTTGACAGTGATAGGCAATGGTTTGTTGGGGTTCACTAGCCCTGTTCACACGGCCACGGGTTTTGGTTTTTTTGGTTTTGTAGGTACCCACAAAAACCAAAAAAACAAAAACCCATGTGAACAGGGCTAGGGGTTCACTGTAATGACATCAAGCAAAATTGAGCTGAGCTGAAAACTTGATTGACTTGGATGAGTTACAGTTTATCAACAACATTTCATCAATTATCTTTTATTCTGTCATTTTCCTGTGTGGGAATTCCAGAATAGTGAATTGTGGGACACTCTCTATAGCACCCTATATTAATTGCAGCATATTTGCTGTTGAATTGATGCCACCTGATTGAAGGAGTAAGCCGTTCCCATTGGTAGCATTCATAAATATTTTCCAGGCTACAGGCGATACATACACTATGTTTCCATGGGTTGAATGATCATTCGCATCCTATCCAATAGATTTTGGCTGTCATGTGTGGTTTGGCTTGTTATGTAATCAAAACACAATACAATAACAATATGATCCGACCAAATTCGGTTTGTGAAAGCGAACGACCGATGAGTAAGAAATCGAATAGCTTGATTGTTTCCATGTGCCGAATGAAGGGCTAAAATTGCTTATATGCGCATTTGTACGGAGCATGGAAACATAGTGATAGGGAACTGCAGAGTCCTAGTCAGACTTTTACCCAGTAACCCGTTCCAAGGTATATTATTATTCTTTTTTGTTGTTGTTGACTGAACTACGTGACACAAATTAACACAGGATCCCATTTTGCTCCACAAAAAAGGAGTATGTCGGCACTACCAAAGCTTATTGGTAATTTTTTGCAAAAACATTTGTCAATGTATTTATCATGATAAACCAGTTTCGCGTGGAGACCATCACGTGTTTTCCATTGATCAACGGTTCAGCACATTATATTGGCTCTTATTGAAGGGTAATGTGAAAGACAAAAAAATATCATAGCAACAGGATATAAAATAACAAACACTTCGGAAGGTACTGTCAAGTTTTAAGGTTTGCAGTCTGATGCAACTTTTTTATCAAGGTACTTGAAAATTGTACATTTTTTGCTTTGTGTTACCACCACTGTTTTACTCAAATCAACCTCTAATTGGCTTACAAAATAATTTTGGTGTCATGTGCTTGCACATTTTGTGTGAGAGTGATATATTATGCAAAGCTATTTAGATGTATGGTAATAATATGATGACACGCCTTTGATGCTGTCACCGCTAATTCTGAAAAAACAAGGTGTGTTTATGCCTTATGCCTTATATAGGGGGGGGGGGGGGGGTTTGATGGCCAAACTTTAAGACGTTGGTTGGCTTGTGTGGTTCAGTTTCCACTTCCAGACACCACTACCCATTGTATCTGACTATCAATTTGATGGAGAAGCAGAGGGGAATTCTTCAACTACCCCACGCAGTGTAAAGTGTAAATCCCACCATACATAGCCCTACTATAAACAAACATGGCACTGCAACAGTCTTAACCACCAGAAAATACAAAACTAATTGCCATGCCATACATCACGTTGTAAGAGGAAAGGCTGTACAGTGTTTTATTTTTCATTCCACCCTAACATATGGTGTTTTGAGTTTACCCCCAATCAATTTGCACAATAAATGATGTAGCAGCCTATGGTCGATATTTCACTACACGCAAAGTACAGCTCTACTTCCCCCCACATAAATACTTTATTTTATGCAGAAATGTTGGTCAGTTTGAAGTGGTGTTTACCTGTCAGACAGCCAAGTTAGTGGTATGAAAATTGGCTTGTTTTTCTTCTTAGCATTAATGGAGCAGTTGTTTTACAACCGCAGTGGGTAATTACTGCGTCATGAGACTATTACATAGTAGCGTCAAAACATGTTTTGGTAACCTTTTGAGCAGGATGGAACAGATTAATTTTGTATTGTTTACTTCTTTTTGGGATGTTAAAAAGGTGTCTAGCCAATGATGGTTTGAGTTCTCGCCTAACCTTGAGTATCTTTTCCCACAAGCACTTTAACGCCAGAACGTCTTCTTACCTCAGAGGTCGATTAAAAGACCACGCCAACAAAGAAATTGATTCTGCTTTGCTTATAGGAGTAATCTTGATTTTTGACATTCCCATAATCCGATCTGAAATTTCTGTGGTGACTTTAAGAAGTCGGGACTGGTACTTATACTGGAGACAGAAAATTCTCTGTCTCTGCCTGTTATTTACCACAGGGAAGCCTGTCTATCATTTGAAACTTTGCCGTGACCTGAGGGGTAAATAAGGTGGGAACATGGAAAATGATATCTTTCATAGAAGGTATTTGAGTGCGGACTGCCATCCGACCTGAGTTTGCTTGCCACAAGGTACACCTTTAATCTTTTCTTTTGCAACAAACTCTCTAAATCAAATTTTGAGATAAATTTACTCTGTCCTGGAACCGATGATAATCATCCCAAGCTCATAATGGGAGTTTCAAAAACGATCAAGGCTCTTCTTTAACAAAAGTTTTTCATGCAAAGGGCCATTGTCGGCATTTTATGTAGTAGACATAGGTTGGTCCTGTTGTTCCCCAAGGGTCAACATAAGGTCAGACAGATATAGAGTCAGCGGAATCTATTTCACGCTCCCAAGATCACTTCATTTCACGCTCCAAATTCTGGGTAATTTGCTGGTATGGGTACAAACCGTGACACATTTATTGCTGGTACTTTTACTGGAGACAGAAAATTCTCTGTCTCTGCCTGTTATTTACCACAGGGAAGCCTGTCTGTCATTTGAAACTTTGCCGTGACCTGAGGGGTAAATAAGGTGGGAACATGGAAAATGATATCTTTCATAGAAGGTTTTTGAGTGCGGACTGCCACCTGAGTTTGCTTGTCACAAGGTACACCTTTAATCTTTTCTTTTGCAACAAACGCTCTAAATCAAATTTTGAGATAAATTTACTCTGTCCTGGAACCGATGATAATCATCCCAAGCTCGTAATGGGAGCTTCAAAAACGATCAAGGATCTTCTTTAACAAAAGTTTTCCATGCAAAGGGCCATTGTCGGCATTTTATGTAGTAGACATAGGTTGGTCCTGTTGTTCCCAAAGGGTCAACATAAGGTCTGACAGATATAGAGTCAGCGGAATCTATTTCACGCTCCCAAGATCACTTCATTTCACGCTCCAAATTCTGGGTAATTTGCTGGTATGGGTACAAACCGTGACACATTTATTGCTACACTGTCATCATCACTACTGTAAAAACAGTCAAATATGATTTCTAAATAAAGACAATTTCTGTTATTTCTGGTAAAGCTGTCATGGCTCAACAAGTATGTGCATTCGTGCACAGATAATCCTGTTCTACATTAGAAACAAGTCTATAGACCTACTGCACACCACACGTGATTTCGCAAAGGGTACCAAGAATATTGAAAAATGTATCTGAATTGAAAGAAGGATATATATTAGTTTCACTATTGTTTCACCTCTATCCTCTCAGGATGACATAAAAACCTACGTTCATTTGTAGTCACGATACCCTGTGATATATGTGAGAAACCAAGATTATAACAAAAATTTATTCGTTTTGTTTGTTTCCGGCATCATCAGTAAGGGTCTAAGGACTGTATACCACTCTACTTTATCAGACAAATCTATCCGACATGACCATATATGTAAGACTTAAAAAACCATAACTACCACGCTGAGTTTATTGTAACAAATGTCAGCCATTCATTCGAGGGCTAAAGGGAGATAACTTAGTCTGTCAGTAAAATAAAACCTAAACCAATTATGGCTACAGCCAGCGTAACCACAACAACTTGTTGTGTGAAGTATTGGTTGACCAACGAGTCTCTCCAACTGGATTGGTTTGATAGTTGTATAAATTTAATCCTGATAAGATAAAGTTAAAAATAAACATTTATCATATCATTTTTAAATGTTTATTGGTGTAAAATATAAACATATATCACTCAGCAACCATCTAACTAGAGCTAATTGGGCTTTCTCTCCTGCTTATAGCGAGGAGTTATCTTTGTAATCTTCTTATATTTTGCTGAAACCCAGCGTAATTAAAATGGCAAACCGCTGAAGCATGTTTATCATCTTGTTACATAACTATAACTCCCCTGCCTGTTGTGTCTGACTCTAACCAACCAAAATTATCCCAAGTGTCACGTTGAAGTGCTTTTAGCCACAAATACTTAATTCATCACATATTTACATTTTTGAGACGGCCAAACGGACGAGATGGTAGCCAATAAGCTGGTGTGTTCTAGTACAGATTTATGGTAATTGTATTCCTGAGTTTTAGACCATGAACTCTATCGACCAGAGGTTCAATTTACCTGGACATGAACCCGTTGACCAATCACACAACAGGACACAACAGGTAACTTGTTGCATGATTGGATTTCGAAATGATTTTAACCTAGGCAAAATATGATATGCTCAGCGAAGCCAAATAAATGTCAGATTCTTTGGCTTAGGTGTGTAGGGCTGGATTTGTGGTCAGCATTGGGGGATTGATAGATAATTAATGGGAGAAATGAGACATGTTCATGTCCATGACAGACTGTTTGAGGTTGAGACAAATTTTTTGCTTCATTGAGACGACTTATAAACTGGTGTGAAGGAGAGAGTTGGGACAGTTATCAACCTGAGTCTGCAGTGGTTACCAACTTACGTGAGTACATCCAAGTTGCATATTTCACATACCTTGTTGTTGAAACATAATGAAATGCACTACTGGTCATATTCTTATACTTCTTTTGGATTATGAATGCCTTCGCCAGATACAATTTCTCTCTCAACCTTGTTTAGATCTCTAACTTCAAACACTCTAAGGTATAAATTAACATGCATTTGCAATTTGATGTTGTGTTTCATGTCAACATTTCTCTTTAGGTTAATACATACAAAACACCAAACCTCACCTACTCAACGTAATACAAAGTCAGAGAAATATGAAGCTGGTTGTGATTCTACTTGGTATGGTATCATGGATTAGTGCTGAGTCTAACTCTGAGTCTAACTCTGGCTCGTACAGATGTCCGAACGTCAACAACCCAGACGCAGGTGAGAAAAGGAATTAAAAGAGAATGATGATAATCTTTTGTCTTTTATTTGTATTGTGCAACAGATCAATGATAACTATTAAATTCTTTGTCTGCCGTGAGGAAAACTTTTGAAAGTTATGCTCTAAAATACTTCATGTTAAGTTAACACCCAAAGATATATATCATGTATTTCTGGTAGCAGCATATATTTCACAAATCATAAGTCTGGGAATAGAAATTCAGAATATACCACACAGTAGGAGTACATTCTACACAGTCTATTTTCCATCAACACTGCTATCTCCCTTTGATGAGCATGCTTTTGTGCAAATTTGCTAATTGCCTTGAGATTAGTCAGGGTGAGGCGGCCCTCAGCTGATGTGTTCGGTTTTTAATCTGTTCCACCAACTTTCACTCTTGTTAACATGGTTTGAAGTAATATCTTAGGTGCAATTCTGATCCCTCTTTTTTTCTGTGATTCCTCTGTCCAACAAGAACTAAGCCAACCAACAGTTCAATAGGTTTGATCCAATGTCATTAAGATAGAGAATGTAACTGTTCACATAACCAGGCAGTGCAGTACCTGGGTTTTTTCTATGCGCTCGGCGCCAGGGGATAATCCGTTGTGTTTAATACATGACAACCATGTGTACTGAGCTCAAGTTTTTATGAGTTTGAACCCATAAGCGCCACACATTTTTTTATGTCGCCCCAATATGTACTAAACTGTACCAAGAGTGTGTGGTAGAATTAGTCAGAACGATCATTAGTCAGTTCACTTTTCTTCCAAATATTGTACCATGTGAACCTCTCCAATAAATGCAAGAAGCTTTGTGCAGGATTACAAACTTCTTGACAAGCCTCTGACACACCATCAAGATGTCTGACAGTTGAGGGATCAAAGTCATTGTCCTAAAAGGCACAAAGCCAGATTCTTTGTACTTTTCTGCTGAAATTAATTTATGGCTCTCTCAGGTTATAAACACATTCTTACATGTTTTATCAGCATTTTGTTCAATTTTGGAAGAGAAGGGTGCAAAGATTTGTGAAGAGTGTATTTTTCTTGACTACCATTTTAACTGTCTGGTACAAATTTCGCTAAACCCCACATATCATAGTACTAGGCTTGTAGTCTGAAATGTTTTTCAGACTTTTGACTTCAATTAATTATTATGTAAGGGACCACAGTGATAATTAATGATCCTGTTTACCATAAAACAGGTTTTTGTTTTTAACTTTACCAATAATACCTTCCCTTTCCTAGACAGCACTAATTAATTGCTACAATGTAGAGTAGTTAATTGGTTTTAAACATCGATATCAATTTATTGATCAGTGGTAAAATACAAAGCGTGGCTATTTGTGAAGATATGCCTTGATGTCAGGATCTAAATAAAGCTATAAATGCATTGATTGATGTCACAGTAACAACGTTCAAAAACTCAGGCAAGCTGCCCAACAAAAATTCACAAGGGTCAGCTATAATAGATTCTGAACTTGTGGACCAGTCAGAGATGAGAACTGCGGTCCAGCAGCGATACATAAATAGCCATACGCTTGTTCAGGCTGAGAATATACCCCTCGTCCATATAATATATATCAGTGGTATTAACTTACTCTGTTCACAGATTTGGTGTTTGTGGATCCAAAGGGTTTCGAGGATCCCGAGGACCCGTACCCATCCAATAGTCTGCAGCTCATTGAAGGAAGCTATTTCTCTTTCTCCTGCTGTGCGACTGGATACAACAAAATAAGATGGTGAGTAAAGATTACCTCCATTATTTAGTTTTTCATCAGATATTTATTGGTTTGTAATTTAAAGCATTTAAAATTACTTTTCATAGCTCTAAATAACCCCAAAATCAAATTGGTAAAAGAAAATTACATAATTGTCAATTTCGTGAAACTTGTATATGCTAATTTTCTGGTTGAATTTATTGCCAATATCACATTAATGCCCCACTGAATGCAGTGTTCCAAAGGTCATGTCAAAGTTTGGTTTCTCAGATTTGCCTCATTATAGTGGAGGGGTTGGGGAGGGTTCAAGCCAGATACGCAAATGTTGACCAAAGTCAGACTTTTTTGAAAAATTGGTAGTGCAAATTTAATTATAGATTATAAGTTTACATATCAATGAGTGTTTGGTAACCAGAAAAACAACACATACCAATGATGTGATGAGATAAGAGGCCCCACAACATGTCCATTGCGGTTATTTTTCATTAGCAGTTGTGGTTCCGCAAGCGCAATTTTAGGGTGATTTGTCACTAAAATATTGTTTTTGTGGGAAAAAATTGAAGTGACGTTAAGCTGTGGAATGATTGCCAATTTAACTGAAGCCACACATATGTCTGCCAATGAATTTACTTTAAAGTCAATAATATTAATGAGCAAAGTGGATCAGTTAGATCAATAAAAAATTACAATTACAAATTAAAACGATTAATTGTTTGATTCACAGCACATGGTACCCATTGTAAGGAACATTAATTTGGTGATTAATTTCTATCACTCTTGGGTTTGTTTGTGAACAGCTGTTAATTAAACTGATTGATCGGATAGCAAATCAGTCACATCTAAATGTTCCACCTCTCTTCCACAGGTACATTGACGATGTTCAAATTAAACCAAACACCTCAAGGGTCCAGATTGTTGATCAAGGCCAGATGTTGCAGTGGACCAACATTAAAAGTGAAAGTCCCGTTGTCGATATTAGATGTGAGGTGATCAAAGACAATGCGGTCCGCATTTCACACACATATAACCTCTCTATTAAACCTGGTAAGTTTCACTAGCTTACCATCTCTGTTAAGGTCTGGTTGACTGTTTGTTGCGCCACCTATAGATATCTGTGTTTAAAGGCGTTGGTAATCTCTGTGTTACTTGCTTTATGTGGGAGCCAACATCAGTGGTAGCAAATATCATAGGAGTTCTAACATAGGAATGACTAGCATGCCTTATAAAAGTCTGACCTAGTGACCTGCCCTGATGAGAGGCTAATGAGACCAATGAGAGACAGCTGATGTCGACAATGTGAAACAAGTAGACTGGATAGCTGCCTATAGGTTTCAACAAGGATGCCCTAGAACACTATGATGATACTAATACTTAGCTCTGTTATTCCTGTTTGGTCTTCAGTTCTCCCTAAACAGGACATGTCTATCTATATTTCGCTTAGCATCGTCTAATTGGTGACTCATAATCCCCTAGAATCAACTCTAATGCACAGTATCCGTTGGAATTAAATCTTGGAATAATATAATGAGTCCAATAATCCCTAGTAAATAAAAACTCATCAATCCTCCTTTTCTGATAGAAATACTTTTCCTGGTTGCCACACAACAAGCTTATATGGGAAGCTCGTACTGTGTCACTGTTTTTAATCCAAATTACTATGGATATAAAAAATGAAAGCATCCTTATGGATAGGCCTAAAACTGAGAGTCTGAATATTATAATGAGAAGATTTCCAGATGGTCATGCATGCTGCGTGGGAACAGTATCAAGTGCTTTTTTCAATTTTTAAAATTTGAAAAAATCTTAAATAAAGGGTCATCAGTCAACATCTTATGCTGTAATTCAATAAGCGGTCTTAGCCGTTCTTAAATAATCAATAACAGAGTTAATACCATCTTTCTCACTGATATATATTATGTGCATGGGTGTGGGGTACATATCTGACCCTGAGCAAGCATATGGCTATTCATGTATGGGTTGCTGGAGAGCATTTCTCATCCTTGATTGGTCCCCAAGTTCAATAGCTGACTCTTGTAAACTTTTGTCCAGCAGCTTGCCGGAGTTTTTGAAGGTTGATACTCGGGCGTAACGTAAAAGCTGCCAGATTTAAAGCTTTATTTAGATCCTGACACAAAGCTTCCTACTGATGTCATATATCTATAAATTGCCACGCGATGTGTTTAACCACTGATCCATAAATTCATATCAATGATCTCTCTATTCAGTGTGCAAAGAAGTAGAGCCTCATTACACAACACTCCCTCAGACTCAGTGTGCGAGCCCAGGAGATGATGTATACGTGGAGTGCGGAGTTCAGCATGCTGATATCTCATGTACAATTGACTTCTTCAATACGATTATCTTCGAGGACAGTGAGGGAGTTATGATTGATGCTTACTCCCAATATATGGATAACGTTGAAGTGACAATAGAAAAGCCGTAAGTTGACCAAAAAAACGAAATTTCTTATGACTTTAACGAGATGTGAAGATAATTCTTTTATTTGGTTTTGAATTTTGCTAATGTGCCTTTCTAGATATATTGCTCCAGCCCCAAGTTATCTATACTTCTCTTGTTGAGTTGGCTTTCATAACAATGGAGTCAAAATCAAGCTTGTGCTTTAAAAAAACTGCTCTCTTTTTATTGGTCAATATGTCAGTGTAGACATTTTCACTCTTGTTTTCGATTATTTTGTATAACAATGATTGACCTAGATTCCATTCTTCTTACAGAACTAGTCGCTTAGTGACTGGAAGTATGCTATTCCGTAATATTACACAGGAGCAAATAGATATGAAGTTCTACTGCATGCCATTCAAGTTTCGCTACAAAAAAGCAGAGTTTGGATTTAAAAGTGACTGCAGCAAGATCGAACAAGGTGGGTAAATAACAGATTTAGGTCAAGGAAGACTAATGGCAGAGGTTGTCAGAGATGACCTTTGTTTTCTTGTTTGTTTTTCCCTCTAACTCTAGTATAAGTAGTATTTTTATCACCCTAACCTCAAGCATTTAAGAGCTGATAGTAGGTTTTCCTTCATTCAGTAATAAGTAGCTTCAAAAGATATGCATTTTCTACTGCAATTTTTTACAAGCAGAGTGTACCAGCAACAATTTTCTTGCAACTTTTATAGTTTGCGATAGTAATAAAAAACAATCAATCAAGGAGTTGTGCTCTCTTTGAACATGTGTACGCAACTCCTAAACTAGTAACCAAAGATTGATCGTATCACCTGTAGTTGAATAACTATTGATCAATAATCAATACATATAGGATGACAACATATTCATTTTTCTTTTTAGATGAGACAGAGAAAACACTGATAGGATTCCAGCCAGTAACGAACCAAGTAGACCTGACGGCAGTAGTAATAATAGTCGTATCAGTTGTTGCCTCAGTAACAATCTTCTGCTGCCTTATGGTGATCTATAGACAAAGCATATTTGCACTTTTGTCCCGATCCGATGAAAAGCCGGCTTTGGACAATCAAAAACCTGATGAGAAGATTTCAGATGAGGTACCCATCTGTTAGAATGATAGGAAGCCAAAGATATTATAGGCTTTTGATTTACTTGCCAGGTCCGTAGTTCCGAGGGAGGCATGGACGCACTGCCTCCCTAGCATGCTAAACGATGTGGCCTTAGTTACTGTAATTGAATTCTCCATGTCAAAATCAATTCATTTAGGACCTCCATTTACTATTTAGAGACCTTAAAAGCTTTAGAGGCTGATGACTTTTGCCTCCCCTTACCACATTTTATTTGATACTACGGCCCTGCTTGCTGATAATCATGGCACACAAACATTGGTATCAGTTAACTTTTTGTCCATCTGCAACTTTGCGGAAACTATAATCAGCACACAATATAGATTTTTATATTTTATTCCTCAGGTGTATAAGTTGAAAGTGATTTGATAATATTACTTAACTATCAGAATTATTATGTTATTTATTTTTGTACAGATTTATATTTTTACTACCGTTGTGAATGTCGTTACTGCTATACTGATATCTAACTTTTGAGTGACTTTCTGCCTTGATGACTGATTTTAGTGTTCTGATCGAAAACTTACTTAACCTGGTGAAAAGCGCAATAGATTTATGTTTCAAGATTGATTTTGACGATCAAACATTGGAGAGTGCTAGCAATAGGCCAAACTGTTTACGAAACAAAATAAAATTATTAACTCATTTAAATACATTTAATTATTATAATAATATACAGAAAGTTCATTAAATTGTTTGACTTGTGGGTGCAGCCAAAGTTTAAAACTGTTATCTCTTGAGGAGAACTTAGAAACAAAATACTACTCGACAAACTGCAGATCGATAGATTGTTGATCAGCCCGTGGACAACAACAGCCAACCGATACACTCCTATCTGTCAGGTTGCAATGCCTGCAGTTGTATCCTAGGTCTCATCTACTGCGCAATCACCGAACAGAATTTCTTTATGCATATCATGTAAATAAAGTATATCATATACTGATCTACCAACGAGAACGGAGCCCCAAATAGTCACATTGCTCCCTGGACTGGATATCCTCTGGACATTTGAACTTGTGTTGAACTTTTGTTGTTGATTTATTGCCGCATAGTTCAAGCATATATGATTCTCGATTTAAATGGGTACACCTAGCTCTGTCAGGGTATGGTAAAGCCTAATCTTGATTAGGTGGCTGTGAACAAGGCGTCACATGGTTTAAAGTGGACCTTGAGTCAGGTATTATCTTTCATCAATGTTAATTGGGAGTGTTGTTCAGAATTGGAAAACAACATTACAGGTTTTTTGCATTCAATGTTTCATCAGGATTTTGCCGTTGCACAACACTCTGCTATTGCCGTCATATGTGATATTTACAGTGATGTTGGTACACAACACGCTGTGTCACTTAGAGGATGAAAGTGTGACCCACATAAGGAAACAAAAAATTCTCGTGAGCAAAAAATGTAAATTCAGTAGTCTGATTATACAGAATGCAGAGACCAAGCTACAAGTAGACTGGTAAGGGATATGACGCTTATCTAAATAATAGTGATGTTACGTGTTTTGTACTTTGCGAAATTTACCCTTAGGTAGAAAGCATATGTTGGAAAACAATCAACATTGCTTTGATTAGTGTGTGTGTCATGCCCATTACAATAATTTATATCTGAATAAAAGGCAAAAAAATTAATCAAGCTTGTCATCCCTGAGTGCTTTCTAAACATTAAAAAGAGTGGTATCTCTTTTCTAATCAGAGCGTAAAATACAGAGGTTTTGGTCACACCACATTAGACTCATTTTTCACCTGTAAAACTATTGGGTGGTAGTGATGTACCCAACGTAGTATTGGTTTGATCGCTTTGAGGAGCACATAAGCTTTGCTTATCTGATTAACGCCAACTAATAACCTAAAAAATGACAACATTAAGGCCACATAATTGCTCACATAATCAAGCGTAAATCATCTGGAGATGATCTCCTAGTTTTTGAGGAGTGAGCTTGGTGGTTCTATAGTCGGCTACGAATCAAGTAAACTGGAATGTGATTGACTAGAGCTTGAGTGACAATATCTAATGGATAAACGTGGTAAGTAACATCGTGAGAGAGATAGAGCTGAGTGCCTACGTACCATAGAATTGGATCTACGTTCTACGCTGGAGCTGTTGTATCTTTTATGGTAATTGCGATATGTGACCAAGTTGTCATTGAAGGGGCGCCTTCTTTTGAATATGGCAAATTAGTAGGGAAACATTGTGGTAGACCACGATTACGTACCTTACTAGTGCTAAACATAACAGGTCTTCAGTATCAGGTGGTCACTCATGTTAGTCTTAGTAAAGTGGCTCTGAGGCTAATCTTAATTTATATTTGCATCCTTATGACTCAGCTTTGCTGCCACTACCTACCCAACCCTCTGCAAACTTTAGATTCTGAGTACTCAGGCACTGTGTGTATGATTGTCAATTACAATAATATACCAATCTGTAGGAATTAGGGCAGTAAAAACGGCTATTTCAGAGGATGTTTTTTTTAATATGAATATAAATGTACTTATGTTATGTATGTGTTTTGAATCAGAAGCGTCTTGTTTAGAAAACCTGATTGTTAGAAAACTAGGTAGGACCTGCCAACTATGCATCTTCATCACAATGTCTCCCTGAACTGGGACTGGATGCTGTATTTTCACTTCATTGCCGAATTTAATATGAATCGTTCATTAGAGTCCAAGTTGAGATGATCACTGCCCAACTTGAGAGGCAGAAAAAGTCCGAGGGCTTTATCGATCTTCAACTGGGAGGGAGGAGTAATTGTTATGTTATTGTGCTATGGGATACTTACACACATAAAGATGGAATTGCGTAGGGAACTATGCCAGTTTTCTTTTTGCTTTGGTAGTATTGCACAATTCATATTATTTATTTCCTGCTCAGCCCAGTCATGAATTCCAGGATAACTCCTAATAAGATTGCTAATGAGTTGTAACTTATTTTCTCACTGATATAATATATATTATGTACCGCTCATCCATATAATATATATTATGTACCGCTCATCCATATAATATATATACTATATATTTCATATGGATGAGCGGTACATATCTGATCCTGACCAAGCATATGACTATTCATCTTTGGTTGCCAATCCGCATTTCTCATATTTGATTGGTCCACAAGTTCAGAATCTAGGATAGCTGACTCTTGTAAAGTTTTGCCAAGCAGATCATCTGAGTTTTTGAAGGTTGTTGCTGGGAAGCCAATCAGTGCGTAACATAAAAGCTGCCAGATTTTTCAGCTTTATCTAGACCCAGACACAAAGCTTCATACTGATGGCATATCTCCACAAATAGCAATACTGTATTTTACCACTATTTCCATAAATTCATTTCAATCTATTTTCCTGTTTGACAGTACTATCAGCATATCAGAAAACATGATTCAGACACTAGCAATCCTCAGCTTGATTCTGATCGTCGATGGACAACAAACGACATTACCACCACAACTACAGCCTTTCCTCCGACCAATAGAGGAACTTTCAGGTGGTAATAGAAATTTCAGACCACAAGAAGCCAATAAAGAGACACCACCACCTGCGAGGGCAGCACCAGATATCACCAAAACCTTATCAAACAATCATCAAACAAGTCAAGCAACAACAACATTACCTACAACTCGAGAGACAACTCCTCACAGCTCAAGGATATTAACAGATTCGCCTATCGAAGATGACAGCTCGACTTTTTCAATCAATATGCAAACAACAACAATAACAGCTGCGCCAGCAGAAGAAGGAAATATCACCAATTCGACCTCCCTAAAGATCGATAAAGGCAGATCAGACAGTGCTGGTGTACCTTGGAGTCTATCCACACAAAGACTCTCAGAACAACAAACTCACTTTCCAGATTATCCTGTCAAAACGAGAAATGGAGTAATCTATTCTGACTTTAACCTCCATGATAAAATCATCATTGGAGTTGTCTCCACAATAATAAGCCTGCTAGTCATGTTCTTGGTCTGCATTTGCTGCCTCAGAAGGGTGAAGGCTCCAAGACGAACAAAAAAGAAGTTGATGTTTAAGAAAAAGATTCGGGTGATTACTCGCTGAATAATTCTTAGCCTTGCTTGAAAACTTTCTCTTATAAAAACGGGTCTTACGCATAACTACTTATATAACCTCAATCAAAGATTTGTGATATGCTGTCATTTATTCTCATCATCATGTGATGCAAATTGACTGATTTTGAGATCATACCATAGTTAAGGGTATGTTTGGTCGATAGAGCCTAAGGACCTGAAGTGACAACTTGCTTTGGAAAGGTCAGGTCTACTCCAAACAGAAGATACATTTGGCTGCGCGAATGATGACATGCTCTATACATCAACGCTATACATGCTAATTTAGATGAGCATATGTATACTTGATAGACAGAGACACAGTTGATTCAACCTTAGTATCTTAAATTGGGGTTGATTTTTATTTTTTAATACACTATTAAATGACGGCAGCCCAAGTTGAATTGCCTATTGTTGGCAGGTGCTTTCGAGATTCTCAAGCTAAATAATCTCTATGACTATCATTACTATCATATGGTTTAGTATCTGTGGGATTAATTATAGTAGAGGAACATCCTAAGTATAGTCTCTCCTCCCCCTTTTTAGACCAGCTGTTATTTGTGGGCCTTCCTGGCCTCTGACTCAGGAGCTGTCCAAAGCATTCCAGGTTTTACACTTTGTGCCTTTCAAAAAAGATGGTAGCATACCAGATATGTAAATAATTTTTTCTTAGTTTTTCTGTCACCACTGAGAATCATAGGAAAACTTGTGGTTGATTCATTTAATGGAAGAAACTATTGGTGCAGCATGGTGCTTATGTGTACTATTGTGCTTTTAATGGTGTTTGGATCGAGTGATATTTTTAGAATATGTTTATATCATCGCATGATTTATTACTATGCTGTCTACGGTTTTTGTGCACATAAATTACCAGATAACTTTTTAATGTTTGTTTTCAATTCTGAACTAAAGTTTTTTTCAATCAAGAGTATTTCAATTATTATAAATAACCAACTGGCTCCACATACAGCCAAACTCATGAAAAACAAGAAAATCAAGCAAACATAACTCCAATTTATAGAATCACTTGGAGTGGTCTGACATGTTTAACGATCCTAGATATTGAAAAAGTATAAACCATGACAAGCTTATTCATTCTGTATGTCAGGAATACATGAGGTCATACTTGTTGAGTAACAGTTGAAAGCTGCCAAAGTAATAATAAACACAGAAAAAACTGTGTAAAATCCACCAAAGCAATACATTTTTTCTCTAGCTGTATTGAGAGCATCATCACAGCAGTACACCAAAGAATCATCAAGTTGCGCTCCTAAAAATTTGCCAATATCGCCTATTGGCTAAGATCAAAGTGTCACTGCCGATTAGTGCCAGTTCAGTTTTGGCAGCTTGCTGCACACCCACGATTAGGAGGTCCACCATGGCCTCACCTTTAGGATGCATTCTAGTTTTCTAGGATGTATCACATTCTCAGTATGAGGTTAGGGGCGTATATTCTAAAAAATTCACTCACTGACTTTTTAGAGATGAGCATAATGATCGGGCACAGCCCGATCCACACGCCGTAGGCGTGGCGGGGAGGGTGTGGGAGGGGCGCTTAAGCGCCCTCCCACCACGGAAATTTTTGCATATCGGTAGCAAAATAGTGCAAGCAGAGAGGTATTTCAATAGCTCACTGAGCTGTTGGATACTTTCTGAAAACAACTCAATAGCAGTAGAAGATTACGATAAAAATGCTCCAGTTATAAAGCACCCATTTGAAAAAAAACTGACAACGATGGGATTTGAACCCACAACAATCTTTTTCACATTGATCAATAGGCAGACGCTCTACACACTGAGCTATTCAGCCACTCACAAAAATCTGTGGGCCGTGAGTGATAATATACGCCACTGTATGAGGATTAGGGCACCTTGCGTCCCTCTTTAGGGGCAGCCTTCTGTTTCTTAGCAAACAGCATTATCGCCACGCATCACAGAATCAAATCTCAAGATCTACATTTCGTCTTCATTGTTTGTTTACACTTAATTTGCTATTCAGTGTCCGTTTTGGGGCCAATGAGAATATGCTTACATAAGATCAATGATACATGATGTAACTCATCTTTTATATTACTTTTCATAGTCAGGAACTTTAATATGAGTTAGCAATGTTATATTGCAAGGATTTCTGGGATTCTGATGTTAACTGGGCTTCAGCAGCAGATATACAATAAATGATCGATTATTGGAGATCGATTACCAAATTATCAGAGAGCTGATTGTCCATTATCTTCATCAGAGACATGCTAGCTAATACGGAGGGCCTAGCCTTGCAATTTGCAGATGATTGCACCATCATTGCGGCTCACAAAGACAACACGGCTCTAGGGCTGATCCATCAGAGCAACTGTGGTAAGGTGTCAGTGTGGATGAACAGATGGAGGATAAGAGCAATTTGTTCGAAATCACTACAGGTAAATGGAGTAAACATTAATAACGCAAATGAGACGAAAGTTCTTGGAATTACAATTGATTCCAAGCTGACCTTCCACCTACAAACAAACCAGGCTAAAAACTCATTGCAACGCAAGTGGAATCTGCTTAAGCCATTCATCCATGCAGGACTCTCAGCCAGCACAGCCCACAAAATATTGACGACAGTGATGCTTCCCAGAGCGTTCTATGCAAGTCATCTCTGGGATATCAAGAATGACCTCAGAATCTACAACGTGGTCAAAGAGATGATGCGCATCCCTTATAATCCGCCAGAAGAATTACTACTAGCGATGGCTATCATTACACCACTAAAGATTGGAGATACTTCTTACAGACTCAGCATACTAAAACAACTAATCGCAAATAATGATACATTTTATATCACAAACAACACAAAAAGCTCACTACAGAAACTCTTTGTTGCTGACTAAGTAAAACTCAAAGGAAGAGGAGCAGAGATCGCCAAGCTCACCGCCAAAGATCTAAATAAATCAGAAATAAAAAATGCATCAGAAATGAAAAAAGAAGAAAATTCGAGACTTTCTTGAAAATGCAGTCTTGTTCAGACGGACTTGCATACTATTTGGATCAAGACCACATCACAAAGAACCCGATACCCTTAAACATGAATCCAAAATTGCTAGGGAAAGTCTGTAGCCTCTTCAGCGGACATTGTAACCTGGGAGTACACAGGTACAAGCTCGGGTTGTCTTTCTCACCCACTTGTGTTTGCCTGCAGGAGGACGAGACTGTATCCCACCATGTATTTAAATGTCCACTCTACGCAAGACTGCGGGAGAGACTTGGCTTTAACCAGGGGCCTCTGGGCCTACAACAATTTATACAGTACTGTAGCAGTACTAACAGACTGTGATACCAGACGTCAGTGAGATAAGGATCTAAAGTGCACGCTATGAGAGCTGGTCGCTTGAGTGAGTACTCGCCATGAGAGCTGGCCGCTCGGAGTACGGGGTCCCGGGACCCAACCACCACTGTGATTGCTGATTGAGCCAGGACAATCCGGAGATAGAAAGACATAGCTTACTCCTTTGGTTTTGTAATTAAAAGTTTTAGTTTTGTACAAAAGTATATATTTTATTTTTGAATTATTTTATACTACAACATTTGAGTACCGAAGTATTATATTTCTTAGGAGACTGAGAAACCACATTTTGTTTTGGGCCGTAAATAGCGCTTAGTTTAAATATACTTAGCTCAAGTTATAAAATTGCATCAATAATCTCACTGCCGGTGCAGTTTCATTCATATTTTTGCCACAATAATTATAAATTGTTACATTTTCATCTCATTTCTAATCTCAAAAATTGTATTTTGCCTTGCATTTGTTTTCATCGTTTTACATGGTGGTATCTATATATTATTATTCATCTCTTAGGAGACTGTGAAACTATGTTTTTGTGCTGAAAATAGCTAAAAGTCTTATTGCCCATTCTGTCTCATTTATATTTTTGCCACAGTCATTGTAAATTGTCGCATTGTCATCGCATTTCGAATCTCGAAAGGAATTTTATTTTGTCCACCAATAGTTTTCGTTGTAGTACCGTATTATCACCATCTTTTGGTGTTGTAAATAGCTCAAATAACAAACGTTTTCAGCTCAGGTTTAGATATCACATAAATACTCAAGCTGCTTACTTCATCTTATAATTTTGACTTAAACTTTATAAACACATCTCTTTTTTATGTCTCACTATTAACCTCCAAATGTCACTAAATTGGAAACAATATTTCAATTTGCCAGACTAGATCATCATTTTTGCCTGCAAATAGAGGCTTTTGTGTTCTAAGATTACTACTACTACTGGTAAGAGAAGACTGTTGTGTTACTTGTATGTCTTGAAGCTTTGCTAGGGACAAGCAAACTGTGACATGATCACACAATTGAATGTAACTTTACCTTGCAATCTAATCTGAAATAAAGGGTATCTTAGGCATTGTGCCTCTGATCACAAATTGGCTAGACGCCCCCATTATCCAAATTCATACAAATTAATCATGACAAGCTGCTGCAGCTGTTGCTACATAATTCAATGTCGGTAGCAGTGTCCTATCCAGATATTCTCACTGAGTCTATGGATCTACACAATCAATTCTTCTTTTATGAATACTTCTCCTGAGTATCAGGAAATTTTAGGATCAATTTGCTTCATGTTGCTGTTTGTATTAATATTCTACATCGGATTAAGACTTTGTGGCATACAAAAAATGAAGTTTGTAGCAACTTCACATTGAGGAAATCAATTATAATTTTCTCTGACACAAATCTGCTTTAAAACAGTATAAGTCTATGTAAATAAGTGATTGGTCATGAACAGCAGACAAAGTGATTACACTCATCATTTTCTGACACGTGGTGTCAGGAAGAGCATCCGACCTCAAATGCTCCTGTGCCCCATCAGGATCCAGTCCGTAGACCCGTACTGATACTGAGATAAAAAAAAACCAAGCAACATCATGGTTTCTCACACAGTATCACAGGGTATTGAGACAAAAAATGGACGTGAGATTTTACCGTTCTCAGGTGATGACAACCAAGCAGGAGTTGTCCTCTCTGTTACTATGAGTGGAGAACTTCAAACGTTGGACATCTTCATACCCTTGATGATCTCAAAGCACAGCTGTTTTAGTTTTGAGTTTTGTATTGGGCTCCAAGTTTAATTGAACCTTCACTCCTGTATTTTTATTGCATTTTGTAAGTATATACCAAGGCATTCACACTTCACTTTCTTTTACATGATCATTTGGTCCACCATCAACCAAGCATACACGTATACACTCTTGACAATAATATCCACAATGAGTTTGATACTTAAAGGAAGAATGCATATATTTCACAAGGAAAGTAAATTCCATCCGGTTTAGCACAGCTGATATCATTCCAGAAGTAGTCATGGTCTTGGTTAACTCCATTATTGTTTGCGATCTTGGCACATTCCTCGTTTGCATCCCTGTGATTATTGGGCTCATCATCAACCCAGGGTTCAATGCTGATTGGTCCAGTTCGAAGGCCTCCCCACATCCATTGGTCCCTATTTTTCCTTCCTCCAATTCAGAATCGCTTTTCCGACCAGCCTTCAAAATACATAAGGCAAAAATTTCAAATAATGAAACTCAATTCAAATTATGATATGAGTTGAACCCCTTTTTCTGTGAACCATTATTACCTTTGGGTGACTGGATGGTTTAAAGAATTGAATTTTTCTAAGTCTTGAGCAGGAATAACTAGTGAGAGAGGCCAAAAGGATACAAGTGATTTAATTCTTATGTGAGACATAAGAGGGTTAATATAAGGTAAGGGTCTACTATTGGTGCTACGATGCAGTGCTGAGTGAGTAACCGATTTAACACCCAGCATACACTAAAGTGTATATTTTACATGAAAATTCTTACTGACCTCCACCTGATATTTCATTTTATGGATGAGGGGAACATATCCGACCTTGAGCAAGTGTATGGCTATTTATGTATGGTTGCTGTACCGCATTTCTCATCTTTGATCACTCCACAAGTTCGGAATGAAATATAATTGACACTTGTAAATTTTTGTCGAACAGCTTGCCTGCGTTTTTGAAGGTTGTTACTGAGACTTCAATCAATGCATAATGTAAAAGCTGCCAGAAATTTAGCTTTACTTAGGTCCTGGCATAAACATTTATACTGATGGCATATCTCCACAAATAGCTATGCTATGTATTTTACCACTGTTCCATTAATTCATATCACTGCTTACCTCCATATCTTATTTGGTAATTTACCCATTCGATTGATGCTACTGAATCAAATGTTGCCAGAGAAGCACCCTCCTCTGCACATGTTGTATCCGCTGTGTTCCAATCAGTTGCAGAAGAGCTGGCTTTAAAACAAGTCTGGGAAAAAGGGTTGAGCCTGTAACCACGAGGGCAACCTAAAATCAAATAAAAGTATAAATAGTGGCCAATAGTATTCACAAGATGAAGAGGTGTGATTATTGAGGTAGGTTAATCAATTTTCGTTTCCCACCTTCTCTAGAACAAGCTTGATTCTATTTGCCCGTCGTCTGGTTGTTCCTATTCTACTGGTTAGCCGGGGGCGGCTCCAACCCTAAATGCCGACAAATTGGACCAGCTTGATCTTTCCCTTCCTCACCATTATACTACTCTACTACTAGTTGGAGATGTAGGTTCCTTATTGAAGAAAAAATAATGTAACAAAACTGCCTTCTCAATGTAGTACCTACCTAATTTTAACTGATTTCAAGTGTTTAGGGACGTCGTCTCCAAAGTGTTAACTCTCCTCTCCAGATCTACAAGTTCAAGTTTAATGAGTCAAAGCTCTTCTGTTATGTTTAAAGGAGCCTCAGTACATTCCCGCAGACAAGTAAGGCTTGCTGACATTTGCTGTGGTTTGCTAGGACCAGCTGAGCATCAGTACAATTTTCTGGGAAGAGCTGAGCGTCGGTAAGATTTTCATGGACGAGCTGAGCGTCGGTACGATTTTCTGGGATGAGCTGAACTACAGTGCAGTTTGCTGGGAGGAGCTGAGCGTCATTATCATTAGCGGGGACTGGTCCAGAATCTGAACACAGCTGAACAGATGCTTTAAGCTCTGTTATAAAAACTGCACAATAGATGAAGGCAGCCAGAGTAAAGATAGTAAAGAGAGTGAGAACACCATTCCACCGAAGAAGAGGGAGGGACCCCCTCTTTCTTCTCACTTCTGACTCTAATTGCAGATAGTGTCGAGGTTCACCGTTAGTGTCTGGCTCTTGATAGGCGTTTCCAGGTTCTGGTCGTATATTATTAATTCTTACCTTGATACAACATACAGTAGTGCGCATTCCACTGCACAACACACAGGCCTTCAGCTAAAAACCATGAGTAAAGTGCTGTTTCAAGATCGTCTCTAGTACAAACTCCTCATGGCCGCCAGGGATAACTGCTAAACAAGAATAAATTGCACTGGCACTATCAGCAACAACATGGAATATGAAAGTCAGGGTACCTTATGATTGGTGCCGCTTATACAACTTCCTTGATATGACACAACAAAAAAGTTTTCAGATAGTATGCGTCCAGCTCTCCTGAGTGGTCTCAGATTTCTGAAGAAATATTGGCTCTATAGGTGTACTTTCGTATTCAATTGTTGGGTGTTAACAGCCCTGAGAGTCAAATCAGGCTTGATTATTGCTCACTTATTTTTGATTAGGCACTAGGCATTAATCTCATTAAATAAAACATAATAACATATGTGTATAATGCGGTTGGTATTTCTTTTATTTCGCTTTTTTCTATCCAAACAAACAAATAAGATTCAGGAAATTAATGAGGTGGCTGCTAGTCTAGGCAAAAGGTCGACTGCATCAAGAAACATGGCAATAGAAGTATAATTCTCTCAAAATGAGAGGTTATTAGATTTGATTGCCGTGTTGATTTTGCTGGCCAACAATTGATGCCCAACATTGTTTTTTGAGAAACTGTCTTGCTGTTTTCTAAGCAACATCTCGCAGTAGACAGTTATGGCAGCCTTAGACAAGTGATTGGCAGCCGAAGGAAGGCGACACAGATACAGGGTATGCACTTCCTAACGAGGACTACATTCCTAAACCAACCAGCTGGACTCCCCCTTCAGACCGACAAGGCTGGAAACCCAAATCTGATGATTATGTGTTAAAACTTAGCCAGTGGAAACTTCTGCAGAGAGGTGGGTGACACACATATGAACTAAGAGCAGATCAATTAACATTGAGGTAAGCTTGCATTTATATCTTTTTATCTGTTTTATCTTTGTGTAGCGTGCTGTAATAGTAAGAAAAAGAAAATGGTCGCAGAAAAATCACCAGAATAAACAGTCAGTCAAAAGTAACTGAGGAAAGTGAACAATCCAGTTAAATATGATTACAATATGGTGTATCCCATGCACTAATTTCTTGGTGAATGCATAGAAACAGCGATTTGCTAAAAAAATGTGTACCCGCATAGTATTTGGTAGTTGATGATCCCATCATCATTCAGTTGTTTTTAGGAATTGTTCCACTCTGTGTTGTTAGGAGGTAAGATAACTTCAGAAAATAGAAAAAGGGCGTATGCCCTTAGAGTATCATTTGTGTACAGGCCTGAGGCCTGACAGTCCCTTAGAAAGTAGAGTCCTTAGTCTTTATAATCTTATTATTTTTTCAGTTATCATTGTTTCATCAGGTCTATGGTAGAATCACATTGTGTAAGGAACGACCCGGAGCGTATTACGATCACATCAGGTGAACCTTAAAGGTTTACCTCTGGAGTTATATTTGTGTATAGTAGCCCAGGGATCGGGAAAGCTTACATTCTCAACCTTCTCTCTCCAGTCTTCCAGCTGAGTGTTAGTATATAGCCAGCAGCGCCTGCAAAACAGTCATAACAGAGTTTTATAATCAAAAAATGATACCCAGATTGTTTCTGTGTCACTCAAATTAGTTTTATGTGAGGTAACTATTCATCAGCTGTCAGTAGCCAGAAGCCAGAAGCCCCAGTAGCAAAGTCAAAACCAGATTCCTCTAAGCTTCAATGGAACACAGTTTGTTTGTTTATATGCATTAAAGGCATTTAACACACAAAAATGTTCTACCGTATTGAACGTGAAACATGAGATTTTCCCGGAACTGAAAAGAATTTTGTATCATTAAACTTAATTTTTATGATGATCTTCTTCGTCATCCTGATTGAAATTTTTGTTTCCCTTGTTTTGTTTTTGCTTGATGGCTGATTTTGTAAGACATTCTAAATGAATGAAAATGATGCCAATAAAGTAAAAAAAACTTGTTGCTCAACATTCCTTGTATCTCACCTGTTTACGCCAAGATATTCAAGCATATCTATCTGTGATGGTTTGTAATATATTTCCCTCATTTCTCTGCATACCTCACATATCGGAGATGGTTTATTCTGTGTGATAAAATCTCTCCTCCATTCAAAATACCTGAAAAGAGATTCTGTTATAAATCCAGTTAATTTTTCAGGTTGAAGATAAATATCTCCGAATAGTAAGATAGATCTTTGACTTTGACTCAAATTTAATTGGCTTTTATTTATTCATCAAATTTTATCTATCTGGTATATCACGCCTGAAATTCTTTCTTGAAGGTGTGACTGAAAGATACACCATTTTTACAGAAGCCCAAGGAAGATCTTGAACCCTTATGTGTTATTCCCCAATGCCCTAGCCCATGTGTTGGCTCTGATTGGTTGGTGGGCGGGTCTTCCCACCCAACAATCAGAGACAATACATTGGCTATTATTATTCATACTTATTGTAGAGATCATCTTTTTTGTCCAGAAGGTGTAAATATGCAGCCAGGTGTTTTGGGGAGTCAAAAGTATCAGCCTGGATGTAAGAGTAGGGAGGGGCAAGAAGACTGTAATGGGCTCTTCTACCCAGCACTATGGGAATCACTCCTGACTAAAAACAGAAAGATAGCATGTTTAAACAAGATAAACTTACACTACTTACACTACATACTACATACAACACTGCTTACAACTTACACTACATCAGCAGTCTGTTGCTAGGCTCTGTTATAAAATAGAGAAAACACTTAACTTCCTACGCATGCTATGCTACGATGGCTTGAACAAAAGTAGTAAATAATCATCCCACCGATGACATAAAAAAATAATTTTTGATAACTAAACACAATTTCTTAGCAATTTTAGACCAAGGTGATTTAGCACTGAGAAGAGAAGTTGGTTATGTTGTACTGTGAGAACATATTTTATGCATGTACCGGTAATCCATTTTTCTTATCACATGGTGATATTGGATCTGATAATAAACCAATTCAACATTCAAGAGCTTAGAAAAACTCCCAAATGGCCGTTGAGTTGATTTAATTTAGCATACCTGAATATTTCTGAAGAATTTTTCGCTAATGTAGTCATCGCAATCAGCATTCTCGAATGAAATCACGAATTTGTACTGCTTCACTTGATAATGAAAAGAATACATAAAGAGTTAAATTTCTACAGGTAACAAAATCGCCTATATGCAGACCTGTGGACAGAAATCAGTGGTTGGGAGAGGGGTATGATAGTAAAATTCAGCATGAAGTTAAATCACAAATGGTATAAGATCAAAATATGAACATGCAGAATACTGCCAATTTTGTTCACTGAACTTTCCTCCTTCCTTTCATGAATATTGGGGAGTTTTTCGCAATTGGCAACAGGATACAACCAGGCACTTAGTGCCTCAGGATTCTTGAGTTCAAGGCCCACTGGTGAGTTTTCCAGATTGATTATTACAGCCCTGTTGCCCTCTTGTGTAACTATCACCAAAGAAGGATCCTTGTATACCCCTTGACATTCAAATTTACAGTGGGTGGCAGGGTGCTGTAGTGGTCTGTATAGCAAACTAAGAGTTGCAGGTTCGAATCCCGGTCATTACCCGTGCTGATAATGGAGGGTGAGCTAAATAGATAAGTTGATCTCAATCATTAAGCATATTCTCATTGGCCCCGAAAGGGGCACTGAATAGCTATAATGTGTATATGATACATTATATACGGGCAGAGAAGGGCACAGAGCATAGGGCAAACTTACAGGTGTGAAGTATGCTGATCCTACTTACATAACATATCAAAACTCAGTTTTTCTTTTGTAGTTGAATTACCAGCACATAGTCCTAAGACATCTATATCCATGTGTTTGATAAGCTAAAACAAAAGAAATTATATAAATGAATAAAACAAAATAATTATATAATTATTCGATTCAATTGAATAAATTAAATTATATAAATTACGTGAAAAACATGACAAAAACATTATCAAATTAGACTAAATTAAAAATATTTAAGTTATATAATTATTATATATCGCTTTCAGAGCAGCAGATCAAAGAAAGTGTTGAGACCATCTATTTTAAATATGGTATGAAGTTATCGGACACCTTGAGTTAAGAGTTTGGGGGTTCAAACAAGGTCAATTCGGTTCCGCTGTCAGTTGCAGGACATTATATATATACATCGAACGCATGCAAGCTGCAGACACTTTAATCTGGAATCTGTGATGTCATTGGATAACAAAGTTAAATTTTCATACCAGTCTGAAGCTCATACATGTCTCAACACTGTTAACATGACATGTGCTCGTGTTTATAACATGCTATATAAATATATATATATAACTTCATTTTTGATTAAACTCATTTGTGGAGAATGTTTTACAAATTACCCAAAAAAAGGATGAAAAGGCAAAAATAAAATCACACGGATGTTAATGCATAATTGATGAGAAACATAATCTAGAAGATCTCTTATAATGTGAAGTGGATAAACCTGATCTTACGTGAATTGGTAACCCAAAAATTTCTCAACATAAAAGTTATAATGAATTAACACTATGAATGGGATATGGAGTGTGTGGAGAAAAATAATAATAAATAGTTATCAATAATAATAGTAATAAATCATGATAAATAATAGTGGCAATAATTAGTATTATTATCAAATAATAATAATTAATAATAACAAGTAATAATGATAAATAATGGTAATTATTGATAATAATAAATAATAATATTAATTAATAATATCAATAAATAGTAATAATAGTAAATAATTTTAATTGATAATAATAATAAATAATAACAATCGATATTAAGAGTAAATAATAATAATGAATAATAATAATTAATAATTAATAATTAATAATTAATAATTAATAATGGTAAACAATAATACAATAAAAATGATAAAAAAAAAAGCACATGTGTGACCTCACCTCAGCCACATAGCTTTCTCTTTTCTGGAACTTTTCGGTCCCGCAGCGACTGACCACCCATACAGCTTTTCTCGTTTTATTCTCTGCATGGTTTATGTTTTCGAGCTCCAGAGGTTCTCTCCTTTTCTTTGTCCATCCATAAGGCATAAAAAAGGTGGCATCACGCTGATAGTGCAACGTCCAATTGAAACCTGGATTAGTAAGAGAAAACTATGACAATGTCATATTTTTTTAAAATCAGGATTTAAAATCTAGCCTACCAACCTTACAATTTTGCTTATATTATTCGCTGCTGTCATCCACATTGATAAAACACCCTTTGCTGCCTCATTAGTTCGATTGAACAACGCAACAAAGGTAGCGAATAGCGGGCGAGCTAATCAGTGCTATCAGCCCATCCTTTTTGGGGATGGTGAGTTGGCACAATCGGTTAGCGCTCCTGCTATTCACTGCCAGGCAATTGGAGCCGCAGGAATTGTGGTTTGGGTCTTATAAGGGGAGCTTTTAAGGGTTGATTGTTCCCAGCTAGTATTAAGTCGGTTCCCCATCCTCAAAATTATGCCATTAAAACTTAAAAATTGTTTGTTTACGATTTTGAATAATTTCAATCGATTTCAAGTATGACTTTGAACAATGATTTCAAACTTTATTCCAAACATGATTTTGAACTTGCCTATCCTTTGGTTGTAGAACCTAAGATGTCTGCTGGTGTAATGATGTGGCTGCTCATAGTAGAAGTAAGTGAACATTTGTTCTGGTCTAGCTCTTCTGACATAAACATCACCTTTACGAGTGACACCGCCATCAGCATGCATCAGTACCACATCCGCCTCAGCAAATCTAACCGATACATTTACAACGGAATACACAGCTATCCATATCCACAAGACTAATAATGCAACTTCCTATAACTTGCTCCTCATTGAAATTTCCCTGTTGTTATGAATAACAGCCGGCTTCTAATATATATCATATGTTGAACTGGAGTTGCCCAGTCTCATACAAAGTGAAGACAATTCCATTTTTACATACTTGCTAGAGTACTAAGGTATGAATACCATACTCAGTCTGATAATATTGAGTTGATTTCTATAAGCTGTCATCACGTCTAGATTCAGTTATAACCATAGACTTGATAATAAACCTAGACACAACACTGCATGGAACATTAGAATTGAGGCATTCCATATTCAAAATCCGATCAAATTTGATCGAGTTACCAACAAACAAACCTTGACTGTGAACTGTAGATCAATGTTAGCATCATTGCTACTACGCAATCCAATGCCGTAACATCACCCACAATTAAGTGCCTCACTTTAACCACACTGATCACGTGATATACTATTGCATGTATATCTCTGATCAAGAGAGGGTGGACCAATTCACTTAGCATGAGTACCATCACAAGGAATTCGGTGTGACGACTCAAGTTCAATTTTACTAATGAGGGGAGGGTACATGTTAGGTACTTGTACTTAGGCAACTCTAATGATCAGTGATACACATGATAATAGTGAAGTCTCGATGTCAGTGTGCACTTTAGCTGTATATAGTGTCCTGTCTAGGTTTATTATAAAGTTTATATTGCCATAACAATGCTGTTCTTACCTGCTAGTATCTATAGTAAACTGACAGTCATAAGGGCACTCATCCAACATCTTAGAGGTTGGGAGCTTTTTGTCGTAACCTCTCATGCCGAAATAAAACCTTCTATGTACCATGCTCATCTTATCAGTACTCTGTGAAAATTTCAGGTTATGTCACTTGTACTGAATAATGATGGAAAGATCATGTAAAAACTAGTATGAGCCCATCAGGCTCATCCCCTGTCCGCCGCACCTCCCCCTCCCTGGCCTGGTATAGAAAACATGATTATTTGCAAATTTGATTCAGCAGCCGAAATTCCAAATACCACAGGTAGTTTCAACACATTTGGAGGATCGTGTTCTGACATGAATGACCAATATTACAATCACTATGTTCCCATACATCGACGTGACGTCGGTTTTAGGGCCAATTGATACATGGGAATAGCATTTAAGTTAACTTCTCCATAAGAATGCATTTCTCTATTTGAATTGGGTAGCTGAATGGATAGCAACAAAGACTTCAATGCAGGAGGACTTGGTTTTAATTATATCCGCGGCAGTGTTATCATCATGGACATTGTAAGCATCCTTCAGTCGATGTGGGAGTGGACACAATATTATTGAAAGCATGGGACCATAGTGAACATGACTCCTGCATGTTAGGATTATTTTATACAATTAAAAAATAACCATAACGAAATAAAATATCAAATCAAAGCCAAAAACGATTGGTGAGCATGATTTCCGAGGCTGATCAGAAATGCATTACTGTCCAATTTTAACCCAGATTGAGTTTGATGTGAATAGTTTAATTTATTGATATGCAATGTTAACTTTTCCTATATTTTGATGGTAATTGCCTGCTTTGTGTTGTCGTAGGCAATGAATTAGCCCTGGGCAGGCAATTCATAAACAGTCCATCTAGGTTTTATATCTACGGTTTCGGGTAGTATGGCATCATTATCAATGCAGTAGATGAGCGAGGCGAATAGGTATCAACAAATGATAGAAGATCATCGTCTTTCGTTTTACGTTCAACTCCGTTAGCCTTGTTATGTGGCTATGTGTTTGGTTAGGGGAGTACTCTCCACTCTCCAAACCAAAAACATAACCACGTGACAAGGATACAACTCAGTGACTCATAAAAAATCTATGACTTACATTGTCAAACCTTTTAGTGTACGGGTATACAAAGTCCGAGGGACTACCTGCCAGTATGAGCAATGTCCCTTCAAATCTCTGAGCTACAAAATATAATTTCTATCTGAGCATAACAATGAGAATTAGTTACAAATTTTATTCACAACTTTCTGGTCGCTAGTAAATACTCACTGGTTACAAGCTAGATACTAGCCACGAGTCACTAGTCACTAACCACTAGCCTTGACAAGCGGCTACTTTTTTGGTTTTGGGAGAACTCCCCCAAACCAAAAAAGTAGCCGCGTCACAAGGCTAACTAAAACAACTATTCAGTAGCCACAATGGCCAACCTGGGCGCACGCTCTTTGTAAAACAGACATGGTAATGATCTCGTTTTGTTGTAAGTTGAACAAGCTACTTCCCCACATGGCCCATCTCAAAATATGCTAGTTCAAGAGCGTTTTGAGTTACTCCCCCTGGAATGAGTTGAGACACCAGCTTCGAGTAGGCTTACCATTAACAATATCTGCTGTATTGTGTCCGACGTGCTCAGCTGAACGTTCTGCTCTAGATGAGTCAACAGGTAAAACATTTGCATTCTGCAAAAAATGTCATTAAGTTTGATTAAAAGTGTTTTAAATTAGCTGAGTATGGTGGGGGGGGGGGGGGAGGCAAGTGTCTGGGAGACTACAACTTTAGCTTCAGCTTAATGTCTGCTTATTATTTGTAAATTGGCTGAATGTCGATTTTGTATACCCTGTTTTACTGCAAGCAGACTCATTCGATTGGAAATGCTGAGACAATCGGATTGAGTCATTCTTAGTTTTTGACTAAGATTATGCCACACTTTTCTCTGTCTGCCTGCTGTTTTTCTGTCTAATGCAAGTCCCATGCAGTATACATTTGCTTGATGTTGAACAATTATTGTTTGAGTCAGTTATTACAAGTTATAATAGAATTTGGATATTTAATCACAGGGTATATATATGTATTACATATCATTACTCTTGATTGTAATCTTTTGTCACAAACAAACAACCATAAACATACAAATACTTATTATCTATCTGTTGATGGTTATATGCTAGTTCTAGTCTAGTAGTATAAGATCATATAACTTGGTGATGATGTCATTATTGTCAACTAGAAAGACAGTAACTACATCACTAATGCAGCTAGATAATTAATTTCAGACCCTTATTTTGCCGATCAGTTTGGTAAATGTGCAAACTATTTGCTCATTAGGTGACAACACTGAGATTGCAGCCTCATATTATTAGTTTTGAGCTATACATAATTCGGTAAGCACAAATTTGCCTGCATGGTAGCAGTAGTTTAGCGCCTGGAAACCTTCACATTTTCCGGTCTATTGAATTCAGTATAAATGACCAGTACAAGAGTAGTCTGAGCCCCCCAGACTTTTGCCCATATCAGTTATTTTTAGAAGATTTTATCAGAACTGTGCCAGAGGTTTGATTTTACAATCCCCTTTGCTGCCTCACCACAAACCCTATGTTACTAAGTGAAAGACGCTGAGGAGCAATCGTTACACCCGTTCCCAGATGCCAGATCGTATTGTATTGTATTGTCTTATGTAGGGGGAGGGAAGTGATATGACCTTACACTCCACAGAACAGGTGATTGACACCGTTCGTTCTCAACAACCTCTGGACAATTTTTTATTTTGATTATTACTGACAGAGAACATCCTTGATGTTAGAAGGATGACTATGCTCCATCCGTATATTTGTAGGTGTTTTTGTGATTATGGGAGTTGTCTGAGTTTGTGATATGAGTGATATGCGAAAGTTGTTAGGTTGAAGTTAAATCAAGTTTGATCCAATTTGCCTGCATTCAAGATGCTCCCCTTCCACTGGTCACACCACGGACTGCGGAGTTACCAATGGAGGGGAAGCAACTCCAATTGAAGGCAAACGGACCAAAATTGGTCTAGGTTGCAGTTGATACTCAACGAATAAGTACTATCCAAAACAAAGTTCATCATATATATATAATATCGCTTAATGTTTTGTAGAGTGAAGCCAGGGTAAATGTCTTGGGACAAGAGCAGGATGATAGCTGTGGATGTGATTAGCTACGTTAATGAGCTCTACAAAGCTTCAACACAACGTTGTCTCTTAAGAGATTCATAGGTTACATAGCCCCAGTTTTTCAATTGTTTACCATTACCTAGATGCTCTAACTTGCACATGTTTCTTTTATTTTTATCAAAATATTAGCTTAATTACGAAGTCATTGTAATTGTGAATTAAGTTATGCTATATTTTACGACACAATACCATTTTTAGCTGACTACATTCTCTTTCCCTTGTGATAATAACAGCTGTATTGGATACAAATTTTGCTTGTAGTAGGGCAGGAAAAACAAGGAATTATTCCACTAGCTTAAATCACTGCTTTCACACAGGTAAATTTGTGTTTATTTGAATTCTGAATAGCTCAAAAATAAGACGGTGAAATTAATTATATACTATTGTATACTAGTAACATCATTGCTAACATAACACGCTATCATACAGCAGAAACTATGCCACTACGTCACTATGTAGCTAGATAATTAATTCCATACCATGATTTAGACAATCTGTTTGTGCAAATTATTGCCAATGATGTGACAATGCTGAGATCGCAGCCTCATATTCACTATGGTTCCATGTCTCGAATGAGTGGTCCACTCTCATTTAGTAAGATGAATGCTAACAATTTCCATGATGAAAAAGACATGAAAGACATCTGCTGCGGCAGGGACTTGAACCCCAGCCCCTCGCTTCTACGTCCTTTGTGGTCGTTGTGTGCAAGTGCGCAAGTGCGCTAACCATTCAGGCGTTTCAGCCACTCCACCTTATTTATGGTATCTGGAATCTGATTTCACATAAAAAAATGTCTATCGGTTCAATCGGAAGTTGACTTAAATGCTATTCCCATATATCATAAAATCTTAAAACTGGTGACAAATCGATATATAGAAACATAGTGTTTATTAGTTTCGAGCCATACAGAATTCAAATAAGTACACAAATGCCTATGTGGCAGCAGTGGTATGAGGGATTGTATTGGTGTGTAGGGGGGATAATTTGAAGGTCATAAAAATATGAAAATTTAATTGTTTGTGAATTGCAGTTTATAATGACATCTATGATACTATGATATCAACAAAATAGACAGTTTTCTGTGCTCTTATTTATGCCTCAATTTGGAGTTGTCCTCTCTCTAGTTTGGTACTTTTTAACCCACGCCGCATAGGAAAAACCTGCTGAAAGAGGGTTATCTTGAAAACCGCTTATGATTTTTGATTCAGAGTCTGCACCATTGATAACCCTGGGAGACAGCGTTTCGTTTCCAAATCATTGGAGGCTTGAATGTTGATTAATCTTAATTTAAGTGACGAAACTTGTGAAAAATTCTGCCAATTTGTCCGCAAAATAGGCAGAAAATGCTATAATTGCCTATACAAATACTAAAATTAGATCCCAAACAATGTCCATATAAGTTTTCAATGTTGCAGATCCTGAATCAAAAATAATCTTTATCCTATTATGAGTGGTGTTCAAGATAACCCTCTTTTCAGCACGTTTTTCCTATGGAGCGTGGGTAAAAGGACCAAACTGGAGAGAGGACAACTTGGAATTAAGGCCTAAATAAGAGCTCAGAAAACTGTCTATTGTATTTATCGTAAATTTTTCTGTGGAGGGGGGATCTTACAATTAAAATGAGCGATGCTTTACTAAAGTGAATTATCACTCAGTCGGTTTTTCAATTAGACCAAATCGCTCGCTGGGAATGTATATAGTTCCATCATTGAGTGAGCGATTCATGAGCGACACCCTAGCAGGTCTCACTAACTCACGGAGTGGGCAATTGGATTGCGATTTTTGCTGTTCCAAAGTGAATGTTCCCCCTGGTTTCTCTCACTTTTTTATGCAAGCATGATTTGCAAAGGGAGAGGGAGGGAGTAACCCCGCAAAGCAGTTGTCAGAATTGTCACATTGATATGAACTGTTGTAACGTCATGTCTACCTGCCATGAATATTCACTTTCCAGCATATCTTAATTCTTATAAGCTTAAACTATGCAGTCAAGACACAGCATTGCATGGGCCTACGGCAACGCAACGCTAGTCAAGACAGTCATACACACAAAATATGACAGGCTAATGAGGATGTTTAAATTGTTCTGTTCTCTGATTTCACATGCCATCTAATGCTACTTGCACAATGAATTGAACAGTTATCAAAACTGTCAATCTTTGCAAGAGATGAGCTCCTTTCTCATCGATTCAGTAAATCTGACTTTATTTATTGCGTACGAAATAAATAATAAAAAGCAGCATTTGCCGAAAAGGGCGGGGGGGGGGGGGGAAACTCTTATGGAATAGAGCCATTCCTTGTGATTCATGATAATTATTTCATATTTGAAATGGTTATTGGTTATTGGAATTATTTCAAGGGGATTTTAAAGTCATGAAGATATAAAAATCAACGGGGGGGGGGGGGGAGACAGGGGGATTTGACACTGCTCCGTTAAATGTTATGTTAGGTTAGGCAATAACATATAGGATTTTTTTTAAAAGAACGTACTGTAGCGCCAATTTCGACTACAATTTATCAATAAGCAACAATAAACAATCAATAAACAATGGCCAACAATATATGAGGAAGTTTTTGTTAAAAATTGTATCTCAAATTAAATCACATTAGGCAGGATTGTTCATTGTTATCAATTGTTTGTTTTTATCTATCGATCGCTATTGCCAATGTGTAAGAGCGTTCTCTTTCCCTTGCGATAGTAACAGCAGCCACATAATTTTATATCAAATATCAATTTTGCTAGTAGGGCAGGCCAAACAAGGAATAAATTCACTGCTAGCTTAAGTCACTGCTGTCAAACAGGCAAATTTGTGTTCATTGAATTTGTATCCGCCCAAAGATTACTTAGATTACTTAGCGGCTTTAATCTCAAAATTGTCACGTAATGGTCAAATAACATGCACAAACTGAAATCAAAATCAGAGGGGGGAAGGACTCTTGACTGCAAGGTCATGCCTTTGATCCTCAGTGGTGCACTTTGGTGCAATTACCTGATTTGTCCGTTGCTGGTCGTTATCCCAGGCGGACCTCAAAAACAAATAACTTTCTTTCCCCAACCATTAGTTAAAGTCACGATTCAATATCGGTGTTTGTAGCTTGCCAAAACCATAAAAGATTTTTCTATTGGTGCCTTAATAAATGTGCCTGAAGGACTACAGCTTTACAATCAGTGCCTTTCCAACTGTACCCTTGCTGCCTGCCCTTAAATCTGCGAATAGTCCTGACTTTATGGTCCACCGCGCTAACTGAGTTTCATGCGCAGTAATAACTACCATCAATCGAGAAAATATTAATTTGATGCCATTAGAATGGAGCTCACAAGCTGGAAATCTGCATCATGTTTTCCCTACGAATTCACTCACCTCAGCGATATCCATACTGTACACATCACCGTGATTATCCTGATGTATAACTTTGCTAGTAACAGTTTTATAATAGACTAGTATTCCAGTGAGTGAGAGAAGAGATAGGCCTAGTACCGCCTGATTATACGTCGACGGTTTGCCGTTCATTGTTCTTGAGAAATATCCAGTATTAGCAGTAGTATCTCAATTTATTTTGTAAATCACTGCAAGAAATTATATTAGCGCTGTAGGATGTTAGGTGGTAGCAAGATGGAATTGAAATACGAGCAAATATTCATTTAAGAGAAGTTGCGGAAGCCCAGCCAACACACCCAATGTCAGGCATCTAAAGCGTAAATTGTGGTTTAGAATTTTAAATGAATCCATTGAAAAGTGTTTCTATAGGGCAATTACGCTAGAGCTGCACCGATGACCAGTTTTAATTGTGGCTTGAAGAATGATTGACAACAACGAAGGGAGTTCATTGTTCACATTCACGTTACATTGAACAGAATTTATAAGGATACAACCTAAAAAAACACATAATTAACTATAAATATATATATTATGAAATAAATTAATTATATTATAACAATTATTCTTATGACATTAATAATCTTATTTAATCATCAGCGTATACGAATCTTTTTTTGAGGAAAAAGCGAATATTACTGCTGAATAAGTATATGAAATGAGCAGTTTTACATTATACAGCATTACTTTATATTTAAATTACAAATTCAAATTCAAATGATATATGATATATATGAAAAAAAAAGCGGAATGTTGTCTCAGCCCTAGCTGTACCTACCAAGACACAAAGATAAGGCCTTTATGTAAAGAGCTGTAATGCCTACTCAATATAAAAACTGTATTGTCTCAGTTTCTTTTTTATTGGACACTAACTAAGCAAGCTTTATTTTTCTTTTCTGTGACAGTGAAACAAATTTGACTAGACTAGCTATCGTAAGCCATTCTGCGTATGCTCAGCCCTGGGCATGAGCTGATCTCTGCAAAGTTGAGTCTCGGAATTCCGAAACCTCTGATTGGCTACCTGCTCTGGTGGCATGCTGTTATTAATAGTTATCCTCTCTTGTCACTGTTACTGTCACTGCATTTCACGCAGGGGCTATCTCATTCTCCCTGACCAAATTTGCTATCAGAACCCAGACTAAACTCATTATTCTTGCGTGCGCAAACTAAAGTCACGCATGATTGATACTTAGGCTTACGACATCTCCTTTGTGGTAGTGATAGCCCGGTTTATCAGTGATCTACATGCCCAGTCAGATCACGAGAGTCAGTATGATCGAGAGTCAGTATGATCGAGAGTCAGTATGATTGTAAGCTACACTTTACTCAATGTGTTTTGTACCTGCTGGTATTTTCCCTCAGGACAGGCTTCATCTAGAGTCAACGCAAACCTGTGACCCTGACCTTGACCAACAACCAGACATGGCTTGTTTTTTGTGCTCAGCTTGTTTAGGATGCGAGGAGGGTGTAAGAGAAGCAGCTGAAGCATCAGGAGTAGGAGGTTGGTTGGAGCACAATACCTGAAGGTTGTGGGTTCGAATCCAACTGTAGTCCATCAACTACAGGGGTTTGGTTAGCCCCCAGGTGTGCTCCGACCTGCCTGCAAACAATGAGCAGCCTGGCGCAGATATTGCAGCCTTGCCAATAAGGCAACTAATTTTGCCGCCCATGCTTTGGGATGTGGCTATGATAAGATATCTCGTTTTAATTTTTAGTCAACTTTAGTCAAAGGTATATTTTAGAGTTATTGTTTAAGCTTAGCTTAGCCTGGGAGCAAGGAGCTGGCAGTACAGTCCCTAAATAAAATAGCATGTCAGTATAGCGCAGTACCTTCCCTAAATAAAATAGCAATTCAGTATAGCGCAGTACCTTCCCTAATTAAAATAGCATGTCAGTATAGCGCAGTACCTTCCCTAAAAAAAATAGCATGTCAGTATAGCGCAGTACCTTCCCTAAATAAAATAGCATGTCAGTATAGCGCAAAAGCTTGTTCAAAATGTTACAGAAAGACGGCTTGTTTGGTCAATACTGTACAACATTAATAAGTAGCGTTCAACAAGCCTTGTCACCTGGCCACTTTTTGGGTCTGGGTTTGGTTACTCTCCAAGCCAAATATGTAGCAGTGTGACAGGGCTAGCGTTGAACTGTGAAATTTGCTATCAACGTTAGCAGTATCAAACGTATCAACAAAAAACACAAGGCCTTTCATTCCTTTCTGTGTATAATAATCTTGGTTTAATCCTCAGAAAGAGTACATAGCATACACTTTTACATTTCGAAATCAATAAACTCATTGACCTTATCTGTTTAATCAGCCCAGTGGCTCTGAATAAAAGGCAACAAGAGCTAGCTTCTTCTTTTTTGAATGTGAAACAAGAGTGATGCACAATTGCTTGTAATTTGGGCTCTATGCTCTATGCAGAAGTTCTAAACACTGCACTAAAGCTGAGAGCAATCAGCTATGCTCCGATCATTAGATCAATTTTCCATTCATTGGACATCAGGTTTTTGTTGCATGTTGCATGCTGCAGATTTGCACTGAATATTACATGTTAAAAGGTGCTTGGGGCACCTTGCAAATTTAGCTGGTAGCGAGTGCTTATCATTTGAAAGTAAATATAATTGTCAAACGTAGCAAGCAGTGGGACAGGTATATGCTGCCATAAAGACTGCAAGGCACAATAGGCATGCCAGATTATTGACTATACAGTAAATTATCTATGACACCCCTTAGATATAAAAAAAACAAAAACTGGGAATCGGACACTTTTTATCCTCTCCGACAATCGGCCTACAGAGCCATGTGAAAAAAAGGTTGTATAGGTGGAGGGAGAAAATATGTTGTGTAACAGTCTACATACTTAGGTTAACAATTTTGGTTTCGATTCACTGGAATGCCACGGAATGTCAAACATCCTAAGTGGGTATTCGCATTGTGTGTAAAAGCAGGGAGTTAGATAATATATATATATATATATATCAACTTTATTAGCTGATTAAGACATAATTGACACATGAGACCATGTATAGAAAAATATCGCAGTGCATCAGGTGAATTTGTCAAAAATATTGTTTTCAAGGGGGGCAGTTCTATCAAGGGATTGATTATGTTTATATAGTAAGAAAGGGATGGCATGGGTGGTCCTCATTAGATGATACTCTAACCAATAGATAGTATCTATCCTTGTTCTGTCTGACGAACTAATTACTGTTTGGGGTACAGTAATTATACACGAATTATACACTGACGAACTAATTACTGTTTGGGGTACAGTAATTATACTATTTATATTATATAGGGATTCAAGTTATCATTTAGCATTCCAGCACGCAGAGATAAGCCTACTCAAAGGTATTCAAAGATGAAAGCATTGCAAAAAAACTGGTCTGGCTGACTTCAATCATGTTTGATCCATTTTGTCAACGTTGGAATTGTCCCCCCTCTACTGTTTGGCGCAGTGGTTAGCGTGTCTGCCACTTGACCAGCCGGTTGTGGGTTCAAACCCCATCCGGACCGAAAGTCGTTTCGACTTCAACTGATCACACAGTCCCTTCGGTTCAGGACTATAAATAATGGAGGTCTTCTGTATGTACAACACCATCGTGCATGCAGATTAAAGAACTCTCCTGTATGGTATAGCTCTTTACAGGAGGATGCTGTCATCAACCACTGCAGCTCCGGCCTTGTAGCGCTATGCTTCATGCTGGGTTAAAGCTGTCAGTGGTTGAAAAGTGGCACTAACGACTCGGAAACCTAGTCGTCACTATAAACCTCTTCCTATGCCGCACCTCGGTGCAGTCATCGTCTACCTAGACGGACAGCAAATATTATATTTTTATATATTATTACTACTGACACGCCGAAGTAGAGAGGGGGGGGGGGGGGATTGCAACGCTGGCAAAATGGATCAAACTTGATTTAGGTTGACTAGTCTCTTTGTTGCTACTTTTACGGGCTCACAACAAGCTCCTCACAATACAAACCTCTCGAAAGGCTGCAGAAAAACCGCCCTAAAGCCCCACAGGGCCCTCCCGCTATGCATGTTTGTTAACATTACACGCCAAGAAACATTTACAACATTATTATTTTGTTGAGGAAGGGGGCAACTCCATACGACAAGTGTAACAATTCGAATTTATCCAGCACATTTATCTTTCGAGCTCTGTGATGTTAAGGTGTTTACTCAATTAACTTATGCCTCATATTTGAGATGGCTTTTCGACATTGAAATCAATTGTTTTTCTCAGTAATTTTCCAGAAAAACTATCTTAACATGCTCTAAGGGTTCTCCAACTAGTACTGTCCAGCCATGATGTTCACCCGGTTTTATATGCACCGGGTGTTCATCACTGTGGGAAGGCATGGGCCCAAATAAATAGAGATTGCATCGATCAATTTAGTTAAAAAATAAAAATACAAAAAACTCTAGTTTCTCCTTGAAGAAACGGAGATTTGATTTTTGTAAATGTTCGATTGAAAAGAAAAAAATTATACAAATGCACAAAACCTTGATTCCCTCAAAAGTCTCTCGTGAGATCTTGAGATCTCACGACTACTGCTTCTTTGAAATGCCTCATGGCTCCTCATGATCTAAGGGTGAATGTTGGTATCTTACACACTATTTCTAAAACAGCTGGGATGGTGACAAAGCTTCAGGTTCAGGATATTGTTTGATATAATCTTTCTCATAGTACAAGCATGAAGAGGGCTGTTGATCGGAAATAACAAAACCATAGATAATCCACTGTAAATTGATCCAGGCAACAGAAACAGCTCGTTAATCTACTCCTTGTATAGCAATAATTAAAAAAATTGGCCGGGACAAATTTAGTTCAGATACAGTGAATTCTATGATGAAAATAATTACGGAGCTGTATCTCTCACAAGAGAAAGTCAACATTTATAACAATTCGAAAATTTTGAGGGATAGGTTGTTGATAACCCTTGACTATTTTCAATGAGACTTTGGCTAATAAGATTCACACATTATTTTCTGACCAAAGCAGGGCTAAGACTTGCCAATGAAAAATGTATGGATTATACTCAATATTCCATACCCGATAAAAAGTATGGATTGCCTATTTTTGATATTGAATCTAAAACTATGGAATCTCTATTGCAATAATCGAGATTGATATGCAAAGTTTGTTTGATCGCATCCTAAAATTCTATTTATGGAACTTTTTCAACACCAGACACAGTGGATAATTGTCAGTTTTGACTTAATCTAACACATGTTGTTTTGTGGTTTTGTGTTGAATGACTCGCTTTCATGGCAGGATCATCTAGATTCTAGAGTATGTATATAAAAAGGTACAACGGAATGTTTACCTACTTCAAAATTTGAGCTTCTTCTTGGACATAGCAAGTGCCCGCACATTTTATTTCCAGTTTATCTATTGTAACCTTATATATGGGATCCATATCATTGGCAACTTTTCCTGC